>CM060354.1:178205772-178805772 GCA_030545235.1 Helianthus tuberosus
GTCCATTTATTATTATTCTTTAATAACAATGGAACAACATCATAGTTTCATAATATCACATGGAGAGACTCTATGATAGAGTGATAAAAGTAAGATAAACCATTCTATTGAAGTTGTACCATCCGAACCATCTTTAGCCCAAATAAGGGTTAATCCTGACCAAAGACAACAGGCATTGCACCATACACCCTAAAAAGAGAGAACAATTTGAATCTCTACTTGTTACAATACCTTCCTTAAATGATTATATAGCGCATCCCCGCTAACTCGCTAAGTCAGAAGTGTTGGTACGTATTACGATAATCACGTATTAATGCTTCAACCTAGAGTATAAATTGAATAAGTTCGCATGACTAGTAAGCTTATTCAATTGTCTCAATTATCTCAACTTTTACTCCTAATTATTTTTTTTGCCGTCCTTACGCTATGAATTATCTACACCCACGTTGTCATGGGACACCACCGGCGTCGAGGCTAATAATATATTGTATTATGGGATCGGCATACAAAACTCTATATACGCGTATACTAAACAATGTAATGACCATTTTGCAGCATTTAGACCAAAATAAGAGCTAGAACACATGTATTTTCTTGCTACATTATGCGTGTAAGCTAAATGCAACTCACTTGATAGCAAGTAGCATGCTTATTGCTTAGAATATAAAACCACATATTTTGAACATCCATCTTAGTGTTTATGTTTAACTTTTATAAGACATGTGATAGAAATCTTGATTATGGGTGGGGATTCTTCATGATTAGGCATCGGATTCTTTATTATGGTTGTCTAACCCATCATATCCATACTCGAAACAATCATAATTATATTAATTAATTAATTAATATTAATAATTAAAAAAACAACAATTTTCACAAAGGCTCGTGATAAAGACAGGTCTTGATGAATCTTTCGACCCGCTGATAAACATACGAGCCATATAACTAAATACGACTTGTATATTTTTTTTACTTAAACTATACGACTCGTATACAACTACACGAGTTGGGTATTTTTTTTTTTACAAAACTATATGAATCCTATATCCTTTTTTTATACATAATTATACTCCTCATATACAACTAGGGATTGTCAGATGGTACCCAATACAGAACCTGAATGGGTACCGTACCGAGTCAATTGTGGTTATTAGGGATGACATTTTTTTCCCAAATACTCGTACCGTATCTTTACCCATGTCGATTTTAGGTTTTCGGTATATGTATTGGTACTCAGTTTGATTGATTTTGGTATTTGGTATTGGAACGAGTACGGATAAAAAAATGTACTTGTACCGAATTTTATGTAGAACTTTACAAGTTTTTTTATGTTATGTTTTATTTCATATTATGGTATTTATGGTACTAATATTGATTTTACCTATTTGATACTCATATCAATTTTACCTATTTGGGAAAGTAGTACCAAAGCGGGTACCGTACCGAAATACCCGTACCATACCAACATATTCGGTACAGTATTTGGTACCCAGTTTTGTTCAAATTCGGTACTGGTATTTTCGGTACCGGTACGGGTACTATACTAATCCCTTCCCTAGTCAGTATCATTTCGTCACCACTTTTTGCCATTTTCGGAATCGGTACTTTCAGTTCGGTAGGATATCAATATTTTAGGTTGATCTATCTTCGAATAACGAACCAACCACTTTTAGTATCTATACCATTTTTTGCGATTTTCAAGATAGACACGGATACGATACCAAACTCACCCCTACTAATACAACTATAGAAGTTGGATATATACGTCTCACCCAACAAAACACATACAACTGGTATATTCATATATAGATTGTATCTATTGGGTATAACAGGGG
Source organism: Helianthus tuberosus (assembly GCA_030545235.1). Taxonomy (NCBI): domain Eukaryota; kingdom Viridiplantae; phylum Streptophyta; class Magnoliopsida; order Asterales; family Asteraceae; genus Helianthus; species Helianthus tuberosus. Next base: position 178,207,608 of record CM060354.1, read on the forward strand.
CGGACCTGAAGGTTTGTCGGGCGTAGCCCGGGCTACGGCTCAACTTTTTACTAGAAGTGTAAATTTTTTATTTTTATTTTTATACATAGGACACCCTTGAACAAGTACGAGGACACCCCTCAATTTTTTTTTTTTTACAAAATAATAAGCCTAGTTCAACAAATCTAACAGCCCAAATAATAGCAACCTAATGAGGCCAATTAAGTAAATAATAGCAACCTAATGAGCCCAATTAAGTAATAATAGCCCAACTGCCCAAGATTGAATGATTATTCATTATTGATTTGGGCGGCATATCAAACGTCGACTCCAATTCTCATCATACGAACGAACAAAGAGGCAACATTGAAGGAAAACAATCGAACATAACTGGAACTTCGGCGGGCCGGCAACAACAGATCATTGAACGAAGACGAAGTGATGAACACTAACAAGTTTGTTTCAGCAGATCATCGACTGCAGCAGATTTGTTCAGCACTTAGCAGATTCATTCTCCACTTCCTGTTCAGCAGGTTTGTTTCGATTTCGAACAGATTGTTTGATTGATAATTGTTACTTGTTAGTTTGATGATTGATAATGTTTCGATAATCGACACTTTGGCAGCACAGTCGCACAGCAGCGAATCGAAATCGAAGTTCGAACAGCAGCGACAGAAACAGAATTCAGGTTTGTTTGATTGTTATTCACTTATTTGATTGATAATTGTTTGAACTTTGATTGTTATTTGATTGATAATTGTTTGAACTTTGATTGTTATTTGAACTTTGATTGTTATTTGATTGATAATTGTTTGAACTTTGATTGTTATTTGATTGATAATTGTTTGAACTTTGAAGTGATGACGAAACCAAAATCCAAAAAACAAGCTTTAAATGGGAACTTTTTCAAAAGAAAATACGAAGAAATTAATGATAATGACTCAAGTCCGAATGTTGGTAATGATATCCAAGCAAATGATGACGTTGATGCAAGTCCGAATGTTGATAATGAGAATATCCAAGCAAATGATGACGTTGATGCAAGTCCGAATGTTGATAATGATAATCCTACAACTTCAATTCTAACAACACGAGGTATTATTGATTTGAATGATCTTCCTTCGGATCCACATGATAGGAACCGAAAGAATGTCTTTACAAATCGACATCATTTTGAGGTTGACATTTTTAATGAGGTTTTAGACATGCAAATTCAAGAATTAGGAAATCGATTTAGTGAGGTAACTACTTTGATAAATAATATGTCGGGTTTAAATCCTTCTAACGGTTTTTCTAAGTTTGACCCATCGAAGATATTGGCGTTTGCTAAGATGTACCCGGATGATTTTACTACACAAGAAATAGGGACTCTTTTGGATGATATTGAGTCATTTCGTCACACAATAAGCGATGATGATAACTTTGACAACTTGAATGGAATAAGTGATCTTGCGCGTCTTATGGTTGAAACGGGAACGCATATTTCTTGTCCTTTAGTTTATCGGGTAGTTAAGTTCGCTTTGCTTGTACCGGTTGCAACCGCAACCGTTGAAAGATGTTTTTCGAAATTGAAGCTTGTCAAGACGAATTTACGCAATCGAATGGGCCAAGAATATTTGAACAATGTTATGGTTTGTGCGGTCGAAAAGGATTTTTTTCGTGAAGTAAAAGACGACGATGTGATAGAACGATTTCAAGCTATGAAAAAAAAAAGAGGACAAATCTATTAGGTAATTCTTTTACTTTATTTATTTATTGTCGTTTTTTTAATATTATATAATTGCACGGTAAAAAAAAGTTGAGATACCCCTGAGTTAATGTTCTAGCTCCGCCAACTGGGGTATAAAAAGATTCAATATATAAAAAAAAGCATATATATACCCTTCCTGCATTACCTTTCCACATACATATTAGAATTTTACTCCTTCCACCACACTTAACCGTTACCCATGGCGTTCCTCCACCCAAAACCACCGCTGCTCCGCCTCCTCCTGCTAACATGCGCATCTCTCCTCCACCTACCCTCACCAACAAACTCTCTCAACACCTGCACTTCACAAAACATCGGCAACAACCTCTACACAAACTGCACCGATCTACCAACACTCAACGCATCTCTCTACTACAACCTCATCCCCAAAACCTCCTCAATCTCAATCGCCTTCGTCGCGCCTCCATCCAAACCGGACGGCTGGATCGCCTGGGCAATCAACCCGACGCAAACCGGCATGGCCGGTTCACAAGCTTTAATCGCGTTTAAAAACTCTAATGGAACAATGAATGTGAAGACGTATAATATTAGTTCGTATTCATCGATCGTTGAAGGTAAAATTGCGTTTGAAGTTTCGGAGGCTAGAGCGGAGTATAGCGCCGGATCTATGAAGATCTACGCGACGGTGAAGTTGCCGGAGACGATGACGGAGGTGAATCATGTCTGGCAGGTTGGTGGTGCGGTTGTGGATGGTGTGCCGGTGAAGCATGAGTTTCAGCCGGAGAATTTGAGTGCGAAGGGGAAGTTGCGGTTGCGTGTGGCGGAGGTGAGTGGTGGTGGTGGTGGTAGTCCTGCCGGTGCTCCGAGCATCAGCCCTAACCCTAACCCTAGCTCTGGTTCTGGTACAGGTTCTGGTTATAAGAAGAGTGTAATGTGTGTGTTTTTGATGGTTATTGTTGGGGGTTTGGTCTTAAATTAGATGATAAACATAATTGTTATGTTGATTTCGGTTAATTTTTGATGGATTTTTTCTATTTGGTTTATCTGGATTTCATTATTGGGATTATATTAATCAAATTAAAAGATCTTATATTACCTTATGGTGCTCTAGTGGTATCCGGATGATGATTTTCAGGGGAGATTACGGGTTTGGGTCTCATTCGTGACAAAATGTTATGCTTGAGCATTGGTTTTACCACAATGGGTCCTCGAGCAATGAGTTTTTTCTTGAAATTGATGACGAGTCGAGTCACTAGCGCTCTAACTTAAAAAAAAGGTTGCACCGTTCTTGAATCATGACGTTAATAATACTGGTTATCTGTAAAAAGTTACATTAACTCGCATGTAAAGTGCACCGACTTTTTTTTAAAAAGTTTAATCCAAAATATTAGTGTTTTTAATGGTAGCGTTTCTCCTACTATTCACCAATATTTTAAAATTTTCTCCTACCCCACATTTTTATCCAAAATATTAGTTGACTTCAAGTTGTTTTATAAAAGAGAGCATGTTTCGAGTGTGACTGTTGTGTACCGGTAACAATCAGTTTTGAAATAGTAAATGAGTAGTTTTGAAATCATGTCATGTGTTTACTTTTCTCCTTTTCCTCATTTGTTTGTTGGTACGTGTAAAGTAATTTATCTTTTAGTGGAAATTACACTCCTTAACAAAATAAATTATTAAATAAGATTTTGCTTATTTTACTTTTTTTTTTAAATCACGTCTAGTTACCGTAAACTTGGATGAATGTAAGGGTACTCAACTAGACAGGTTGTGTTTGTGTTTTCTGATCGGTCTGGTTCTCAAGACGTTATTTATATCATCAAATTGTCAAGTTATTACATAAAAACATGTTTTTATGGCGATTAATGTATATAGTGCATACTATAATAAGACCGAATGATATGGAGCGTAGAAGGGGTGGTGTGGGGCTTCACCCACGTCGGCACACTGCCCCTTCCTTTGGCATGGTGATTGTGGCGTTGGAATCTTGCTCGGCGTGGAGGGAGGGGTGTAAAGTGGTGAGGTGGCGTCGATTGATTGGGTTAATAAAATAACCGTTCAAGTGTTGAACGACTATTAATTAATTAATTAAAAAAAACATATATATTAAACCATCCAACCTTATTTCTTTACACACACAACGAATCCAACATATTTCTTCATACAAACATATTTTTTCACTTTCAATTTTATCATTCTCTATAAAAAAAAATGAAAGGCTCAAGTTCATCATCTTCATTGCCATCGCTTGAAAAGCTTCTTTTATTCTCATTATCGTCTGATGAAGGACCTGAGCTAATAATATCAACGGTTCAGAAAGTTGTTCAAACAATATTTGAAGACGAAGGGACCTCACAACCTAAAAGAAGGAAATATATAATACGCGACCGGCTCACCGCACATGACTTATTGGTAGTGATTATTTTTCGCCCAACCCAACATATGATGAAGGACGAGCAATTTGCTAGTACTATGGGAAGGAGACACAACCATATACTGAAGACATCAGTGATGAACCAAGGGAATCAAACGCATGGGAAATTTACGACAATCATATACATCACAACCTTCGGGCGGATTTTGTTGAACACATTTGGAGCGTTCCACGAAACGACAATGACGAAGATGATAATTAAAACAATGTTTTTTTTTGTTTATGTAATTTTTTTAATTAATGTTATTTCTCTATTTAATATTAACTAGTTTGATTATCCCGCGCTTCACGGCGGGGCGAGTTGATTTAAACAAAATGTAGACGCAATGTTAAAAATAACGTTATATTGTGAAAAAAGTAACGTTTCGAAATCCAAAAGCGTGTTATGGCACGTTAATCATCGAATCGTTATTACAAACACAGTAAAATGAATAACAAAAATTTGTACGCTAAACAAAGAATGGTTAGTACAAACATTGTAAAAAAAATATAAAAGAGTTGCCGGCTAAAAACCTTGGCGTAAATTCACATCTTAAGTTGCAACAAAGGCGTTAAACGGTGGAAAAATTGTAGTAGAATCACTTTTCATAAATAAATATATAAATTTGTTATAATGGTTTTAGTTAGCTCATTTTATTTATATTTTACCAAAATAATCGAAAAGGAAAAGTAAATTGATTTATTTTGGAACTATAACACAATTTGATTTTTTATCTTATTTAATTTTGTGATACTTGCATCCCTATATACATACAATTCATGTAGTCTGTCTTTCAAATGATAAACAAAAGAGAAAATTACTTTTTGAGTCCCTGTGTTTTAGTGGTTTTAACTAGTTGAGTCCAAAAGCAAAAGGTTTAACGACCTGAGTCCCTATAAGCATTTTCATTAACCATTTGAGTCCTTTTGGGTCCAAATTTTAACCTTTTGAGTCCAATTTTTTAGACTCAAATCGTTATAAAATGAACAAAATTGGACTTAAAACGTTATAAAATAAATGACTAGGGACTCAGGGCGTTAAACTTTTTGCTTTTGCACTTAAGTGGTTAAAACCATTAAAACACAGGGACTCAAAAAGTAATTTACTCTAAACAAAATATAAGAAATACTTAAAATATCATAAACACTTTTCATCCCCTCTTTAAATTCATATAGACAAGAAATAAATATAGTTACAAATTTAGAATTTAAAGTTAAATTGAAGAGTAAACTTCCGTTTTACTCCCTGTGGTTTGGTCAGTTTAACGGTTTTGCCCCAAACCTTTCAAAATAGCCATTTTGCTCCCTGATCTATGACGTCATTCTCCAGTTTGCTCCCCGGCCCTTAACCTCATCCATTTATCCAGTTAACCCATGTCACGTGCAAATCACCTGAGGGGCATTTATGTCTTTTCCCAACCATCTCTTTAATAAAACCCTAACTACTCCTTGAAGAGAATTATATGCACAGACACACACAAATAAAACCTTATCCTCAATCTCAAAAATTAATTCAAACACACAAATGAAAGATCAGCTCTTCGATCTCCTCTCCCACTCGATACCCCCCCTCTTTCCTTCTCGGTTCTCGGTAACCCACATCGGGCCGGCACCGCTGACCGGTAACCAGGAGCAGACGACGATCGTGAAGCTGGACACCACACCTCGGTGGTCCGGCAAGGGTCTTGAGCGGCGGTGGCGGTACAGAGAGATAGAAAGAGAGAGAGAGAGAGACCGAGAAACGGAGATGACGACGAGGATGGTGGTGGTGGCTGACACCATTGCCGGCGGCGGCGGTGGAGGAAACGGCGGTGGATTCCGGGGTTGCTGTTGATGACGATGCTGATAATATTTGGATGATGGAAGATGATGATGACTGTGAACGACGTTGGTGGTTTTTCCGACGAGTTGATTATTCCGGTAAGTCTCCGTCTTCGAGTTCTGCAACTCAGATCCGTTTGGATCTCACTCATCACAGACTCATTTTGTTTTTCTTTAAAAGGGTATCGAGAGTTTTGTTTGATTACCGATAATGATGATGATGTTGGTAACAGCGGTGGTCCGACGGAGGTGCGGCCGCTGGAGTGACGCCGTCTACGGCAGGGGCAGTAGTGGTGGATGGTTCAGCTGGGTCGGGGTTAAGTTTTGGCTTAACCGGCTCAGGTTCAGACAACATCAATCAACAAAATTAAGTTTTGGCTTAACCGTCTACGGCAGGGGCAGTAGTGGTGGATGTTCTTGAAGAGAATTTGTTAGGGTTTAAGAATTGGGGATGATGAAGATGAAGATGCAGGGGAATGGTGTAGAGAAAGTGTGAATTAAATAAGGAAATTAATAATTTTGAGTGGGAAAAGACTAAAATGCCCCTCATGTGAGGGGCATGTGACCAGAAATTAACAGTTGAATTGGATGGCGTTAGGGCCGGGGAGCAAACTGGAGAATGACGTCATAGATCAGGGAGCAAAATGGCTATTTTGAAAGGTTTGGGGCAAAACCGTTAAACTGACCAAACCACAGGGAGCAAAACGGGAGTTTACTCTAAATTGAATGATAAATTAAAATATTATTAATGACAAAAAAGAAAACAAATATTCAAAAAAATTATCACTTGCTATTTATTATTAAAAAAATACTTACAAACAAAATAATAAATAAAATATAACTAAAAAAACATAAACTTAAAATTCTCATTTACTGTTCATGGGCACTTTGAATTCATATAGATAATGTTTTTTTAATTTAATTGATAAGTTTTATTTTTAAAACATAAATAAAATAAAAAAAGTGAATGTGATGTTTTGCTCCACGCCCGCTACCACTCCTGCGCCTTTTGGGGCTTGAAGGGGAAATCCTTCTCTGCTGACGTAGCAGCCACATGTCACTCCATGCCCCCCTTCAAGCCTCTCCCATACCGTATAGTCTAATATTTATATCCTAAGCTGAACAAAATCCCTACTGTCATCAGATAGGCTAATAAACCATTGCATATTTGCAAACCATTGTGAGGTCGCAAGACCAAAGGTAGAAGAATGGGGTGGGGGTATACTTTGGAGATTTTGATGTTGGCGTTGGGGATGAGTCCTTTAAAGAATACATCGTTTCTCAACAGGGAAGTGGAGGTGAGCGTGGTTTTCTTTTTATACTTTTTTTTTTCACTCTGCTTTATTTTCAAATTAAAAAGAAATTTCATATGGACAAAGAAATTTGCATAAAAAAGATAGCCAAACACTTCTTGTATTATAAATGTGTTGGCAACTGGGCCATTGCAATTACAAGAACTTCATTCATAAGTAGCACCTTCTCAGTTGTTGAGCGTTCCATGTGCGGGGAACCTCTTTGTTGTCGATGGTGCGCAGTTTGTAGGCCCCCTTTCCGAGCACGGTGTCAATGACATACGGACCTTCCCATTTGGGAGCCAACTTCCCGGGTTTTTCTGCATTCGAAGCTTCATTGTCTCTGAGGACGTATTCTCCCGGGTTGAAGTTGCATATTCGGACTTTAGAGTTGTAATATTTTTCCAGCTTTGTTTTGTACTTTGCTTCGTTGATTGCCGCCATTTCCCTCCGTTCTTCTAGGAGGTCGAGGTCGAGCCTCCTTTCTTCTTCATTGTTGATCATATTCATGGAGAGCATTCTGGGTGACGGCAATCCTATCTCTGCTGGTATTACAGCTTCCGACCCATAAACCAAGCTAAAAGGTGTTTCTCCGTTGCTAGTTTTGGGCATCGTCCTGTGGGCCCATAAGATGCTTGGCAGTTCGTCTACCCAACCTCTTCTCTTTTCTCCCAGCCTTGCCTTAATTCCGTCGACTATACTCTTGTTGACGGCTTCAACTTGACCGTTCCCCTGCGGGTGCGCGACCGAGGAGAAGGTATGTTCGATGTGTAATTCCTTGAGCCACTGTTGAAGGTTGTCTTCGGCAAAATTGGTTCCATTATCGGTGATTATCTTGAGAGGTAAACCAAAACGACATATTATTTGTTCCCAAATGAACTTTTTGACAACGGTAGCTGTGGTCGACGCGAGGGCCTTTGCCTCTACCCATTTGGTGAAATAGTCAACTGCGACTATTATGAACTTGACAGCTCCTGGGGCTTCGGGAAAAGGGCCGACCATGTCTATTCCCCATTGTTGAAAGGGCCATGCGGTAGTGACCGGTACCAACTCATTCTTGGGGCACATCGTTTTTGGTGCATGCCTTTGGCATCCGCTGCACTTCCTCAACTCCTTGACCGCGTCCAAATGCATTCCGGGCCAATAGTATCCCGCATTCATGACTTTCGCTACCACCATCCTTGGGCCAGCATGTATACCACAGATTCCCTCGTGCACTTCCCTGATCAGATAGCGTGCGTCTTCGGGGTCAACACATCTTAACAAAGGCCCGAGGTAGGATTTTCTATACAAGATCCCATCAGCCATCTGGTAATGTTTGGATTTGTACTGGACTTTCCTTGCTTCTGCCTTGTTCTCCGGGAGTACTCCGGATTGGAGGTATGTGATTATCGGAGTCATCCAAGACGTCGTCCCTAGTTGAACGACGCTTACTTCTCGAAGTGGTACGGAGGGGTTGCTCAGAACTTCTATTCGTACATCCTTTGCTAAGTGTTGGAAGCTTGTAGAGGCGAGTTTACTCAGCGCGTCTGCTGGCTTGTTCTCGCTTCTATTTATGTGATGCACTTTGTAGGAATAGAAGGATTGCAGCAGTGTCTTTGCTTGGCTTAGGTAGAGTGCCATCGTATCTCCCCTGGCTTTGTATTCTCCGTTGATTTGGCCTGCCACCAACATGGAGTCTACGTGCGCCTCGATGTGTCGTACGCCCATTTTGATTGCCAATCTTAGTCCAGCAAGGAAGGCTTCGTATTCGGCTTCGTTGTTTGTGCTTTTAAAATCCAGGCGTATGGCATAGGTGAACTCGTGTTTGTCGGGGCTCACCAGCCGGAGGCCAGCACCTGCGCCGTCTTCGTTGGACGCACCATCTGTGTATAGTAGCCAGGGTTCTTCCACTTGTTGTTTCTCGGCCTTTTCCATTGCCTTGCATTCTCGATCTTTGTCGTCTGGTACCTCTGTCATGAAATCTGCGAGCACTTGGCCCTTGATCGCCGGTCTCGGTCTGAACACTACGTTATGACCTCCGAGCTCTATCGCCCATTTTGCTAGTCTCCCTGAAATCTCCGGTCTTGCGAGTATGTTGCCAATGTTGTAGTTTGTTAACACGTGAATGACGTGGTTGGCAAAGTACCTTCGCAGCCGTCTTGATGCATGAATTAGTGCGAGCACTAGTTTCTCCATGATTGCATACCGGGTTTCTGGATCGGTTAGAGTTCGTAACACGTAATAGACTGGCGTCTGGACGCCCTGTCGATCGACAAGTAACACTGCTCCCACTGCCCTGTCGGAGGCGGACAAGTATAGCACCAGAGGTTCACCTTTGACTGGTGCAGTTAAGGTTGGTAGCTTGATGAGGCAGTCTTTCATCTCGCGGAAAGCGCCTTCAGCTTCCGGGGTCCACTGAAATTGACTCTTCTTCATGCAGTTTCGGAGAGTTTTTATAAACGGAAATGATTTCGCCGCGTGATTGGCTAGGAAGCGGTTGAGTGCTGCCAACCGTCCTGCCAATTTTTGCATCTCCTTGATCGTTGACGGTGACGGCATGCGTTCTATTGCTTGTATCTTATCGGGGTTCACCTTGAAACCATCTTTCGTGACAATGAAACCCAGGAATTTCCCCTCCTCCATGCCAAAGGAGCATTTCGTCGGGTTTAACTTGATGCTGACTCCGCGCAGAGTGTCGAACGTCTTTTGGATGTTCAGCAACATTGTACTTTCCTCCTTGCTCATGATAACTAGATCATCCATATACACTTCTATGTACTTGCCGATGGCGTCGTGGAAGGTTTCGTTCATGAGCCTTTGGTAAGTCGCGCCCGCATTTTTAAGACCAAAAGGCATTTTGGTATAGCAGTATAGCCCTGTTGGCGTGCGGAACGCGGTCTTGTCTTCATCTTGCACGGCCATTTGTACCTGGTGGTACCCTTTGTAGCAATCAAGGAAACATTTCCATCGGAATGTGGCAAGTGAATCGATCTTTTCGTCGATGTCTGGTAAGGCGTAACAGTCACGCGGACATGCCTTATTCAGATCTTTGTAATCAACGCACATCCTCCAGCTGCCATTGTTCTTCTGGACCATCACTGGGCTTGCCACCCATGTTTGATACCTGACCTCTCTGATGATCCCCGCGTTTAACAGCTCTATCACTTGCTCTTTCATGGCATCATGCTTTATGTCTCCCAAGTGGCGCTTAGCATGTACCACCGGTTTGGCTTCTTCCGATACGTTTAAGCGGTGTTCAGCTATGTGCCGTGGAACGCCCACCATGTCTGCTGGCGTCCAGGCAAAGACATCCATGTTTTGGAACAACAGTTTTTTTAGCGCCGCGCGCGTTAGATCGGACATTGCAGGTCCCAGGGTTACTGTCTGTTCCGGATATGCGCTGTTTAGCACCCACTTTTCTGCCTCTTGGCGTGCTTCTGGTTTCCTTGTCTTTGCAGGCCGTAGCTCATCTGTCGCTAATACTTCTTTGCTTGCATAGATGATGGCTACTCCCGTTTCTGTTGGAAATCCCACTGCGGAGTGTGGGCCAGAGCAGATCATGCTGAAATCACCTTGGGATTCTCTTCCCAGCAGAATATCGTGTCTTGAATGTGCCGGCAGTACCATGAAAGTGACTTCTTCTGTTCTTGAGTTTCTTCCATCCGAGAGCAACACTGGGAACGATATTTGTCCTAGAGGAAAAACGGCTTCGTTGCGGAAACCAGTGAGCGGGTAATCAACTGGTTCTAAGCGCGCTTTATCCTCCTGATCGAACTGATTAAAGCATTGTTCATATATGACGCCTGAAATGACTATGGGCCGTCTCTCTCGTGGGCCTCCTCTGACAACTGGGAAAACGACTTGTTTCTCGCGCCATGAGTCATCCTGCGCGCGCTTGTTGTAATTTTTTCTTGCCCTTCGTGGGCCCCCTTGAACCATGTGGGTATCTAACTTTCGGAGTTTCTTGTTATCCGGCCCTTCTTCTCTCCTTTGGATCTGGCGGTACTCACGCTTTCCACCTTTGACCAGGTGAGTTAACTTTCCGTCTCTTAAGGCCCTTTCGATCTCTTGTTTGAGGCTGAAACAATCGTCGGTTAAGTGGCCGGTGTCCTTGTGGAAGTCACAGAAAAGATTCGGGTCTTGGCCCCTCTTGTTGCGCATTTGTAGTGGTGGCTTGAACTGGTGGTTCTCGGTTGCCAAGACTTCTGAAGGGGTTTTCGTTAGGAGTGTCCACTGTTTCTCTCTGTTTTCTTTTTTCACCTCTTTCCGGTGTGCGATTTGGTTGATCGTGTGGCGCGCATCCTCTCTTACCGGGCTTCGTTCCCTGTGACCGGACGCCTTCCAGGGTTGGCTCCTACCCTTCTTGTTATGCCGGTCGTTATGGTTGTAACTGCGTTGACGGTGATCGTCACCGGTCAACTGTCTATCCGACTGTGCAATAGTTTTGGCTGCCTCAATGAAGGTTTCCCAATCTTTGGGTCCTCCGTCTCTACCTTTTACACGCTTGATTAAATCATCGCACTTGACTGCCCGCATGAAGTGTGCGCGCATCATCTTCTCGCCGCAGTCGCCAATCTCTAAACATTCTTTGTTGTACCGAGTAATGAAATCTTCTACGCTTTCGTGGTCTCTGCGCCATATGTTTAAACAGTCGGCTGGATCCCTGGTGTGTCGTCGTTGTTGTGAGAAGTGTGCCAGGAACTTCTCTCTGAAATCGATCCAGGATTTGATTTTGCCTGCTGGTAGGCTGTCAAACCAGATGTGCGCCGCGCCTACGAAGGTTTGAGCAAAGAGGTGACACCAGGTTGGTAAGTTCCATCCGCCCGTTGCTCCCGCACCGTTAAATACTTGGAGATGATCGTCTGGGTCTGTCAACCCGTTGTATTTGCCCACGTTGTGTGGCAATTTTGTTTTGTCTATGGCAGCCGTGGCGATCTCTCGGATGAACTTTGAATTCTCAGCCATGTCGTCTGGGCGATAGCTTAGAGTGAAATCATGTTTTGCTTTTGGGTCATAACCCGCACGCTTGCGAGGTTTGTATGATTCATGCTCTGGTGGTAGCCTGCTGAACACTGTGCGCGTCTCCTCATCGTTTTCAAATTCGTCGTTTATGTTGCGCGGACCTAAACGACTTTGTATCGGCTTCTTCGGTTGGTTGGAATACTGCACATAGTTGCTTTCTGTTTCGCCGTAAGTATCGCGCGTGTCGTGCGCGCTTGGCCTTCTAACATGTTGTGGAGGTAGTGACTCAGGACGCAGGTTGTATGTATTGGTCTGTTGAGGCACAGGGGCGCTCAAAGGCCTTTGCGGTGGAGTGACGAATGCTGACTGGTGAGCTTGTGCTTGGAGCAAAGCTTGCTGCGCACTGAGTTGCTGGTAGACAAGGTTTATGGACGCCACTTGTTCGGCATACCAGGAAGCCAGAGTTTTTCCTTCGGGTAGCCCTAGTAGTGCAGAGAAGTTCATTTGTGCTTGTTCCGATGGAGTCGATGGGCCAGCTCCATGGTTCTGAGGTTGCACTGGTGGTGTCTGTTGGACTACCTCTGACGGAGGCTGGAACGCTGCTCCGTTTGTGGTCTGAGTGATGATTCTGGATGGAGTTTGGAAAGCAGCACCAGGTGCGTTTTGAGCGGCAACCCTGGATGTACTCCCGAAAATGCTGGGAAACTCCATGTTTGGTGGCCCTTCTTGGATAGCTTCGTTCCTTGGACCTCGTTGGACGTGTATGTTGTCCGAAACGAGTTCGAAGGAAGAAACGTCTCCATCGACTTGGTGGGAAGGGTTGTTTTCAGCCATTTTGACGAGTTTTTCGAAAAGAAAAAGAGATGAGAGTGGTTTTGCTAAAAGCGGATGGCGCCAATGATGAAACACTGGTTAACACTATGGTTAATCAGTGGGGTTACTTCTTTTGTGGGTTCAATCTCTCTTCTTACTCGTAAGATGACCGTCTCCTGCAAAACAGCAAACCGTCAGTCTCGTTAAGAGGGGAATATGGGGGTTTCCCTCTTAACCAGGCTCCGGCGTGAGAATAAGCATTGTTCCGAAGAAGAATAATCAGTGTGTGTTAAGTGTGAGGAATGTGAGAGCCAGATCCCCTTACCTGACCGATGGAGGGTTCTATTTATAGCCGGATGGTGAAAGAGGGAGGAGCAACGGTGCCAGCTGTAGACGCACGCCAGCTGTCCGACCAAGGGGAATATCCCCTTGGTCTCCTCTGCTGCGGTCAGTGTAGTGGTACACGTGGCGCGTCTTTATTTGTCGAATGCGTCTTTATTTGTCGAATGTGGAAACATCGTACTGAAGTTGTCTGGCTGCTCCCTGACCTGTTGCAGGTCTACTTGGCGCTTGATGGTTGGTGACACGTGTTGTCCTTTATGTCGCATGAAGTATCTTTGGTGTCACCTGGATATTTTCCAGAAGCTTCTAGAAGCTTCTGGACGATGCGGCTGATGTCAACGCCATGTAGGATGGAGAAAGTGGTATGGTCCTTGCCATGTTGGCAAGGAATTGGGACCATACCTCTTCATGGACCTAGCTGATTTTAACAAAGTGAGCAAACATACTTATCATTGACTGAACAATAAGGCCACATATATAATGTGTCAAATGAAAGGACCAAATGCACAATACAATCTTTACTATATTGATTATCTGAAGGGGTATGGTATGCACAATACAATCTTTACTATATTGATTATCTGAAGGGGTATGGTATTAAATGTCGCGCAAGCCATGCGTGCGCAGAATCATACCCACTCTTAAATCCCCAAAACACTATGTTGTTTCCAAGGTTCCGGCGTGGGTTACATATGCGAGCGCGCAACCATGAGAGCTCACAAAAGTACAACAAGTACAAGTGGCAGTGACCTGAAGCTAATCAGCATGCACCAGGCTCTGTTCCAACTAATCCCGCCGATGATCAATCGTGCAGGGGACAAACAATACAAAAGGACAGTGACATGTAACCAATCAGCATGTGCCACTTACTGCTCCATGATCTCCACTAAAGGCTGATGACAAACGCGACAACAAGTACATTTGGCAGGTGACGTGTAACCAATCATGGTGCGTCATTTTACTCCCACCTCTGCAGACACTACATGTTGTGTGTGAGGGACCAAATGGATTATGATCTCTACCCTCTCACTCTAAACATACATTGTTCTCTCTCTAAATAGTTACTTATTCTCACGCCGGAACTGGGTTAAGAGAAAAACCTCATTCTCATCTTAACAAGGTAACAATGTTGTTAGTTTTGCAGATCATTCACGGCTGTAACAATCAAAGAAGAGATTAACAAGATAACCCCCCTATCGAAATACCTCACTTTAGGCTATATTCCTTGCGGATTAGAACCGGTGTTTCTTCACTATCAGTATAATTAGTTAAACTATATTTTAAAGATTAAGTTATAGTCGCCTATGACCCAAAAAAAAAACATTTAATGATTTTAGTCGTCAAATAATACCATTGTTGTATTTTATAAACACGGAAGTTGGATTACTTAAAAAAATTAGGATAGAAATTAGAGTTTGTAAGTTTAGGGGTTGGTTTTGCAAACAATGAGCCTTAAATTGATTATTTAACTGATTAAATCCAATTTATTTTGCTTGAAACTGACGTGTTGTCGGTCCAACATTTGTATTTATTGAAAACTCACAATTTGAATTAAAGCAATAGAAGCATTAAAAGGAATAACTAACAAAAGGAACAAAACCTCCAACTAGGGTAATCAAACATACTTATGAATGTTTACCAAACCCAATTTTTAGTTATAGCATAAACATCACTACATGACTTTACAAGGATATCTTAAAACTAAATAAATTTAGTCACTTGGGTTATAGCCTAGTGGTGCTAACAGGGATTGTAAGGTTTCTAACTAAGAGGTCAGGGGTTCGACTCCCACTAACTACTAACAGGGATGTAATATTTAGCCGTTCAAAAAAAAAATAAAAATAAAAAATAAATAAATAAATAAATAAATTTACCAGAAATTAAAGAAGAGTGAATACACTATTTTTATTTTTAAATTGAAATTTGTGAACTTTTTTTAAGATCAAACAATGAAATTAAAAAGAGTAGTGTTAGAAATTATCATGACACGAACACATAGATACATACCGGTTAATGTACATGTTTACGGGTTCATATTACATTTACTTTTTTAATTTCTTTATCTTTTCTCTAGAATAGATAAATATAACGTGTATATTCTTCTCTCTAAGATGGTAGTTGGTAGATATCGTATATTACTTCTCATTAGTTACACACTTGGTAGTGACCATTGAAATATATATCTTTTAATATGTTAGAGATTAACACTCAACAAATACATGTAGGAGGAGTTTGAATGCACGTTACAATTTCTCTCATAGAAGACTTTCTTGCATAGATGGGATATACAATTTTTCTCATAGAAGACTTTTTTTTCATAGATGGGATACACAATTTGTTGCATAGAAGCTTATGCAACCTAACCTACTTTTACTTGTTTATCTTGATGTGATTGTACTACTTATTAGCCACATGATTTCATAGGAATGTGACTCTGACATGAGCAACACGTCACTTTCTGTAACGATAAGAATCGTCCAAAACATCTAGGTGACTGGTAAATGTACGCTCAATCTGATATTTTGACAAGCTCTATATGATTCGCATAGGGGTCTCGAATTCACATCTGCCAAAGTGGGCCGAAAACAATATATAGTGTTGCACGTAAACCCTACCAAGGGACTTTTAATTTGTGGGATTTATTATTATGTACGATTGTTATCATTATTGTTGTTGTCGTTTTTATTGTTGGTTTCTATATCAAGTGCTGGTACCGCACCGATACCGTAATGAACTTAAATGGTATCGACCAAGTTCTCATCACAACGCACGAGGGAATTCCACTAATTATATATATACTGATCAATGTGGTTATGGATAGTTCCAACTTTGCGTAATTATATTATACGTTCACGGATGGAAGTTATAAAACTAAACATAAACCAGTGGTAGAGCATGCACTGCTGTTTTGCTGTAAGGCTACACAGTGTGAACTGGCGCCACTCTCAATCAGCTTGATAAAGCCTTCAACACCACCTTGGGGGGCGCCAAACAGGCTATAGAGGGTCTCATGTGAGAGGATTGGCGGATGTGATCATTATTAGTATTTCACTATCTTAGATACAAAAGTTAAATTTGATCAAGGGAACAAAGGTGTACAAAAAAAAAAAAAAAAACCGGTTTGGGCTCGGCGACCCGGAAAACCAACCCGGTAAGGAAACTGGGTTTTATACACCTTTAAATGGGTTTGAGAACATACATACATGTAAATGGGCTTATTTCTTCAAACTAACTAACTAGCCCATTACACACACGAATGGGCTTATTTCTTCGGTGGTATAAACCCTAGCTTTCATTTATATCTTCTCCTTCTTCTTCTTACGCCTCTTGCATCCTTCTTTCTGCGCCGTTTCGTCACAATAATCAGGTTTCAACCTTAATCTCTCTTACATTCATCTTTTATATTGTATCCTTATATGTTTTCTGTATATCTCATATCATATTTCTATCAATTTTTATTTCATTTCAGCTGGTTAATCTGTACGCCTGATAATTCATTTAATCCATACCCGTTATCGTATCTACAACACCGTATAATTTTTTTAAGTAATTATGTAAACGATGTTGTTTTCATATCTGGATGATTATTAGTGATTTTTTTTTAATTTGAAATCTGGTTAAGTTTATAGAAATTAGGGTTTTGAAATTTCACTTGTATTGTAGGTTTAAAGATTAAGCAGTTTGTTTTAAAAATTTATATAAATTAGGGTTTTGAAATTTATGAAATTTAGGGTTTTGAAATCTGGTAAAATTTAAAGACTAAACAGCTTGTTTATGGGCACATTATAGTTCTTTTAAATCTGATCTAGAAGTAAATGGCTGCTTTTTTTAAGCTTTACAAGAATTAGTAGTCTGATTCATAGCTGTCAATAGCGAGCGTAGCAATCGCTATAGCATGCTCTGTAGATTGTAGCATATAGGTCTAGGATTACTATTAGGATTGTAGCGACAATTTTAACAATTTTCTTGTTTTTAATATAAATAGCACATAAATATAGCAATAAAAAAGCTAGATTTTAGGTTTTTGTTAAATATACATGCAAAATAACATATATACATCGGTATTTTGATATGATATGCATATAATTTTTTTTCTAGTGTATCGCTATTTATAAAAAGCCGCCTGCTATTTGTTGCTATTCACCATTAACAACTATGGTCTGATTACAAATTGATAACCTAACTTATTTTTATTAATAACTTGTCTTTAGTAACCAATGGCGGTCCCTAAGCTTGATAAGAAGATCATCAAGAAGCGCGTAAAGAAGTTCAAGAGGCCACAAAGTGATTGGAAAATATGTGTCAAGGTATCTCATCTTCATCCCGGATGTTAAGGTGTTTTCACTTTTACCGCATGTTTTATTTAACGTTTCCGTTATTGTTTGACAGGAAAACTGGCGCAGGCCGAAGGGTATTGATTCCCGAGTGAGGAGGAAGTTTAAGGGTGTGACTCTTATGCCCAATATCGGATACGGGTCAGACAAGAAAACCCGACACTACTTGCCAAACGGTTTCAAGAAGTTTGTTGTGCACAATGCTAAAGAGCTTGAAGTTCTTATGATGCATAACAGGTACAATGTTTGTTAATCTTCATAGTAGACTAAAGGATCCGATTTGGGTTATGGGTTATCTCTAACGGGTTAATTGTGATTTCAGAACCTATTGTGCTGAGATTGCACACAATGTGTCTACGCGCAAAAGGAAGGAGATTGTTGAGCGTGCAGCACAGTTGGATGTTGTTGTTACCAACAAATTGGCCAGGTTGCGTAGCCAGGAAGACGAGTAAGCGTTGTAGTTTGACGTGCGTTTTGTATTCTGAAGCGTTTAAGATTTTGATATACTTTTGGATGGTTTTAATTTTGAATTTATTTAGTTCTGTTACAAGAAAACTGTGTTTGTTTTGTTGTTATTGAGGTGAAACTTTATCTAAGGGGTCTATTGGTTCCAGATTATGATGAGCATCTTGTGTTTTGAGAGTAACTTTTTTCAATGAATTGTAGTTTTTCGGTGGTGAGTAATATAGACAATAGTGCATAAGATCCTAAAATGCCTTCACGTTGATACTTGTCTGGATTGCCTCTCATAGTGAAAACATCCCCTTTTCACTCTGCCCTCACTTGTTTTATAGTGTTTTTGCTTAAAAGCGGCTCTCTTCGATCTCTATGATCGGAAAGCAACCTAATAACATGTCACTCATTGCCGTTCTGTATGTAACATCATTGTATAAGTTTTTCTTTTAGAACTAGTGTTGTTGTAGAGTCGTTGAGTTGTATGCCGCAATGGTTGTATAAATTTTGTTATTGTTAACTAGGAAAGTGAGTAGTCTCATGCACCTGCAATGGTTGTATAAACTTTGTTACAAGAGAAGTGAGCAATCATGTTAAACCCAATTCAGAAAGCAACCATATAACACATCACTCGTTGCCGTTTTGAATGACCCCATTCTATAAGCTTATGCTGTTACAACTAGTGTCGTTCTAGGTCCCTAGACTTATCTCGTGCTACTGCAATGGGTTGCAGTAGACTTATCTCGTGCCGCCGCAATGGATCGAGTTTAGAAATGACTTGGGGTAAATTACACTTGTCGTCCTTTATGTTTGTGTCTGATTGCAATAGGTGTTCTTTAACTTCAGTAATTAGTCACAGTCCTTTATTTGTAAAACCTATTACACATTAGGTTCTTTAGTACTAACTTGGTTAATTTAAAACGTTAAGTCTTGTCATGTGCACCTCATGTGAGGGCAATGTTGTCTTTTCACACCTTTTATTCAAAACAAATTTAAAAAATGCAACAAAAAGAAATTTCAAAATTGTAAAACAATATACCGCTTCTCTCTCAAGTCTCAACCTCTCCTCTTTCTCTCTCTCACTTTACCTTTTCTCCACCATTAGTGCTTCTGTAGTGGGGCGGTATGCCTTGCCATAGCGCCCAAAAGCGCGCAAGAACACCGCTACAAGGGGCGGTATGAAAGAAAAATTGAGGTGGGGCGCGGCCTCTATAACGGTGCGATGGTTTGTTTTTTTTGAATATTTGACCGTTACAACGGTCATAATCTTAAAAAAATATTATTTTACTCTATAAATAACTCCCAACTCTTCCATTTTTTTTTACAATTCATGCTCAACTATTCTCTCATTCTCTACATATTTTTTTAAAAGTGTTGAAGCTACTCCCACCCTATTAAAAAAAAATGGGTTCCCCGTCGGAAGACTCCTTCACCGATATTTACCGAAGATTTTTTTCACCCGAAGAAGACGCGGAGGAGGAAGAAGCGGTTACGAGTGCATGTACTTTTGTGATACAAGCATTTGAGCACGTTCGGCCTACTCCCCCTCCACGACCCATCTTGCGGCGCACCTATATCTTGCGAGATCGTGAAGCCGTGAACGAGCGTTTGATGAAAGACTATTTTGATGCGACGACGGTTCACGGACCCAATGTTTTTAGACGGCGTTTTCGGATGAGCCAAAGGTTATTTTTGCGCATTAATAATGATTTGGAAAATAAGTATGATTTCTTTAAGCAAAGAATGGACGCGCGAGGATATTTAGGCTTCACCTCAATTCAAAAGGTCACATCCGCCTTACGCCTATTAGCATACGGAAACACGTATGACATCAACGACGAGTACTTGAAGATGGCGGAGAAACAACTCGAGATTGCTTGGAACATTTTTGCTATGGTATTTTTTATTGACTTTTATTTATTTACTTTTATATATTTACTTTTTTTAGTAGCTTACTAGTAAAACTTTTATATATTAAATTATATTTTAGGTATATGCCAGTTATATGGAAAACGTTATTTGAGAAATCCCACTTGGAACGACCTTCAACAAATATATGAGGTGCATCTAGAAAAGCATGGAATACCCGGCATGATTGGTAGCTTGGATTGTCGTCAATGGCGTTGGTATAATTGTCCAACCGCAAGGCGAGGTCAACATACACGGGGTGATAAAAAAGGGCCAACTTTGGTATTACAAGATGTTGCATCATACGACCTTTGGGTTTGGTCGGCCTTCTTTGGTGTAGCCGACTGTTTTAACGATATTAATACGTTAGAGGCTTCACCATTATTAGAGAGCTACATTTCTGGAACTATACCAAAGGCCGGTTTTCATGCGAACGGGAACGACTACGAGCATGGCTACTATTTGGGCGATGGTATATACCCAGAGTATTCGATTATTGTTAAAACCTTTTTTGAAACGTTCGATGAGAAAAGAAAGTATTTTAAAAAATTACAAGAGTCTTCGAGAAAGGATATCGAGAGGTGTTTTGGGTTCTACAACAACGATGACATTTTATCAGAAATCATTGTCGCATGTGGCATAAGGATAGAATACGAATGACCATGTATGCTTGCATCATTTTGCATAATATGATCATAGAGGATGATGGAAGAGCGATATGCCAAAACTATATTCCGGAAGATTTAGTCGAAGGAACCCAAGCAACAATGGAAGAGAGACTCGCAAATGCTCAACTATTGCGATCTAAGGAAATACATAACACGTTGAAGGCGGATTTGGTTGAGCATGCTTGGGCGATTCGCCCAATGCGATACAACGATGACGACGAAGAAGATTCCGATGAAGAACAAGGTGAAGAATTCGAAGACGGGAACTTTGAAGACGTAGGTTTGGATGCTGGAGAAAACGAAGAGGAAGAAGGAGAGAACGACAATGAAGACCAAGAATAAATTTATCTTTTTAGGTGTAATGTTTTTTTTTCTTTATCGTTTTTTTTAATTTTAATGTATTGTTTTTTATTTAATGCAATGATTTTTAATTTTAAAAAACTTAGAAATTAATTAAAAAAATGAAAATTAAAATAATTGAGTAATGATGATAAAGGGGCTTTATGACTGCGGCCTCAACTTGCATAACGCCCCATAAAACCCCGTGGTGACATGTCATGCCACATGTCGCATAACGCCCCCAAAAGGGCCTTATGACTACGGATGGCCTTACCACCAGCCAACCACCATTACTGTAACAATCCTAAATAAACCGACACTCTGGAATAATTTTCCGACACCTTAGTATATTTTAAAATATCCCAAAATGTTCCAAAATACACCCTATACGCGAAAACGGGCCTCAAATATATTAAATAGTATTAAAAATAAATTAAAAATCTGAAACTTAAGCTGAGGCGGGCCGCGTAGACCCACCCCAAACCTTACGGGGGCTGTATGAATGTTAGAACCTGATTTCGTTTGATTTCTTAAGTTCAGGTGGGCCGCGTAAGACCCCCATTAGTTTACGCGGGCCGCGAGAATCCTAAAATGTGGCACAGCCCGGTGATGACACGTGTCGTCATCGTGTCAAGCCTAGTAGATGACCCGGACAAGCTACCCTATTGACCAGGGTTGACGCGGGCTGCGTAGGCCCTTGCCTACGCTTACGCGGGCCGCGAGAGAACCAGGTTCAGCAACTATTTAAGCAGGCCATCGGATTTCATTTGGAATTCGCTCACAACGATTTCTTTTCTCTAAATTCTAAATAGAAAGCATAATACTCGGGTATTATACCCCCTAATTAGCGAAGTTCTGCTCCATTGTAAGTATTATAACCCCTGGATACGTATTAGATACGCTGTGTAACAACCCTCAGTAAAACCAACGCTCTCAAATATTTCCGACACCCTATTATATTTAAAAATGTCCCAATATGTCTTTAAATACACCCCGTATGTGCAAACCGAGCCCGAAATACAATATAACATTTAAAAATAAAATTTTAATCTGAAATATAAGTTGAGGCGGGCCGCATAGACCCACCTCAACCACTTACGCAGGAGGTATAGAGGTTGGAACCTGATTTCGTTAGTTTTCTTAAGTTCAGGCGGGCCGCGTAAGACCCTCATTAAGTTAACGCGGGCCGCGAGAGTTTCAAAATGTGGCGCAGCCCGGTGATGACACGTGTCATCATCGTGTCGAACCTAGATCATGACCGGGACAAGCTATACGTTTGACCAGGGTTGACGCGGGCCGCGTAACCCTTGTCTGTTCTTTACGCGGGCCGCGTGGGAACCAGTTTCAGCACCTATATAAGCAGGCAACGGGTTTTCGTTTTTCATCGTTCATTTCTTTCATTCTCAATCTCAAATTCTGAAATATTAGGCATAGAAAGCTGGTATTCTCAAATTCTCAAATTCTGCTCCGTTGTAAGTGTTATAACCCCGATTTTGTAATAGATACACTGCCCGATTGATTTAGGGTTCCGTAATAATTATCGTGGTTCCGCCCGACGTAGTTGTTGGAATGCCGTCTCGGGGAGGGTATCATTAATATTTTTCAAAGGGTTATGATACTAACCAATGTACATTTGTATAAATTATAGATTATATCCAGGAAAACCTTACGCGAAGTCTAAGATAGCAATGTGAGTTTATCCACTTTTTTATAACCTTTTTGTAATATCTTACAAAACCTTAATTGTTTTACAATATGATTAAGCGGTGATTGAGTCTTTGTAGTTCTTCAATTACTGCCGGTATGTTGGGGTTTTGTATACAAAATTTACTACCTTGTGAGTAGTAAGTCGGGGATGACAGTACGTTACCATTGGACAACGAGTTAGCCAATGTGTAATATGACCCACAAGTCAGGATTGACAGTACTGAATGAGTAATTGTGTAGAAATAAACAATGTGATCGCTCTCAATACTGTTTTAATTGATAAAATGTTTCTTGATTAAACTGGGATTCACTCACCAATATTTCCCACTGACAAATGTTTTTAAAAAGCGTTTCAGGTAACACAATGTGACAGCCAATTAGTAAAAAGCCAGCTGGAGAGCACTGAAGGCTTGGGAAAAATGTGGCTATAAAAGTTACCTAAAAGACGATGTTTTAAATTCAATAAAATAGGGTTTATCCCTATAAATATATTGTAATAAGAAACTTGGGTTTTACCCATGTGATTATTAATATCAAATATGGTGGTTTTACTTTGATAAACATTTCCTAACTACGGTCCTGATGTAAATTCCGCTGCCAAATTAACTAACCTGATACCACCGAAATTCTGAGTTCGCGTCCGCCCGTTCCCGGGGATCAGGGATCGGAGGTTGCGACATGAGGTGGTATCAGAGCTTAGCCACTGGTCTGAGCCAAAGAAGTGTTCGGCTGACACTTAAATTCTAAATTTTGTGTTAGGAACTAAATTATGGAAATATGTGCATAACTGTATTTATTTGTTATGTGTTATTTGACTATTTGTTAGTTTACAGTATAAGTGATCAAGGACCCTCAGAAATGAGTCATCAGTTGTCTGATTCACCTAGGAGTGAAGGTACCTCATCACAGCCTGCCCTTTCGGGGTATTCTGGTGATCAGGAAGAAGGAATGTTTGCTTTTAAAGCTCAGTCAGAAGAGCCATTCCCTCATAAGAAACGAGGATGGTTCAGTAAGGAAGCCTTTGCACGTAGGAAAAGAATGCGAAAGTTGCAATAGCAAAGAGCCTTAGCAGCTATTAAGCGAGAAACATATGCCCATGCATAGGATATGCTCAATAGAAGCCTAGCCAATTTCCATATCCTAGCCATAACTGCTGCTGACCCTAATCTGGAGTAAACAATAGCACCCCAACCACAATTGCAAATCCCCGACCAACCAATGGTGATAGAAAACCCTGAAAACCAGGTGGAGATGCATGATTTCAACCCAGAAGAAATCCCTAGGGTACCTGCACCAAATCCCCTAGACCCAAATTATGATCCTTGGTGGGATGACGTTAGGGATTATGTGCAACGTTACCCAATTCATGAAGACACACCTATACAGAACATAGGAGCCTACCCGGGTATGGACCCTTTAGATCCCTATTACCACAATGAATATATTAGGGAGATCTTAGAAGATCCTTACTGATTTCAGGCACTTTCACCCCCATATCAGGAAACCGCACCCCAGATTCCGAACCCAGTCCTTGAGCCTGCACCCCCAATGAGTGCAGAAAACGTCCAAGAACTTAGGACTTTTGGGGAGGAAATTTTAGAAAGTAGTGAGAGAATGAGACAGGTGGGAGAGCGTCTCGTATGGAAATACGATGAGCGCAATATGGATTTTTGGATAAATCCATATCCGTGATGTGACGGAGGAGACGATAATAGTAAAAATAATAAAATATAATAAAAATAAAATAAAATATGTGTGTACGGATGCATATTACTATTAGTGTGATTCTATTTCTGTTGGTATTGTAATTTTTATTTCAGTACTAGAATGTAATAGATGCATAATAGTATATGAAAATAGAGTAAAAGTCGCAATGATCGACGTTTTTGGCTAGATCATGTGATTAACTATATTAAATATTATCTTGTGATATTAATATGAGATAAATGTTTAAAATTCAGATGGCCGACGAAGGAAATCAAGGGAATTTGAATAATGATAACCAAAGTAACATTAACGTGGTTAATGAGAATCCAAGCATCAATAACAATGGAAACCAAATGGATAATAGTGTTGTTCAACACATAGTGGCACAAGGAATCATAGATGCCATGCCATTTATTATTCAAACGATTCAAGAAGCGAATAATAAAAGTAAGCATAGCAGTAAGCGACCCATCGAACCTGAAAACAACGTGAACAATGAACCTGTACTTCAAATGCCCATTCCTAAAAGAAGAAGAACCGCGTCTTACGGTTGTTCTTATAAAGAATTTTGGTCTTGTAAACCAATGGAATTCTCGGGCAATGAAGGGGCCATTGCAACCCTACGCTGGATAGAGACGACTGAGGCAGTCTTAAGAATAAGCAAGTGTGCTGAAGAAGATAAAATACTATTTGCTTCCAATTTGTTTAAGAATTCAGCACTAGAATGGTGGAACACTATCCTCTAAACAAGAGGAAGTGATAGAACCTACAATATGGAATGGGAAGAATTTAAGAACAAGGTAGAAAGGAAGTTCTGCCCACCCAATGAAAAGGAGCAGATAGCAAACAAATTCCTAAACCTTAGAATGACTGGTGTGGATAGTAAGGGATACACTAAAATATTCTTCGAATATGCTAGAATAGTGCCAACTCTTGCTTCACCTGAACCAGTGTTAATCTCCCGTTATATCTGGGGATTAATTGGAGAGATAAGACACGTAGTCAAGGCAACTAGACCTCAAACCATAGAAGAAGCTGTAAAACTAGCAAATACCTTGACAGATGAATTAGTTCGTACCCGAGAGGAGGATCAAAGGAGGAACCTAACTCAGAAACTCACACAAGAATTTCGTTCTAACCATGGGAGAAATATAGGTTCTACCTCTGCACCTTACTGTAAGAATTGCAAAAGAAAGCATTTAGGAAGATGCTCTATATACTGTAACTTTTGCAAAATATCGGGACACAAGGAAGAAAACTGCAGGAAGAAAGCTAATAACAAGATATGTTACAACTGCGGAGAACAAGGTCATATCAAGCTTAATTGTCCAAAATTAGCTCCAGCTACAAATAACAAGAATACTCAAAATTCTAGAGCATTTGTTCTGACTGCAGATGAAGCCAAAATGATACCAGATGTTATAGCTGGTACGTTTTTAGTTAATGATATTTTTGCTAAAGTATTATTTGACTCTGGTGCAAACCAAAGTTTTATTAATACATCATTTTGCAAATTTCTAAATCAGTTATTAACTAAACTACCACAAGAATGTTTAGTAGAGACAACTAATGGAGAAACCGTTAGGATTTCTGAAATCTTGCAGGGAGCAAGAATAGAAATTTTAAATCAGAAATTTATTGCAAATCTTTATCCCATGAACCTGGCAGGATTCGATGTTGTTTTAGGAATGGATTGGTTAATAGCCAATAGAGCCAATATTTTATGTGATCAAAAGTCAATTCAAGTAAATGCACCAATAGGTAAAACGATCACAATTAAAGGAGATAAACCAAATAGATCCACAAAATTCATCTCTGTGATGAAAACTGCAAGTTATATAAGAAAAGGTTCTATAGTGTATTTGATTTCTATAATCACTAACACTAAAGGAAAGGATTTAAAAGATATTTCCGTAGTATCTCAGTTTTCAGATGTATTTCCAGAAGAATTGTCAGGGCAACCTCCAGAAAGAGAAGTTGAATTCAGGATCCATTTGATACCAGGAACGGCACCGATTGCAAAGCACCTTACCGTTTGGCACCCGTAGAAATGCAGGAATTAAAGAAACAATTAGATGAATTGTTGGAAAAAGGATTTGTACAGCCAAGTTCGTCGCCATGGGGAGCGCCGATACTATTTATTAAAAAGAAAGACGGATCAATGCGTATGTGCATTGACTACCGTGAATTAAACAAGGTTACGATTAAGAACAGGTACCCATTACCGAGAATCGATGACCTGTTTGACCAACTACAAGGAGCTCGATTTTTCTCCAAAATCGATTTAAGATCAGGATATCATCAATTAAAGGTACAGGAAGAGGATATTCCTAAAACCGCATTCAGAACAAGGTATGGTCATTATGAATTTACTGTCATGCCATTTGGTTTAACTAATGCCCCAGCTGCATTTATGGACATGATGAACCGAATATGTAAGCCATATTTGGATAAATTCATAATCATCTTTATAGATGATATTCTCATTTACTCTAAGAATAAAGAGGATCATGCAAAGCATTTGAACGCACTTTTAAGTTTATTAAGAAAGGAAAAGCTTTATGCTAAATTTTCTAAGGGCGAATTTTGGTTAGAACAGGTACAATTTCTTGGACACTTAGTCAATCATGAAGGAATTCATGTGGATCCCACCAAGATCGAGGCAATTACTAAATGGAAAACCCCTGAGTCGCCAACTGAGGTTAGAAGTTTCTTAGGATTGGCCGGTTATTATAGAAGATTTATTCAAGATTTTTCTAAAATAGCCATTCCCTTAACTAAGCTAACCTGTAAATCTCTTAAGTTTGAATGGGGATTAAAAAAAGAAGAAGCTTTTAGAATTCTTAAGCAAAGATTAACCCATACACCCATATTAGCGTTACCAGAAGGAACTGAAGACTTTGTAGTATATTGTGACGCTTCTAAATTAGGTTATGGATGTGTGTTGATGCAACGACAAAATGTTATAGCTTACGTATCTAGACAACTTAAGAATCATGAAGAGAATTATTCAACCCGTGATCTAGAATTATGAGCTATAATTTTTGCTCTTAAGATTTGGAGACATTACCTTTATGGTAGTAAGTTTACCATATTCACTGATCATAAGAGTTTAAGGTATATTTTCAAGCAAAAGAAGTTGAATATGAGACAAAGACGCTGGATGGAAATGCTTAGTGATTATGATTGTGATATCCAGTATCATGAAGGAAAAGCAAATGTAGTAGCAGATGCTTTAAGTCGAAAGTATCATGAAAAGCCAAAAAGGGTACGTTCTCTTAAATTAAATCTACAAATAGATTTAAATGATCAGATAAGAGAAGCACAAGAATCAGTAATCAAAGATGATGATGAAAAATTAAAAGGAATGCTAAAAGAGTTAGAACAAGGAACAGACGGAATTTGGAGATTCCATGAAAAGAGAACGTGGATACCTAAATTAGGAAACCTACGTTATCGTATCTTAGAAGAAGCCCATAAATCTAAGTATACGATGCATCCAGGTAGTGATAAAATGTACCAGGATTTAAGGAAGAATTTCTGGTGGATAGGAATGAAAAAGGACATAGCAGTCTATGTTTCTAAATGTTTAACCTGTTCACAAGTTAAAGCTGAACACCAGAAACCCTCAGGATTGCTACAACAGTTAGAAATGCCAGTGTGGAAATGGGAATTGATAACAATGGATTTTGTTACTAAATTACCCAAAACAAAGAAAGGAAATGATACAATCTGGGTGATTGTAGATAGACTAACCAAGTCAGCTCATTTCCTACCAATGAAGGAAACTTTCAGTATGGAACAATTAGCTAAGTTATATGTAAATGAAATTGTTTCTTTACATGGAATTCCTTTATCAATTGTTTCTGATAGGGATGGCCGTTTTACCTCTCATTTTTGGTCAAGTTTCCAAAAGGCAATGGGAACCAAGTTAAAATTAAGCATAGCTTATCATCCTCAAACGGACGGACAAAGTGAAAGAACAATTCAGACGATGGAAGACATGCTTAGAGCTTGTGTAATTGATTTTGGAGGTAATTGGGACAATCACTTACCTTTAATAGAATTTTCTTATAACAATAGTTATAACACAAGTATCAATGCTGCACCATTCGAAGCACTTTATGGACGTAAGTGCCGAACCCCAGTCTGTTGGGCAGAAATTGGAGAAAAGCAACTGTCTGGACCTGAGATAGTGCAAGAAACAACTGACAAGATTATTCAAGTCAAGGAACGACTGAAAGCAGCACGTGATCGACATAAGAGCTATGCTGATAACCGACGCAAACCATTGGAATTTCAAATAGGAGATAAAGTATTATTAAAGGTCTCTCATTGGAAAGGAGTAGTAAGATTCATCAAACGGGGAAAACTAAGTCCCAGGTATGTTGGACCTTTTGAAATTATTAAAAGAATAGGACCTGTAGCCTATCAGCTACAACTGCCAGAAGAAATGGCAGGAATACATAATGTATTTCATGTATCAAACCTCAAAAAGTGTTTAGCTGATGAGTCACTGATAGTACCTCTTAAGGATATAGAGGTAAATGAACAACTCAAGTTTGTAGAAAGACCTCTACAGATTGAAGACAGGAAGGTTAAGAACCTCAAGCATAAGAGACTAGTTTTGGTCAAAGTGAAATGGGACTCCAAAAGAGGACCTGAGTATACATGGGAACTCGAATCTGAAATGCAAAGGAAATATCCGTATTTATTCCAGTAGATCTCGAGGACGAGCTCTAAAACAAGGTGGGGAGAATGTAACAACCCTCAGTAAAACCAACACTCTCAAATATTTCCGACACCCTATTATATTTAAAAATGTCCCAATATGTCTTTAAATACACCCCGTATGTGCAAACCGAGCCCGAAATACAATATAACATTTAAAAATAAAATTTTAATATGAAATATAAGTTGAGGTGGGCCGCGTAGACCCACCTCAACCACTTACGCGGGAGGTATAGAGGTTGGAACCTGATTTCGTTAGTTTTCTTAAGTTCAGGCGGGCCGCGTAAGACCCTCATTAAGTTAACGCGGGCCGCGAGAGTTTCAAAATGTGGCGCAGCCCGGTGATGACACGTGTCATCATCGTGTCGAACCTAGATCATGACCGGGACAAGCTATACGTTTGACTAGGGTTGACGCGGGCGTCGTAACCCTTGTCTGTTCTTTACGCGGGCCGCGTGGGAACCAGTTTCAGCACCTATATAAGCAGGCAACGGGTTTTCGTTTTCCGTCGTTCATTTCTTTCATTCTCAATCTCAAATTCTGAAATATTAGGCATATAAAGCTGGTATTATACCTCCTAATTAGCAAGGTTCTGCTCCGTTGTAAGTGTTATAACCCCGGTTTTGTAATAGATACGCTGCCCGATTGATTTAAGGTTCCGTAATAACTGTCGTGGTTCCGCCCGACGTAGTTGTTGGAATGCTGTCTCGGGGAGGGTATCATTAATATTTTTCAAAGGGTTATGATACTAACCAATGTACATTTGTATAAATTATAGATTATATCCAGGAAACCCTTACGCGAAGTCTAAGATAGCAATGTGAGTTTATCCTCTTTTTTATAACCTTTTTGTAATATCTTACAAAACCTTAATTGTTTTACAATATGATTAAGCGGTGATTGAGTCTTTGTAGTTCTTCAATTACTGCCGGTATGTTGGGGTTTTGTACACAAAATTTACTACCTTGTGAGTAGTAAGTCGGGGATGACAGTACGTTACCATTGGACAACGAGTTAGCCAATGTGTAATATGACCCACAAGCCAGGATTGACAGTACTGAATGAGTAATTGTGTAGAAATAAACAATGTGATCGCTCTCAATACTGTTTTAATTGATAAAATGTTTCTTGATTAAACTGGGATTCACTCACCAGTATTTCCCACTAACAAATGTTTTTAAAACGCGTTTCAGGTAACACAATGTGACAGCTAATTAGTAAAAAGCCAGCTGGAGAGCACTGAAGGCTTGGGAAAAATGTGGCTATAAAAGTTACCTAAAAGACGATGTTTTAAATTCAATAAAATAGGGTTTATCCCTATAAATATATTGTAATAAGAAACTTGGGTTTTACCCGTGTGATTATTAATATCAAATATGGTGGTTTTACTCTGATAAACATTTCCTAACTACGGTCCTGATGTAAATTCCGCTGCCAAATTAACTAACCTGATACCACCAAAATTCCGAGTTCGCGTCCGCCCGTTCTCGAGGATCAGGGATCGGGGGTTGCGACACGCTGCCCGATTGATCTAGGGTTCCGTAATGGCTGTCGTGGTTCTGCCCGACGTAGTCATTGGAATGCCGTCTCAGGGAGGGTATTGCTAATGTTAAAATGGGTTATTAATACTAACGCGTGTATATTTGTGTAAATCATAGATTATCACCGGGAAACCCTTACGAAAAATCTAAGACAGCAATGTGAGTAGTCTCCTTTTTGTAAACAGTTTTTACAAAACCTTAACTATTTTATAATGCAATTTTGCAGTGATTGAGTCTTTGTAATTCTACGATTACTGCCGGTATGTTGGGGTTTTGTATACAAAATGTGAGTAACGTTACCATTGGACGAAGAGTTAGCCAATGTGTAATATGACCCACCAGTCAGGATTGACAGTACTGAATGAGTAATTGGGTAGATATAAACATTGTAATCGCCCTCAATACTGTTAAAATTTAAATTAAAATAAGGAAAAATTACAAGTTTTGTCCTTTATCTTTATAGTACTTTACAGGCGGTGTCCTTTTTTTCAAATGTTGACAGGCGGTGTCCTTTAGTAGGTATTTTGTTGCAAGTTTTGTCCTTTACACCCAACTCAGTTAAAAAACTCAGTTAATTTGTGGCACATGATAAGCACATGAGGGTAATTATGTCTTTACCACCCACCACTTCATTTCCCCACTTTTATAATCCCCCAAAAACCCTAATTTCCTTTACTCTTCTCCATCTCTTTCTCTGTTATATCACCATCGAATCTAGAAGCCCCTTTTTTTTTTCAATCTTCAAATCCTTTGAATCTGATTTAAAGCTATGAATTTGAGATCGAAAACCCACAAATTAGATGGTTTTGAATATGAGATCAAAAGCTTTGAATCTGATTTAAACGATGAAGGGTGGAACATTATGATGATTTTCTGTAAATAAGGATGAATGATGGGTCTTCAGGTGTGGCTCGGGTGGAGGTGAACGGAGGGGTAGTGGGTGGTTGCTGTGGCGGCGCTAAGGCGGTGAAGATGGGGTAGTGGGTGGTTGTTGTTGCAGCCGGGGGAATCAAGGCGGTTACAGAGGGGTGTACCGCAGGCAACGCCGGCGAACGTCTTGGATTTGGTGGGGTTGAAGATGGGGTCAGACTGGGTGTAGCATCTCCGGCAAGGGGAGCACTGGATCCAGACGACGTCGCTTCCGGTGTCCAACACCATGTAGGCGTATCTTGCGGGAGTTCCTATACCGATGCGGGTGAAGTACTCGCCGGAGCCCTGTGCGAGGCCGAAGATGACGGAACTGCTGAAGTCTGCTTTGGTGTTGGTCCGGTTGGAGGCGAGGCTAGTGATGGTTTTGACTCGGGCAGAGTCACGTGACAGTTTATTATCAGAATCTGATTGATTCTCTTCATGTCAAGCCGGCATCGGTTTCTTATATTCTTATTTATTTCAGTGAAATTGTAGGTGAAATTGGAGATTGATGAAAATTGGGGGAAATTGGAGATTGATGAAATTGTGAAAGTGTTTGACCGGAAAATTGGGTTGAAAATGGCCGGTTGGGGATTAATTGTTTGTTATGATATCACTGTGAGGTTTGTTTTGGGAAACTTAGACTAGGTTAAACATGGAAGGTTGGGGATTAATTGGAAACTTGTCGGTGGTGGTTGATGATGGCAGGTGGTGATTCAGGGTGGTGAACGGTGGTGCTTGATGGTGGTGGTTGCAGAAACATAAAGATATAATAATAATAATAATAATAATTTTTAAAAATATTTTGTTTTATTCTTTTAAATAATATAAATAAATGGGTAAAAAGACTAAAATACCCTTGGGTGACAAGATTTAACAAGAAAATCTAACTGGGTTAAGCTTAAAGGACAAAACGTGTAACAAAATTCCTTGTAAAGGGCAAAACTTGTCAACATTTGAAAAAAAGGACACCGCCTGTAAAGTACTATAAAGATAAAGGACAAAACTTGTAATTTTTCCTTAAAATAATAATTCTTGATTAAACTGGGATTCACTCACCAGTATTTCCCACTGACAAATGTTTTTAAAACGCGTTTCAGGTAACACAATGTGACAGCCAATTAGTAAAAAGCGAGCTGGAAAGCACTGACGGCATGGGGAAAATGTGGCTATAAAAGTTACCTAAAAGACGATGTTTTAAATTCAATAAAATAGGGTCTACCCCTATAAATGTGTTGTAATAAGAAACTTGGGTTTTACCCATGTGTTTATTAATATCAAATATGGTGGTTTTACTCTGACAAACATTTCCTAACTACGGTCCTGATGTAATTTCCGCTGCCAAATTAACGAACTGATACCACCAGAATTCTGAGTTCGCGTCCGCCCGTTCTCGGGACAGATAAGGGATCGGGGGTTGCGACAGAAGGTGGTATCAGAGCCTAGCCACTGGTCTAAGCCAAAGAAGTGTTCTGCTGACACTTAAATTTTAAATTTTGTGTTAGGAAATAAATTACGGGAATACGTGCATAACTGTATTTATTTGTTATGTGTTATTTGAATATTTATTAGTTTACAGTATGAGCGACCAAGGACCATCTGACGCGTACCGTCAATTGTCTGGTTCGCCTAGAAGCGAAGGCACCTCCTCTTCTCAGCCTGCCCTCTCAGGGTACTCCGCTGATATGGAAGAAGGAATCTTTGTGTTTAAGGCTCAGTCAGAAGAGCCACTTCCTCAGAAAAGGAGGGGATGGTTCAGTAGAGGGGCACACGAGCGTAGGAAGCGTATGAAAAAGTTGCAAAATCAGAGGGTACTAGCAGCAGCCAAGAGAGAGACAGATACCTATGCCCAGGATATGATAAATAGGGGTATAACCAACATCCACATCCTAGCCACTACTGCAACTGACCCGAATCTGGAGCAAATAATAGCACCCCAACCACAGCCACCAATCCATAACCAACCCATGGAGATAGAAAACCCTGAAAACCAAGTAGATGCATGACTTCAATCCGGAAGAAATACCTAGGGTACCTGCACTAAACCCCCTAGACCCAAATTACGATCCCTGGTGGGATGACGTTAGGGACTATGTGCAACGTTACCCGATACATGAAGACACACCTATGCAGAACATAGGAGCCTACCTTGGTATGGACCCTTTAGATCCCTATTACCACGACGATTATATTAGGGAGATCTTAGAAGATCCTTACCAATTTCAGGCACTTTCACCCCATACCAGGAACCTGCACCCCAGATTCCGAACCCAGTCCTAGAACCTGCACCCCCAATGAGTGCAGAAAACGTACAAGAACTTAGGACTTTTTGGGGAGGAAATTTTAGAAAGCAGTGAGAGAATGAGACAGGTGGGAGAGCGTCTCGTATGGAAATACGATGAGCGCAATATGGATTTTTGGATGAATCCATATCCGTGATGTGATAAAGGAGATGGTAATAATAATAATAATATAATAAAATAAAAATAAAATATGTGTGTACGGATGCCTATTACTATTAGTGTAATTCTATTTCAGTTGGTATTGTAATTTTTATTTCAGTACTAGTGTGTAATAGATGCATACTAGTATATAAATAGAGTACAAGTCGCAATGATCGACGCTTTTGGAAAAAATGCGTGTCATGTGATTGACTATATGAAATATTCTTTTGTGATATTAATACGGGGTAAATGTTTAAAATTCAGATGGCCGGCGAAGGAAATCAAGGAAATCTGAATAACGATAACCAGAGTAACATTAACGTGGTTAATGAGAATCCGAGCATCAATAACAATGGAAACCAAATGGATAATAGTGCCGTTCAACACATAGTGGCACAAGCAATTATAGATGCAATGCCATTTATTATTCACACGGTTCAAGAAGCGAATAATAAAAGTAAACATAGCAGTAAGCGACCAATTGAACCAGAACACAGCGTGAACAATGGACCCGTACTTCAAGTGCCCATTCCCAAAAGAAGAAGAACCGTGTCTTACGGTTGTTCTTATAAGGAATTCTGGTCCTGCAAACCAATAGAATTCTCGGGCAATGAAGAACCCATTGCAGCTCTACGCTGGATAGAGAAGACTGAGGTTGTTCTGAAAATAAGTAAATGTGCGGAAGAGGACAAGATAATGTTTGCTTCTAATTTGTTTAAGAACTCAGCCTTAGAATGGTGGAACACTATCCTCCAATCAAGAGGAAGTGATAAGGTTTACAATATAGAATGGGAAGAATTTAGGAATATGGTAGAAAGGAAATTCTACCCTCCTAACTAAAAAGAACAAATAGCAAACAAATTCCTAAATCTTAGGATGAATGGAGTGGATAGTAAGGGGTACACTAAGTTATTCTTTGAATATGCTAGAATAGTACCAACCCTTGCATCACCAGAGCCGGTATTAATCTCCCGTTACATCTGGGTATTAATCGGAGAGATTAGACATGTAGTCAAGGCAGCTAGACCTCAAACCATAGAAGAAGCTGTGGAACTAACCAACACCTTGACAGATGAACTAGTCCGTACCAGAGAAGAAGACCAGAGGAAAAATCTAGCACAGAGGCTTACTCAAGAATTCCGTTCTGGGAATTACAACCGTAGGAATATGAGTTCTACCTCTACACCTTATTGCAATCATTGCAAAAGGAAGCATTCTGGAAAATGCTCTATATATTGCAATTTCTACAAAATATCAGGTCACAAGGAAGAAGACTGCAGGAAGAAAGCTGTCACGGCCCCCGACCCGGTTTGACCCGTTTCCGGAGCCGCGGGACAGAAATCCCATGGTACTTAATTAACAGCGGAAGTTTCTTCAGGATCTTTTTAAAACTGTAATATTTTCCAATTATTTTATTTCACAATTCGGGATAAAACCCGGTAATTTACAATCTTAAGATTTCACGAAGAAATCTTTTATTTTACAAAACACATTTCTTTATTTTATACTGAGCCACTTCCTTAAGCTTGTAGTGCTTCGCGGCACTTTTCCTGGATCACAACAGATCACCTGAAATATGTTTGAAAAAGGTTTTGTCAGCGGGAAATACTGAGTGAATCATTCATTTTACTAAAACGACCTGTTTGTTATAATTTACAGTATTAAGAGCGATTACAATGTCTCTATCTTTTGAATTAACTGACCCAGTTGTCACTTGACCGGACTTGTGACTGTGGACATATCACTTGCTGGGTCCTTTCACCCACAAGTGATAAATAATTAGTAGCTATGTGCACATCCCCCCACATACTGGCCGTAATTTCAGATTACATAGACTTAATCCCTGTAATTATAACTTTTGAAATAAATAAGCTTTTGTAAACAAACTTGATAAAAAGAGAATGACTCACATTGCAGGTTTAATTGAGCAGAGCCTAGCCTACTGATTAGTCTTTTAACCTAAATTTAATAACAAGCACACAATTTGGTTAGTAACTTAATACAACATTTACGATAACTCACGAGATTAAAACCTTCACAACGAATGACAAAGTGCGATACTTAAACATCCATCGAATTAACGACGAATGACAAAGCATAAACCCTAATGTGGGCAGCACTTAAACATCCATTGGATAGTTTAATCGATCGGACATTGAATCGTAGCAGCGATCGAGTTATTACCCTGTATTGCGGCGGCGATTAGTGATCCGTGTGTGTTTTTGATAGTAAACAAAATGTAATTCGGTGCATGTAGCGAAATTTTACGTCGTTTTAGTATCAGAAATCAAGTCCCAATGTCTGCTATTTATACATGAAATTTTCCAGGCTTACAGACCGTAAGACTTAACCCTTACGGTCCGTAAGGGACACGAATTCATTATAGGTCAGCCACGTCTGGGACTAGCCTAGCTGATTTGATAGATTCGAAATTTGAAATTTTGACAGCGAGATTTTAAGATAATCGTAACTAGGGTTTTACCCCCCCTGAGTTTTAGGGGCCCTGATCCTGATTCTGATTGTTCTGAAAATTTTAGGGTTTGTGCAGAATCACTTGGGTGTTTCAATTAGGGTTTCCTATTGGATGAAATAATAAAACAAATAATAGTTTTGATGAGGGTTGTTACATTCTCCCCACCTTAATAAAATCTCGTCCTCGATATTTACTGGAATAATTGAGGATACTTTCGCTTCATTTCAGATTCCAGCTCCCAAGTGTATTCGGGTCCTCGTTTTGAATCCCACTTGACTTTAACCAGCACTAGTCGTTTGTGCTTGAGAAACTTCACTTTTCTGTCTTCTATCTGAAGAGGTTTCTCAACAAATTTTAGCTTTTCGTTTACCTCTATATCTTGGAGAGGTACTACCAAAGATTCGTCTGATAGACTTTTCTTGAGATTGGTTACATGAAATACATCATGTACTCCAGCTAACTCTCCTGGTAGTTGTAAACGATAAGCAACTGGTCCTATACGTTGGATCACTGGAAATGGTCCTACGTATCTGGGACTTAGCTTTCCTTTCTTACCGAATCTAATCACTCCTTTCCAAGGAGAAACTTTCAACAGTACTCTGTCTCCAACTTGAAATTCTAACGGCTTACATCTATTGTCTGCATAACTCTTCTGGCGATCTCGAGCCGTCTTCAGCCTTTCCTTGATTTGAGTAATCTTGTCAGTCGTCTCTTGCACAATCTCAGGACCTGATAATTGACTTTCTCCTATTTCTGCCCAACAAACTGGAGTTCTGCACTTTCTTCCATACAGTGCTTCGAATGGGGCAGTTTCAATACTTGAATGATAACTATTGTTATAGGAGAATTCAATTAAAGGTAAGTGATCATCCCAGTTTCCACCAAAATCTATTACACATGCTCGGAGCATGTCTTCTAGAGTTTGGATCGTTCTTTCACTTTGCCCGTCCGTTTGAGGATGATATGCAGTGCTTAAATTTAGTCGAGTTCCCATAGCTTCTTGGAAACTTTTCCAAAAATGAGAAGTGAAACGACTATCCCTATCTGATACAATGGAGAGTGGAATCCATGTAGAGATATGACTTCATCTACATACAACTTTGCCAATCTTTCCATGCTAAAGGTTTCTTTCATAGGTAGAAAGTGAGCAGATTTGGTTAATCGATCCACAATTACCCAAATCGCATCATTATCTTTTCTGGTTTTGGGTAACTTAGTAACAAAATCCATTGTTATGAGTTCCCATTTCCATACGGGCATTTCTAATTGTTGTAGTAGACCTGAAGGTTTCTGGTGTTCTGCCTTAACTT
Source organism: Helianthus tuberosus (assembly GCA_030545235.1). Taxonomy (NCBI): domain Eukaryota; kingdom Viridiplantae; phylum Streptophyta; class Magnoliopsida; order Asterales; family Asteraceae; genus Helianthus; species Helianthus tuberosus. Next base: position 178,245,447 of record CM060354.1, read on the forward strand.
GTGAACAAGTAAGACACTTAGAAACACATCGAGCTATATCCTTCTTCATGCCTATCCACCAAAAATTCTTTCTTAAATCTTGGTACATTTTATTGTTTCCAGGGTGTATGGTGTACCTAGATTTATGGGCTTCTTCTAGAATCTTATTTCTTAATTCTCCCTGCTTAGGTACCCAAATTCTGCTTTTGTGAAATCTCCAAATTCCATCAGCTCCATGTTCTAATTCTTTTATTCGTCCCTTCATTCCTTCAACATCATCCTTGATTGCTGTAGCTTGAATATTTTTCAATTGTTCCATTAAATCTAATTGTAGATTTAACCTAAGAGCACGAACTCGTCGTTGATTTTCATGATACTTATGACTTAAGGCATCTGCAACTACATTTGCCTTTCCTTCGTGATACTGAATATCACAGTCGTAATCACTTAGGATTTCCATCCATCTTCTTTGTCTCATGTTTAATTCTTTTTGCCCAAAAATATATTTTAAACTTTTGTGGTCCGTATAGACAGTAAATTTACTTCCGTAAAGATAATGTCTCCAAATCTTAAGGGCAAAAATTACGGCTCCTAATTCTAAATCATGAGTCGTATAGTTTTCTTCGTGCTTCTTCAATTGTCTTGAAGCATACGCAATTACCTTTTTGCGTTGTATCAACACACATCCAAATCCTAGTTTTGAAGCATCACAATATACTTCAAAATCTTCAGTTCCTTCTGGTAAGGCTAAGATTGGAGCATTGGTTAATTTCTGTTTTAGAATCCTAAAGGCTTCTTCTTGCTTAGGTCCCCATTCAAACTTAATGGCTTTACAGGTTAGCTTAGTTAATGGTACAGCTATTTTGGAAAAATCCTTAATAAACCGTCTATAATACCCAGCCAAACCTATAAAACTTCTAATTTCCATTGCGGTTTGCGGAACCTTCCAATTGGTAATTGCCTCTATCTTAGCAGGATCTACATGAATACCTGCATGATTCACCATGTGTCCTAAGAATTGCACTTCTTGTAACCAAAATTCACACTTCGAGAATTTGGCGTACAACTTTTCTTTTCTTAACAAAGTTAAGAGTGTATGTAAGTGCTCACAATGTTCGTCCTGACTTTTTGAATAAATAAGTATATCGTCTATGAAGACAATTACAAATTTATCCAAATACGGTTTACATATTCTATTCATCATGTCCATGAATGCTGCAGGTGCATTCGTTAACCCGAAGGGCATGACTGTAAACTCGTAATGACCATACCTAGTTCTGAAAGCAGTCTTAGGTATGTCTTCTTCTTGTACCTTTAATTGATGATATCCGGAACGTAAGTCAATCTTAGAAAAATATCTAGCTCCTTGAAGTTGATCGAAAAGATCATCAATCCTAGGTAATGGGTATCGATTCTTAATTGTAACCTTATTTAATTCTCTATAATCGATACACATTCTCATCGAACCATCCTTTTTCTTAACAAACAACACTGGTGCTCCCCAAGGGGATGAACTAGGTTGTATGAAACCTTTACTTAGTAATTCATCTAATTGCTTTTTCAGTTCTAACATTTCTGTGGGTGCTAACCGATAAGGTGCTTTGGCTATCGGTATAGTTCCTGGAATTAAATGAATCCTAAATTCTACCTTCCTATCTGGTGGTAATCCTGGTAACTCTTCTAGAAATACATCTGGGTATTCTGAGACTACATGAATTTCCTTAAGATCTTTACCCTTAGTGCTAATGATTACCGAAATTATATACACTATTCCTTGTTTTCGTTCATAATTGGCAACTTTCATTACTGATATGAACTTCATGGGTTTACGTGGCTTATCTCCTGTAATCGTGATTATTTCTCCAGTAGGTGCCTGAATTTCTACAGAATTTTTATCACAAAGGATTCGAGCATGGTTGGCTATTAACCAATCCATTCCTAACACGACATCGAATTCAGCTAATTTCATAGGTAACAAATTTGCAGAAAATTTATGACCTGAAAGTTCTATTTCTACTTTTTGCAAAACCTGATATATTTTAACTGAATTCCCATCTGCGGTTTCGACTGTAAAAATCTGCCTAATGTTGGTTAAAGGTAACTGAAGAGCTTGACAGAATAAAGTATTTATAAAACTTTGGTTTGCACCAGAGTCAAATAATACTTTTGCATATACGTTGTGAACTAGGAACGTACCAGCTATCACATCTGGAATAAGTTCTGCTTCTTGAGTGGTCAGCTGGAATGCTCTGACATTCTTTTTAGTGGCTCCGTCGACCGTCTTGGCTTTGTTGTCTACTGGTTTGACCACTTTAGGACATTCTGTTTTGAAATGTCCTGCTTCTCCACAATTGTAACAAATTATGGATTTCTTCCTGCAATTTTCTTCACGATGTCCTACAGTTTTGCAAAAATTGCAATATACCTTGCATCTTCCAAAATGTTTCTTTTTGCAATTTTGACAGAACGGCAAAGTTGAAGATTGCCCTGTTCCTCTTCTCTTGAAGCTGTTATTATTACCCGTACGAAATCCTTGGGTAATTTTCTGAGCCAGTTCCTTTTTCTTATTATCATCTATTGTGCGTACCAATTCATCAGTTAGGGTGTTGGCTAATTCCACTGCATCGTCAATAGTGCGAGGTCTCGCAGCTTTAACGATATTGCGGATTTCACCAATCAATCCCCAAATATAGCGAGAAATGAGTACCGGTTCTGGCGAAGCCAATGTTGGTACCACTCTAGCATATTCGAAGAATGTCGAAGTATAACCGCGACAATCTACACCTATCATTCTATGGTTTAAGAACTTATTTGCCATTTGATCTTTTTCATACTCATGACAGAATTTTCTTACTACAAGATTCTTAAATTCTTCCCAATTCATGGCATAAGCTATCATTCTTCCTTTTGCTTGTAACACCGTGTTCCACCATTCTAGCGCCCCTTCTTTAAAAAGATTTGACGCGCACATGACCTGATCATCCTGAGCACATTTACTTATGGTAATCACTGCCTCGGTTTTCTCTAACCAATGCAGTGTCGCAGTCGCTCCTTCATTGCCTGCAAATTCAGTGGGTTTGCAAGCAAGAAATTCTTTGTAAGCGCAACCAGGTGTTGCAACTTTCATTTTCTTAGGGAGCGGAGCTTGCAGTGGTTCATTATTATGATTAGTATGATTACCGCCTCCGTTTATGCTATTACTGAAGTTATCTTCAGAAATACGTTTGCTTGGAACGATTTGTTGCGGTTCGATTGGATTTTTAACAGCAGCAACGATTGCTGGAATAGCATTGGCTATCCCTTGAGCAACAATATTTTCTATATCCTGCCTAGTCATATATTGATCCCCCGAGTGTTGCTCAGATTGATTAACCTCATTAACTGGTTCGTTATTAGCGTTTTCCATCTGATAATTAATTTATGGATAAATAATTAGTATAAAAGAAATAATCCAATGTCACAATTAATAGCACATAATCACGTAAACGAATATACAAACAAAATTGTAACTTTTCTAAAATTTCAGTTGTTTTATAGATTATATCATGCTTCTATATACAACCGTTTTATTATTTATTTTACACAGACTGATTTTATTATTACTATTACACAACAACAGTTTCATAAACCAACTATCTTTCGTCATTTGTTTTCCTAAAAACGAAGCTCCCTTTCATCATACTTCCATGCAATTTGTCCCCTATCTCCCGGATTCTATTTCCCGCATCCATTAACTCTTCGCCAAAATGGCGAAGTTCTGCTAAATTCTCGTTACTCATGGGTGGATTTGGTAATGGTTCCGGGTCGAACTGAGGAAGAAAGGAATTAGGATTATCGAGTAGGTTTTGGAATTGCCAGTCATTCGTTCATTCCTAAAGGTTGGGTATGGACTATAGGTTCTGGGATTGCTGGTTCTAAGTTTATTGGTAATTGAGATTCAAAAGGCTGAGTAAAAACATTTCTATTGACAGGCTGAATAGTATCACAGCTTGCCAATATAAAATCCAGCTCTTCTTGCAATGTCATTTCCTGATTTTGCTTAGAGCTTTCTCCCGTTTCTATCTGGGTTTGATTAAATCTTCCTCCAGTCTCTATTTCTATTTGCTTTGAATATTCATCAAACTGTATTTCCATTTGCCTAGACTCTTCCCCGGCTTCAATTTCCTTCCCTTTATCTAAATGATTTTCAATTTTGGGAATCTTTCTAGGGACGGGTTTCCTCCTACGCACACGTCTCCATCCTACAAATCTCCTCCTTTTCTTGGGCTTGGGTTTCTCTGGAGGTGGTGAAGCATTAAATTCAATAGGTTCTTCTATGTCTGGTATATACCTATTGAAATCTCTGGAAACCTCTATTTTTACTGGATAGAGATTTAAGTTTTGAAGGGCGTCAGACAAGTCACTCATGCTGTTTAGCAAAATACACACAATTAGAAATTTTATAACAAAATTTTATAAATAACCTTTAAATATTATTTCATACTGGTTAACTACAACACAACAAAAAAATTTGTTGGTGCACACATCTGTCGTCTTCGTCTTGTATCGAGTCTCGGGTTTGGTGCAGATCTAAGCGAGTGTGATGTCATCATCTTTGATGATGACATCATCAACTTACATCATCACATGACATATTCACGTGAAGACAAAACATATATGAAATCAGAATGTCATTTTGACGGTTTCGCTTCAAGACAGAATATTATGAAGATTTCGCTTCAAGTCAATGATGAGGGTTTCGCTTCTAGTGTTTCAAGCGAAACCATGATATCTATAAATAGGTCAATTGTCATTTCATTTGTAACGTTTGCCAGAACTAGATACCGAGGTGCTGCCGGTTTTTCTTTCGATTGTAAACAGTGTCAATTCAATATAAAAGAGGATTAAAGTGTGAAACAAGCTGTTTACAGATCCGTTTCTCTGTTTCCGCCTTTGAAACGGACTAGAACTCTTCCAAACGACTCGTTTTGGTCGGAATCCGATCCTACAATTGGTATCAGAGCCAGTGAAGAAGAGTTCTTGTTAATTCAGCCGTAAAATCTGCTTCTACACCATTCTTTTTCGAAAATTAAAACTTTTTACGGTTAAAATCGGTTCAATCTCTCACATATTATGCGAAAACACGTTTTAACAAATCCTTGAGAGTTTCAGATTTAAAAAAGGACTAAAACTGAATCAATTGGACAAAAGTTTGATCGAAAATGCTGATGTCATAGATTTCGCTTCAGATTTTGGAAGATTTCGCTTGAATAGTTGAAGCGAAATTGATCTGATTAGATTTCGCTTGAATATCTTGAAGCGAAATTGATCTAATTTTGATTGAACGTGTTCTGTTTGAAGGTGATTCAGTAGGTTGTGTGATACGTGTCTTGATTTGATCAATTGCCATCATTTACTTTGTATTAAAATTGAGAAATGAAATCATGAGTTTTGTGTCAGTTAACACGAGGTGATCAAACCATTTATGATTGCATGTGAAAAATCTCGAGAACATAAGAATTTTTGATCGAATCTTAGCTGTAGTCGGTTTGTCGGTTTGTATGTAAATGTTGAGATAAACTCTACAATTGGTTTGTCAGTTAGCATGTGATTTATATTCGATATATGTGTTAGTGTTATTCAAATTGCTTTAAGAGATTCTGTTTACATGTGATAATCTTTTAGAGGTCAAATAGTATTGTTTCAATATTAAGGATTGTCAGACATTCATGTGATATATTCTCGGTTATATACAATTGCATGTGAAAAGTTTCAACTTGAAGATTTAAAGAATATTATCAGTCACATGGGTGTTTTTAGTCAAAGCAAATTGTCGGTTTCATGTGATTTCAATTAGGTGAGCATGTGATTTTTTTTACAAGTCAATAGAGATCCATCGATACTTGTAAAGCTTTTGCATTATTTTTGTTGTCAGCCACGTACAATTCATAAACAAAAAGTGATATAAGAGTTCAAGTGAGACTTATACAAAGGAAATCATTTGTTTGTTACCGAGATTCGTTCAAGGTCGTGTGTTTTTACCGAGGTCATTGGAAAAGTCATCTAATTTGATCCGGGTCATCATTCAGTCCGCACAGTTGGTCATCATTCAGTCCGCACAGTTGGTCATCATTCAGTCCGCACAGTTGGTCAACATTTAGTCCGTCGAGAATTTCATCAGTTCGAGTAACAGTCTTATTTAGTTAATTGATAAACGGTTAAACTGATTGTGGTTTGTTTGTGTGTCAAGAGGTATTCGACAGGTATTTTTACAAGGTGATACAGCTCAGTTGAAAACCGAATCATGGACGAAGATTTTTACAACGCGTTTGCTACCCCGGCTACCCCGATCAGTATTACACAGAACACATTGATGGAAAACGAAACAGGGACGATGCAAAAGCCGCCCAAACTAATGAACATTGAGGAATATAAAGGTTGGGAAGGTCGTTTCGAGAATTGGGTGCAAGCTAACTACTTGGATGCGTGGGAATGTGTCGAGACAAAGTATATTCGACCGATGAATGATGATGAAGAAGTGGTTCCGATTAAAGATTTAACCGCCGATGCTAGAAAGAAATACAAAGATGAGAAAATGATGCTGAGTCTTCTACAACAAGCTGTGAAAGAAGACATCTTGGTGTTATTACAACACAACGGAACTTCCTACTCGATTTGGAAAGCTTTAAGATCAAAATTTGTTGGTAGTCAAGAAATGATAAAGAACAAGAAGTCACTTCTAAAGAAAGAGTTCGATTTGTTTCGCGGGTTGAAGAATGAAAGTACAAGACAAATCATTGAAAGATACTGCAATCTGCTAGCAAACATGAAGAGATTGAGTATTGAGAAAGACAACGAAGAGTTGATAGAAAAACTTGCTGATGCATTACCACATGAGACTTGGGGCACATATCTCATGATGCTTAGAAACAAGAAAGGCTTTAGTAGTTTGACACTCAGCAAGTTTATTGAGAAGTTGGAAGCTCAAGAGATGGAGCAACGAAAGATTATTCGAATGAAAGATTTCGATGGTGAACATGATATTGGGTTGTATTACAAAGCAGGAGTGAATGAGAAGTCTACAAATTTATCTCCAAAAATAGAAACTGCTTACAATGCCAAGAATTCTCCTGGAAGTTCATCATCAGGATCAAACAGCAAAACAAGTTTCACATCATTTCCGTCTTTTGATCCAAACATTACAGCAACAAAAAATGGGAGAAAATTTCAGTGCAATATTGTTTTAAATCTTGACAATGATCAAGATTATTCGGATGAAGTTACTAAAAATCATATGTCTCTATTAGGAATGGTTTTAGAATCTTATAGTTGTTTTGTTGCAGGTCGTATCGGGAATCCAATGCTAACAAAGGAAGATTACGACCAGATAGATGCTGAAGAAATGGAGTTGATGGACATAAAATGGTGCTTAGCCAGCGTGTTGAGGAGAGCTGAGAAATTCAAACAAATCACTGGAAGAGATAATCTTCGTGAGGCTGGTAATTCTACTTTAGGTTTTGACAAATCTAAAGTCACTTGTTTTCGTTGTAGGGAAAAAGGACACTTCAAGAGGGAGTGCAAAAACCGCGAAGCAAGTGGAGCTCAAAATCCGTTTAACAACAACAATGATTACTATCGAAAGGCCATCTACCATCAAGTTGCTCAGCAACCATCTCAACAACGTCAACATCAAGCACAAACTGCACATGGAAGGGATGTGATTGAAGATTCTGGAAAGAGAGCGTGTGCAGTGAATCAAGATTCTTTAAAGAGAGTTAATGGTAGTGCTTTGATAATAGATCAAGACGATGAAAAGTTACCTGAGGGTTTTAGCTGGGAGAATTTCAATTGGGATAACTATATTCCTGATCAAAACAAAGCTTATACAGCTTTTGTTGCCAAAGTTGAAGAAGATAGTGATGATGATCGTGAGTATTGGGCGAGAAAATTTGATGCTGATATGAAACTAATTGCTGAAAGTGACAGTGAAGATGAAAAGGTTAAAAAGAAGAAGAAAAAGGTCAAGACTCCAGTGAGTAGTGATGACGAAGAAATTCCAGTAATCAAAAGGAAAGTAAAAGTTGAAGTTGCAAAGTTCAAAGTTGAAGATGAAGTTGATGCAAAGAAGATTCCAGTGAAGTGTGAAAACTGTGAAGCTGTGAAGAAGCAAAACAATACATTGATATATAACTTGAATAGTTTGAAGGAATCTTACGATGTGTTGAACAAAGCGATGAATCAATACAATCAAACAAGTGAAGAACAAGCAACAGCGATGAAAACACTTCAAGGAGCTTTTATGACGAAGCAAAAAGTGGTGAACAATTATATTGAGAAGTGTGCTGCTCTTGAACAGAAACTGGAACTGCAAAGAATCGAAACTGAAAGAGTTAATCGTTTATTGAAAAGTTATTCATGTACTTCTTATGTCATTGACAGGATTTATCCAACTGTTGAAGGCATGAAGGCATTTGAAGAAGATGAAGTAACTGAAGAAAAGAAGGATGATGGAAAAGAGACTGAAGAAAAGACTCCAGAAAAGTAGAACAAGAAAAAGAATGATACAAAGAAAAAGACTGACAAGAAGGATTCTGGTAAGAAACAAGAAGTCAGTTATAACAAATGTCCACCCCCGTTAGAAAATGGATATTTGCCCAGGAATCCAAATCAGGAAAGAGTCGAAAAAGCAACAAATTTACAGTGGGAGTCGGAGTCATCAGTCAATTTGCCAGAAAATATTGATGTCGTGTTTACATCATCTGACACTGATCATGAGTCCGAGTTAATTAAGAAAGTCGTCGATCAGGTGTTGGATAAAGATGAAACTGAGGAGTCAAAGTTGGAGTCAAACTCAGAGTCAAAGTCAGAGTCAGAGTCAAAGTCTGGTTCTGAAAGTTCGAGTTCGATGGTCAACAGTCAAAATTCTTCAGTTAAAAGGGTTTACAACAAAGAATTCCTGTTATCAAAATCTAATTTGAGTGACGAAACATTCAAAGTTGCATATACATTGAATGATTCCGACAAATTATATTCTGATGAGGAATTTCCACTAAGAGGTGTAAAAACTGAGATGATCAAAAAGATTTTCAAACTAACAGAAATCAATATTTTTGAATTAAAAGATGTAAATCTTATTGATAAACCTAAAAAATACACCTCAAGAGTACAACAAAGATTAAACAAGAAAAAAGGTTACAGTTCTGGTTCTGGATTTCATAAGAAACCAAACCCTAACCGTAATTTCAAAAAGAAAGGTCTTGGTTTTACTCCAACAGAAAAACAGAAAAATGAAACATATGTTCGTGATTTTAAAGCAAAGATGACATTTGTTTCAGGTACATCAAGAGATGAGGAAGAAAAGAAAAAGTTTTGGAGGCAGTCAAATAGTGAATTTCTTGCAAAGAAGCAAGAAGAGATGAAAGAAACGAGAACCTGTTTCCAATGCAACACTGTTGGACACATTGCCAGAGATTGTTCTAAGGCAATATCATCAAAACAGGGAGTTTTTCGTAAACAAAAAGAAAAAGTGGTTAAGTTTGAATCACCAATTGACAGAACTAAATTGTTCAAAAATTCGACTTTTGAAATTGGTGAAAGTTCAAATAGTTTTTACAAGAAAAGAGGAAATCTTGACAACCAGAAATGGGTTGTTAAGAAGTCTGTTGATAGTTCTAGCGATGATTCTGATGGGTCAAAATCAGAGGAGCTATCTTCTGGCGATGAAACTGATTCCATAAAGTTAGTTGAGCCACAGGTTGAGTTAAAATTGAAAACTTCAGTTACTCAAATGGATGATGTTCATTTTCCATCATTGAAGGATGAAAATTTTAAGAAGAAAATTGGTAAAGTTGAAATATCAAACCAATTTTATGATGATAACAAGGTTTTTGATGTTGAAAAAGCCTTTAACCCCACAGTGAAACACATTTTTGGTAAAATGATTGATCGAAAAGTCAAAGGGGTTAAAGAATTTTATGAGAAGAAGATGCAGAAGGAGAAAATTGAACCATCCCTAGTTCGTGACTGGGATGGCTCATACTACGAACAGTAAGTCTGTGGACTTGCCGGAGATCCCAAGTTTGTGATAGCGGATCAGGAATCGGCATCTTTCTTAGTGATTGATTGTGTGAATGAATCTTAAAGTTTGTTAAATTTTACAGGTTAAGTATGACTTGCCGGAGCTTCCAGGTTGGTAAGAGTGGAGCAGGAATCGGCATCATTCTTTATATCAGATTTTGATTGTGTTTATTTACAAGTGGTTGAAAGAGGTTTTCAACGTCAAGTGGTAAATCAAGGACATTAAATTGTACTTGATTTTCTACAAAATTATTGAGGAACGATATGATAAACCCCTAACTTTACAAGTGGTAAAATCAACAAAACTTATTTTCCGGAAAAATCATTTTGGTTAAAACAAACTTAAGTGTTTTGAAATCTTTATGAGAAAATAGTTTTGTGATAGGGGGAGTTCTGATTGTTTATGCCAAGAGGATAGCGATCTGAAGTGATTCGATATCAGTTGTCACTTTATTGTACAGTTTATTTTCAAATTTCCTAAAATGTGTTTGCATTTTAGGGGGAGTAAATTTTTTTTCAGAAAATCCAAAAACATTTGAAAATTTGAAAAAGTCAAAAACATGATAAAATTAAAAATGAGTTTTTGTTGCATAATAGAGGAAATGATAGTACATCAGTGGACGATCACAGCATGCTAAAGAAATGTAAAGTAAAAATGTGATAAACAATCTTACTGCGGATATGTCAGTAGGTTTTTGCACATTTAGTAGATTGTGACGAGATATAAACCTAAATTTCAAACTTGCTTGTTCTGTGGGTTAACACAAACTTGGATATATAGGTAACCCCTGAAATCTTGTTTGAAAGGTCCCTTATTCTGAGATACTAGGTCTTTATGCTCAGTGATATCTGGGGTATTATCCCGGGACTTCTGATTTTGCGGAAGCAATGGCCTAGTCCTCGGAGAATACTTTCTGCTTGCTTGAAATATAGCACCACCCTCAGCTAAAAAATGATGAAACATTGAAATATGCTAATCATGGCTGTTGTAATACAAAAGATCCTCTAAAGGGGACACACCTAAAAGTCAACTAGGCTCTCTGCTGAACGGAAGTTCTGACCTGAGCTATCACGGTTGCATAATTTATTCCCCTGACAGATATCATCTGTGGTATACTCACCTGTAAGACTGAATATTGGGATCTGGATACGGGAGTATATTCAAGTAGTGGGACACACGAATAAGTTCAAGTGCTTAAAACATTAATATCGTATCTCGGATCAGTTGAACTTTGTGTGAAAATTTAAGTGGACAAACATACTGACAATCTAGGTAAATTGTTTAGAACTTAAAATGTTTAAAGCTTAACGGTGTTGGTGATTGGTCTCAGAAACTGATATGATCCTCTTACACAAACTCACAAAAATATTGTCTGTACATATTTCTTTACTGCATTTCATTATAGTAAAAAATTCCAAAAAGTTTTTAGTGTGTTTAGCATAAAATTTTGAAAAATTCAAAAAGATTTTCGACAACTGGTATTGAAAAGCTGATTTTCAAAGTTCTGAGTGCTAAACATGATGAGTATGATTTGAGGGAGAATTTGTGTTTAGAACTGATTATTTTTGTCAAAAATTCAAGTGGTTCATCAAATTGAAAGATCATTTTGATTAGGTTTTTAGAGAAGAGTTTGAATTAGTGAAAGTTTATATGTTTGAAATGTGTAAATTGTAAAATTTATTGTGAGGTAGAGTTTATGCAGGTTTAAAGATTGAGAAGTAATGTTTCTGAAAAGCCAAAATTGTGAAAGTCAGACAACGATCCTGAAGCAGATGACGCTGAAGAACTAAATGAATGCCAGCACATTACCAAGGGGAGTCTGTTGATGCTGATAGAAAGAGTGAAGCACAAAGACTGATAAAGACTGAAGATTGTGAAGACTCGACACTTAAGACTCGTCAACATCTGAGGGGGAGTCTGTTGGTGCACACATCTGTCGTCTTCGTCTTGTATCGAGTCTCGGGTTTGGTGCAGATCTAAGCGAGTGTGATGTCATCATCTTTGATGATGACATCATCAACTTACATCATCACATGACATATTCACGTGAAGACAAAACATATATGAAATCAGAATGTCATTTTGACGGTTTCGCTTCAAGACAGAATATTATGAAGATTTCGCTTCAAGTCAATGATGAGGGTTTCGCTTCTAGTGTTTCAAGCGAAACCATGATATCTATAAATAGGTCAATTGTCATTTCATTTGTAACGTTTGCCAGAACTAGATACCGAGGTGCTGCCGGTTTTTCTTTCGATTGTAAACAGTGTCAATTCAATATAAAAGAGGATTAAAGTGTGAAACAAGCTGTTTACAGATCCGTTTCTCTGTTTCCGCCTTTGAAACGGACTAGAACTCTTCCAAACGACTCGTTTTGGTCGGAATCCGATCCTACAAAATTAACATACACTAAGGTTTATTGTAAATTATTTATTTACTGGGTAAAGTTTCTAGATTGTAGGTGATCTGGATACTAAAACTTGAGTCAGATTATTTTAAAGATTTGCATTAACTGCTACAGTAGCTAGCATATAAAGATCTGCCCATTTCTCATCTAACTTGTCCTCCCAAGGTGTTTTACTGGTTAATTCCTGGGTTTCCTGTTTAACCTTCTTTTCTCGAAGTTTCTTTATTTTTTCCTGGCTTTTCTTAATAATCAGATTTCTTTTACTAGGAGATAGTGGTTCCTCATATTGTGCCTTTCGCACAAATATTCCTTCTTCAGGAATTACAGACTGATTTGAGGATTTGGTTTCGGATGAACTTCCCTTCTCGTTGGATGACCTATCTAATTTAAGATAGATGTTTGACAACTTTTGCTTACCCATACTGTACACAAATATTTAATTAATAAAACACATAATCATATAATTGGCAATCAGAAATTTTTTTTAAGTATTTCTAAATACTTAATTGGCTTAAATCAGTGGCTCTGATACCACCTTTTTCTGTCACGGCCCTCGACCCGGTTTGACCCGTTTCCGGAGCCGCGGGACAGAAATCCCGTGGTATTTAATTAACAGCGGAAGTTTCTTCAGGATCTTTTTAAAACTGTAATATTTCCCGATTATTTTATTTCACAATTCGGGATAAAACCCGGTAATTTACAATCTTAAGATTTCACGAAGAAATCTTTTATTTTACAAAACATATTTCTTTATTTTATACTGAGCCACTTCCTTAAGCTTGTAGTGCTTCGCGACACTTTTCCTGGATCACAACAGATCACCTGAAATATGTTTGAAAAAGATTTTGTCAGCGGGAAATACTGAGTGAATCATTCATTTTACTAAAACGACCTGTTTGTTATAATTTACAGTATTAAGAGCGATTACAATGTCTCTATCTTTTGAATTAACTGACCCAGTTGTCACTTGACCGGACTTGTGACTGTGGACATATCACTTGCTGGGTCCTTTCACCCACAAGTGATAAATAATTAGTAGCTATGTGCACATCCCCCCACATACTGACCGTAATTTTAGATTACATAGACTTAATCCCTGTAATTATAACTTTTGAAATAAATAAGCTTTTGTAAACAAACTTGATAAAAAGAGAATGACTCACATTGCAGGTTTAATTGAGCAGAGCCTAGCCTACTGATTAGTCTTTTAACCTAAATTTAATAACAAGCACACAATTTGGTTAGTAACTTAATACAGCATTTACGATAACTCACGAGATTAAAACCTTCACAACGAATGACAAAGTGCGATACTTAAACATCCATCGAATTAACGACGAATGACAAAGCATAAACCCTAATGTGGGCAGCACTTAAACATCCATTGGATAGTTTAATCGATCGGACATTGAATCGTAGAAGCGATCGAGTTATTACCCTGTATTGCGGCGGCGATTAGTGATCCGTGTGTGTTTTTGATAGTAAACAGAATGTAATTCAGTGCATGTAGCGAAATTTTACGTCGTTTTAGTATCAGAAATCAAGTCCCAATGTCTGCTATTTATACATGAAATTTGCCAGGCTTACGGACCGTAAGACTTAACCCTTACGGTCCGTAAGGGACACGAATTCATTATAGGTCAGCCACGTCTGGGACTAGCCTAGCTGATTTGACAGATTCGAAATTTGAAATTTTGACAGCGAGATTTTAAGATAATCGTAACTAGGGTTTTACCCCCCTGAGTTTTAGGGGCCCTGATCCTGATTCTGATTGTTCTGAAAATTTTAGGGTTTGTGCAGAATCACTTGGGTGTTTCAATTAGGGTTTCCTATTGTATGAAATAATAAAATAAATAATAGTTTTGATGAGGGTTGTTACAAAAGCCAACAACAGGGTATGCTACAATTGCGGAGAACAAGGTCATATCAAGCCAAACTGTCCAAAATTGGCTCCAGCTGTGAACAACAAGAACACTAAAAATGCTAGAGCATTTGTTCTGACTGCAGATGAAGCCAAGATGATTCCAGATGTGATAGCTAGTACGTTTTTAGTTAATGATGTTTTTGCTAAAGTATTATTTGACTCTGGTGCAAACTAAAGTTTTATTAATACTTCGTTTTGCAAACTTCTAAATCAGTCATTAACTAAACTACCACAAGAATGCTTAGTAGAGACAGCTAATGGAGAAACATTTAGGATTTCTGAAATCTTGCAGGGAGCAAGAATAGAAATTTTAAACCAAAAGTTTATTGCAAACCTTTATCCAATGAATCTGGCAGGATTTGATGTTGTTTTAGGAATGGATTGGTTAATAGCCAATAAAGCCAGTATTTTATGTGATTAAAAGTCAATCCAAGTAGATTCACCAAAAGGTAAAACGATCACAATTAAAGGAGATAAATCATTTAGATCGACGAAATTCATCTCTGTAATGAAAACTGCAAGTTATATAAGAAAAGGTTCTATAGTGTATTTGATTTCCATAATCACTAACACTAAAGGAAAAGAACTAAAAGACATCCCAGTAGTGTCTCAGTTTTCTGATGTATTTCCAGAAGAATTGCCAGGGCAACCTCCAGATAGGGAAGTTGAATTCAGAATCCATTTATACTAGGAACAGCACCGATTGCCAAAGCACCTTACCGTTTGGCACCCGCAGAAATGCAGGAACTGAAGAAACAATTGGATGAATTGTTGGAAAAAGGATTCATACAACCAAGTTCGTCACCGTGGGGAGCGCCAATTTTATTCGTTTAAAAGAAGGACGGATCAATGCGTATGTGCATTGATTACCGTGAATTGAACAAAGTCACGATTAAGAATCGGTACCCATTACCGAGAATCGATGATATGTTCGATCAACTGCAAGGAGCTCGATTTTTCTCTAAAATCGATTTAAGGTCAGGATATCATCAATTAAAGGTACAGGAAGAGGATATTCCTAAAACCGCATTCAGAACAAGGTATGGCCATTATGAATTTACTGTCATACCATTTGGTTTAACCAATGCCCCAACCACATTTATGGACATGATGAACCGAATATGTAAGTCATATTTGGATAAATTCATAATTGTCTTTATAGATGATATTCTCATTTACTCTAAAAATAAAGAGGATCATGCAAAGCATTTGCACGCACTTCTAAGTCTATTAAGAAAGGAAAAGATTTATGCTAAATTTTCAAAATGTGAGTTTTGGTTAGAACAGGTACAATTTCTTGGACATTTAGTTAATCATGAAGGAATTCATGTGGATCCAACAAAGATCGAGGCGATTACTAAATGGAAAACCCCTGAATCACCGACCGAGGTTAGAAATTTCTTAGGACTGGCCGGTTATTATAGAAGATTTATTCAAGATTTTTCTAGAATAGCCATTCCTTTAACTAAGTTAACCTGTAAATCTGTTAAGTTTGAATGGGGATCAAAACAGGAAGAAGCATTTAGAATTCTGAAGCAAAGATTAACCCATACACCCATACTAGCGTTACCAGAAGGAGCTGAAGACTTTGTAGTGTATTGTGACGCTTCCAAACTAGGTTATGGATGTGTATTAATGCAACGCCAAAAGGTTATAGCTTACGCATCTAGACAACTTAAGAATCATGAAGAAAATTATTCAACTCATGATCTGGAACTAGGAGCTATAATTTTTGCCCTTAAGATTTGGAGACATTACCTTTATGGTAGTAAGTTTACCATATTCACAGATCATAAGAGTTTAAGGTATGTTTTCGGGCAAAAAGAGTTGAATATGAGACAAAGACGCTGGATGGAGATGCTCAGTGATTATGATTGTGATATCCAGTATCACGAAGGAAAAGCAAATGTAGTGGCATATGCTTTAAGACGAAAGTATCATGAAAAGCCAAAAAGGGTACGTTCTCTTAAATTAAATCTGCAAGTAGATTTAAATGATCAAATTAGAGAAGCCCAAGAATCAGTAATCAAGGATGATGCTGAAAAACTAAAAGGTATGATTAAGGAATTAGAACAAGGAACAGATGGAATTTGGAGATTCCATAAAAAGAGAATATGGATACCTAAATTAGGAAACCTACGTCATCGTATATTAGAAGAAGCCCATAAATCTAAATATACGATGCATCCAGGAAATGATAAGATGTATCAAGATTTAAAAAAGAATTTCTGGTGGATAGGAATGAAGAAGGATATAGCAACCTATGTTTCTAAATGTTTAACTTGTTCGCAAGTTAAAGCTGAACACCAGAAACCCTCAGGTTTGTTACAACAGTTAGAAATGCCTGTGTGGAAATGGGAATTGATAACAATGGATTTGTTACTAAATTGCCCAAAACGAAGAAAGGCAATGATACAATCTGGGTGATTGTAGATAGGCTAACCAAGTCAGCTCATTTCCTACCAATGAAGGAAACTTTCAGTATGGAACAGTTAGCTAAATTATATGTTAATGAAATTGTTTCTTTACATGGAATTCCTTTATCAATTGTTTCTGATAGGGATAGTCGATTTACCTCTCATTTTTTGTCAAGTTTCCAAAAAGCAATGGGAACCAAGTTAAATCTAAGCACAACTTATCATCCTCAAACGGACGGACAAAGTGAAAGGACGATTCAGACAATGGAGGACATGCTTAGAGCTTGTGTAATTGATTTCGGAGGTAATTGGGATGATCATTTACCTTTAATAGAAGTTTCATATAATAATAGTTATCACACAAGTATCAATGCTGCACCATTCAAAGCACTTTATGGACGAAAGTGCCGAACCCCAGTCTGTTGGGCAGAAATTAGGGAAAAGCAACTATCTGGACCTGAGATAGTGCAAGAAACAACCGACAAAATTATTCAAGTCAAGGAACGACTAAAAGCAGCACGTGATCGACAGAAAAGTTATGCTGATAATAGATGAAAACCATTAGAATTTCAAGTAAGAGATAAAGTATTGTTGAAAGTCTCTCCTTGGAAAGGAGTGGTAAGATTCATCAAAAGAGGAAAGCTAAGTCCCAGGTATATTGGACGTTTTGAGATTATTAAAAGAATAGGACCTGTAGCCTATCAACTACAACTGCCAGAGGAAATGGCAGGAATACATGATGTGTTTCATGTATCTAATCTCAAGAAATGCTTAGCTGATGAAACACTAATAGTATCTCTTAAGGATATAGAGGTAAATGAACAACTCAAGTTTGTAGAGAGGCCTCTACAAATTGAAGACAGGAAAGTCAAGAATCTCAAGCACAAAAGACTAGTTCTGGTCAAAGTAAAGTGGGACTCCAAAAGAGGACCTGAGTACACATGGGAGCTTGAATCTGAAATGCAAAGGAAATATCCACACTTGTTCCAGTAGATCTCGAGGACGAGCTCTAAAACAAGGTGGGGAGGATGTAACAATCCTAAATAAACCGACACTCTCGAATAATTTTCCGACACCTTAGTATATTTTAAAATATCCAAAAATGTTCCAAAATACACCCCATACGCGAAAACGGGCCTCAAATATATAAAATAGTATTAAAAATAAATTAAAAATCTGAAACTTATGCTGAGGCGGGCCGCGTAGACCCACCCCAAACCTTACGCGGGCGGTATGAAGGTTAGAACCTGATTTCGTTTGATTTCTTAAGTTCAGGCGGGCCGCGTAAGACCCCCATTAGTTTACGCGGGCCGCGAGAATCCCAAAATGTGGCGCAGCCCGGTGATGACACGTGTCATCATCGTGTCAAGCCTAGTAAATGACCCGGACAAGCTACCCTGTTGACCAGGGTTGACGCGAGCCGCGTAGGCCCTTGCCTACGCTTACGCGGGCCGCGAGAGAACCAGGTTCAGCAACTATTTAAGCAGGCCATCGGATTTCATTTGGAATTTGCTCACAAAGATTTCTTTTCTCTAAATTCTGAATAGAAAGCATAATACTCGGGTATTATACCCCCTAATTAGCGAAGTTCTGCTCCGTTGTAAGTATTATAACCCCTAGATACGTATTAGATACGCTGCCCGATTGATCTAGGGTTCCGTAATGGCTGTCGTGGTTCTGCCCGACGTAGTCATTGGAATGCCGTCTCGGGGAGGGTATTGCTAATGTTAAAATGGGTTATTAATACTAACGCGTGTATATTTGTGTAAATTATAGATTATCACCGGGAAACCCTTACGAAAAATCTAAGACAGCAATGTGAGTAATCTCCTTTTTGTAAACAGTTTTTACAAAACCTTAACTATTTTACAATGCAATTTAGCAGTGATCGAGTCTTTGTGTAAGGACTCTCAAAATTATCCTAAAAATACCCGTAAGTATAAACCCGGACCCCTGAAACCTTACCCTACATCAAAAATCAAGAAAAACAAAATCTGGGTTCTCAGGCGGGCCGCGTAAGAGACAAGGGACATCTTACACGGGCTGCGTCAAACCATGATTGACCGGATAAGTGTTCTGAGTCCAAGTGTCGCCTACGTGTCACACCTACTGATGACCAATCAAGGCTATACGTAGACTGGGCGGCCACGCGGGCCGCGTAAGATTTAGCTTAAGGCTTACGCGGGCTGCGTAAGACCTCAAAATCAGCTATAAATAGCCCGTCACTTGCACAATCCACTGGTGTCGATAAAAACTTTCAAAAACGAATTCGTATCACTCTGAAGTCGAAATTTCATATATAATTAGAGAGGTGCTACTCCGATACCCGGTATTAACTCGATCGCTGATACGATTCAATGTCCGATCGATTAAACTATCCAATGGATGTTTAAGTGCTGCCCACATTAGGGTTTATGCTTTGTCATTCGTCGCTAATTCGATGGATGTTTAAGTATCGCACTTTGTCATTCGTTGTGAAGGTTTTAATCTCGTGAGTTATCGTAAATGTTGTATTAGTTACTAACCGAGTTCGTATGCATGTTATTAATTTAGGTTAAAAGGCTAGTCAGTAGGCTAGGCTCTGCTCAATTAAATCTGCAATGTGAGTCATTCTCTTTTTATCAAATTACTTTCAAAATCATGTTTATTTTCAAGGTTATAATTACAGGGATTAAGTTTATGTAATCACCAAATTACAGCAAGTATGTGGGGTTTTGTATACATTACTTATTTCCCGTCACCATTGGACAACGAGTTAGCCAATGGGTGATCTGACCATAGTCACAGAAATGAGTCGAGTGACAAATACTGTGGGTAGTTGGTTGATATCTGAAACATTGTAATCTCCCTTAATATTGTAAATTATAACAAACGGGTCTTTTTAGCAAAATGAATGATTCACCAGTATTTCCCGCTGACAAAACCTTTTTCAAACATGTTTCAGGTGATCTGTTGTGATCCAGGAAAAGTGTCGTGAAGCACTACAAGCTTAAGGAAGTGGCTCAATATAAAAAAATAAAGAAACATGTTTTGTAAATAAAGATTTCTCCGTGAAATCTTATGATTGTAAATTTCCGGGGTTTTATCCCGAGTTGTGAAATAAAATAATCGGGAAAATTGCAGTTTTTAAAAGATCCTGATGACAACTTCCGCTGTTAAATAAATACCACGGGATTTTCTGTCCCGCGGCTCCTGAAACGGGTCAAACCGGGTCGGGGGCCGTGACAGAAAAATGTGGTATCAGAGCCACTGATTTAAGCCTATTAAGTATTTAGAAAATACTTAAATTTTCTACTTGTCATTTTGTGATTATGTGTTTTTCTTATTTGAATATTTGTGTACAGTATGGGTAAACAAAAGCTGTCAAACATCTATCTTAAATTAGATAGGTCATCCAACGAGAAGGGAAGTTCATCCCAAACTAAATCCTCAAACCACTCTGTAATTTCTGAAGGAGGAATATTTGTGCGAAAGGCATAATATGAGGAACCACTTTCTCCTAATAAAAGAAGTTTGATTTTTAAGAAAAGTCAGGAGAAAATAAAGAAATTCCGAGAAAAGAAGATTAAACAGGAAACCCAGGAATTAACCAGTAAATCCCCTTAGGAGGACAAGTTAGATGAAAAATGGGCAGATCTTTATATGCTAGCTACTGTAGCAGTAAATGCAAATCTTTAAATATTTTAACTTAAGTTTTAGCAATCTTATCACCCATAATCCAGAAACCTTATCCAGTAAATAAATAAATTTACAGTAAACCCTAATATGTTTTAAATTTCAGTTGTTTCCACGCGGTATGAAATAATATTTAAAGGTTATCTATGCAATTTTGTTATAAAAATTTTAACTTAGTATTTGTTTTTTGCATGTGTACTAAACAGTATGAATGACTTGTCCGACGCCCTTCAGAATTTAAATCTCTATCCGGTAAAAATAGAGGTTTCCAGAGATTTCAATAGGTATATACCAGATATAGAAGAACCTATTGAATTCAATGCTCCACCTCCCGAGAAACCCAAGCCCAAGAAAAAGAGAAGATTTGTGGGATGGAGGCGTGTGCGTAGGAGGAAACCCGTCCCTAGAAAGATTCCCAAAATAGAAAATCCTTTAGATAAAGGGAAGGAAATTGAAGTCGGGGAAGAGTCTAGGCAGATGGGAATACAGTTTGATGAATATTCTAAGCAAATAGAAATGGAGATTGGAGGAGGTTCTAAACAAACTCAGATAGAAATTGGGGAAAGCTCTAAACAAACCCAGGAAATGACATTGCAGGAAGAGCTAGATTTTATATTGGCAAGCTGTGATACTATTAAGCCTGTCAATACAAATGTTTTTACTCATCCTATTAAAACACAACTACCAGTAAATTTGGAACCAGCAATCCCAGAACCTATAATCCACACTCAACCTTTAGGAATGGACGAGTGGTGGACGAATGATTGGCAGTTCCAAAATGTAACACCCCGTGTTTTCACGAGTGAAAGTCAAAGTCAGGGTCAAAGTCAACGACCGATTTCGCGCGACGCGACTAGTAGAATTGTTTCTATTATATTTAGATTATGTGGAGTAAATGTCGTACATCACAATAATCAAGCCTCACCAATCATATTTCGATCGATCTACGACTGTGAACGATAGGAAGTAACAATGCGATAAAGATAATCAAGTAAGCTAATCAAATCGACACCGAATCGTAACTCGAAAGTTTGTATTTTATTTGTCAGTTATACGTGTGTGTGTGCCTTACGTGTTACTTGTGCGTGTTTATTTTTATGTTGTGTGGTGATAATCAAGCGAACTCAATCGAACTTGAAGTCTAACTCGAATATTATCGAACCCGAACTCGAATCCCGAATCGAACCATATAAGAAGTAGTTGGGACTGAAAGTAATTTGTTTAGGAAACCCTATCGAATCGCTCGCAAATCGAAACCAAATCAACATCGCGCCGAGCTCACCCTAGGAGGCGGCATCCGCACGGATGGCCCATCCGCACGGATGGCCCATCCGCACGGATGGCCAATCCGCACGGATTGCCAGTCCGCACGGATGGCCAGTCCGCGCGGATAGCCTACCCGGGTGCGTGCCATGTGCACGGCTCACCCCTTTCCCTTTTTGGCATCCTATAAATACATGGGTCACTCTCCACTTTTTCCACTTTTGGCAAGTGACGTCCGAACCACACGCATTCTTCACCTTTTCTCAGATTTCTCTCAATCCAGGTAAGATCTTGCACTAATTCTTGTACATCTTTGATCACTACATGATTCTACACACTTCTATCTTTCGAATCTTCAATTCTAACCATGAGATCATCCGGATTTGAGGTAATCAGGGGTGACGTCGTCATGAAGTTCGTAAGAACTTCATGCTTGGCTTCATTCCACCAAGAATATCCCAGATCTAAACGATTTCTACAAGTTTTTACAATAATTCCACCTAGATCTAAACTTTTCTAAGGATCAAAGAGTTGAAAGAAATAAATCTAGTGTTCTCTCCTTCTTTTACCCTTAAAACCGGTACAAACCCGATCAGTCCTAGTGTTTTGCTCGTCAATAGTAATACCCTAGTTCCAGATCTGGAGTTGTACCCTAGACAACTGATTTCGGGTTAACCGGGATGACCGTTCTGAGTCGCCGGCAGGCCGCGTTAGGGTGGTTCCTGACCGGTCTAGTCACGCGGGTGAGAACGCAACTCCAAGTGGTTGCCACGAAATCAGAACGTCTCGATAAACGACAACAGAAACCAAGTGTAGACGAACGGAACAACCAGAGCGGTTGTCCGCACGGATAGGCTACCCGCACGGACTAGCCACCCGCACGGACAAGCTGTGCGCACGGGTACCATCCGCACGCACAGATCATACGCACGGGTTGCCACCCGCACGGACTACCCTTGGGGCCCACTTTCCAAGCGAGGTTTGAGTATCGACGAAAGAGCAATCCGGACAGACGACCTCTGAAAGGATTACTCATCGGATCATGAGATACTAAGGCCTTAAAATGAAAATCGAGCAAACCCCACCCGCACGGCCAAGCCGTGCGCACGGACGGGCTATCCGAACGGATTGACTCTGCCCGCGCGCACAGACTGTCCGCACGGACTACCATACGCACGGACTACCATCCGCGCGGCCGGCTTGAAAGGTAGAAACACTTTGGTGCTTTCTAAATGCTACAACGAAAACTCCAAAGCACAAGCCATCATACACAAACACATCTTAGGAAGAAACAATCCACTTGAACATTTATCCACACGAGCAATCTAACCGTACGGGTAAGTCGTCTGCACGTATGACTAGTCCGCACGGGTTGCCACCCGCACGGACAGTCACACGCACGGATGACCTATCCGGATGGAGCACCGTCCGCACGCATCACCATCCGCACGCATCATCATCCGTACGGGTAGGTCATGCGCACGGATGACCTCTATTCACGGACAACTGATCCGCACGATCAGTCGTTCTACCCACACTCACTTGTACTGTTTTACGCATCACTTATCGTTACGTTATCGAATCTATTCAGGCTAATCGTACCGCTGTAAAGCGCTCCCTTCAATCCATATCGCTGTGAGTATACTCGAACCCTTTTTGCTTTAGCACTTTTGGGTGTTACATACGTTACAACTATTCAAACTACAACTATCACACTACTCAAGCTATTTTAACGCTTAACCATTATCGCATGTTATACGTGGCTTATGAATGCTTGTTTGTTATGTTTACACATGGAATGCTGTCTACCTGCCTTAGCAACGATAGTACTATAGTTTGGACTCAGCACCCGTTTCCACGGGGGTTGTTAAGGATCTTTTACTTGCATGGATTACAGTGGTAAACATGTATTGCGAACTGCCTCGGGCAGTCAAACCGCAGTCATTGGTATCGATGGATCTATGTCGATAACTAACGTGCTTCATTTCACTATGTGTACGTGCCGGTTTTGCGTAAACAAATTCGAACTCTATATGCTACTATCAAACTTGTATGCTCACCTTTACATTTTATGTATTGACATTATTTTAACGTATGTGACAGGTGCCTAGGATGTTTATATGCTTCTCGGGCTGTGATGAAATTGAGGCTAGGAACCGGAGTCCTAGAAACCAACGAATAATTTAGTTATGCTTAAATCTGAGTTGTCGGAACAGAATATTTGTTTAGTTTTGGTCTGTAATAACTTGTTTTACTATTTGAGACATGGTATGGGACATGTTAACTTAAATTGAATGGTAATGATAGTTGTTATGGAAACTCCTGGACAATCTGTTTCGCTCAGTGCCACGCCCCGATGATTCCGCCATCGGTTGGGGTGTGACACAAAACCTGCTCAACAGTCCTTATTCCTTTCTCCCTCAATTTGACCCAGAACCTATACCTAATCCACCTATGAGCAATGAGAATTTAGCTGAACTCCGCCACTTTGGCGAAGAACTGGTGGATGCCGGAAATAGGATCAGGGAAGTAGGAGAACAGATCTCCTGGAAGTACGATGAGATGGAGCGCCGTTATTAAAATATTAGCTGACGAGGGATAAGGGGGTTATGAGACTGTGGTTGTAAATTAGCAATAATAATATAATCATGTGAAATAACCTAAAATAAAACTTTGTAAGATAATGGTGTGTATTGATGCATACTATTACATATAAATGAAAATCGAGAAATCGATAATTTTGGCTATATGTGTATTGTGAAAATTTTATGATTGTTTTTTGTATAATTGTTATCGATACTAATAAATTATATATAATGATCAGATGGAAAACGCTAATAACGAACCAGTTAATGAGATTAATCAATCTGAACAACACCCGGGGGATCAATATATGACTAGGCAAGATATAGAAAATATAGTTGCTCAAGGGATAGCCAATGCTATTCCAGCAATAGTTGCTGCTGTCCAGAAACCTGCCGAACCTCAACAAATCATTCCGAGCAAACGTATTTCTGAAGATAACTTCAGTAATAGCGTAAATGGAGGCAATGATCATACCAATCATGATAATGAACAACGACAAGCTCCGCTCCCTAAGAAAATGAAAGCTGCAACACCTGGTTGCACTTATAAAGAATTTCTTGCTTGCAAACCCGCTGAATTTGCAGGCAATGAAGGAGCAACTGCAGTACTGCGTTGGTTAGAGAAAACCGAGGCAGTGATTACAATAAGTAAATGTGCCCAGGACGATCAGGTCATGTATGCGTCAAATCTTTTTAAAGAAGGGGCGCTAGAATGGTGGAACACGGTGTTACAAGCAAAAGGAAGGATGATGGCATATGCTATGAACTGGGAAGAATTTAAGAATCTTGTAGAAAGAAAATTCTGTCCCGAATATGAAAAAGATCAAATGGCGAATAAGTTCTTAAACCATCGAATGATGGGTGTAGATTGTCGTGGTTATACTTCGACATTCTTTGAATATGCTAGAGTGGTACCAACACTGGCTTCGCCAGCACCGGTACTCATTTCTTGCTATATTTGGGGATTGATTAGCGAAATTCGTAATATCGTTAAAGCTGCAAGACCTCGTACGATTGACGATGCTGTGGAATTAGCTAATAACCTAACTGACGGCTGGTATGCACAAGAGATGAAAATAGGAAAAAGGAACTGGCTCAGAAAATTACCCAAGGCTTTCGTATGGGTAATAATAGCAATTTCAAAAGAAGAGGAACAGGTCAATCTTCAACTTCGCCATTCTGCAAGAATTGCAGAAAGAAACATTATGGAAGATGTAATGTAATCTGCAACTTCTGCAAAGCCATAGGACATCGCGAAGAAGACTGCAGAAAGAAAACAAGAGTCTGCTATAACTGTGGAGAAACAGGACATTTTAAGCTAGAATGCCCTAAATTGGTCAAACCAGCAGACAAAGTCAAGACAGCCGACGGAGTTACTAAGAAGAATGTTCGAGCCTTTCAGTTAACTACTCAGGAAGCTGAGATGATTCCTGATGTGATAGCCGGTACGTTCTTAGTTCACAACGAGTATGCAAAAGTATTATTTGACTCTGGTGCAAACCAAAGTTTTATCAATACTTCATTCTGCCAAGCTCTTAATTTACCTTTAACCAACCTTAGGCAGATTTTTACAGTCGAAACGGCAGACGGAAATTCTGTTAGCATAGATAAAATTTTGCAAAAAGAAAATATAGAACTCTCAGGTCATAAATTCTTTGCAAACCTGTTACCTATGAAATTAGCCGAATTTGATGTTGTGTTAGGAATGGATTGGTTAGTAGCCAACCATGCTCGAATTCTTTGTGATCAGAATTCCATAGAAATTCAAACACCCACCGGAGAAGTCATTATGATTACAGGAGATAAACCACGTAAGCCCATGAAGTTCATATCAGTAATGAAAGTTGCTAGTTATGAACGAAAGCAAGGAATAGTATATATGATTTCAGTAATCATTAGTACTAAGAGTAAAGAACTTAAGGAGATTCCTGTAGTCTCAGAATACCCAGGTGTATTCCCAGAAGAATTACCAGGGTTACCACCAGATAAGGAGGTAGAATTTAGAATTCATCTAATTCCAGGAACTATACCGATAGCCAAGGCACCTTATCGGTTAGCACCCACAGAAATGTTAGAACTGAAGAAGCAATTAGATGAATTACTAAGTAAAGGTTTTATACAGCCTAGTTCATCCCCGTGGGGAGCACCAGTATTGTTCGTGAAAAAGAAGGATGGTTCGATGAGAATGTGTATTGATTATAGAGAATTGAATAAGGTTACAATTAAGAATCGATACCCATTACCTAGGATTGATGATTTTTTTGATCAACTTCAAGGAGTTAGATATTTTTCTAAGATCGATTTACGCTCAGGATACCATCAATTAAAAGTACAAGAAGAAGACATACCTAAAACTGCTTTCAGAACTAGGTATGGTCATTACGAGTTTACAGTCATGCCCTTCGGATTAACGAATGCACCTGCAACATTCATGGACATGATGAATAGGATTTGTAAACCTTATTTGGATAAATTTGTAATTGTCTTCATCGACGATATACTTATTTATTCCAAAAGTCAGGATGAACATTGTCAGCACTTGCATGCACTCTTAACTTTGTTAAGAAAAGAAAAGTTGTACGCCAAATTCTCAAAGTGTGAATTTTGGTTGCAAGAAGTGCAATTTCTAGGTCACATGGTGAATCATGAAGGCATTCATGTAGATCCTACTAAGATAGAGGCAATTACCAAATGGAAGGTTCCACAATCCGCAATGGAAATTAGAATTTTTATAGGTTTAGCTAGATATTATAGACGGTTTATTAAGGATTTTTCCAAAATAGCTGTACCATTAACTAAGCTAACCTGTAAAGCAGTTAAGTTTGAATGGGGACCTCAACAAGAAGAAGCCTTTAGAATCTTGAAACAGAAATTAACTAATGCTCCAATCTTAGCCTTACCAGAAGGAAATGAAGATATTGAAGTATATTGTGATGCTTCAAAACTAGGATTTGGATGTGTGCTGATGCAACGCAAGAAAGTAATTGCGTATGCTTCAAGGCAATTGAAAAAGCACGAAGAAAACTATACGACTCATGACTTAGAATTAGGAGCCGTAATTTTTGCCCTAAAGATCTGGAGACATTATTTGTACGGAAGTAAGTTTACTGTCTATACAGATCATAAAAGTTTAAGATATATATTTGGGCAAAAAGAGTTAAATATGAGGCAAAGAAGATGGATGGAAATCCTAAGTGACTATGACTATGATATTCAATATCACGAAGGAAAGGCAAATGTAGTTGCAGATGCCTTAAGCCGTAAGTATCATGAGAAACAATGAAGAGTTCGTGCTCTTAGATTAAATCTACAGTTAGATTTAATGGAACAATTGAAGAATATTCAAGAAACAGCAATCAAGGATGATGCTGAAGGAATGAAGGGACGAATAAAAGAATTAGAACAAGGAGCTGATGGAATTTGGAGATTCCACAAAAGAAGAATTTGGGTACCTAAACAAGGAGAATTAAGAAATCAAATTTTAGAAGAAACCCATAAATCTAGGTATACCATGCATCCAGGAAACAATAAGATGTACCAAGATTTAAGAAATAATTTCTGGTGGATAGGCATGAAGAAGGATATAGCTAGATATGTTTCTAAGTGTCTTACTTGTTCACAAGTTAAGGCAGAACACCAGAAACCTTCAGGTCTATTACAACAACTGGAAATACCTGTATGGAAATGGGAACTCATAACAATGGATTTTGTTACTAAGTTACCCAAAACCAGAAAAGGTAATGATGCGATTTGGGTAATTGTGGATCGATTAACCAAATCAGCTCACTTTCTACCTATGAAAGAGACCTTTAGCATGGAAAGGTTGGCCAAGTTGTATGTAGATGAAGTAGTATCCTTACATGGAGTTCCACTCTCCATTGTTTCGGATAGGGATAGTCGTTTCACTTCCCATTTCTGGACTAGTTTCCAAGAAGCCATGGGAACTCGACTAAACCTAAGCACTGCATATCATCCTCAAACAGACGGGCAAAGTGAAAGGACGATCCAAACTCTAGAAGACATGCTCCGAGCATGTGTAATAGATTTTGGTGGAAATTGGGACGATCACTTACCTCTGATCGAATTCTCCTATAACAATAGTTATCATTCAAGTATTGAAACTGCCCCATTCGAGGCACTGTATGGAAGAAACAGAACTCCAGTTTGTTGGGCAGAAATAGGAGAAAGTCAATTGTCGGGTCCTGAAATAGTACAAGAGACGACCGACAAGATTACGCAAATCAAGGAAAGACTGAAGACAGCTCGAGATCGTCAAAAGAGCTATGCCGACAATCGACGTAAGCCATTAGAATTCCAAGTTGGAGACCGAGTACTATTAAAAGTTTCACCTTGGAAAGGAGTAGTCCGATACGGTAAGAAAGGAAAGCTAAGTCCAAGATACGTCGGACCATTTCCTGTGATCCAATGAATAGGACCAGTTGCTTATCGTCTACAACTACCAGAGGAGTTAGCTGGAATACATGATGTATTTCATGTATCCAACCTAAAGAAATGCTTATCAGACGAATCTTTGGTAGTACCTCTCCAAGATATAGAGGTAAATGAAAAGTTAAAATTTGTTGAGAAACCTCTTCAAATAGAAGATAGAAAGATCAAGTTCCTTAAACACAAGCGACTAGTGCTAGTCAAAGTTAAGTGGGAATCAAGAAGAGGACCTGAATACACTTGGGAGCTGGAATCAGAGATGAAGCGAAAGTATCCTCACTTATTCCTATGAATCTCGAGGACGAGATTTTAAATAAGGTGGGGAGAATGTAAGGACTCTCAAAATTATCCTAAAAATACCTGTAAGTATAAACCCGGACCCCTGAAACCTTACCCTACATCAAAAATCAAGAAAAACAAAATCTGGGTTCTTAGGCGGGCCGCGTAAGAGACAAGGGACAACTTACGCGGGCCGCGTCAAACCATGATTGACCGGATAAGTGTTCCGAGTCCAAGTGTCGCCTACGTGTCACACCTACTGATGACCAATCAAGGCTATATGTAGACTGGGCGGCCACGCGGGCCGCGTAAGATTTAGCTTAAGGCTTACGCGGGCCGCGTAAGACCTCAAAATCAGCTATAAATAGCCCGTCACTTGCATAATCCACTGGTGTCGATAAAAACTTTCAAAAACGAATTCGTATCACTCTGAAGTCGAAATTTCATATATAATTAGTGAGGTGCTGCTCCGATACCCGGTATTAACTCGATCGCTGATACGATTCAATGTCCGATCGATTAAACTATCCAATGGATGTTTAAGTGCTGCCCACATTAGGGTTTATGCTTTGTCATTCGTCGTTAATTCGATGGATGTTTAAGTATCGCACTTTGTCATTCGTTGTGAAGGTTTTAATCTCGTGAGTTATCGTAAATGTTGTATTAGTTACTAACCGAGTTCGTATGCATGTTATTAATTTAGGTTAAAAGGCTAATCAGTAGGCTAGGCTCTGCTCAATTAAATCTGCAATGTGAGTCATTCTCTTTTTATCAAATTATTTTCAAAATCATGTTTATTTTCAAGGTTATAATTACAGGGATTAAGTTTATGTAATCACCAAATTACAGCAAGTATGTGGGGTTTTGTATACATTACTTATTTCCCGTCACCATTGGACAACGAGTTAGCCAATGGGTGATCTGACCATAGTCACAGAAACGAGTCGAGTGACAAATACTGTGGGTAGTTGGTTGATATCTGAAACATTGTAATCTCCCTTAATATTGTAAATTATAACAAACGGGTCTTTTTAGCAAAATGAATGATTCACCAGTATTTCCCGCTGACAAAACCTTTTTCAAACATGTTTCAAGTGATCTGTTGTGATCCAAGAAAAGTGTCGTGAAGCACTACAAGCTTAAGGAAGTGGCTCAATATAAAAAAAAAAAATAAAGAAACATGTTTTGTAAATAAAGATTTCTCCGTGAAATCTTATGATTGTAAATTTTCGGGGTTTTATCCCGAGTTGTGAAATAAAATAATCGGGAAAATTGCAGTTTTTAAAAGATCCTGATGACAACTTCCGCTGTTAAATAAATACCACGGGATTTTCTGTCCCGCGGCTCCTGAAACGGGTCAAACCGGGTCGGGGGCCGTGACACTTTGTAATTCTACGATTACTGCCGGTATGTTGGGGTTTTGTATACAAAATGTGAGTAACATTACCATTGGACGAAGAGTTAGCCAATGTCTAATATGACCCACCAGTCAGGATTGACAGTACTGAATGAGTAATTGGGTAGATATAAACATTGTAATCGCCCTCAATACTGTTAAATTTAAATTAAATTAATAATTCTTGATTAAACTGGGATTCACTCACCAGTATTTCCCACTGACAAATGTTTTTAAAACGCGTTTCAGGTAACACAATGTGACAGCCAATTAGTAAAAAGCCAGCTGGAGAGCACTGACGGCTTGGGGAAAATGTGGCTATAAAAGATACCTAAAAGACGATGTTTTAAATTCAATAAAATAGGGTCCACCCCTATAAATGTGTTGTAATAAGAAAATTGGGTTTTACCCATGTGTTTATTAATATCAAATATGGTGGTTTTACTCTGACAAACATTTCCTAACTACGGTCCTGATGTAATTTCCGCTGCCAAATTAACGAACTGATACCACCAGAGTTCTGAGTTCGCGTCCGCCCGTTCCCGAGACAGATAAGGGATCGGGGGTTGCGACAATTACCACCCGACCATCACCACAATCCGCCCACCACAACCCAACCTCTGGCAACCACGAGCAGACCCAACCATCCGACCAAACACACACACCACAAACAGACCTAACTTGCAAAATCCAAAGGTCTCACCTCTATTCAAGGAACATTAAATGGTCACTGAGCAGACATTATATCTTGTTTTATAGACAAAACAAGAACAAAAACTACTATAATTCAAAATTTACAATCCAAAACTCAGAATCATGGGTGAAAAGTTGTTAGATTCTTCACCGTGTTCTCCAAAAACCACAATATAGAACAAACTGAAATCTCATTCAAGCTATAGTCTTTACACCAACGATCTCATCGTCATCACCACACACACAACCACCCCACCTGCCAGCTATCAAATCATCTCCCACCACCAAAGCCCACCGTTCTCCCTACACACCCACCTCCGGCTGACACGAGCCCCGATGATGAAGATGAGAAGCCACGATAACAGTGAAGGCAAGGAAGCCTCCGGTGTAGATGAAGGCGATGGTTCAGGTGGATGTCACAGGGAAGACGGTGGTCGTCGATGTTGCAGGCGGATGCCGGTTATGCATGTCGCCACAGGGAAGACGGTGATGATTCTTGCTTTTATGATGGAGATGGTGTACGGGGTGGGTGGGGTAAAAAATTAGGGCTTTTTTACTTCAGAGAAAATGAAAGCTAGTTGATATCATGGTGCTACGGTGGCCGGTGGTGGTTCCATGGTGGTATGGTCGTTCAACTGATTGTAGGTCTAGGGTTTCATCTTTAAAGATTGGGGGTTAAATAAGTAAAAGCATATATATTACTGTTTTTATATAATTTAAATAGATTGGGGTTAAAAGGCACAAAAGCCCTCATGTGCAAGGCACATGTCATACTTAACCGAAAATTTTAATCTGGTTAGTGTTAAAGGACGTAAAGTGTAACGGGTTTTGCAAATAAATGATTGTGACTGTAATTATTGAAGTTAAAGGCTATCCGTTGCAATCTGGTACAAACATAAATGACGAAAAGTGTAATTTAGCCAATGACTTATTAATTTATTGGAGCCAATAAGTCAATAAGTCATTTGGAAAAACCCCAAATCCTAGCTTATTGGACTTTTTTCAAAAAAGCTAATAAGTCATCTCTAAACTCATCCCTAACACCCTCTAGTCTTAGTATTGAATTGTTTTGCTGTTAAGAAAAGTTTACATGAATTTTTTAATTTGAAAAACTAACATGAAATGGTCACGACATGTTTCATGAATATTTTACCCTGGTCTATTTGATTGGCCATGTAACTACATGATTTAAAAACATCAATATTTTTTTATACAACTATACAAGGGTGTAACTAGTGAGGAAATAGTTAGCAATGTATTCAACTTCTCTTCAAATTCATTTCGAGGAAATAGTTAAGAAAGCAATGTAATTAGATATTGGTTTTAGACATTCTTATTAATAAAAAATTTGTGGTAATGTAATACTCAAATATAATAGTTCTATATTCAAATTAACTAAGTTAGGCAGTGCTAGGAACCTAGAAGCTAAGATAAAATACTATCTAATGACAAATTAACAATTGACGTTATTTCTATTTTTCATGATATCAAATGTAAGTTAAAACCGTTAGTTATTTTTATACTTATTTATAACTTTAAATCCCATATTTGAACAAGCAGGGGCGAAGAGCCAGAAGAGGCCTAGCCATTTATTTATCTTTAAAAATGTATATTTTAGCTTGTAAGTTTTAAAAAATGTTCTCTATTTAGTTGGGCTCTTCTAGTCCAAAAGCTAAAATGGTCACCACAAACTATGTTTTATACCTAGTTTGTAATAGAGTATATTACGTTTTCGATTAAGTTATTCTACGAATGCTCTTAAAAGTAAGAAGTGTACAAAGATACAATGGATCGTACAAGATTGTAACACCTCGAAAATTCACGTCTTATAAAGTGTTGACACGTGTCATAAGTTTGAACGTGTGTAAGAATGTTCTTGAAGGACTAAAATTGACAAACCTGGAAAGTATGTGAATATAAGGGTTCAAAATGTCAACAATGAATAAATATACATTACATTAACCCTACATGATGCTCGTACCTTCAAACGAATAAATCATGGATCATACGAAGCTAAAAATGAAAGAAAGTGAGAGATTACAAACTACAGGGGTTAAATGTGTCAACATGTTTAAGTTATACCTCTGAGTGACCTTTTGACAAACCCGAAGCTTTGTAACGGTTAATTATGCTCACTAGAATGTGTGATAAAAATTTCACCAAGTTTCGTTATCGTATGAGAAAGTTATGATAAAATTCGTGTGCGAGGGGTTAGAAGCGACAACATGGAAATTTAGGACTTTTCGGGTAAACACAAAGTGACCAAGGGCTTCACAAAGTGAGTATAAGTCTTAAAGCCCCTAAATGTCAATTTTAAGGGTTTAAAATGCAAGAATGAAAGTGAAAGCGACGTTTAGGAGGACCGGGGACTGAAAATGCAATAAACAAGAAATTGAAAACCTGAACCCAGGTCTAAGGCGGGCCGCGTAAGGTCATGAAGACCTTTACGCGGGCCGCGTGCGATGCCCAGTTGCAGAAAAAACAGACAGGTGCCTGTCCAGCCTTGTAACCGACTTCAAATGCCATTTTGGCATACCATGGGCTTCCTATACTGGTATTTAGACTCTAGAAGGCACATGTACACATCTTGGAACAATTATAGACATAGATGGCATGATCTTGGACAATCAAAGTTCATATATAAGGGCCATGGTTTGCAACTTTGGAGTTCATTCCATCCTTTCAACAACTGATCAAGTTCTGGAGCTAAAGGCCATCTTCTAAGCTTTTCTAATCATCCATTAGACACTTGTAAGTATGCTTAAACTTCTCTAATTAATTTTTGCTTAGTTTATAGCCTAGAAGTCAAACCGTCGTAATTAACGGTTGACTTATTGATTAATTGCTAATGGTCCAGCGATTAGGAAAATTTAAGGTAGTTATAAGTTGGTAATTATGTGGGCTTTAAACCCTTAAAAGGACACCCACTGATTCCCATCCTAACTAGGTCATTTGTCGAGTCAAAGATGTTTAGAAAAAGTCAACAGAAATGTAATATTCAATTTAACGCATGATTAACGATTTAAAAGGCGTATCACCTATTTTATCATTCATATAACCTGATAATAAGCATAAGAACTTGTCTAAGCTTGTTTGATTCGACAACTTTCTGTTTTGAACCGATTCGGAACCGAAAGACGCAAAAGTTTGACTTTTGCTTTGACTTCAGTTCTGACCCGATTTTGATAGGTTTAGACATGCCTTAAAGTTCCATTAGGACCTAGTTACATGATTGTATAATCCTCTGCGTTTATACCACTTGAATCCTTAATTGTCCGACGTTTCCGTTAAGTGCTTAAATATGGACCATAATGCCCTTATGACCATAAAACGAGAATTTTGGAAATATGAAAGTAAAATAATCTTAGTTACTGATTATTAAACATGTCCCTAAATTTTCACATCAGTTGAAGGTCTAGATTAGGAGTTATGCTTAATGACGTAATTAGAACACTTCTTAGTAATTAAACGGCGTCATTAGCGTAAAGCCTATCTAAACCCAATTTTTGACACCAAATATTTTACCCACTGATGTAATATAATATTTTGGGATTTTTGAAGATTTTTAATTATTTTTAAACTGATCATAAGCTAGGATTACCGCCTTGATTCGGTAAATACCGAATATACCCTTTTCGGCCATAAAATGAGTTTTACAAGTCCTTTTGCTACCAATCCAATTGCTACTGATTTTAAATAATAAATGAAGTATTTTGAACCTGTTAAAATGATCAGAAAACTCAGAATCCTATTTTAACCCGTTAATCGCTTAAAACGACGTTATACGCGTATTATACGCATAGTTTGAGTTTAAAACCATTTTGTCACATAAGAGTTATTACCAACTGAGGTAACCTGTTAAAATAAATTATTTTACTGATTTATTCAGACCCGGATCACAGAAGCTTATTTAATCCCTTTTAAAATCTTTAAAATGACCAAAATACCCCTACGGGGCTTATTTATAGGTTAAACTCATTTTGGGCATAATGGAAGGTATCCTACGGATATCACAACATATTTAAGGCATGTTAACTTAGGAAACCTGTTTAGGACTCTTATGGTTACCCGTTACGCTTCATGAGCGTTCGGTTCGGTTTATGTAACTAGTTTACATAAATTAGCCGAAACTGGTCAAACCTTATCGGTTTTATCTCAAAATCCAGAATGTGTATAATATACCCATATTAAGCAAGTCTTCAAACTTGTCGGGTCTAAATCACATTCTATCCGGTCTTCACTTAATCGTGCGTACGAACCGTATCTTTAAAACTAACCGGTCTAAGCTTAAGCTTAACTAAAGACCCGTTAGGATTCTAATAGGTTATTATAAACCTTCGTTCCAGAATAGGAGACCCGGTAAAAGATACTTGCCCTCGCTGATTTTGATTTATACTTGCTCAGGTAAATACTCTTAACTTATTTTCCCTATACGGGCTTGGGGTACGGTATATAAAATACCGCTTGGTCGGGCATTGAATCTTTAATTGTATGATGGTTAAAGTATTGAAATGTCTCGTTTAAATTGTTTTGTTTGCTTAAAGCCTTTGGGGGGTTAATGACCATGTCCCGGATATCCCTGGCATCATTTTACGAAATGGCCACGACCTAAGCACGGGGCGTAGGCGTACGCCCGTCGGTGTCTCATATACATAATGTGGTGTGTCTATTGATCTTTAACCCAGCTCGACCCGGGCTACTGAACGCATAAGAAACATGTAAATCCTTTACAAGAATTATATTCTAATAATTATCCCAAGTTATAAAATATTATTTGTGCCTTGTGCCTTAAATGAATTTTCTTAAACTCTTTTCAAAATGAGTCGGTTGATTGTATTTACTAGTATAAACTGACGTATTTTCTCAAAAAGGTTAAGTGCAGGTACTACGCGTAATAGGCTGGCTTTTCTCCTAGCATCCACAATAAGTCTCGCAAGCTTGGATGTCATAGACTGTTGAACATTGTTTCTTTTTATTTTGATCTACATGTGGATTTATATTCGACTACTTGTGATACTTAATATTACAATATTGTTTGGTTGAAATGAATCTATACTTTGCTTCCGCTGTGCATTTAAATATTGTGTTGTTTGACTATTATGTTACCAACCACGTCACGATACTCCCCTACCGGGCCCACCGGTAATACGTGGAAATTCGGGGTGTGACAAAGATGACACAATGTCGAGCAAAATTTAACACAATACCGAAAAATATAACACAATGTCGACGAAAAAAGACACAATGGGTCGCAAAAAAAACACAATGACGCATATATAGAAAAGACACAATAATAATAAACAAATAAATTAAAATCTACAACCTATAAATCCAAAAGTAAAAACCTAAAATCTTACATCGTAGAGTTCGATGAGACAGTTCCAATACCACTTGAATGAGGTCAATCGGAGTCTGTTTGATACCCTTTATACGACTTCTTATTTTTAGGACCATTTGTATTTGATTTTAAACCATTACTTTTTAGGTTGATAAGTTAATTTTTACAAACACCTCTTCAAGGGAAATGATAATTCTTTTTTTAATCATACATATTTTAATTATCAATTAGGGCATGTTTGGCTAAGCTTTTTGAAACAACTTATTGACTTATTATCTTTTTCCCCTCACATACGCCCTCATTGCTAAACATCATTTTGAAGCTTATAACTTTTCAATAGCCAATAAGTCAATAAGTTTTTTCAAAAAGCTTAACCAAACATGCCTTTAGTTACATGATCTCATGGATGGCCCTGAAAGTGGGTGGGGAGGATCATCTGTCAAGGCACGTGTTTTTCGAGGGACATTTTTAAAAAAAAACCTCCTATATAGAATACGAAAATCCCAAATGTCCCCCTTAAACCTTTGAAAGCAACCTCAAAAAGAAAAAGAGTAAATTACAAGTTTTGTCCTTTATGTTTGTCCCAAATTTCAGGCGCTGTCCTTTACCTTTAAAATTGATGGGTGGTCCGTAGGACAACCCTTAAACAAGCTAAAAATACATACATCTCATACTTTATTCGGTTTATTGTTTGAACTTAGTAACTACGAGAGATTTGATGTTGCAGGTGTTAAGGCGCTCAAAGTGCAGGATTTAGGAAGCTTGGATGGATGTGGGAAGATGGCATCATTAAGAGATGAAGAAAACAAGTTTTGAGGGAGAAACGAAGGAAAAAGCCCACTCAGCGTCGTAACCTACGGCTAGGGGCCGTAGGTTACGGCCATCAATGATCCACAAGTGCACTGCCGTAAAACAGAAGGTTCATGCCGTAAAGAACATTCAGAGCCGTAACCTACGGCTCTCAGCCGTAGGTTACGGCACCCTATGTTGACCTTGGAGCTGCTGACAGCCGTAACCTACGGCTGGGAGCCGTAGGTTACGCCTCCGACTGATCTCAAAATGTAACTTACACATTTATTGGCCATTTCATGAGGATTTATGGGATCTTATCATGGGTATTCGGTTACGGAAGATGGGGGACGAGTTGGGGGAGTATATTTGAGGCACTTGGAAGTGAAAAACATATCTTATCATCTAGTTTTGTTGGTGATCTTGTTGAACAATATTTTCTTCTATTTTTGCATGATGTTGTCACTTCAAGCCATGTGTGGCTAAACATTCTATGATTATCTTGGGTTGAAGGTTGTGTAAGACTTGTGCTTTTATTTTATATTTCTAGAATAACAACTCCTTTCTCTTTGAATTGTTTGTTATGGTGCATGATTGATTGTTAGTAAAGTATTGATTTTTATGCTAAACTAATTAGAAACCATACGTTCTTGGTGTCGTTGGCAATCGAGATATCATGGGTATAGTTAGGCTTGGGTAAGGGTTAATTGATCATCGGGTAACAACCTCACGTTCTAGGAATCCGAGTACTTAGTTCCCTTTCATCATTGCAATTGGTCATACACGAACTATGTCTATGTAGTTCTTTCTAGTTGAATGTTAGCACAAAAGTCGAAGCAAACCGAAAACTCAAGATAGTCATTTGTCTCGCAATTGTTCACAACTAAATTTTCATTTTTTGCAATTAGCTTAGCATTCCTAAGTTTTAAAATCAAACAATCCAATTCTTGAATTTACTTTTATTGCAATTAGTTAACTTTAGTTAATTTAGAAATAGCACATATTCCACAAACTCCATGTGTTCGATACCCACTTACCGCTATCTACTTAGTAGTAATTGGATTAAATTTGATTGTGACCACGACATCACGTCAAATTTTGTCGCCGCTGCCGGGGAGTAGTGCGCAACGTGTGTTATTTTCGTTCTTTTTAAGTTTGTTATTTTTCTGGTTTACGTTGGGTGTGTTAGTGTGCAGGTATTTACAGGTGCATGCGTACTAGGAGCTCTCACAAGCTATCACCATTGGCATTTGATCCGGAAATCGAACGAACTTTGAGAAGAAACAGAATTTTATTAAGAGAAAACAAAATTATTGGTTCACCAACAACACCTATTACACCGATCATGGATCTACCAACACCCACTACGGGATGTTGAACTCTTTGAGAAGTGCATTGTCTTGTATTTGCTTACTTTGCAAAGGCCTACTTCATCCGAGTATATGTTGTCGGGAGGCCCAACATAAGCGTAGAGAAGAACAGATGAGAATGGACGAGCGGAATGTCCACTATGATGAGTTTCACCCACATGATTCATACTATGATTCACCTTACAAGTCGAACATGGATTATTATGATGAGCAAAACCGGCATGTTAACAGTTATGATAAGGGGATTACAAAAAAATGAGTTACCAAGAGGAGTACGATTACGGTGATTATTATGATGAATATTCCCAACTTTCATATGAAGGCCCTCAGATGTACGATCAAGACTATTATCATGCTCAGTATACATTTGATCAGTATGGTTATGAATGTGTAACCCAACAACCTATTTTGCACTATCAGTCACATAAATCTGAAAGTCTTGACGAGATTATTAGAAAGAGACACATGGTTCATGTTGAAAAAGAATTAACAAAACCTCATTTGTCAATGGAAGAACGAGTAGAACTTTTGGAATGGAAATATGATTTGTTACCAAAAGAGGTGAAAGAGATGAGGCCAGGGACGTCGATATTGGAAAAACGTCAAGCAAAACAACACTGGATATATGTGCAGATTGAACAAATGACACCTATGGGTGATGTATAAGAAAAGGTTGTGAGTCCTCCCGAACTTGAAACTGAATTATTAGGGCCAAATGAGGAATATACAATTGAAATTATTGTGGAGGAACCACCTATGGAGAGCAAAGTTGAGGGCCTTTTACTTGGTGAACCAATAATTTTACTTGGTGAACCAATAATTTTACTTGATGAACCAATCAAAGTTGATTACAACTCTCCGGCTGTGGTGGTTATGGAAACCAAGAGTGTTAAGGATGCATGTTTAGAAACTAGGAAGGTGGCACTTCATGATGTGGGAGATTTCATTCATAAGTTATGTTTATGGGAGAGTTTGGATTTGTTGGGCACAGAAAACGAAGTAGTGAAGTGGAGAGTAAACTACCGAGCATTTGTTGGAAATTCGGTAGGAAAATGTGGATTTAAAGAAATTTTCAAAGAAAGATGGGACGTGACAAAGCACACACACAATAGAAGAATCAAACACCGTGCTTACATCAGCAACGAAAAAGGTAAATGTGCATTGAGACCACCTTGAGACATATCAGGTACGGTCGGGCTGAAGACCTAAACTTTAGCGCTGCTTGGGAGGCAACCCAAGGTGTTTTTTAGATAAGTGTGGGGAAGACGTGCGGATATTTGTGTGAAGGTGGTGATAGAAAGTCGGATTGTCTACAACATCGGTTGTGTCAAACCTCACCAGGTCAATGTACTCTTTCCTTAGTCTTGTTATGTTCTTTAGCTTTGAAATTTTGGTAGTTAGTTGTTTGCTTTTGTTTATGGTTGGGAGGTTTGGGGGTGTATTAGTTTGATGTTATGTTTTGGGGTTGGGCTAGTTGGTGGTGTGTTTAAAAAAATAAAAAAAAATAATAATACAAAAAGAAATTTGGGATTTGAGAGTATTAGCGAAAGCTAATGTTTTTGGGTAAAAGCGATCTTCCCCTCAAAACCATACATTGGGACAATGTATCCCAAGTGTGGGGATGGGGGGAAATTTTTGAGAATTTTAAAAATTGTGAAATCAAGCGAAAAATTGTCGAAATTTGAACACTTGATATTGTTCCAATTGACACACCAACACCCTTTCTAGTCATTTCTTGGTGAGTTTTGGGCCACACACATGATTAATAGAGATTATTTCTTTGGTTTGAGTGGCGGTGTGTGTATTGTGTTAATAGAACTTGTGTACGAATTCTTGTTAAATCCTAGAGTTAGCATGCTTTTGAAAATGATAGGGGACTTTTAGGAAGCCTCGTCTAGATGTGTGAGAGTGCGGGATTGGTGGGTTGGACCTCATTCTTTACAAATATGAGCTTGGTATTGCGAGGGGTGGGGGTTTGGTCTTTAGAAAGCCATGTTTGAGCCTTAAACCATTCGGTTGCGACCCAAACCTACTTCTTACAAAACTATACCTATTGAGACGACCCGGTTTAGGAATTTAGTTGGTAGTGTTGATGTTCTTGTATATATTGTTGAGTTTATGTTAAAAAAAATTGAAAAAAAATTGAAAAAAAAAAGAAAAGAAGAATTTAGTTGAAGATGTCTTGTATATAGTTGATGTTGCTTTGTTTAGTAGTGAAAATAAAATCGGGTCGAATCAATTAGCTCCGTCATGTGTATTCCACCATTCCCTACCTTTGCATTTAGCCCCGTTACAACCCGTAAGTCCCTTTGATTCATAAGCATGCTAGATATTTGTTAGGAGGAAACTTGATTCTTATACAAGCTTATTGTCGCACACACACACACGCGCGCATTGAGTGGTTTTGCATTATATGCTAATAATTCTTGTTACCGAGAGATTTTTGTGAGGGGTGTGTCTTGTGGTATGATTGAAAGTTAGTAAAAGGACGGCACATTTAGCTTGGTTTGCATGTTTGATCGCTTAGGTTTTGAATCGTTTTGAATGGGTTGCTTGGGACAAGCAACGGGTAAGTGTGGGGATGTGACGGGTGATCCGTAGGGCAACCCTTAAACAAGCTAAAATACATACATCTCATACTTTATTCGGTTTATTGTTTGAACTTAGTAACTACGAGAGATTTGATGTTGCAGGTGTTAAGGCGCTCAAAGTGCAGGATTTAGGAAGCTTGGATGGATGTGGGAAGATGGCATCATTAAGAGATGAAGAAAACAAGTTTTGAGGGAGAAACGAAGGAAAAAGCCCACTCAGCACCGTAACCTACGGCTAGGGGCCGTAGGTTACGGCCATCAATGATCCACAAGTGCACTGCCGTAAAACAGAAGGTTCATGCTGTAAAGAACATTCAGAGCCGTAACCTACGGCTCTCAGCCGTAGGTTACGGCACCCTATGTTGACCTTGGAGCTGCTGACAGCCGTAACCTATGGCTGGGAGCCGTAGGTTACGCCTCCGACTGATCTCAAAATGTAACTTATACATTTATTGGCCATTTCATGAGGATTTATGGGATCTTATCATGGGTATTCGGTTACGGAAGATGGGGGACGAGTTGGGGGGAGTATATTTGAGGCACTTGGAAGTGAAAAACATATCTTATCATCTATCTTTCATCTAGTTTTGTTGGTGATCTTGTTGAACAATATTTTCTTCTATTTTTGCATGATGTTGTCACTTCAAGCCATGTGTGGCTAAACATTCTATGATTATCTTGGGTTGAAGGTTGTGTAAGACTTGTGCTTTTATTTTATATTTCTAGAATAACAACTCCTTTCTCTTTGAATTGTTTGTTATGGTGCATGATTGATTGTTAGTAAAGTATTGATTTTTATGCTAAACTAATTAGAAACCATACGTTCTTGGTGCCGTTGGCAATCGAGATATCATGGGTATAGTTAGGCTTGGGTAAGGGTTAATTGATCATCGGGTAACAACCTCACGTTCTAGGAATCCGAGTACTTAGTTCCCTTTCATCACTGTAATTGGTCATACACGAACTATGTCTATGTAGTTCTTTCTAGTTGAATGTTAGCACAAAAGTCGAAGCAAACCGGAAACTCAAGATAGTCATTTGTCTCGCAATTGTTCACAACTAAATTTTCATTTTTTGCAATTAGCTTAGCATTCCTAAGTTTTAAAATCAAACAATCCAATTCTTGAATTTACTTTTATTGCAATTAGTTAACTTTAGTTAATTTAGAAATAGCACATATTCCACAAACTCCCTGTGTTCGATACCCACTTACCGCTATCTACTTATTAGTAATTGGATTAAATTTGATTGTGACCACGACATCACGTCATCCCCCTTTAAACCTTTGAAAGCAACCTCAAAAAGAAAAAGAGTAAATTACAAGTTTTGTCCTTTATGTTTGTCCCAAATTTCAGGCGCTGTCCTTTACCTTTAAAATTGATGACTTTTGTACTTAATGTTTGAAAACGTTGCACGTTATGTCCTTGGTGTGTGTTGGGTGTGATATGTTTTTATTAATATTTTAAGCTCTTTTTAACACATTAGTCAAGTTTTAAATTTATAAAACACGATATTCTACTAACACTAAACACACACATGGGCAAGTGCACCCATCGTGAGCGTAGTATAGCGTTGGTAAGATACCGAGGTCGTCCAAGGACAGAAGAGCTTTTAGTACCGGTTTATCCTACACGTCTAATCAAATCAAAATTTTAGAAGAGGTTTTAAACATGAAAAATAAAAACTAAAAATGCTGAAAAATAAAAATAAAAGAAAAACAGATAGACAAGATGAATCACTTGGATCCGACTCGCCTTTAATGTGACATTTGATGATTTCCACACTTTTTAAGAGATTATCTTAGTTATAGTAGTAGGCCCTCTTTTGAAGGTGACGTTACCCTCAACCCAGTTGTTTGAGTCAGCAAGGATACAATCCCAAAGGGTCGGAATATTGGAAGATAATTAATTAAGTTATTAATGCGTAAAGTGGTAGGCCCCTCTTTTGAAGGAGACGTTACCCTCGGCTAAGTGGTTTGAGTTAGCAGGGATACAATCCCAAGTAGCCGGGTTAATATATTAATAGTAGTTTACATATGAGGGGATCAAGCCATTTGCACCCCCGCAATCCAATACCAGTGGGTATTGAAGGAGGTCCTAGTAATCTTGACCCAGGTCCTTGCAGGATCTATACACTGAACAAGGCAATAACCTTACCAAACCATTCCCTTAACTCCCGACCAGGTAGCCAACATATCTCTATATAGACCGTAGAGATATAAATGGTGAAAATCATTTACTTTATATAGATAGTAAAGTAATGCCAAGACACCACAGACAAATGAAAAGGAAGTTTCACCTTCAACATAAGAAACTAGTTATTAAAGTCATTAATACAAAACCAAATAAAAAGTGCGAAAAGATTAAAAATAAAAAGTATTACATTAAACACTTGTCTTCACCAAGTGATGTAAGAGACTTAGTGATGCGTGTGTGGTGGTATATAAATTTAAGTATATTTTAAGCCATTTTTACACGTTAGTAAAGTTTTAAATTTATACAACACGATATTTTACTAACACCAAACACATATATGGGCAAGTGCACCCATCGTGAGCGTAGTATAGTGTTGGCAAGATACCGAGGTCGTCCAAGGACACAAGAGCTTTTAGTACCGGTTTATCCTCAACGTCTAATCAAATCAAAAGTTTAGAAAAAAGGTTTTTAAACAAGAAAAATAAAAACTAACTAAAATGCTGAAAAATAAAAATAAAAGAAAAGCAGATAGACAAGATGAATCACTTGGTTCCGACTCGTGTTTAGTGTAACCTTTGATTATTTCCGCACTTTTGCACTATTTAAGAGATTATCTTAGTTATTGTAGTAGGCCCCTCTTTTGAAGGTAACGTTACCCTCAACCCAGTAGTTTGAGTCAGCAAGGATACAATCCTAAAGGGTCGGATTATTGAAAGATAATTAATTAAGTTATTAATGCGTATTATGGTAGGCCCCTCTTATGAAGGTGACGTTACCCTCGGCTAAGTAGTCTGAGTCAGCAGGGATACAGTCCTAAATAGCCGGGTTAAAGTATTAATAGTAGCTTACAT
Source organism: Helianthus tuberosus (assembly GCA_030545235.1). Classification (NCBI taxonomy): domain Eukaryota; kingdom Viridiplantae; phylum Streptophyta; class Magnoliopsida; order Asterales; family Asteraceae; genus Helianthus; species Helianthus tuberosus. Next base: position 178,289,702 of record CM060354.1, read on the forward strand.
ATGAGGGGATCAAAGAGTTTGGACCCCCGCCATCCAATACCGGTGGGTATTGAAGGAGGTCCTACTAAATTTGACCCAGGTCCTTGCAGGATCTATACACTGAACAAGGCAAGACTCTTACCATACCGTTCCCTTAACCCCCGACCAGGTAGCCAACATACCTCCATATAGACCGTGGAGATATGAATGGTGAAAATCTTTTATTTTATATAGACAGTAAAATAATGCCAAGACACCACGGACAAACGATAAGGAAGAATCACCTTCAGCATAAGAAACTAGTTATTAAAGTCATTAATACATAACCAAGTAAAAAGTGCGAAAAGATTAAAAATAAAAAGTATTACACTAGACACTTGTCTTCACCAAGTGATGTAAGAGACTTAGGCAAACATGGCCTTTAATTGTCAAGAACTCTTACGATCAATCTTGGATCCCGAGATGACTCACACACTCTATGATGGACAATGGATGATGGTGGTGGATGATGGTGTTGTGATGGTGGTGGGTGGTGGGTGAAGTGTGAGAGAGGTGGTGTGCCAAGGGATGGTTTGCAAATGAGCCAAGCACCCCTATTTATAGCCTGAACAGTAGCTCGGGCACAGCCCCGTGTCCAGTGGGCACGGCCCCGTGTCCGTCCTTCTTCTCTGTCTTCATTAATTGCTCTTGTCTGCATTAGTTGACCACGACCCCGTGTGCAGAAGCATATCTGTACTATCAAGATTTGCCTGGATTCTGCGAATCTTATAGTTGACCACGGCCCCGTGTCCGCTGAGCACGGCCCCGTGGTGGGCGATAGAAGCTTCTACAGCTTTGTCTTTTATGATGACACTAGGGCACGCCCCCGTGTTCACTGAGCACGGGGCGTGTTCAGCCTTCTGTTATCTTGTTTTGCTTGGGAAGATGCTTTCGGGGAGGTCGGGCATGCCACGTTTGTTCCTTTTCTTGTATTTAAGTTAGATTTAGTTGCCTTTTTGCTTCTTTTGTTAATTTGAGCTCATTTAATCCTGAAAATACAAAAGGAAGACAAAAGCACACTTTTTCCAACATTAGTACTAAAAAGGGGTTAGTTTTATGCCACAATTGATGTAATTTATATGTTGCATTTTGCACACATCACTTAGCCAAACATGGCCTTTGATTGACAAGAACTCTTACGATCAATCTTGAATCCCGAGACTACTACACACACTCTAAGGTGAATGATGGATGATGGTGGTGGATGTGGGTGTTGTAGTGGTGGTGGAGTGGTGGTGAAGTGGGAGAGAGGTGGTTTTCCAAGGGATACATTTGAAGTGAACCAAGCACCTCTATTTATAGCCTGAACAGAAGCCCGGCCACGGCCCCGTCTCCGCTGGAAACGGCCCCGTGGCCATCTTCTTTCTCTTCCTTCATTAATTGCTCTTGTCTGCATTAGGCTCCACACGGCCCCGTGTTCGCTGGGCACGGCCCCGTGTGCAGAAGCGTATCTGTACTACCAAGATTTGCTAGATTTTGCGAATCTTAGCGTTGACCATGCCCCATAATCAATTGGCACGCCCTCGTGGTGAGCAATAGAAGCTTCTACAACTTTGTCTTTTCTGCAGACATCTGGCCACGCCCCCGTGCTCAGTGGGCACTAGGCCGTGGTCAGCCTTCTGTTTCTTGTTTTTGCTTGGGAAGATGCTGTCGATGGGTCGGGCATGCCACGTTTCTTCCTTTTCTTTGTATTTATGTTAGTTTTTGCTGCATATTTTTTCCTTTTGTTCATTTAAGCTCAGTTGGTCCTGAAAATACAAAAGGAAAACAAAAGCACATTTTTTCCAACATTAGTACTAAAAAAGGGTTAGTTTTATGTCTCATTTGATGTAATTTATATGTTGCATTTTGCACACATCAAATACCCCCACACTTGAATCTTTGCTTGTCCTCAAGCAAAACTCTTTATTTTGTGGCTTACACACCCAAATGGAATGGGTAGAAGATAAGTTTTGGGCTTGTCTTGAGTGTCGGGAATCCAAGATCTTTATTGGGTTTTATTTTTATGTTATTTACAATCCTATTCGTTATGGTTTATTTAGAACGTTTCATAAGCGAAATTACTTATTTGGGCATAACATGCCTTTTTTAAATTCCATTTATATACAAGTTCACATACCTCACGGGGGATCACTCAACACTCGGCCGAAGATGTATTTTTGTGAAACACTCGAGACCGGCATGGAACTTACTTCTACCATATGCTTGCCAAGCAATCAACCCTCCTCCTTTTTAACTATAAACCTTTTTAAATATCAAGAGAACTTTGGGGAAGGGTTAGGCTTGGGCTAAAGGTAGGTGGTTTTGGGTTAGTGGTTAGTAAAAATGGCTAAAAGCGTAAAAAGCGTCGGTCGTCGTAAAACTTTTTGTTTTTGTGACTTTTATTCAAACTAAGCCTTTTCAAACAAAGTTTCTTTGAGGACTTTGTTTATTGCTAGACTTCATTTTTTTAAGGAAATGTCACAAGAAACCCAAGCTTTTTACTAAAATAAAAGGAGTAAATTACAAGTTTTGTCCTTTATGTTTACATCAAATTGCAGATGCTATCCTTTAGCGTAAAAGTTGACAAGTTATGTCCTTAATGTTTCAAAATCTTGCACAATATGCCCTTTGAGCCTAACGTAGTAAAATTTTTCTGTTAAATCAGGGTACTTTTGTAATTTTAGTAAGTACATGAGGGTACTTTTGTAATTTTATCCGTTTAATTAAAATACATGCTATTTAAAAAAAATTAAAAAATATATAAACTCAAACCCCCCATCTCTCTCTTCAGTATATCTCTACCTCTCTCGTCTTTCTCTCTCTATCTCTTTCTCAGCCATCCACCACCATAGACCACCTCCACTACCTCTGGCGACCCACCCCTCTCACCATCAGCCCCCACTGCCAACACCTGCTACCTTCCACCACCACCTTAGAAACTCAACCTCTCCACTCCTCAGTTGGTGCTCATAAGCTACGGGGCCCTAGGGTTTCATCCCAAGGCTTGCCGGTGATGGTAAAAGATGATGCTTTTTAAAACAATCTAACTATGTGAGGTAGACCGTAAAGTTTGACCATTTGTAAGAACGGATCCAAACACCTTTGACAATCAAAACTTAGTTTCTAATATTCTTGAAGATTTTGCAATGGCTTCATTTTCTTCATCTGATACAACATCATCTACTTACTTTGTATCAAATTCAATCAATCAAGATTTTATGACAATCAAGTTAACCAATGATAATTTCCTAACCTAGAAACATCAGATTTTATGACAATCAAGTTAACCAATCATAATTTCCCAATGCCTTCATTAACTCAGGAGAGAGATTGAAATCTTCAAATACAATTTCAAAACCCTACTTCATGAATATTATTAAAATATAAAATAACAATTAATTGTTTAGTAACAAAACCGAAGAACAATTTACAGCTTGAATGTTATGGGAATCTTCTTCGTTTTCTTCTACTTCTACATAGAAAAAGGGTTAGACCTAATGCCTCCATCATTTACTTACTTGGTTTTGAGTTGGTAAGGACTGAGAATGTATTGTCGCGGCAAGTTCTAGAGTCGTAAGAACCAAGCGGCTATTCACACAAGAAACAAAAAATGAGCATTTAATTTAAAGATATAGTATGCTCAATAAAGGCTCAAAACTCACTTGTTGTGGGAATGGGTTTATAATGTGATCAAGTATATATATTCAAATTTTAACTAGATTTGTTATGCCGTTTCATAATTTTCTTATGTTGGTTCTTTTTATCACGACGCTATCGGATGTAAATTTGTAAAAATATAACATTTTGGAACTTGTTATTCCCAAATTAAACCAAGACAAGTAAAAAATGAAAATTTTTTGAAAAAAATTGGGGTGATTAGCGATTCCAATAGAGTTTTGTGTAAGGCTTGTTATTAGGACTTGCAAAATTTAAGGTTTTAGCATCCCCCACACTTAAATTACACATTGTCCTCAATGTGTCCCAAAAATAAGTTTTTAGGTTGATTGAATGTGTAAAAAGGTGTTTGAAAACAAATTTTATGTTACTGGGCGTCTGGACACGGGCCCGTGTTGGTCCGGGCACGACCCCGTGCTCAGATCGCCAATATCATAATAAACAGAAGGCTAGGCACGGGGGAATGTTTAGTGAGCACGGCCCCTTGTCTAGTTACCTGTACTGGGCATTTTCTGCAGATCCTTGGGCACGGGGGCGTGTTGGGCTGAGCACGGCCCCGTGCTGAACTTACTGTAGTGAAGGAAAATTGTCGGGAGACTCTGTTTTTGTCCATGGGGTGTGGGTTCAAGGTTTCCTTAGTAACCTCCACCATTTCGAATGTGTTTTATTCCTGAAAAGTAAGCTAAACTAGAAAACATAAAATTTAATCTAAATTAAAACTAAGGATAGTTCCGCGGAATGCCTCCGTGGTGCGCCATGTTTATAAGGGTCCTTGGCTAGACCCAAAGTCAGTCATATGATACCCAAGTGGGATGTTTTGCATCCCATTTTGCACCGTCGGAGCGCATCATCCAAGCTTGAGTCTATGACGTCCATGTATTTGACCGGGTCGTCGTCTTCTACTCTTTTCCCAACCCCGAACTGTTAGGATCTGAGTTTCTTATGATTGTGCTTGTTTGAATATAATGAAGATGAATTAAGATAAAGTGCAGCGGAAATAAAATGGAACAAACTTTCAACACAATCAATGAGAGAATTGTTTTAAGCAAACATGTTTAACATGAAATCGAATGATTATATTTAGTTACAATCTTCAATAACAATGCATGCATGCATACAGTCTCCCCCCAGCCTGAGCTCACAGATGGTTTGTTCGTACAAAATGACTTGTGGAAGAAGAGAGCTAATAGAACAGTACAGGGTACTGTTCTATTTATAGTACAAAACAAACCACTATCCAATAGTTCTCTAGAGTAGAAACTTGACCCCTGCAACTGATCAAACAGGTTGTCTATACGCGGTAAAGGATAGCGGTTCTTGACTGTCACCTTGTTGAGTTCCTTATAATCAATACACATACTGAAAGATCCGTCCTTCTTCTTTACAAACAAAACCGGGACTCCCCAAGGCGAAGAACTGGGTCGGATAAAACCTCTATCCAATAGTTCTTGAAGTTGATTCTATAGCTCTTGCAACTCTCCTAGTGCAAGATGATAAGGAGCACGAGCAATCAGAGCTGCTCTTGGCATAAGGTCAATCTGAAATTCCACCTGACAATGTGGAGGTAAACCAGGTAACTCTTCGGGAAACACGTCAGGAAACTCACGAACAACTGGAAGATCCTCGATCTTCCTTTCTTTGGGTTGCGAATCGGTGACAAGAGCTAGAATAGCAGGGTAGCCCTTTCGTAGACACTTCTGGGCTTTCATGACTGAGATGATGTCGACCATGGCACCACTACGATGACCCTGTACTGACAAGGATTCCCCACTGAGGAGGGGAATATGCACGATTTTCTCTTTACAGAGAATTTCCACTTGATGCTTAGACAACCAATCCATGCCAACGACCACATCAAAACTTCCAAGATTAATGGGGAGTAGGTCAATGTCGAACACTTGACCCATGAGGTCAAGTTTACAGCCAAACAGAACATGAGAAGCTTCTATTGATTTACCATCAGCTAATTCTACTACATGCTTATTTACAAGAGGTGTGGGAGTCAACCCTAACTGACGACTGAACCCCAAAGACACATAACTCCAATCGGCACCAGAGTCGAATAAAACAGAAGCAAATATGTTGTTTATGTAGAACGTACCAGTCACCACGTTGCCGTCATTTCTGGCTTCCCCAGCTCCAATAGTGAACACCCTCCCATGCGCACCATTTCCACCATTGCCCCCATTTTTGTTGTTTCTGTTGTTATTGTTCCCATTGTTGTTGCCACCAGCATTCTGATTTAGTTGAGGGCAGTCTCGCCTGATGTGACCCTCGGCTCCACACTGAAAGCATCCCTTACGGTCTCCACGGTTTTGCTGGGGTTGTTGCCTTTCCTGCTGTTGTGGCTGTTGCTGTTGCGGGGTGTGCTGCTGCTGGTTCGGAAGTGAAACCCTACAATCCCTAGCCATATGCCCCACTTTGTTGCACCTATGACATACTCGGGTACACTGTCCCCGATGGTGATAGTTGCACTTATTGCACTTTGGTAGTTTTCCCGCGTAAGAACCCTGACCCGAACTGTTGCCCTGGCTTTGATTAACGGAGGACTGACTGAAGCTGCGATTGCTGTTATTGTCTGGCCACTTCTGTGACTGATTGGAGTTCGTCACCTTATCTACATCATTCCATTTCCGCTTGCTATCAGTAGCGGGCGTAGTAGCTGTGGTTGCAGCAGTAGTAGTGGCTGAAACACGCGGTGGTAGCGAGCCACGCTCCACCTCCTGATCGGTGATCTTGAGAGCCAAACGGATAATCTGAGGTAAGTTGTTGAGGTTCGCTGTAGTAACGAAGCCCATAACCTGCGGGGCTAATCCCTTAAGATACAACTCGATTCTTCGGTGTGGAGGTCGTGACAAGTTAGGGCACAAAACTGCTAGTTCATGAGATCGTTTCGTGAATGCCTCGATCTCCGACCCCACCATCTTCAGATCATAATACTCATTCTCCAGTTTCTGAATCTCATCACGAGGACAATACTTGTCACACCCTGACTTTTGCGGAAGCGTGATTATTGGTGTGACTTCTTAATACATAGCATTCAATCATAACAATGCTATATGATAAAACCATTAGATGTTCATCCATAAATTAAGTTTGAAAATAACATAACATAATTGTCTGAAACGTTGACACCGAATTCAAATTACAAACCATAACATGTTTTAAGGAGTTCACTAAGACTCGACAAAAGACCTTAAACAAACCGGAGTTTAGAACCATGTATCTCGTCCAGGATTAAGATACATCTCCTAAACTCTGAAGACTTGGATGACATCTTTTATTCATGACACTGCTTGAAAACATGCAACACCTGCCAGATCCACTTAGTTCCCTGAAATACATGTAATTTGAAAACATCAACAAAAGTTGAGCGAGTTCATGTGTTTGTGTATGAATAAACCTTTAAAGTATGTCTGTCTGTATGTATGTCCCGGGTATGTAGCAATAAGGAAAAACAGATCACCAATGGTTTGCAAGGCCAATGGTATGTGTGAAATGGTGCAGGAAAACTCAAACCTAGCGGAATTTTGCCACGGCATTAGTATGTGGACATAGTCACCACATGGGCCACCCTGGTCCTCATGGGTGTGGGCTCGCTACACCCAAATAGATCTATCACTCATGTCCCTCGGTCCTACGACGAGGATTAATGGCCTTAAGTGTTGTACCCACCTTTCACATGATCAAGCAGTAACCCTCCTTAGCTAACCATACCATGTATAAAATGTCTGTAAACAATTGTAACATGTATTTCACCCCCGAAGTTATAAAACTGAAAACAGTTAAAAGAAAAGGGGGACATGAACTCACAGTTTTGCGTCTTCGATACTCGTAACTCAAATCTCGTCAGCAAACACGACTACCTACAATGTACTAGGGTCTATTAGACGAACGGGTCGTGCCTTGCCTTAGTATTTACGTTTTTGAGTTACGTTTCTTTTATGTCCTCAATATTATTCCAAGTTATAATTACTTGTTAAAATAATAATTATTTTAACTTTAAATTATATTTAATTTTGGAATAATTGTTAAGCAATATTTTATAATAATACTTCTCAAGTATTTATTTTCGTATTTTCTTCCCAATGATGGGGGTATCTCATACATGTATAATTGCATGCTCATACTTGATTATTCCGGAATATTGAATAAATCTCCAATATTTATTTCCAAAATTAATGTATTTCAAGAAAATATATATTTTTCCCAAAAATCGTATATCTTCTAAATATTCCAAGAAAATATATTTTAACTTCCAAAAATAATATATTTTCTCCTTGTCGAAAATATGATATACTTTGTAATAATAATAAAAATCATACTTTCATTTCTTGTATCCAAAATATTATTTACCAAAAATATGTTCATAAACGCATTTTCCGGAATATTTTGTAAGTTACGTTCTATCGTTCGGTTCCACAACATTATGTGCGTAACTTATATATTTATTCTTTGTGATTTTTGGTAAAATTTTGGATTGTAAATTCTTGGTATTTTGTTAAGTTATATTACTTTAAATCCTAAAATAATATAACTAATACAAAGTATACAAATAATCACACACAATGTGTCTTTGATGTAAATATATATTCTAAATACATATTTATCCATTTTTATTTATAAAAACCAACCTCCAATACTTGTATTTTTGAAACAAAATCTATGGCAAGGTTTATATTAAAAACCATAGTTAAAACACACTTGTAAATATTTGTTTAGAAAATATTTTTCTAAGTGTTTATATTTTTAGAAAATTTTGCCATAGTTTCCCCTAAAAATGGAGGTGTCCATGCTATCAAAGCATATCATTTTCTTTTCAAAATCATCACAAACAATCAACAACCAACCTACACTTACCAAGTGCCAAATTAATGTCATTTACATAACATTCATGAACTTTATCTTTCATAAAAACTTGTAGTAACTTGGTAGTGTGTTTAGTAGATTTAGTTACCCTTTAAAGTGTGTTTACTTCTTTAAAACCTTCACCCTTGAAAGATTTAGGTGTTTACAACTTACTAGATGATTTTTCCAAAAATCCAAAAATCATTCTCTTGAATTTTTCTTGTAAACAATGTATTCTTATACTTGTTTCACCACTAGAAACATAGTTAGTTTCTTTAAAAACAATGTTTATGTAAATCTTGTTATTTAACTTGGTTTCTTTGGAAAACTATTCTTGTAATAATCCACATTTATGTCTAGTAAACATGTTATATGCTTCATTATTCATAAAATCATTTCCATACTTCAAGTTCATGAAAACATAAAGCATGATGATCTTGGTTTTCACAAGATCACCACCTTAACTTACTAGATCATGTGTTTAATCACAATCCAGTAGGTTTCTTATGATGTCTGACATCACTAACACAAATCATCAATCATCAAGAAGCAAATCAACATGTATTCATATGTTAATAAGCTTATGTTAAAGATTCATGATTATGTTCTTTAGTGTTCTTCAAGATTAACAAGGTTCGTCATCTATTAACCATCAAAACATGAAGTAAGATCAAGTGATATGAAGCTTACTACTAGCACAAAGGCTAGGGAAGAACACTTGGTGAAGAAGATGATAAATGTGTTGGATAAAAGCAATTGGGAGAGGTCCTTCAAGATCTACAAGCTCCACACTTCCTTAGACACCTTCTTGCACCTTAGAATTGGAAATGGATGGAACTTGATGAATGATGATGTTGTTGTTGCTCACGGCCGAGAGGAGGGAAGGGAGGAAGGAGAGAGGTGAAGGTGAAGGTGAAGTGTGGGTGTGAGAATGAGGGCCTAATCTTCTTATAACCATGCCATCCTTTTATCCAATGTGTATTATGTTTCAATAGTACCAAACAAAATCTTTAATCATATCTTAGTGAATCAAGCAAGATCAAGGGAAGATTATGGTGGGGCCACTCCTTGTGACCGTCCACTTAAGGGGGGGGGGGGTATTAGTTGGGTTTAAATGGTAAGTTAAGCATAATGGTTGAAATCTAAGTGTATTAGTTAGTGTTTATGTGTATTAGGTGTCATATAGTGTGTTAGGGTGTTCAGGAATCATAACTAGCTCAGAAATAATAAAACAATGCCTTTAGTGTAATTTTGGTGTTTCGGGTAGTGTTCGGTTGTTTGGTTAGATACTGGTTCGTTAAAGTGTCCAATTATACCGTTTAGTGTTCATTATGTTACCTTTTGTGACACTTTTGATTCCCAACACTTAGGAAAGCATTCAGGACCATTTAGTCATATTTTTGCATGATACAAGCTTATTAAAATGCTGATTTATGCAGAATTCTGCACTTTAAGTGGGTTTTAGGCACTTTCCGGCACTTTAACTACCACCTAGTAAAGCAGTTTTGTGGTCCTTACTTCCCTACAAACTATACTAGTGTAGAACTTGGTTTCTGGCTCATACTGGGTCTCAAATCACTGTCTGTCTATGTACTGAACCCCGTCAGCATGTTCCTGTTTTATCCGTTAACTGTGCTAACTTTGCTTTGTGCATCATGTATGTCAATATAGTTTGTATCTGATGATGTTGTGACATTATGCAATATGTGATACACATGTAAGTATGATGCAATAATCAGAAGGCAGTTAATTGTAATTGGCACAGTCATCAAGTACTAATCATGGTTAACTAATTGTACGGATGCATGCAAATTTGGCAGTTGTCACATTCTCCCCCTGTTAAGAAAATTTCGTCCTCGAAATTTGTACTACCTTAACTCCTTAGGGTTACATTATGCGTGTATGTGTATGGATAATATTGCGGTAGATAACCACAAAACCGAATCAACTCTTATTCATATCAGGTGAATTCCAGGGATATATTTCAACAACCAGTACCCAATGGTTAAAAGGTGTGTGTCCTATCATTTGATGTCAAAGGGCACGAGATGTATAGTTGTATAATCTAGCGTAACTTTGTTAACAGAGGTGTAACAAGGGAGTTTTGACCAATGGATTCTCAAACAATTGGTCACAATATGCAAATGAGTTTTCACAAACCATAGCATCCGCTATACGAACTCAAAATCACCAACTTGTATATGAAAATGATCCGTCAATTTTTGAATAAATAAATGGTAAGGATTAGTGTCTTGACATTCTTGAATTGCGAAAATACACCGAATGAAATACAAGCGAATCTAGTGTATCATTGTCTTGATTCGTAGTTGCATCAGGGATGTTTAAATGACAAGTCAAACAAAAGTATATGTGGTTTTGTGTGAAACGATTGACCATGATTAGCACAAGCTACAAATTTGTAATCACACCACAAGGTGTCGTAATTGACATATTTCAATAATAGCGGTGACCGAACAAGTCCACCGAGCTTGAAATCAAAGGAAAGTGTATTGAAACAATCTTGAAAATTTAATTTAAACAACGTCGTGGGGTTTTCAATTGAATGTGGAACATCAAGGAACTACTGTTTCTGATTGACGATGGAAAACAATAAACACTGCAAGGTATTCAATTTGTAACGAAGGAATCGTTAGCAGGTATACCGTGATATGAAATGAATCTAGGTACCATTGTCTTAACACACAACTGTGTTGAGACCGCTTTAATTGTGATAAATATAACGGATTTAGATCAATTAAATAGGCAATTAAATCCGTGTATAGGGTGCGTAACCAAATTAGCGCAAGCTTCAATTCTGTGAAAGTATCACCGTAAGGTATCAGAACCAACAAACGATTTAATGGGTTCGTAGGCCAACTAAGTCTACTATGACTCGAAACAAAAGAACCTCTGCAAAAATATTTGAATATGATGCTCTCAATACATCATATGGCGTCTTAAATTGAATATGAGAAATGGATAAGTTCAAGCAATTGAATTTGGTTTCAGCGTGACCTGACAATAAACGTATGCATCAACAAGGGAATCTCAGCATGGTTACGAAGATAAGCCATGCATGTAACTTGAAAGAAAAGAAGTTTCAAGAAAGTGTGTTGACTTGATAGCAAAGGAGCCAACAATTACAATAACGTAGGTTATTCGAATCATAAACCAATAGTTAGCTTTAGCAAAATAATATTTGAACTTTAGTGAAGCGTTTATTCGATACGAAGCCACATGCGTAACAAATGGTGCATGTGTGACATACAAGTTTCCAAGTAATGAAACAATGAGTATTTGCTAAAATGAAGAAATGACCAAGTATGGAAACAATGTGTGTTCGCTCTCGGCGAAGAAAATTAACGCGATGCAACTACCATTAAGGGGAGTAGAGATGCAAACATCCTTTCGCTAGAAGCAAAAGTGGAGATTTTAACAAAAGAAGATTTGGATGCTTTCTGTTTGGTTAACTGAAATAACATATATGACAGGATAATGGGGTTTACTTGAATTAACCGGTGTGGTTCCAAGTGACAACCTTTACGAGTTTTGATCTGGGTTCTTCAAAGGATTAAACACGTGTTTTCTAGGTTCTCAAAGTCTTGTATTCTGTGTAAAACTGTTTTGTGCATTGCGCAGGAAACACAATTTTTGTGTAGGTCTAAAACAAGTCATTGTCCCACAATTCCCCGGTATACTTTCTTCCTGAATTCACAGATAAAGACACTCAATCATCGATCAGTCTTAAAATAGTAGTTGGGTCCTCATAGTTAGTTAAATAAATAATTCGTTAACCCTCATCAAGAATTACCGACTCTTGTTGGTTAGCTCGTTCGGCTCCTGGTAGTTGATGCTCAATTTGAAAATCATCGTCTTTCTTCTTGATGAGCAGAACTGGTGTTACTCAAAATGGGAAGCTTGGTCTGTTAACTTCCTTCTCTATCTACTACTGAAGCTATACTGCCAATCCTTACATCTCCGAAGGTGTAAGTTGCTAAGGTGCATTGACTGCAGGCGTGGCGCCTGGAATCAAATCGATGCGAAGCTCGACTTGTCGTTGAGGAGATAATTCAGGTGAGTCTTTGGGGGAAGACTTCAGGATATTCCCTTATCACAGGGATATCTTCGAGTTTTGGTTCTTTGGCTCCCTTGTCCACGACATGAGCCAAGAAACAACACATCCTTTGCGCGAAAATTTCCGTGTCTTCAACAATGGATAATCCATAGGGGCGTATCCTACTTCATGAGTCGCGATTGCTTCGTCGTTCGTCATCTGGATGCAGATAAAAACCTCCGCTCGATTGCTCGCCAACTGATCCCTCCCAATTACCACGTCGAGGCTTCCTATTAGCTAGTTCTATCGAGGGCGGGTTATCTAACTTACCCTTTTACTAAACCAAGTATATTCTTAAATTCATGAGATACGAAGCTAAGGTCGTTACTGGTACCGAACAACATAGATACTAAATTCTTGGTTGATGGAGAACGTACCAGTAACCACATCTGGATCTTGGCATGCTTCACGAGCTCCGATGATGGATGCCCCTTCACGGTCTTGGTTAATCCTCCTTGGGCACTCTTTCCTAAAGTGCCCCACGTTCCCACATCTGTAGCAGCCCGGTATTTTACCATTGCTATTTCCGCCTTGGTTATTATCATCATTTCCTCCTTTTATGGGACTCTTCGCCCAGCAGGCATCTTTGTTGTGTCCTTTCTTTCCGCACCTGCCGCACTTAGGCTTCAGACATCGACATTTGCGGTGATACTTGCACTTATCACTTCTCGGATTAGCTCCCAAGTAAATATTAACATCGGCATGTTTGTTGTTAGGGCAATCTTTCTTGAAATGCCTCATGTCCCTGCATTCGAAACAACCTCGAGCAAGTTTTTGTTCATCATTGGTCCTGTTGTTGCCGTTGCTTCCTCCGTGATTTCCGCTACCATCTTGACCTTCGTTTCCATGTCCCGTTTCGATTCTGCACGTCTCCTTGACATGCCCCACTTCATTACTTCTTCCATACCTACATGGCTCAGCATGATGGAGTAGGCAGTAATCGCACTTAGGTAGGATACCCATGTAGTCCTTTCCCTTTTTGGCTTCGTTCTTGTTATTTGTTCGGGTATCTTCCTGGAAGTCAGTGAGCTTCCTTTTGTTCTTTCCAGATGACTCTTCCTGAGTTTCCTTCTTCTTGTCAGAGTTTGAAAGCTTTTCCAGTCTAACCGCTTCTTTACTGAGTGCCACATTTAATTCGACCGCATCGATAGCTGTTGCCGGAGCTGATACCGTCATTAAGTGAAGGATCTGAGGCGCCAGTCCCCAGATGAATGGCTCTATCCTTTTCAACTCTGGTTCCACTAGGTATAGAACAACTCGCGATAAATCGTGAAGTCTATGCACGTACTCCGCCACTTTTGGACCTTCCATCATTAGCTTCCAGAATTCGAATTCCAGCTTCTGGATTGCCATCTGAGAGCAAAACTCCCTACGCATCATTTCCTTCAGCGCATCCCATGTTAAAGCATTCGTAGCAGCTCAACCCATTATTCGAACCTGAGAGTTCCACCATGACAGGGCCCCATCTTGAAACGATCCTATCACATATAGGACTTGTTGCTCTGGCGTACATCCGCTCATTTGCAAAACAGAATCCATATCTTCGGTCCATTTCACAAAGGCTATGGCACCTCCAGTGCCGTCGAAATTCGGAGGCTTGCAGTCAAGGAACTGCCAGTAGGTACAGCCATGAGGTGGGCTGTTTCCTGAGGTACTTTTGCTGTGCTGGTAGCGAAGAACCTCGTGCCGTGCGATGGCCTGTGTGATGTGCCCTTGCAATTCCGCCTCGGTCATGGGCAGTTGAATGATCCTTTGAGACATCTTCTAAAAGAAGATTGTATTGGTCAGGTCATAATAAGTATAATAAGTACATGACATATACACGTAATAGCATTTATCAACGCAAGTAAACACATAACATCACATTCATATCACCAATGTATAATCCAACAATGTATATAATGAGAATATTCCGATTGAGCTTGTATAAATCACCGACTACAAACACAGTTTTACAAGTTTTACAAATGTATCATATCACATCAAAAAGGACTACAGGGTCACACTACCCCTGTCCACAGTGTCTAACAATCTACAACAGTCATAAAATCAAAATGCGGTCTTCAAAAGACTTCGTAAGCTGAGCTCAATAGCGACACTCTCACCAAAAGTAAGCTACCTGCATAAAACCAAAAACCTGCTATGCTGATGGTGGAGGAGGAGGAACGAAAAGCAAACTGCGCACATGCGCTAACTCCTCCTCGAGAGCATAAACGGTATGCAACAGATAACTAATCTGCTGCTCCATAGTAAGAAAACGAACGTCGAAATCTGGGTATGGCAGAAGAGGAGCAGGTGGAGTCGCGAAGGGTGAATGACAAGTACAAGGTGGAGGACGCGGAATCCTCTCTGGCTCCATGACTCTACGGCACAACATCTCCTGCTGGAGCTGTAACGACAAAAGCAGATCACCCCTCGTGTAACCAGTGTAATGTGAAGGATAGTATGGATCAGAAATAGGCATCGTGTTGGGCGAAAACCAAATCAGTGGCTCACCCGATGGTTCAGAAGCAAAAGGAGCAGTATGTGTAAACTGTGGCATGAAAGGAAAAGCTGCTGACACGGGTGGTACAGGGCCAGACGGTCCTTCTCATGGACGGGGCGGAGGGATATCCTGTAAGAACGTGACCGGCAGATCAGTGCTGTGTATATCAGACACATGTGGGTGAAACGGGGCAATGTCAACTGGTGCATGTGTAGGTGCAGGTGGGGGAGTAACAGGCTCAATGAAAGGAGGCAAGTCATCATCATCCTTTATCCACCCATTGCGGGTGAATGCGTAACGGGGATCTATCTGGGCAGCAAAGGGAGCATGGTCTGCGGGTGCAGGTAGAGGTTCTGGTAATAGTGGTGCAACTACTGGTATGTCAACAGGTGCAGGGTCATGCTCAGGCAGAGGATCGTGAGCAGGTATAGGCTCGGGTGCAAGCATAGGCTCAGGGTCGGCTGGAGCTAACTCAAGATCAGCGGGTACATCAAAAAGCTGATCATCAAGAATGAAGTCAATCTCATGCTCAGGATCAATGTCGGGGTCAAACTCATCATCAAACTTGAAGTCCTGTGGAGGGACAGGTGCGGCAGACATAGCTGTGTCAGAATCAGAATCGGTGGGATAACGCTGCAATCCCAGTGCGTGCAAAGTAGTAGACGACACAAACTCGAATGAATCAGGACTAGAATGGTCAGATGAAATCTCAATGATCGGAACCTCAATAAGCGGAATAACAATGACATTATCGACTGGAGCTCCATCACCCCGGGCCTCCTCAGGGGGACCCTCAATAAAAAGATCGATATCATCGTCAGACATGGCATCAAAAGGCAGATCCTCGAGAGGAAAAGCCGCAAGAGGAAGAGGGGCGAGGATCGGGACCACGGCCTGCTCATCGTCGGGATGTCCGAGGATGATAAGATCCTTGTCAGGAATAGGAATGAAAAATGGATCCTCGTCAAGGAAACAATCAGCTAGCGGCATATCATCGCCAAAATCTGGTAAAGCAAACGGCTGGAAATCATCATCGTCACTACTCTCAGTGTCAGAGGTGAAAACCTCAGGGTCCGGGACAATCTCATCGTCCGAAACTATGGCCATAGGGTCTACGGTATTTGATAGCTCACTCTCAGATGAGGACATGGTGTCTGTAATCAAAACAACCATAACATATGCACATATATCAACAATCATCAAATAAGTTTGGAAGCAGTAATAATGTAAGCATGTATTCATCCTAGTCTTCCCAGACTACCCTCTTAGTCTCTCAGACTGAACTACTTAGTCTCTCAGACTAAACTACCCAGTTTCTCAAACTGTCCTAACTAGTCTCTCAGACTAACTACCCAGTCTCTCAGACTGAACTACCCAGTCTCTCAGACTGAATCTCTTAGATTAAACTCCCAGTCTCTCAGACTGAATCATAAATATAAATTTTGGAATGTGTTTCGTGGCTTTGTTTGTAAAAATATTTGTCTCCTGGATCTGGACGTTTTGTGTATGCAATGAAAATATGTTTGTGAAAATATTTTCGTGAGAGCCCTAATGATCATAGTCTAGACTCGAGAAGGAATCCCAGTTCGCTACGATCGAAGCTCTGATACCAAGCTGTCACACCCTGACTTTTGCGGAAGCGTGATTATTGGTGTGACTTCTTAATACCATAGCATTCAATCATAACAACGCTATATGATAAAACCTTTAGATGTTCATCCATAAATTAAGTCTGAAAATAACATAACATAATTGTCTGAAACATTGACACCGAATTCAAATTACAAACCATAACATGTTTTAAGGAGTTCACTAAGACTCGACAAAAGACCTTAAACAAACCCGAGTTTAGAACCATGTATCTCGTCCAGGATTAAGATACATCTCCTAAACTCTGAAGACTTGGATGACATCTTTTATTCATGACGCAGCTTGAAAACATGCAACACCTGCCAGATCCACTTGGTTCCCTGAAATACATGTAATTTGAAAACATCAACAAAAGTTGAGCGAGTTCATGTGTTTGTGTATGAATAAACCTTTAAAGTATGTCTGTATGTATGTATGTCCCTGGTATGTAGCAATAAGGAAAAGCAGATCACCAATGGTTTGCAAGGCCAATGGTATGTGTGAAATGGTGCAGGAAAACTCAAACCTAGCGGAATTTTGCCACGGCATTAGTATGTGGACATAGTCACCACATGGGCAACCCTGGTCCTCATGGGTGTGGGCTCGCTACACCCAAATAGATCTATCACTCATGTCCCTCGGTCCTACGACGAGGATTAATGGCCTTAAGTGTTGTACCCACCTTTCACATGATCAAGCAGTAACCCTCCTTAGATAACCATACCATGTATAAAATGTTTGTAAACAATTGTAACATGTATTTCACCCCCGAAGTTATAAAACTGAAAACAGTTAAAAGAAAAGTGGGACATGAACTCACAGTTTTACGTCTTCGATACTCGTAACTCAAATCTCGTCAGCAAACACGACTACCTACAACGTACTAAGGTCTATTAGACGAACGGGCCGTGCCTTGCCTTAGTATTTACGTTTTTGAGTTACGTTTCTTTTATGTCCTCAATATTATTCCAAGTTATAATTACTTGTTAAAATAATAATTATTTTAACTTTAAATTATATCTAATTTTGGAATAATTGTTAAGCAATATTTTGTAATAATACTTCTCAAGTATTTATTTTCGTATTTTATTCCCAAGTATGGGGGTATCTCATACATGTATAATTGCATGCTCATACTTGATTATTCCGGAATATTGAATAAATCTCCAATATTTATTTCCAAAAATAATGTATTTCAAGAAAATATATATTTTTCCCAAAAATCGTATATCTTATAAATATTCCAAGAAAATATATTTTAACTTCCAAAAATAATATATTTTCTCCTTGTCGAAAATATGATATACTTTGTAATAATAATAAAAATCATACTTTCATTTCTTGTATCCAAAATATTATTTACCAAAAATATGTTCATAAACGCATTTTCCGGAATATTTTGTAAGTTACGTTCTATCGTTCGGTTCCACAACATTATGTGAGTAACTTATATATTTATTCCTTGTGATTTTTGGTAAATTTTGGATTGTAAATTCTTGGTATTTTGTTAAGTTATATTACTTTAAATCCTAAAATAATATAACTAATACAAAGTATACAAATAATCACACACAATGTGTCTTTGATGTAAATATATATTCTAAATACATATTTATCCATTTTTATTTATAAAAACCAACCTCCAATACTTGTATTTTTGAAACAAAATCTATGGCAAGGTTTATATTAAAAACCATAGTTAAAACACACTTGTAAATATTTGTCTAGAAAATATTTTTCTAAGTGTTTATATTTTTAGAAAATTTTGCCATAGTTTCCCCTAAAAATGGAGGTGTCCATGCTATCAAAGCATATCATTTTCTTTTCAAAATCATCACAAACAATCAACAACCAACCTACACTTACCAAGTGCCAAATTAATGCCATTTACATAACATTCATGAACTTTATCTTTCATAAAAACTTGTAGTAACTTGGTAGTGTGTTTAGTAGATTTAGTTACCCTTTAAAGTGTGTTTACTTCTTTAAAAACTTCACCCTTGAAAGATTTAGGTGTTTACAACTTACTAGATGATTTTTTCAAAAATCCTAAAATCATTCTCTTGAATTTTTCTTGTAAACAATGTATTCTTATACTTGTTTCACCACTAGAAACATAGTTAGTTTCTTTAAAAACAATGTTTATGTAAATCTTGTTATTTAACTTGGTTTCTTTGGAAAATTATTCTTGTAATCATCCACATTTATGTCTAGTAAACATGTTATATGCTTCATTATTCATAAAATCATTTCCATACTTCAAGTTCATGAAAACATAAAGCATGATGATCTTGGTTTTCACAAGATCACCACCTTAACTTACTAGATCATGTGTTTAATCACAATCCAGTAGGTTTCTTATGATGTCTGACATCACTAACACAAATCATCAATCATCAAGAAGCAAATCAACACAAATCAACATGTATTCATATGTTAATAAGCTTATGTTAAAGATTCATGATTATGTTCTTTAGTGTTCTTCAAGATTAACAAGGTTCATCATCTATTAACCATCAAAACATGAAGTAAGATCAAGTGATATGAAGCTTACTACTAGCACAAAGGCTAGGGAAGAACACTTGGTGAAGAAGATGATAAATGTGTTGGATAAAAGCAATTGGGAGAGGTCCTTCAAGATCTACAAGCTCCACACTTCCTTAGACACCTTCTTGCACCTTAGAATGAACTTGGAAATGGATGGAACTTGATGAATGATGATGATGATGTTGTTGTTGCTCACAGCCGAGAGGAGGGAAGGGAGGAAGGAGAGAGGTGGAGGTGAAGGTGAAGTGTGGGTGTGAGAATGAGGGCCTAATCTTCTTATAACCATGCCATCCTTTTATCCAATGTGTATTATGTTTCAATAGTACCAAACAAAATATCTAATCATATCTTAGTGAATCAAGCAAGATCAAGGGAAGATTATGGTGGGGCCACTCCTTGTGACCGTCCACTTAGGGGGGGGGGGTATTAGTTGGGTTTAAATGGTAAGTTATGCATAATGGTTGAAATCTAAGTGTATTAGTTAGTGTTTATGTGTATTAGGTGTCATATAGTGTGTTAGGGTGTTCGGGAATCATAACTAGCTCAGAAATAATAAAACAATGCCTTTAGTGTAATTTTGGTGTTTCGGGTAGTGTCCGGTTGTTTGGTTAGATACCGGTTCGTTAAAGTGTCCAATTATACCGTTTAGTGTTCATTATGTTACCTTTTGTGACACTTTTGATTCCCAACACTTAGGAAAGCATTCAGGACCATTTAGTCATATTTTTGCATGATACAAGCTTATTAAAATGCTGATTTTTGCTGATTTGGGCCGAAGGCCTCTCTTTGACGAAAGTTCCAGGTGGCGAAACACTTGTGTTTCGTCGTGAGAGGGTTGGCAAAACTCTTGAGTTTCGTCGAGATTAGTGGGTGCCGAAAGTCATTATCAAATTCTGATTAAACTATACATAACTATATTTAACACCCCACAAATAACAATCATTACATAACAATCATCAATACACACCAAACATTCATTATTTAGACAAAACTGTACGACACCACGTAGAAACAAATTTTAAAACATGATTAATCAGTGACGTGTATGGGAAGGACCTTGAAATCTCGGGTTGTCACATCATCCCCAACTTGAAAGAAATTTCGTCCCGAAATTTGACAAGTACTCCAAACCGGAAAGATGTTAACTTAGGATGACCGTGGATTTTCCGCGGGTGCCACATCATCCCCAACTTGAATGGGAATTTCATCCCGAAATTTACTAGTTGTGCCAGACTTAGATTTGCGAGACTTGGACTTGTCATCTGGGAATAAATGTGGGTACTTGAGCTTCATCTGATCCTCGCGTTCCCATGTGAACTCCGGTCCGCGTCTTGAGTTCCAACGAACCCTCACGATCGGAATTCGGCTATGCTTACGGACCTTGACCTCCCGGTCCATAATTTCTATTGGTTCTTCGACAAACTGCAACTTGTCGTCGATTTTCAGCTCCTGAAACGGTACTACAAGTGTTTCATCGGACAAACACTTTTTCAACTGTGAAACATGGAATACATCATGAACATTACCCAACTCAGCAGGTAACTCTAGCTTGTAGGCCACCTTACCAATTCGTTCCAGAATTTTTAAGGGCCCAACATAACGAGGGTTAAGCTTACCGCACTTCCCAAAGCGCACCACACCCTTCCAGGGTGAGACCTTCAACATAACACGATCACCAACTGCGAATTCCAAGGGTTTCATACGCTTGTCAGCGTAGCTCTTCTGACGGTCGCGCACCGCCGCCATACGATTCCTGATCTTGACAATATTTTCCGAAGTTTCAAGAACAAGTTCCAGACCTGTGACCTGGCTGTCACCCACCTCAGCCCAACAAAGAGGAGAACGACATTTCCGACCATATAATGCTTCAAACGGAGCTGCTTGGATGCTAGTGTGGTAACTGTTGTTGTAGGAGAACTCAATCAACGGCAGATGTTTCTCCCAGCCCTTACCAAAATCAATCACACATGCTCGTAGCATGTCTTCAAGTGTCTAGATGGTTGGCTCACTTTGACCATCCGTCTGTGGGTGATACACAGTGCTCATGTCGAGACGTGAGCCGAACGATTTATGCATTGACTGCCATAACTCAGATACGAAGCGCAGATCACGGTCAGAGATAATAGATGTTGGCGCCCCGTGCCTAGAAACCACTTCTTTCAGATACACAGCAGCGAGTTGAGAGAATTTATCTGTTTCCTTGATCGCGAGGAAGTGCGCAGATTTCATGAGGCGGTCAACGATCACCCAGATGGTATTGTTTTCGTTTTGAGCCCTTGGCAGACCAGTTACGAAATCCATAGCAATTTGCTCCCATTTCCACATGGGTATTTCTGGTTGTTGCAGCAACCCAGACGGTTTCTGATATTCCACTTTAACTTTAGCACAAGTCAGACACTTACTCACATAAGTCGCGATGTGAGCTTTCATCTTCGGCCACCAATATAAGACTTTAAGATCCTGATACATCTTATCCGAGCCCGGGTGAACAGAGTATCGAGACTTGTGCGCTTCGTCCATCACAAGCTCTCTAAGGTTACCGAACAAGGGGATCCATATTCGTTCCATGCAGTAGAGAATACCATCAGATCTCTTTATAAGTCGTTTTTCCATGCCCCTCAAATATTCAGCTTCGTAGTTTTCTTCCTTCAATGCTTCTGTCTGAGCCGAGCGGATCTGATCAGGAAGATTTGAGTGGATAGTGAGCTGCAAAGCTCGCACTCGCTCGGGTTTCGTCTCCTTTCGGCTAAGGGCATCAGCTACAACGTTAGCTTTACCGGGGTGATACTTGATGGCAACATCGTAGTCGTTCAGTAGTTCTACCCAGCGACGCTGTCACATATTCAATTCCTTCTGGTCGAAAATATGCTGAAGGCTCCTGTGATCGGTGTAGATAGTGCATTTGGTACCGTACAGGTAGTGCCTCCAGATTTTCAACGCGAACACCACGGCCCCTAACTCCAAGTCGTGGGTCGTGTAATTCTTCTCATGAACCTTTAGTTTTCGAGAAGCATAGACTATCACATTGTTGCGTTGCATCAACACACAACCAAGACCCTGAATGGAAGCATCACAATAGACCACAAAATCCTTGGTACCTTCAGGTAGAGACAAAATCGGTGCACTGCAAAGTTTCTGTTTCAATCGTTGGAAAGCATCCTCCTGCTTGCTTCCCCAAGAATACACAACACCTTTCTGTGTCAGCGAGGTAAGAGGTTGAGCGATCTTCGAGAAATCCTTGATAAATCTTCGATAATACCCAGCGAGACCAAGAAATTGCCGCACCTCTGAAGGAGTCTTCGGTGCCGCCCAATTTCTGATAACATCAATCTTAGCAGGATCCACGTGTATCCCTGATTCATTAACAATGTGACCAAGGAAGTGCACTTCTCGTATCCAGAAGTCACACTTAGAAAAATTTGCGTAGAGCTGATCCTTCCTCAGGAGTTCCAAAATAAGACGTAAATGTCGCTCGTGATCCTCCTTGCTCTTTGAGTAGATCAGAATGTCGTCGATAAACACGATAACGAAGTCGTCGAGATAAGCTTTACATACACGGTTCATGAGGTCCATGAAGACTGCTGGTGCGTTTGTCAACCCAAACGGCATAACCAGAAACTCATAATGCCCATATCGCGTTCTAAAAGCCATTTTAGGAACATCCTCCTCTCGAACTCTCATCTGATGATAGCCCGATCTTAAATTGATCTTTGAGTAGAAACTTGACCCCTGCAACTGATCAAACAGGTCGTCGATACGCGGTAAAGGATAGCGGTTCTTGACTGTCACCTTGTTGAGTTCCCTATAATCAATACACATACGGAAAGATTCGTCCTTCTTCTTTACAAACAAAATTGGGGCTCCCCAAGGTGAAGAACTGGGTCGGATAAAACCTCTATCCAATAGTTCTTGAAGTTGATTCGATAGCTCTTGCAACTCTCCTGGTGCAAGACGATAAGGAGCACGAGCAATCGGAGATGCTCTTGGCATAAGGTCAATCTGAAATTCCACCTGACAATGTGGAGGTAAACCAGGTAACTCTTCAGGAAACATGTCAGGAAACTCATGAACAACTGGAAGGTCCTCGATATTCCTTTCTTTGGGTTGTGAATCGGTGACAAGAGCTAGAATAGCAGGGTAGCCCTTTCGTAGACACTTCTGGGCTTTCATGACTGAGATGATGCCGACCATGGCACCACTACGATGACCCTGTACTGATAAGGATTCCCCACTGGGGAGGAGAATACGTACGATTTTCTCTTTACAGAGAATTTCCGCTTGATGCTTAGACAACCAATCCATGCCAACAACCACATCAAAACTTCCTAGAGTAATGGGGAGTAGGTCAATGTCGAACACTTGACCCATGAGGTCAAGTTTACAGCCAAACAGAACATGAGAAGCTTCTATTGATTTACCATCAGCTAATTCTACTACATGCTTATTTACAAGAGGTGTGGGAGTCAACCCTAACTGACGACTGAACCCCAAAGACACATAACTCCAATCGGCACCATAGTCGAATAAAACAGAAGAAAATATGTTGTTTATGGAGAATGTACCAGTCACCATGTTGCCATCATTTCTGGCTTTCCCATCTCCAATAGTGAACACCCTCCCGTGCGCACCATTTCCACCATTGCCCCCATTGTTGTTGTTTCTGTTGTTATTGTTCCCATTGTTGTTGCCACCACCATTCTGATTTAGTTGAGGGCAGTCTAGCCTGATGTGACCCTCGGCTCCACACTGAAAGCATCCCTTACGGTCTCCACGGTTTTGCTAGGGTTGTTGCCTTTCCTGCTGTTGTGGCTGTTGCGGGGTGTGATGCTGCTGCTGGTTCGGAAGTGAAACCCTACATTCCCTGGCCATATGCCCCACTTTGTTGCACCTGTGACATACTCGGGTACATTGTCCCCGATGGTGATAGTTGCACTTATTGCACTTTGGTAGTTTTCCCGCGTAAGAACCCTGACCCAAACTGTTTCCCTGGCTTTGATTAACGGAGGACTGACTGAAGCTGCAATTGCTGTTATTGTTTGGCCACTTCTGTAACTGATTCGAGTTCGTCACCTTATCTACATCATTCTATTTCCGCTTGCTATCAGTAGCGGGCGTAGTAGCTGTGGTTGCAGCAGCAGTAGTGGCAGAAACACGCGGTGGTAGCGAGCCACGCTCCACCTCCTGATCGGTGATCTTGTGAGCCAAACGGATAATCTGAGGTAAGTTGTTGAGGTTCGCTGCAGTAACAAAGCCCTTAACCTGCGGGGCTAATCCCTTAAGATACAACTCGATTCTTCGGTGTGGAGGTCGTGACAAGTTAGGGCACAAAACTGCTAGTTCATGAGATCGTTTCGTGAATGCCTCGATCTCCGACCCCACCATCTTCAGATCATAATACTCATTCTCCAGTTTCTGAATCTCATCACGAGGACAATACTCCTCCCTCATCAACTCCTTAAAATCGTCCCAAGTAGTGGCATTTACCATCTCAATGCCCAACATCTGAACCTGGGCATTCCACCATGTCAGGGCACCATCCTCGAGTGTGCCTGTAGCATACTTCACTCTGTTCCCAGCAGGACAGTTACACATCACAAACACCGATTCTACTTTCTCAAACCAACGCAGGAGTCCTACAGCCCCTTCAGTCCCACTGAAGGTCTGTGGCTTACAATCCATGAACGTCTTGAACGTACAAGCAGGTGGATTGTTTTGATTCTGATTCGCTGGCTGACCTAATGGACGAAAGAAAATACAACACAGAGGTAAGAGTTGTGTACGCGACACAAGAATAAAGGGTAATTGGCACATATCGTACCAGCTTGGTAGGCTGCCAAAGCCTCAGCCACACGCGTGTTAATCAAGTTTGTCAGCTCAGCCTGGGTCATCGCAATGTGACCACGTCCGTGACCTCGTCCGCTCATGATTCTATATAAGAGAAGGGAAAGGTCAAGAGTCGAGATAGAGTAGGAGTTAAACTCACAACAACTTCTACAGATTACAAAGTACATCAGACAATAAAGCGGAACCCGTTTCACACTCGTTAGATCTCACTGGGACTCGCATGCACCCCACATTATTATTATGTGTGCACCCACAATAATAATGCGATTTGCATGTTTATCTCAGCTCCTCCCAACTCATGCTAAAAGGTTCCTTAAGTTCTCGCAAGAAAACAAAACACCACAAACATAAACCATGAATAGCTAACAGGGTATTGCACTGTGACTCTATCAATCACATAACTCAGGTTGATGCTCATGTATTCAGTCTGAAATGCTAAGTGTGTGCAATCACATGCAACATTGTACATAAGTGTATACTAGATATACTATGCAATAAGTAAACGAGAGACGAACCTTGCAATCTGGAGCTGAGTGTCATGGTCGCTTTCTAAACTGTTCGGTTATAGTCTGGTTTTATAAAAGCGTTTTAAAACCTAGTTCACTATAACAAGTGGCTCTGATACCAAACTGTCACACCCCCAAAATACCACATGCGGAAACACCGCGGGACGTGTGACGTACCAGGATCCAAGCCACCAATCACATTGAACCAATAATAAAACATAACCAAGTTTATGTTTATTAAATTGAGTAATCATAATTGTCAGACAAGAGTTATCAGATTCAGCGGAATCAAATGACAAAACAATGTTTAAAGTATTCCCAAAGCCAAATGTAATAGTGTTTAAATAACATTCAAGCAATCTTCAGCGACATGACCATGACCACTCCAGCCATCCAGATAGCAAGTTCCCATCCAAAGTACCTAACGACCTGCGAGCATGCAACAAGTGTATCAGACAACGCTGGTGAGTTCACAGCTTTTCGAAAACGTTAGTTACCAAGTGTTTATTCCAGTTCATTAACAAATCCGAAAGTAATGTTGATAATATCTCGATACTGAACAAGACGGCTCCTGATCTATGTTTTTCCCGTTCCCCAGTGCTCCTATCAAAGCACTGGGCATGACTGGGTCATTAGTTGACACCCGTCCTCTCCGGTACGGGGTGTGGGTGCCAAGCTTAAGTAGCACTACCAACTAATACCCCGTTACCTCTCCGGTAACAAAAAGATAAGACTTAAGAGTGATAGGGTGAGAGTATTATCCAACATTCCAGTTTTAACCCAAAAAGACTTATCCCTCCCCGGGATACCCACTGACTGTCCCAACCACCGGGACGCATGCTCAAGAGTAGTGAACTCACCTTTGATTTGCTCGGTATGTTTTAATTACCCGTCCAGTTGGTCAACCCAAACCCTACCGTGGTTATCAAACAGTATCAGTTTCATACTCATTCAAATCACATACTTGCATACAGTAAGTCACGTGTGATTACACAGTTTGCATCTAGCATTACGATCTTTGTTAACATAAAGCACATACTGGAATATCATAACAGTCCACATTCCATGCACATGACACTTAATGTTGATCAGTAGAGTTATCATATAACCACTGTAATTCATAAACAAGATGCCAAACAGTATATACTTTCAAAACTGTCTATTGTTCCACCCAACTACCCCTTCGACGAAACACCCTAGCGACGAAAGTCCCCATCTTTCGTCGAAGTCTCATCTGACGAAAGTCCCCATCTTTCGTCGATGTCTCGTTTGACGAAAGTCCCCATCTTTCGTCGGACTCATACATGTCTAATTACCATTATGTTTCGTCAGCAGCAGTTACTGTGACTAGGTTTCACAATCATCAGTTAGACATTCAATAGCATAGACAATGGATCAAACAAGGTTATATCATCCTGTTCTTATCAAGCTTAACTACAAATAACAATTCTCAATATTAACATTAGCATGGATTTACATATAAGAACAGACATTGATCAAGATCTATTATCAATTCATAATCACAGGTTTCCTTGTTAACCCTAAGTCATCAGCAACATCAACCGTTTAATCATAAATTCATGTTGTGATCAATCACATATTCTAAGTAGGGCTGGCAATTTTACACGATACACGACACGAACCTACACGACCTTAACAGGTATCGTGTATGACCTTAACAGGTATCGTGTACTAAACAGGTAGACACGAAACAACCTGTTAATTTTCGTGTCGTGTTCGTGTATAGCGTTTCGTTTTTTCGTGTCTTATCGTGTCTGTTCGTGTATAGCGTTAATACATGTTAACACTTAACATCGAGTGGGTAAGATACCTGTTTACCTGTTAGATACCCGTTAAGATACCTGTTTACCCGTTAGATACCCGTTAATACATGTTAATACCTGTTAGATAGTTAGATACCCGTTAATACATGTTAATACCTGTTTACCTGTTAGATACCCGTTAATACATGATTATTCTAGTGTTCGTTAACAGATATTAACAGGTAATTTTCGTGTTTTCGTGTCGTGTTCGTGTTTGAAAAAAAAGGACACGAGAAGTTATCGTGTCGTGTTCGTGTATGGGATTTCATGTATCGTGTCTTATTGTGTCGTGTCTTATCGTGTACGGGTATACACGATATGCCAACCCTAATTCTAAGCACACCATCCTATGATCGAAACCCTAGATTCCATGTTACACATATAATCATGTTCGCACAAAACCCTAGTTACGATGTTATCACAGAATCCTTATATTCACACAAGATAACAAACATCACAGTATCATCATCTCATCAAATACAACGTTTAGGCACTAACCGTAATGCGAGAGAGTTTAGATCAATCGGGATGGAATGAATGCCTTGAAGTTTCCTACTGCCGTCGCACCAAGAATGAGGAAAGAATTCTAGGGTTATTGTGTTTACGAGAGTTTATAATATACATCCCCTCGTACTGGGCCTCGCACAATTTGGGCCGAAGGCCTCTCTTTGACGAAAGTTCCAGGTGGCGAAACACTTGAGTTTCGTCGTGATAGGGTTGGCGAAACTCTTGAGTTTCGTCGAGATTAGTGGGTGCCGAAAGTCATTATCAAATTCTGATTAAACTATACATAATTATATTTAACACCCCACAAATAACAATCATTAAATAACAATAATCAATACACACCAAACATTCATTATTCAGACAAAACTGTACGACACCACGTAGAAACAAATTGCAAAACAAGATTAACCAGTGACGTGTATGGGAAGGACCTTGAAATCTCGGGTTGTCACACCTGTGGTCCTGGTGTGTAACGGTATTATCGCTCAGTATGTTAATGGTCATCTTGACGAGGTCCCAAGGGAGCAAGAGGTGGTCATCTAATTTGATGGGTGATGATGAACCCTAATTTGCAAGTGTGAAAGGATTGGGGTAGATCAGGGTATTAAATAAGGGGGAAAGACAAGTGGGAGGTGTAATGAAATTTCTACCCTCATGTGCACTGCACATGACTTAATTTAACTGAAAATTATAACTGGGTTTGCCATAAATGACATAATGTGCAACATTTTCAAACATTAAGTACAAAAGTTATCAATTTTAAAGGTAAAGGACAACGCCTGAAGTTTGGGACAAACATAAAGGACAAAACTTGTAATTTACTCAAAGAAAAAAGAAGAAGAGTAAAATCATACAATCAACATTTTTTCTAGCGGGACATAGATGTAACAGCGCCAGTAGAGTTTGTGAAAAAAAAACCTAATTGGATTGTTACTAAATAATGATAATTAAAATAAACCTATTTATTTATTTTCCTTAAACAACCCATGCCCACAATTATATATATATTATATATATATTGTTAGCGAAGGATGATGAATAGTAATTTTAGTTTTATAATAATATATAGCTTTTTATTATGTTTTATTTTTAATCACATATTTTTAATTATTTTTTCTTTTTTAAAACCATATATTTCCTATACCATTTTTTTAATAATTCTCTTTTGTTTTTTAGAACGTATTATTGATTAATTTGATACTTTTTTAATATTATACGTTTATAACTTTTTCTTAAAACTTAAGTACGTAGTTATGATTAATTTTTCCCGGACATTCCGTTATAAGTTTTGTTAAAAACGAAATTGTACTTATAATAAAGTATTTATTTGGTATCATAAAACAGTACGATGATAAACTAAACCGTTCCAATGGTTTAGCTTTCTAAACAACATGCTTTATTTTCAAATCATATTTGTTTTACATTATCATTTGCTCGGTTTCACCGCAACGCGCGACGAAAAAAAACTAGTCCAATATTAAAGTGGAAGTCCAAAACCAAAATATTGGTTTCTCATGAGTCATGTGTGAAGATTAGCCAAGGTAAAAAAAAAACTAAATTAAGAGAATACGAAAAGTCATAAAATTTTAAAAAACTCTAAAAATTTGTTTGCAAAGTTTCAGTTTTTTAAGAGGCATTTTATCTAAACTTTTCTCCCCTTATGACATGGAAGATCCTTTTTTTCTGATTTTTTTTTAAATACATTTTTTTCTTCTTATTCATTTTTTATAGATTTATTAGAATAAATCATAATCAGTTGAAATTAATTTGATCAAACACCATAGTATCATCTAAAACCAGTTGTATAACTTTAATCATTGTTTAAAAATAGTTTAAATTATATATTTTGTTAAGGCCTAAGATGTATTTTTTCAGGCTCGAACAAAACACCTGATTTCTCAGGACCAGCGTTGCATAATCTACAACTAATCTAATTAAAAAAAAAGGTTTATGAATGAGTTTATAAGTAATAATTACGTTATACTATTCTGTTCGTGTAATAGACAGGTTCATCATTCATGGACCTATAGGATTAAATTTGAAAGATAATTAATTCTAAAATTATTGTCTATATCAAAATAATATATTTAAGATTTATCTTTAAATAATGGAGTCATCCACCATTCGCCCTTATCTTAACAACCATCTAGACGTGTAGCATTAGAATGAGTTATATGTATAAAAAGCCATCAAATATTGCATATAAGGGTATACGGGGCACCATGCGGGGAGTGGGGCGGTGACCCAAGTCCCTGAGCGGGAACACCGCCGTCATCACCGCGAGGAGGTGGATCGGGGAGGGGTTACCACATGAAGGAGGGAGGGAGATGGTGGGCTACCCTCTTTTCAACCAATCAAAACATTTTTTTTTCTTTTTGAATAAAAAAAGCAAGTCCCCTAAGAGGGGAGTGCCGCCATCAAATTGAGGGTGTGAGGGGAGTTTAAGAGGGGAGTTGACGTGGTATAACCTGATTGGGTGTGCGTAAGAAAGGGGACTCCCCTAAGAGGGGAGTGCCCCTCTCACCCTAAGAGAAATACATCGAATAATAAACTCTTTTTGTGTGGAGTAGCCCATTTGATAGAGACATGTACCTTTTAAAGGAGATGTCTCATGGTCAAACCTGACCAAAAGAGAATAATTTAGAATTATTGGTGTAAAGGATTACTATTTGTCGTTAAAATAAATAAATAAACTCTTTATGTTTTCCATATAATTGGTTTAAGCTAATATTTTTATTTTTAACGGCAAACACCTTCTAACATCTACTTATTGCTCATTTCATAAGACTTGAACCAATGGGGTTTGATGGGAGATAAACACCTTGCAAGTCTAATGTTAATCTAGAAATTATATGTTATAAATTGATGATAACAAACACCAAATAAAATTAAAATAACGTTAATAATATTCCAAACTTATGTTAGTTCATGACTGCAAGAGATTTATAGATATTGTGAAACTAGCCTAATAGCAAAAGAACATGAGAAAATAATAGAGAGAAAGAGATTGATATTATTGATTAGATGTCTTTTACAAAGGAATACAATGAATGTATATAGGAGATGAAGTCTTGGTGAACAAACCAATTTATTTAAGGAGTTGATAACCACATTATTATATTTATAACACTCCCCTTGGTTATCAACTTTAATATGCTTTGAGATGCTTCCTCGTTAAAAACCTTGCTTTCGAAAATACAGTGGGACAAAACCTCAGCTAAGGGAAAAAGAGTGCAGCGCGTATTTTCTTCTTCTTATACTTCTGGATCAGATATGTTGCCTCGTTAAAAATCCGGGATGACCAGGGTTTCGCAGATTTGCGATGATTTCGTCAACGGAATAGAACACCAGGTACCTTTCTATTTGTGCCTAGAGAAAGTGAAACGATTTCGCTAAAACGAAATCAACGAGCGAACTCGTGCTGATAACGTGTTGTGAAACTAGCCCAATAGCAAAAGAACATGAGAAAATAATAGAGAGAACGAGATTGATATTATTGATTAGATGTCTTTTACAAAGGAATACAATGAAATATAAGAGATGATTTCTTAGTGAACAAACCAATCTATTTAAGGAGTTGATAACCACATTATTATATAACAATAAACTATTATATTTATAATAATAAGACTAATTTTTAGTTATACCAATTATTTTGTAAACTAAAGTTTTATTTGCTCAATGCTCACTCCACCTATATGGGTTACTGGTTGTTACCATGTTAGTGTATGTGAACTTAGAATGCTCAAGCTACCTAAGTGTTAATTACACCAAGGATACGTTAGTTAATCCTTTCTTAAGTATACATTGGTCAATTAACTGTTTCCAAAACGCTTGGTATTTTTATATACCTATAACTTTAGGTACAAATCACCTAAACTAAGTGCTTTAATTTGAGTTCTACAGTGAATAATACAGTTTATTTCGACTAAAGTGGTATGGTCCTAAACCCTACACCTATTATACACCGCCATTGGCAGACCATGCGCACAGAGGACCATATCCAAACAAATTCAAGACAACATTTAGCCGTTCTCACAGACTCCGCACAAGCCTTATAGGCGCAAGCGCGAGTATGCCAACTAAGGGTAGTACAAATAGTATAGATGGCAGGGGCCGTAGCCAATCAGCATACGACAATCCCTGACCAGACAACTCCCACAGTGGCCAATCGTGCAGGAGACAAAAAGTACAAAAGGACAGCGACGTATAACCAATCAGGTTGCGCTGTTCACTGCTTCGTGATCTTCACTCATAGCTGGTGACAAACTTGACAACAAGGACATCCGTTAGGCCACATGGCTCCAATCACCATGGGCCAACGTGTTAATCATCTGTAAACACTGTCGTGTCAGAAGAGACAAATGAGATATTCCTTGTTGGCGACGCCCGACTCAAGCCCCATCAACCCATCTCCTTCTCCACACTCTTCGGCTATAAATATCAGCAGCCTTCAACCACAAGTTTAAGGATCGGCTCTCTCAGTCTCTTACTCTTAACACACACTCATTTACTCTTCTCAAACAATACTTATTCTCACGCTAGATGGTGGTTACAAGAAGAATCCCCTACCTCTCCTCCTTGTAACGAGTCTCACTATGTTTTGTTTTTGCAGATTACACTAAGATCCTCTCCGAAAAAAGATTAAGGATAGACCCGTCGATCTAGACTTGGTGTTTCTTCCTCAACTTAAAATTTGCCCATCAAATGTGTTTCTTCAAATATTAAAAAAAAAAAAAATAACTTTCATTAGAAAAAAAACATACCTAAATCCTAAATATAAAAACTCATCTTATTCTTTATTCGGTCACACGCGATCGTTGACGGACGACTTTTATATATTCATCTCCGCCACCGCCCGTCGCCACCGCCGTCGCCACCGCTTCCCCGCCTCCTTCCCATTCTCCGATCATCTTCTCCACTCCAAAACATCCCAACAACACTCTCATAACACCATCAGCAATGGTGAACGGAGTGAGTTCAGCAGCCGAACAAGCAGAACAACTCAAGCAAGACGGAAATCTCTATTTCAAGAAAAACAGGTTAGGTGCCGCCATCGATGCGTATACAGAGGTATTTCAATTTTCCCATCATCAGAATTTGATATCATCTCGTTTCATTTCATGATCACCAACTGTTCGACGAAATGCCGATGTGTGTTTACCTGTTTTTTTTTGGATTTCAGGCGATCACGTTGTGCCCTAATGTTCCGGTTTATTTCACCAATCGGGCTTTATGCCATCGTAAACGCAAGTATGTATGGATTGAGTTGAAAATTGGTTGTGAATGTTTTGAAATTATGTTATTTTTGGGCCATGTTTTGTTGTCAATTTTGGATGATGATTAAAGTTGTATATTGTTTGTTATATGTTTGTGTATAGTGAATGGGAAAGAGTTGAGGAAGACTGTATGAGGGCTGTTCGGCTTGATCCGAAATCTGTGAAGGTTTAGATTACATGATTATTTATTTGTTATTGCATACATATATTATTCACATGTGTTTTTCCTATTATTGCTTACTAGGTTCAAGCTAATGGCTTTTCGAGTGAAAACGGTTTCCTGTAATGGCTTATAGACTAACATTATTACCTTTCTATGTATATCATGTCTTTTGTAGTAATGCTTCTGTTATAGTAATATAGTCTTTTACCGGAAAAATTACGTCTTTTGCACGAATGCATCTGTTATAGTAATATAGTATATTACCGGAAAACTCATGGGACCGCCAATACCCTTATAGATATCATTATTAAAACCTTCAAGGGGTGGTAATTCTCTTCTAGCAAAGGTCTCAGATTGGAATCTTGCTTCTATTGGTTTGCTACCACACCTGATCTTGTTGGTTAGCTGGGTATTGGTGGGTATGGGTTTTTGGTAACGTGTTCTCATGGTTGCCAAAAAAAGTATTGATGAATTTGAGGACATCTTTATTCTTAAATATAACTTTAAGATACCTGTTATGGCATAATTGGTCGTTGGGGAAAGCTATGATGCTGACAATCTTCTTATTTTACATCTTTGTAAAGTACCATTCATTCGATCTATAAGAATATGTCATAAATCACATGATCATCATGTAGGGTTAGAAATGAAGCATTACATATACATAACTTTTGCATATGTGTTTAAAGCGACATGCTGTTTGAACCGATTGTTATTTTGCGATTGAACCGACATGCTGTTTGAACATGTTGTTATTTTGCGATGAAAATTACACCGCTTTACGTAACTATCTTTAGATTACCAATGGATATTAATATCTCATTATCATCATTGATAGTTTCGATATCTTGAATTCTTGATATTTCATGTGAATCATAGGTCATAGGTGTGGTGACAATGAACACCTAGGTTGCAGAATGAGATTTCATCACTAGGAAACAGTGTATTTGAACTATTAGGTAAATAATCTTAAATTAATTAGATGACGTTCACAGTCATAATGTATCTTCTGTAATTAAACAGTGTATTTCACTAAATACATGCCGCCGTACTTCGTCATACTCTAATTCAATTGATTTTGTGGTTTATTTTTACATTAATTACAAATACAGTGATGAGTGAACTATACCATATATATCTTATTAAAACTAGGGTTTGGTAAAAGTGTGTAGTATTTTCGGAACTGCAGGGTCATTACATGCTAGGGCTTGCACTGCTACAAAGGGAAAATTACGCTGAAGGAATAAAAGCTTTGGAAAGGGTACGTCTTTTACAATCTGTTTTGATTTCACAGAAAAAAAAAACGTTTCATTTGACTTCCACGATTGGTAATATATATCCGTAAATGGTTTACGTAGTTAACCTTGCCATCACTTGTATGAGGCAAACTGTTTTGAATAACAAAAAAATGCTGTTTGAGAAGAATAATTTTTGTAATACGCATCCGACAAGTGTCCGTAATATAAATCTGAGACTTTATATTACTTGTTATGTAGGCTTTGGATCTTGGTAGAGGTGCACACTCAAATAGTTATATGGTGGAAGAGATATGGCAGGAGCTCGCAAGCGCAAAATATAAGGAGTGGGTGCATGAATCCGCTAAACGAACTTTAGCGTTGCAAAAACTTGAGTACGTTTTCTTGCTAAATTATTCCTATTATGGGTTAATTTTACAATAAAAAATAGTAATATTTTAAATCTTTGAATAAAAATGATTTTGAAGGTTGCATGCATTAAGACATAGGTGACCTTAAACCCGTTGGGCTCCTTTTAGCTGAATATACTTATTTGAACTTAGGTTCATTTTTGGATAAAACACAACCCAAATTGATCCAATTCAGAAATGGGTCGAAATTAAGGGTGCAAATGAGCTGAGCGGCTCGCAAGCTGCTTGAGAAAAAGCTCGAAACGAGCCGAGCTTGAGCCTAAAATAAAGCTCGTTTATTTATCGAGTCTGAGCTCGAGCCTAGCATGTGAAGCTCGTCAGGCTCGTCGAGCCATATCGAGCCTTAGTGTAATATTAGTTTTTGTTAATATTTAATAACATACTGATAGAAATATAACTTGCAGGATTTCTACGACAGAGAATTGTTTAAAACTAGAACTTTCATTACGTACAAATGAACAAGTTTGACCAGTATTTATACCTATGTTGCCTTGGGGAACAAGGCATTAATTTACATACATATACATAAATGACCCATATACTTTACATACTTGACATAAGAAACTTAAAACCAACTTTAGACTATTAACATAAACGACCCATAAATTAACCTACACGAATAAGGAATTAACATTCAACGTTCCCCCTTAATTTCTTTATCCATGTCTTCAACATCATCAAGATTTTCAATGTTTTGATTCCCATCATGTGCTTCATTATTTTCATCATAAGAATGTTGTAGCGGGTCTTTGTCTTTGAGTTTTGGCTTCCTTCCATTTTGATAGATGTTATCCTCTTTATTTTCATAACTTATACAATGAACTTTGTCTTGATCACGAACAAATGTTGTTATGTCTTCACACCTTCGTTGAATATCATCATCTTTAACTCGTGTATCATCCTCTTCAAATTTGAGTGAGCCGTCTATTGATCGTAAGTCGAGAACTTGTTCTAGTTTCCCGTTTATGTAACCTGACTCAGCACCCTTGACAATCTTGGATGATATTTGTCCATGTCCCTTGTATCCCTCTTCTACAACACATATATTAGGCTGTTTCTTTTCTTGTTGCTTTCGTTTTGCACGCTCATGTCTTTCCTTGTCAAGCAATGCTCTTTCTTCTTGCATCCTTTCAATTTCCTTAGCTGCAACATCTTTCAAGCATTTCATACTTTCCATTTTCCTTTCTATCTTGTTTGCGAATGATTTCTCTTTTTCATGCATTTGCCTTTCAAATTCGATTTCTCTATTTCTTAACTCAGTCTTGAGTTCTTCCTTTTTTACTTCAAAGTCATAATCCATATCTGATTTCCAAAGCTCCAATTTTCCTTTTATATCGATTGCTATTTCAGACCTTATATCTTCCAAGTTTTCTTCTTCTTGAACTTGTTTCCTTCTGTCAACTAAATCTGTTCATTTTGGTTCTTCGGTAACTGTCATTAAGAGCGTCGGTTCGTCATCTTCTTGTAACAGATTAGCCTCCTCTTGTACTTGTTTTTCATGAGGACAGTTTCTCTGGTGATGTCCAAACTTTTGACATTTATAACACTTTACTTCACTCAAGTCCCTTGTAAATTTGTTTTGGTCTCTATAGTATCTCCTTGTTTTATCGTAGCCATCATTATTGTTTGTGAAGTTTTTGTGTGACATATTATCCTCCTTTTTTTCTTGTCTAAATTTGCCACGACCTCGTCCTTGCGACATATTAAATCTTCCTCGTCCACGATTTCGGAAACGGTTTCCATGACTAGTGCTATTTTCATAACGTGTGTACAACAATTTCTCTTGATTGTCCACTAAGCTTTCTTTCTTAAAATTGATCCTTTCCTCAAACGTTTTCAACCTTCCTACAGTTGCATCTAGAGTAGTAGTATTTAAATTAACAAATTGTTCGATGGATGCGACCATATGGACAAACCTTTCTGGTACAGAATTTAATAGTTTTCGCACTAAAGTAGGTTGATCAAATGTTGATCCACATGTAGTAGCCCTGGTAACAATGTTTGTCATCCTCATGACAAATGAATCTATCGTTTCGTCTTCCCTCATTTGGAGTTTATCAAATTCCGACTTTATTGATTGTAATTGTGCCTCCTGTACTTCATCTATTCCAATGAATCTGGTCTTCAACGTATCCCAGACTTCCTTTGAGGTTTTACATCCCGCAACCTGTAACGTATGATCTTCACGTAAACCTTGATACAGATAAGCCAACACAGCCTTATCTTTCTTTACGTTTAGTTCTGCAGACGTGTCTCTTTCTATTACTTCCCACAATCCATTTGCTTCCATTATTACTTTCATTTTCATTGCCTATTGTATAGTTTGTGTCGTTTAACAACGGACACTGAGGTGGTGTTTGTTTTTTGGCCAGAAGTGCTTCTGGCCACTTATGTCTGCGTCGCGCAGACGTTTGATGTCTGCAACTTGTTTGTTTTCCGGAAGCACTTCTCACCAAAAAGGTCTTCCCCACCTCTTCCCCAAGCAGACA
The DNA here is from genome assembly GCA_030545235.1 of Helianthus tuberosus. Taxonomy (NCBI): domain Eukaryota; kingdom Viridiplantae; phylum Streptophyta; class Magnoliopsida; order Asterales; family Asteraceae; genus Helianthus; species Helianthus tuberosus. Next base: position 178,327,277 of record CM060354.1, read on the forward strand.
TGTCCCAACCTCTTCCAACCTCTTCCAACTTCTTCTCTCTGCCAAAACACAAACCCGCCCACCCCTGCTCCGCCACCACCTCCACCCCCGACACCACCTCATCTGCCACCACCTCCACCCCCGACACCACCTCATCCGCCGCCCACCCCTGCTCCGCCACCACACCAGATCTTTCCCTCTTCTCCCTCATCTTGTGGAAACCCTAATCAGACCTAACCAGCCGCACCCCCTTGCTTCTCCTCCTTTCTCTCTCTGTTCGGTGACAAGAGCCGGTTGCCGGCTCCCCTTCTCCGGCGAGCCCCCCACGAAACCCCCATACCCCCGTCGTCACCTGCAACCCCCCTCTTCGTTTGGCAACGGCGACAAGAACGAGAGAGAGAAGCTGAGCCATCTTCACGGTGGTGGTGGTGGTGTTGGTGGGTTTCCGGTGACGGTGGTGGCAGTGGGTGTTCGGTGGAGGAGGTGGAAGTGAGATGGTGGTGGTTAGTGTTAGGTGGTGGTGGTGGTTGCGACGGGGTGGGTGGTGGCTGAAGTGGTGGTGGTTGGTTGTGGTGGTGGAGTGGACGGTGGTTGTGGTGGTAGAGGGAAGCAGGGAGAGAGAGATGAGAGAGAGAGATGTTCTGTGTGTTGTGTGTGTGTTTAATTTGAGAAGAGGTTTTTATATATAAAAAAACAAACCATCTTCTCCTTGCAGACTGCAGACATTTGGTCCACCTCTTCTCCTGCAGATGTGGTCCGCAGACTGCAGACCTTTTCCCGCAGAAAAAACAAACAGCACCTGAAAGTTTGATAATGACAGAATTGAATCTCTATAAATTATTTCCTTTTTATTTTTATCTTCCTTGTCTCCTGCCATACTTTATTAATTCTTCAAAAACCCGCTGGAACCTTGTGATGTTGTTGGTGAAACCGTGAACACGTTCTTTAATTTCTCTTGGCAGTGAACAATCAGCAAAGTAAGTTTGAATCCAAATTAAATATCTTTTTTAGCTTTCTTACGACACAACAACCATTAACCAACAAAAATCCTTTTGCCTCGTCTGTTTTTTTTTTTTTCGGATTTTTCCAATAGAATTCTCTATCTTCTCCTTACTGATCAACAAACATGCAGCATTAATCCACAATTATTCTTTATTATGCACAATCTTAACACTCGAACACCCTGTATGCTCTTTGATCCACTGGAATAAAACAACAAATATACTCTTTTCTTTTGTCTTTGATCCGTAAAAAACAAATTGCACAAATCAACTTTGCGTTTGATTGGTGAATATAAGCAATAATGAAACCACACTTTCTTTTATAAACAACAAGCCTTCCACACTGAACAAAATTCAACTCTTTGATTCCTTTTTTCTTTTTCTTCGATGAAACAACAATCAACAACCTTTCTTTTCTTTTCAAATTAATCTTCAACAGTACCGGTTTCTGATTTTGACGACCACGTGACAACAGATTCTGCAATTCATCTCTGAACCTTCGATTCAAACAATTATCGGAACGAACAACAATCAACGATTCCTCCGAGACTGGCTTCTTCCGATTTAGATATCTTCTTCAACAATCCGACAACACCTAACGATTTCTGATGTTTCTGTTGGAGATGTTGTCTTCAGCCCAGTAAGGCTGGCCAAGAATTTGAGAGAAGAAGGGAAAGGGTTCGGCCGGCCCTAACCCTAATGGGCTTTAAGTGTTTTAGGCCCAGATGTTTAGTTACTTGTTTAGCAAGGCACTAACCCTAATTCTTGCCTATAAATATATCTCTTGTACTTGCAATCATTATCACTCAATAAAATACAAGCCCTAGTTGCCCCGTGGACGTAGGTTACACACTGTGACCGAACCACGTAAATCTCGTGTCTACTTTTCTTAATGCTTTCGTTTATTGATCGTGTGTGTGTGCTCTAAATCCTAACAGTTTCGGAACTTCGATTAGAACAAACAAACTCAATGATTTCCAGTCCGCTTCTTCCCTATGGAACTTCAATCTTCAAATCTTCAAACAACAAGAACTGGCTCTGATGCCAATTGATAGAAATATAACTTGCAGGATTTTCTACGACAGAGAATTGTTTAAAACTAGAACTTTCATTACGTACAAATGAACAAGTTTGACCAGTATTTATAGCCTATGTTGCCTCGGGGAACAAGACATTAATTTACATACATATACATAAATGATCCCTATGCTTTACATACTTGACATAAGAGACTTAAAACTAACTTTAGACTATTAACATAAACGACCCATAAATTAACCTACATGGATAAAGGAATTAACATTCAATACATACCACTTATTTAAAGTTGTCTATCAAACGAGCCGAGCCGAGTTTATTTAAACTTGTTTACGAGCCGAGCCCGACCCTAAAAATAAGATTGTTTGGTAAACGAGCCCAAGCTTCACTTATCGAGCTCGTGACGCCTAAACGATATCTAATTTTTTTGTTTAAAATTGTAGAAAAACAAATATTTATTCTAATCTAATCTTTTGTTTAAAGTTATTATTATTATTATTATTATTATTATTATTATTCTTTAATATGAGAGATAAATATATCTATTCTTATTATCATTTAATAAAAGTATTTATTTAATTTAATTTTAAAATATCAGTTGCATTATCTGTTGATTTATTTTGAATAAAAGTATTTATTTAATTTAATTTTAAAATATCAGTTGCATTATCTGTTGATTTATTTTGAATTTTAAAATATCAGTTAATTTAATTTTATTGTCTCTTTAATTTGATTTACTTCTATTTATTGTTTTCAAATTAATTAATTATGGAACTCAAGAGAAACTTAAGATTGAAATTGAAAACTATTAAAATATTGCAATTCAAAATTATGTAAGAGTATTAAAATCTTGGTTTTAAAAAGCGAGAGACGCACAAAAGCGACGAGGTCTAAAAATGAGGCGCGAAGCGCAAAACTCAAAAGCGGTGGGCTTTTCGTACCTGAGGTGCAAGAAGATTATGTAAATTTTTATATATATCTCATAGATTTTTAGCATCCCATATCCAAAATATAGTTATAACTAAGGTTTATATATGATTTTACCTACATGTACAAGCCGAAAAACCTATTGTCCAACACTTTCATGCATAAAAACAACATAAAAAAACCCAAAATACATAAGGCGCACGCCTCAGACCTCAAAAAACCCAAAAAAAAAATGTGCTTTTCTTTCGCTTTGTGGAAAAAGCGCGCCTTAGGTGCCCTGAGGCGCTGAGACCTGCGCCTTAGTGCGCCTCACGCCTAGGCGCGCCTCAAGCACGCTTTTTAAAACCCAGATTGAAATTGAAAAATAATAAAGAAAAAATTGAAACTTCGAACTGAAAATTTGATAAACAAAGAAAATTAAAGAATTACGATTCTTGGTAACTGAGATTCTGAGAAAAATAACCACAAGTTAACAAAAACGACGCGGAGTCCTAAATGTTCAGAACAAAAAACGAGAAACTCACTTTCGGTCAATATCCAAAATTTGTTATGTAATGCGAGCATAGGCTGGTTTGATTTTCTTATTAGAGTTCAGTTATTTGATTCAAAACTTGCTTATTGTTTTCGTCAAGAGAACAATTCGGTTTCTTGATGTCGATCACAGTCCAAATAATATTAAAAATTAAGGTATAAACAAATATAATAGAAAGGGATATAATGGTCATTATGTAAAATTTCATTAGAGTTTGGTATATATTTTGTCAAGTTTACAATGGTATATATGAAATTAATCTATTTTGTTGATTTATTAGCTAAAATCTTGAAATTTTAAAAATCATATAATATATGTATAAGAATCTAACTGATTACAATCATTAGTTCTTTTAACGACACCTTTCTTTTAATCCTACTTATTATTTTTCAGACTTTTTTATTTAACTTCTATTGATTCAAACGGTTTTCCTCTATATAGAATATATGTATTGTGTACTTTCAATTATCATTAATATTTGAGGATTTTTTTAATAATATTGTTTTCATTATTCGCCCCGTGTAATACACGGGGTTTTAACCTAGTTTTTTTTAATATATTAATTAATAGATAATAAACGAGTCGAGCCGAGGCGAGCTCGAGCTTGAGAAACTACCAACGAGCCGATCTCAAGCTTTGAAAACAATGTTCGAACCGAGCTCGAGCTTGGCTCGGCTCGTTTGCACCCCTAGTCGAAATTGCCATCTCTACCATCTTTATACACCATTTTTTCCTGTTATTTTATGCTAACATGTGTTGTTCTGTGCGATAGAGAATCATGTGAGATAGCTTTACAAGAAAAACTTGTGCATGATCTTAGCCATATGACGGACGATACTGATGAAGTTTTTTCTTCAACTTCCGAACAACTAGCAGCTCTGAAATTAATATTCAGCGAAGCCGCAGAAGCCGACAAACCAACAGACGTAAGTCGTGTGTGTGTGTGCGCGCGCGCTTCTTTTTTTCTATTCTCTTTTGAGTTGTTGTAAACAAAATGCAAGTTTTCTTTAGTGGCACGTTTGTAATTTCAGGTACCGGATTATCTTTGCTGCAAAATAACTCTCGATATATTCCGTGATCCTGTCATTACTCCAAGTGGTTTAACTTATGAAAGGGCCGTCATTCTTGATCATCTCGAAAAGGTATTTCTTTCCCTTCATATGATAAAATGAAGTAAAGACTTATACTTTTGAGATCAAAATGACTACTTTTCTGTCTGAAGTCAAAAGATTAGGTAGTGATTTTGACCCAATAACTTGCGAATGAGTCGATTTGGGTCATGTATATTTTTTGGGTAAATTGCATTTTACGTCCTTTAAGTTTCAGCAAAATTTCAAACGTTGTCTTTTAACTACGAAATTACAATGGGCGACCTTTATGTTTTAATTTCTTAACAACAGATGCCCTTTGTGTTTTAATTTCTTTATAGCAGATGCCCTTTATCTTTGTAATCTTCTTAAGGAGAAAGGATACCGCCTGTAAAGAAATTAAAACATAATGGACATCCACTGTAATTTCGTTAGTTAAAGGATAGCGTCTGAAATTTTGCTGAAACATGAAGGACGTAAAATGCTATCTATCCTTAATTTTTCAAAGAGTCAATTCATCAAACAGGTCGGAAGTCGTCCAAAACTGTACTTTAAATGTGTGTAACCCACCACCTAAACCCCTCTTTATAAAAAGTTTGATTAATATTTAATGTAGCTTTTGTAATTTTCCACACTAATTATCTATAAAAGAAAGGACCAACAATATTGATGGTCAACCCGACCTAATCCCTTTTCAATCTCTACAAGATTTACACATTTTGACCCGTTACCAATCCCTCCCAAGTCCCATATTGTCATCCAAGACTAAATCTAAATGTAATGGAAGTCATATGACAAAACCCGTCTTAAATTTTTACCATCTTAGTAGTTAGTAGTCATCTTCTTGTTATCAAAAGTCAAGAGTCTACATATTTGTGGGACAAAGGGAGAGTACAATTTCCTTGAAAAACTTGTATTTCTTACATTATCGGTCATTAAATTCGACATGGACAAAGGGAGAGTACATTATCGTTGAAAAACTTGTATTTCTTACATTATCGGTCATTAAATTCGATATATTAGGTGGGGAAGTTTGATCCAATTACGCGGGAACCGCTTCATCCGTCTCAGTTAGTCCCAAATTTGGCAATTAAAGAAGCGGTAGGAGCGTATCTGGAAAAACATGGTTGGGCATATAAAATGGATTAGAAGATGGTGCAAGAGTTTACATACATATTGTAGTGGTAAAATAGTAAATTATATGGGGAGCTTTGCCGGATGTAACAGTTCTTGCATCATAAAAAATGGTGGTGCATTGATCTGTTGTACAGTCATGCATTTTAACCCTGGTTTTTGGTTGGTTATTTTCTTGAATTGAGGTGCATTTGGCTTTTGTGCTTGATTACATATTGTCGTAACTTCCACCGCGGTCGACCACCATAATCCAACACCAGATTACGGTTGAAAGAGGTAATATGGCGGTGATAGGACCATGGGTGGCAATTCCTGACCCGCCACAAAAATATTCAGGTTTTGGGTTGTCATTTTAAACTGTTTAATATGCGAGTTGCGTTCTGGTTGACTTTATAACCCGTTTAGTTAAACGGGTCGTGTTGAGGATGATTTTTTTAACCGGTTTTATTAAAAAAATCGACCTGTTAGCCCTTTTAAACTTGAAAAAACAAATTTTCTTTTAAGGTCAACCCGCCAACCCGATTAACCGTTTTATTACAATTTGTTTACAACTTGAATACAACTTGTCCACTTGTTTGGATAAATGGGTTACATGGTCAGATTTGGATTCGTCGATCAGTTAACGGCAGTTAGGGTGTACGGGGTAGGGGTGTTTATTGAATCGAATAACGAATTTTCGAATTATTTGAATCAAATTTTTTGAAATTTTACTTCTTTTACATGAATTCGTATTCGATTCGATTAGTATTTGAAAATTAATCCTAAACAATAAATTATTTTACTTTCCTAAACAATAAATTCGATTTAATTCAAATTCATCCTAAACAATAAATTATTTTACTTTGATTTTTTAAAATTACTACAAATAATTATAATCAACACACAATATAATAATCTACAAAATTAATTAACTATCAATATGTCAAAACACCATAATTTAGAAGATAGGTTGGTTATCTGTAGCAATTTAAGTTAGGTAAAAATTTGGAAGTAAGTAGCATGGGTTATTTGGTAGAATGTTTGTTAATGTTATGAATAATTAACTATCACTTATGGAGGTAGTTCATACTTTGGCCAAGTTTAGAAGTTAAATGTGCGTGTATATATATATGTTTGTGTGTGTATATACACATATTAAAAATATATATAAATCGAATTTCGAATTGAATTGAATCGAATCGAAAATCATAAATTCGTATTCGATTCTAATTCGATTACTGGACTCGAATACGAATCAACTTGAATTCGAACATTTTTAATCGAATTCGAATCGAGTTGAATTTCAAATTTTTTTTAATCCGAATCGAATTCTGAACACCCCTAGTACGGGGTGGGTTAGGCAAAGAGGTCGGCAACTCCACCGCCGTCTCATTGTTGCCGCAAGGGGAGGAGATTTTCGGGGAAAACATGCCACATGCGGCAAAGAAGAGGGATAGGGGTAAGGGGTGGGGCCCAATTCTTGTCAACCAATCATCCTTTTTTTCTTTTTCTTTTTAAATTAGTTTGCTAATGTTAATTTAGTCATGCACCTCTTATGTTTTTGGTCAGGAGGGAAGAATAAGAGGAGAAATGAAATGACACAATATGATTGGGTGTGGTGAAAGTTTGCCTAATCTTATTAGGCATACACCCCTTACACCCTTAACCGGTTTGCAGTTGAAATAGGACAAAAAAAAAGTGTGATGTGGGTACCAACTGTTTTGTCTATAAAGACTTTCACAAAAGGATAGGTGCCATTTTGGATGGTTTAAACTTCAATGGACCACATCAATATGTTACCATCTATCTCACAAGAGGCACATTGCCCCATTGATGATGGGCACATTCTTCCTATTTTGGCCTTTTACCTTTCAACCCCACCTCAACAATTATTGCCTTTCTTTCATAAAACTTCCCATGATAAACTACATGTCCGTGCAATCACCCAAATACACACTATTAGGGTTTGAAATTTCTACATGATAATAGTTTCTAACAAGGGTCTACATATTTACACACCTTATTGCCTATTTGGACACCCTTCAAGACGTCTCGTATAGACCTATACGAGGCGTATAGCCTTTTTCAATTTCCAAGAGAATCTCTGATTATGTCATATTTTGTCTTATTTGCCTCGTATACGCCTCGTATTGGCCTATACTGGGCGTCTAGGGGAAAAAAGACCATTTAGCCCCTGATTTAGGCCTATACTGGGGGTAAATTGGTATTTTTTGCCTCTCTTATATGCCTAGTATAGGCCTATACTAGGCGTATATAAGGGGTTTTTTTTTTTTTTTTTTTTAACAAACATTTTAACAATATTAATCGTTTTAGCAAAACTTTTATACAAAAACAAGTTTTTTTATTTTAAATAATTAATATTAGGACCCCTCGTTGGTTTTTTTTTAGTTGAAAAATGGATGTTTTGGTAGGGTAATTTGATTGTTTTTGGAGGGTGATGTTTTTTGAGTAAAAAAATGGGTGTTTTGGTGGGGTAATTTGAGTTGTTTTTTTAAAAAAAGTTTTATTGTTTTTGTATAAAAGTTTGCTAAAACGATTAATATTGTATAAAATGTTTGTTTAAAAAAAAAAAAAACCCCTTCAAGACGCCCAGTATAGGGCTATACTGGGGCTATACGAAGGGTCCAAAAGACCATTAAACCCCTGAATTGCCCCCAGTATAGGCCTAATTCAGAGGTATAATAGTCTTTTGGACCCCTCGTATACGCCCAGTATAGCCCTATACTGGGCGTCTATTATTATTTTTTTTTGTTTTCTTTTTTTAATATTTAAAAAGAAAAAACAAAAAAAAATAAAAATAGACGCCCAGTATAGGGCTATACTGGGACTATACGAAGGGTCCAAAAGACCATTAAACCCCTGAATTGCCCCCAGTATAGGCCTAATTCAGGGCTATAATGGTCTTTTGGACCCCTCGTATACGCCTAGTATAGCCCTATACTGGGCGTCTATTATTATTTTTTTGTTTTTTTTTTTTAATATTTAAAATGAAAAAACAAAAAAAAAATAAAAATAGACGCCCAGTATAGGGCTATACTGGGGCTATACGAAGGGTCCAAAAGACCATTAAACCCCTGAATTGCCCCCAGTATAGGCCTAATTCAGGGGTATAATGGTCTTTTGGACCCCTCGTATACGCCTAGTATAGCCCTATACTGGGCGTCTATTATTATTCTTTTTTTGTTTTCTTTTTTTAATATTTAAAATGAAAAAACAAAAAAAAATAAAAATAGACGCCCAGTATAGGGCTATACTGGGGCTATACGAAGGGTCCAAAAGACCATTAAACCCCTGAATTGCCCCCAGTATAGGCCTAATTCAGGGGTATAATGGTCTTTTGGTCCACATAGACGCCCAGTATAGCCCTATACTGGGCGTCTTGAAGGGTTTTTTTTTGTTTTCTCTTTTTAAATATCAATAACACTAATATTAACTATAAAAAACTCATATTAATTATAATAACACTAATATTAATTATAAAAAACTCATATTAATTATAATAACACTCATATTAATTATAATAACACTAATATTAATTATAAAAAACTCATATTAATTATAATAACACTAATATTAATTATAAAAAAACTCATATTAATATCAATAACACTAATATTAATTATAAAAAACTCATATTAATTATAATAACACTAATATTAACTATAAAAAACTCATATTAATTATAATAACACTAATATTATTTATAAAAAAACTCATATTAATTATAATAACACTCATATTAATTATAATAACACTAATATTAATTATAAAAAACTCATATTAATTATAATAACACTAATATTAATTATAAAAAAACTCATATTAATATCAATAACACTAATATTAATTATAAAAAACTCATATTAATTATAATAACACTAATATTAATTATACGATGCCTATACGAGACTTATACTATACTATACGATACGATACAACACGATAGGCTTATACAAGACTTATACGAGACTTATACTACACTATACTATACGATACGATGCGATACAACACGATACTATAGGATACGATACCACATCCATAGGCCCATACAATGCCTATACGAGATTTATACTACACTATACGATACGATATGATACGATACAATACAATACAATACGATACTAGACTATTGGATAAGATACAACACTCGTATAGGACTATAGGTGTGGTTTAGGTCCCGTTTAGGCCTATAGGCTTATACAAGACCTATAGGGGCCATATACTAGACTTATACTATACACTATACGATACGATACAACGCCCGTATACGTCGATAGGCCTATACAAGACCTATAAGGGACCTATACTACACTATATGATACGATAGTATCGTATTGTATCGTATAGTATGGTATCGTATTGTATCGTATAGTGTATAGTATAAGTCTCGTATAGGTCCCATATAGGTCTATACGAGAGCTATACGAGACTTATACTATACTATACGATACGATACAACATGATAGGCTTATACAAGACCTATACGAGACTTATACTACACTATACTATACTATACTATACTATACTATACTATACTATACTATACTATACTATACTATACTATACTATACTATACTATACTATACTATACTATACTATACTATACTATACTATACTATACTATACGATACGATACGATACGATACGATACGATACGATACGATACGATACGATACGATACGATACGATACGATACGATACAATACGATATTAGACTATTGGATAAGATACAACACTCGTATAGGACTATAGGTGTGGTTTAGGTCCCGTTTAGGCCTATAGGCTTATACAAGACCTATATGGGACCTATACTAGACTTATACTATACACCATTTTTTTACTCAAAAAACATCACCCTCAAAAAACAATCAAATTACCCTACCAAAACATCTATTTTTCAACTAAAAAAAACCAACGAGGGGTCCTAATATTAATTATTTAAAATAAAAAAACTTGTTTTTGTATAAAAGTTTGCTAAAACGATTAATATTGTATAAAATGTTTGTTAAAAAAAAAAAAAAAAAAAAAAAACCCTTCAAGACGCCCAGTATAGGCCTATACGAGGCATATAAGGGGCAAAGGGTCACATATGAGGCCTATACGAAGGGTCCTATACGCCCAGTATAGGCCTATACGAGGCGTCTTGAAGGGGTCAAACCAGAAGTGACATGAGTCAGGCACTGATTTTGATGTAACCCTATACGCCTCGTATAGGCCTATACGAGGCGTCTAGGGCTTAAAGGTGTCCAAATAGGCAAGGAGGGTGTCCAAATAGGTCCTGCCTTCTAACAATCATTTCATAGTTTGGTTTTTATATCCTGTCACCACAGAATCCAATCATGTTAACTAGGATAAGATGAATATCTATCTCCACCAATCAAAGGAATTGATTCACACAATTTTGAGGTATGACTCGAGTCGTTTATAGTATATACAAAGATGTGACGCGTGTCGAAATATTACAGAACATTTTGCAAGTAATCGTAAACGTTACTAGAAACACTAATAATCCGATGTTTTATTCGTGTTTTGTGAGCTTCTCTTGCCAAACATCCGTCATCATCGCCATCGACGACCTCTATCATCACCCTCATACGTTTGTATGCTATTTTCTGCTTCTTATCAAACTGTGGTATATTTTTGCTATACTTAAAAGGACAAGAAGTAACAAAACTTGAGGTCAAACTTGGTAACAAAGTTGACGAAAAAAGTCAAAAACATTATGTACAATAAAGGATGAACAACCCATGGACCCTAATAGATCTTGAAAGTTTTGATCTAAAAGATGACGAATTTACATGTTTCTTCGAAACCCCATGGAGCTTACGCGGTATGGGTGCGATTAAGCGGCCTATTGATCCGATCAAGAATCCCGCTAGCTTTTCTTTTCGCTCTCGAATTTCCATTTTCCACAAGTTGTGACAAAGTCTCATAACGACTCTCTTCTTCTCTCATTTCCTTCCACTTGGTTCGATCACTAAAACATATCGCGTACAATATCGCGATACAATTCTCTTTGTTTCGTGCACATGTTGTCTCCCTTATCACAGAAAACAAACACGAAACCGCCCCAAGATCACACATCTCTTCAACCGCCTTTTGGTTACTCGAAAGCATAGCTAGAATGGCTACTAACTCATCCACGAGGACCCTGTCGTTAATCTTGTCCAAAAGCACACTCACCGCCCCATCTCGCACCGCTCTAGTTTTATTCTCATGGACTATACACAAATTAAAGATCGCGGATGCAGCATCTTTCATTGCCAACGCATGCCCTTCTTCAAGAAGCTCGATCAACGGTCTTAACCCACCCGCTTTCCCGAGTACCAACTTGTTGGAATCGAGTGCCGACAACGTAAAAAGCGTTGCAGCCGCGTTAGTTCTTGTTTCAATCGTCCCTAATCTTAATGCATCCAACAAAACCGGAACCACATTTACGGTTTCCACAACAAGTTTCTTGTTACTCTCATGAATCGACACGTTCAAAAGGGTAGTGATCACATCTTCACAAAGATTCGGGTCAACCCCGTTCTTCATTTCAGATAACGAGCTTATCAATTCGGGTATCGCGGTACTACATTCACCGAAAAACCCCCGAAAAGCGGGGTTCTTTCTCGTCAACGACCGTAACATCCTTGCAGCCTCTTTCTTCTCGGATATCGAATCCGACAACGACAGTTTCTTGAGAAGCGATCGGAAATGCTTCCGATCAGCTTCAGTTAACCCCTGTTCATCCAGGTACTGAACAGGGTTAACAGGGTTCCGGCCCGGGCTCTTCTGGGCCCGAACCCCGTGATTCTTGCACCATTGTGAAATCATATCCCGAACCAAATGGTTCGGGGTCAAAACCGTGTGGGAAAGAACTTGCCCGGTTTCCGGGCAAGTTCTGTTTCCACCGGAAAGCCATTTCTGAATCGAAACTCTATCATAAGTCTGCAAAATCATCATCAAATCTTGATCAATTAACAACCAAATTGCATAATTCGAAACAGAAATTAACAAATTGAGATAAAAAAAACTTACTTTTCCGGTGCAAATAATAACAGGGTCCGTCATAATTTGTTTAGAAAGCGGGCAATTGAATTCTTGTGGATAATATTGAATCCCCTGTTTCAAAGATTGCAAAATCTGTACGGTTTGATCAAGAATTTCGTCATCTGATGAATCTTCAACGATTGTTTTAACAAGTTTTTGTAATTCTTTCTTCAAATTGTCGGTTGGATCCCGTTCAAAGACCCCACTTTTCGCCATTAGAAAAGAAAGCAAGAATTGGTGAATACGGTGTCGTTTTGGTGTGCTAAATTGGCATTAAATTTTGGTTCAAGGTTAAGAAGAGACAGTGAAGAAGGAAGGCATATGGGCGTGTGGGTTTCAGAGAAGAAAGAGAATGATGATGATGGTGTTGTGTGTGTGTGTGTGTGTGTGTGTGAGAGAGAGAGAGAGAGAGAGAGAGATAAAAAGACTGAAAAAAGAAATAGACGTGTTGGTTCTAATTTTTGTTTATGTTATTTATAGGTATAGATTTTTAATTCATTGTTTCAATTAGAATATATGGAATTTATGTTGATTTATCTTTTTGTTTTTTACATTTATTTTTGTATATCTTTTGTTTATTATAATTGAATTGGGAGTAAAAATTATTAAGCATATAATGAAAGCAAAATATTTCAACTCTTATACCATATAGTAGTATATACTTGGCTCATGTATTATTTTGAATGTTATACTAAAAAATCTCATCAAATTTTGCTTTTAGATGAAAATGACAACAAAATTGAAACCACAATGACTCAGATTCAAACGATTTGAGTTTTGGACTAAAGTGACCAAAACTCAGGGACTATTTTGGTAGTTTACTCTATATTGTGTAAAATAGTTGTGTAAAATGTTTTACTGTTTATAATAAAAAAACTAACTTAAACATAATGGTCATATGATAAGACGTTAGTATTGCTACAACCTTTGATTTGGTCCGCATAATGTTTTAGAACAAGTATGAAAGTATTTTGAAGAAGTTATAACTAAGTGATCTACTTAAAATGGGAAAGGTGTTTGGCTTGAAAATTTACCTTTTAAGCCTCCACAACCAACCCATTGATTTCCGCCTTCGTTACCACTCCTTTTAATATACCTTTCTTCAAAATTCGTAAACTTCTAAAATAAATTGGTGGTGGTGGGTGGTGGACGTGGACGGAGGGTGGTGGTGGTGGACGGTGGTGGGTGGTGTTTAACCCTCTGCATACCTTAGAAAATCTTAAAAGTGACTGTGCCAAGTAGGGGTGAGCAAGTTTAGGTCCGGACCAAAAATAACCGAAAACCAAACCGAAAATATACCCAACCCGACCCGAACCCAAGTACCTAGGTATTTAGATCGGTTCCAAATTTTCATATAAAATAGGGTCGGGTCGGGTCGGTTCTCGGTTCTTTTTATGGTGAAACCCGACTTGGACCTATGGTGAGTATGGACCGGAACCGACCCTATATTTAGGGTAGTGAATCGGTTCTGTATTTTATGTCTGATCGGTTCTCGGGTCGGGTCGGGTTTTCCCTTTTGCTCACCCCTAGTGCCAAGTCTGCACCAAGCAGAGCTCGTGCAGACGTTTTTTTTAATGAAACACATTCAGAAAAACAAATAGTCTGCAGATAGCAAAGTCTGCACGGTGCAGACAGAGTAGCATGCACAAATCTTTTTAGACAAACAAAAACCATCTTATTTTCCAATACTCATACATCTTGCAAGATTTGAACCATCCACCTCTAAAATAAAGAGGAGACACATTACCACCACCATATCATGTCCCTTGATTCTCATACTCTCTACCAACTTTTTTTAAAGTTAATATGAAGTTTGCTTCTCAATATGGATTCAATTTGCCTCTCACTAGATGTGTTTTCCACCATTAATATTTTATATATCATAGTTGACATTCAACTAACTAACTTAGCTCAAAAGCTTAGCCTAACCTCCAATAACAACTCATTCACCTCTTGCATTTGAGCATCCAAAATAGCCCATGTTTGATGTTTCATGCCTCTCCTCTTTAGCATGTAATCTCCAATCAAACATGATTTTTAAAATTAGCTCTGTATTTTTATTAAAACCACTAAACATTGAATATGGATGACAATAAAGAACATTCTATTCTATTATAACAATAGACGGTAGCATGCTAGAAGAATGCTCACGCTACATAACATGTTTTTCTTATATATAACAAGGTTATAATAATTCATGTTGATGATTTTAACATCATCATGATAATTTAGTATAACTGAATTTACTTAAGACCTAAGAGTATCAAGAATAAATATTAATACAAATTATGAGGTGGGAAATATACGGTTGTTCATGACTATTCTTATATTATGCACAAACGAACTCTGGGGGTTCAAGAGAGTGTTCATAACGCTATAATTGTTGGTCCCTTATACAAAAAAAAAAAAAACTTTGGTCTAATTTTAAACAAACGAACTCTGGGGGTTCAAGAGAGTGTTCAAAACGCTATAATTGCTTGTCTCTTGATAAATGTTAGATAAACAGATAAAAAACTTAGTTAAGAATTCTTAAAATACGAAGTAAATGTTTTGAATAAAAGGGGTGACAACTGAGTCGAGTTTATAGGTGTAAAAAACTCAACCCTTGACAGCTTATGAACGAGTTGCAAACATGTTGACAGGTTAAATTTATATTTATTTTAGTTAGAATTCTAATGTTAAACAACTTAAGACAACACGTTCATTTGCATCATGACCCTAATAATATGCATTGTGTATTACTATATTAGACATGATAAACGTGCCAACCTTAAGAATTAATCTTTTCGAGCAACACCCATAATCAGTGGCGGATTTAGAAAATCTTTATAGGGGCAACGTCTCATATAAAAAGGGTAATGAAATCGAAAAAACGTCAAATTTTTCCAAAATTACACTACCACCAAAGAGTTAAGGGGTAGCGGGAACTACCCCTAGTAACATGCTAGGTCCGCCCCTGCTAATAATACACATTTGATAAAAACATGTTGATATTTGTCGGTACAACTTTAAAATCTCATTTAACAACTTTTTCCATCAACTATATAAATTCTGAATAAATTATAAATTAGCATAATCCACTATGCTTTTGTTTGTAAAACACAATAAATATAAAAGTGTTTGAATGTTTCGCGGCGGTGGTGGGGTCAACATCGATTGTGGCTTTGTAGGTGCATCATGAAGTCTGACCCCTCCGATTGACCACCGTCGTTACCAAATCTATGTGCCTTTTTTCCGATTTAAATTTCGGTGCCACTTTTCCTTTCATTATTATAGTACCAGTTGTACAACCGTGTGAATACACGGGTTTGTTTAATAACAATCGAAATAAAATACTAAAAAACATATTATAATATATTATTTATATTCTTTGTGTTTAGTTATATATCTTTATAAAACAATGTTAAAGACAATATGTGTTAGTGTACATGTTTGATATAGAAATAAACTAAGTAGTTTATAATGTGCAAAGTTTTTAGCTACATCTATATGTAAAATATTATGTGAAATTATTTAATGAATTCACATTTGCATTATAGTTATGAATTGACAACAACATCAGGCATATAAATTATAAGTTGAGCTACAAAACATTCAGAAACAAAAGTCATCTGTCACTGTTTCAAGCCAAATATTGACCTTGAAACCATATCTACAAGTGGCGCTGAATTTCTTGATCTCAATACCCAACCGACCTGAAATTGACACTTACTATCCCGTAAGTTTCAAAACCACATTGAAAAATCATATATAACGACCTAAGTTCGAGATGTATTAAGGAAAACCGTTACCTGAAATGTAAACGGAAAGAATGTGATGGCTCAATGATGGTTGCTGTCATTAGGTGCATTGAGACCTAACGTCAAGAATTTAATGGCTTAAGTATAATTATAAGCTTACTAACGAATGAGACCAAATTAATTTAAAATTTAACTTTATGATAACCAAAAGGCAATCTTTGTATAGTCTGAAACATAAGTCATCCTTGAACATGGATCATCAGCCAAATCAAATAATAAAAAACAAATTATATCCCTGCATGAAAAACAAAATGGATAAATTTAGGGAAAATGGTTTTGAAAAATGATAACCCAACAGTAGAGGATCTCATTCTACAACTCCGATAAATGCAAGAGTGTTCTCAAATAATGGTTCCTAGATATTTGAAAACCAACAAAGATCGACAAATGTTAACAGTACTGATTCTGTGGACATTTGTCGGTCTTCAAACATCTAGGACGCATTATTTGAAAACACCCCTGAATTTATCGAGGCTATAGAATGAGATCCTCAAATACTGGATTATCATCTTTCAATCACATTTTCACTAAATTTATCAATCTTGTTTTTCATACCTCATCGAGTCAACCTATCCGCCTGCAAACAGATGGAGAAAGCTTGAACTATAAGATGTACTTAATTATATGGCACCGAGTTTTCACTTATTCAAGAATCTCAACACATCAGCTGACAACTTTGAACCAATTTACAAACATCTTAATACCAATCCATAATTCAGATTATTAACTTCTGAATGCACTAACCAGTTTTTCCTGAAGAATTGTTGTTTGGTCAGTGTGATGTGGTGTCAATTGTACTGTCATTCCGCTTCTTGGCAGTATTTCTCGTGTATCAACCAACCAAAATAATTAAAAAACAAATCAAACACTACAACAAAACAAAAATCATTACCACAAACAAAACAAATCAAAAAAGATGAAACCTTTATCAAACTATAAATTCTTGAAATTACCAATCACGACTAAGAACAAACATACCAAGAGCATCTTCAGGGATGGAAAAAGTGGCTTATCTTTCTGATTGAACAACAATCGAGAATTGAGAGTAACCACCTGATCTGTAGGAGACAGTTGCTTCAACCTTAATATATTCACAGTCACTCTGTATCAACGTCAGCGAGTGATTCAACCAAATTCACAGTAAACTGGCAACACGAACACCTGTAAAAGAAAACACAGGAATCGGTTACAAACGTCAATTTATATGACCGATCTACAAACAAAAAAATGGAAAACTTACCGGCATCATCACATACGGCTAAATAGGCAACTCAGACCAACCAAACTCCATTTTCTTGTATAGATGTAACAACAATTATACACAATCACTTTTCAAAACCTTAATCAACAACACATGGTCAGCGAAGGTAATTGATAGTGAAGTTGCAAAACATTTGCAATTTCAGAATGCAAGGCTCAGATTGTGAATAAAGATGATAACACCATAGCTGCAAGAGAGGTTGCATGAACAACTGCCATCCTACAACCTTGTCATACCATAATGCTATATTCATCCAATTTTTACTTAGATCTACAAAATCATCATAGCCTCATTTTGAAAGGACTTTTGTCAAATGCACTTTGCATTCATTTTTATTCACCATCACAGTCAACACGAAATGATTTACTAAACTATACAAATGATTGCAAAATGTCAGACCTCGTGTATACTCAGGCCGACATTTCCTTCAACGGAAACGTATCTAACTTACCATAAAGTCCCTGGAACCCTGGCTTACTACCAAAACCCTCTGTGGAAGCTTTGTAAAGGAAACCCTAGAGTTTGAATCGAAATCACATGTGATGAAGAATAGAGAAGAAAGAGAGGAATATAGAAGAAAGAGAGAAATGTGCGCTATAAGTTTGAATCGAGAAGAAAGAGAGAGTTGATATGATTACTTCTGATGTGGATTAAATGGCCAAACAACTCCGCATGCATTTTCAAATTTTGACTCCTATAAAAAAGAAAACTTCTTCAATTTAATAACAAATAAAAAACAGATTATATATACATAATATTATAAAAAATTCGCAATTATGACATTAGCGGAGTCAATGTGGCATACCTAATATAATGACACGTAAGCAAAGTGAGGTCATCATCTAAGCTCCTTTAATAGATAGCAATAGATAGATAGATAGATAGATAGATAGATAGATAGATAGATAGATAGATAGATAGATAGATAGATAGATAGATAGATAGATAGATAGATAGATAGATAGATAGATAGATAGATAGATAGATAGATAGATAGATAGATAGATAGATAGATAGATAGATAGATAGATAGATAGATAGATAGATAGATAGATAGATAGATAGATAGATAGATAGATAGATAGATAGATAGATAGATAGATAGATAGATAGATAGATAGATAGATAGATAGATAGATAGATAGATAGATAGATAGATAGATAGATAGATCACCATTCTGGGAGCACCGTCAAACATAGAATTCTTGGAAAATACCATAGTTTTAGTCTCAGGTGAGAACCATCTCATCAACATCATTGACTGAATATCGCGTGCTATTAAAAAACGTTGTCTTATGTGACAGCAATGGCATAATCATCGGCCGAACATGGATTACAGCGAACGCTACCTAGCACAGCCGCGAACGGCAGTCGGCAACAATGCTTTATATGTTGCAACAGTACGCCAGATCTCACAATCGTAACATCAGATGACAAAATCATCTTCATCGGTCTGAATAGATACGTTCAAGTTGTTTTGCGCATTAAATATACCTGTGAGAAATAATCAAATATCCATCTCTCTCTTTCTTCTTGACATTTTAATCTACAAAATCATCATAGACTCATCTTGAAAGGACACTTTAATATACAAAATCATTATATACAATATTATTTTGTCAAAATGCAAGGCTCAGATTGTGCATAAAGATGACAACACCATGGCTGCAAGAGAGGTTGCATGAACAACTGCCATCCTACAACCTTGCCATACCATAATGCCATCTTCATTCAATTTTTACTCAGATCTACAAAATCATCATAGCCTCGTGTTGAAAGGACAAAAAAAATGCACTTTGCATTCATTTTTATTCATCATCACAGACAACACTAAATGATTTGCTAAAGTAATACAAATGATTCGAAAATGTCAGACCTCGCGTATATTCGGGCATACGTTTCCTTCATCATAATTTTAGTCTCAGGTGAGAAGCATCTCATCAACATCATTGACTGAATATACCTTAGGTAACATCGATCTAATTATCATCAACCAAACATCGATTACACCCAACGCTACCTAGAACAGCCGCGAACGGCAGCCGACAACGATTTGGGCATGTTGCAACAACACGCCAGATCTCGCCATCATAGTCTCAAATGACAAAAGCATCTAAAGTGAACAAAACTGAACCGATCAATTTTCAAAACAGTTCAAAATTGAATCTTAATGTAACAACACATACAGGTTCAATCAAAACAGTTCAAAATTCAGATGATACAACTTTAGGTAATAATATGTTTTTTTTAGGAGGCAAAATTTGAAATGCATAGGGAGTTGTTTTGGCCATTTAATGCACTAAGAACTAATCATATCTCCTTCCAACTCTCTCTTTCTTCTCTATTAATGGAGAAGTTGGAAAACATTTATATTATCAAACGGTCAGGCTCAGATTGTGCAAAAAGATGACAACACCATAGCTGCAAGAGAGGTTGCATGAACAACTGCCATCCTACAACCTTGCCATACCATAATGCTATCTTCATTCAATTTTCACACTGTGTTGCAAAATCATCATAGCCTCATGTTGAAAGCACAAGAATAGTGCACTTTGAATTCATTTTTATTCATCAACACAGTCAACACTAAATGATTTGCTAAAGTAATACAAATGATTTGAAAATGTCAGACCTCGCTTATATTCGGGCAGACGTTTGCTTCATCATAGTTTTAGTCTCAGGTGAGAAGCGTCTCATCAACATCATTGACTGAATATGCCTTAGGTGAAATCGATCTAATTATCATCAACCAAACATCAATTACACCCAACGCTACCTAGAACAGCCGCGAACGGCAGCCAGCAACGATTAGGGCATGTTGCAACAACACGCCAGATCTCGGCATCATAGCCTGAGATGACAAAAGCATATAAGGTGATCAAAACTAAACCGATCAATTTTCACCATCAAAAAAATCCTAATTGAATCTTAATGTAACAACGCATACAGGGTCAGTCAACACAATTGAGATAATACGGGTGATGCGTGTGAAGTGTCGTTAGTTTTGAATGTATATGTTAAGCCCTTTTTAACACTTTTTAGCCAAGTTTTAAATTTATAAAACACGATATTTACTAACACTAAACACACATATGGGCAAGTGCACCCATCGTGAGCGTAGTATAGTGTTGGTAAGATACCGAGGTCGTCCAAGGACACAAGAGTTTTTAGTACCGGTTTATCCTCAACGTCTAATCAAATCAAAAAGTTTAGAAAAATGTTTTAAACTAAGAAAAATAAAAACTAACTAAAATGCTGAAAATAAAAATAAAAACAGATAGACAAGATGAATCACTTGGTTCCGACTCGTGTTTAGTGTAACCTTTGATTATTTTCTCACTTTTGCACTTATTTAAGAGATTATCTTAGTTATTGTAGTAGGCCCCTCTTTTGAAGGTGACGTTACCCTCAACCCAGTACTTTGAGTCAGCAAGGATACAATCCTAAAGGGTCGGATTATTGAAAGATAATTAATTAAGTTATTAATGCAAATTATGGTAGGCCCCTCTTTTGGAGGTGGCGTTACCCTGGGCTAAGTAGTCTGAGTCAACAGGGATACAGTCCTAAATAGCCGGGTTATAGTATTAATAGTAGTTTATAGGCTGAACAGAAGCTCGGGCACTGCCCCGTGTCCAGTGGGTACGGCCCCGTGTCCACATCCTCTCTTTCTTCATTTAATGCAGCTTGTCTGTATTAGTTGACCACGCCCCCGTGTCCGCTGAGCACGACCCCGTGTGCAGAAGAATCTTTGTACTATAAGATTTGCCTGGATTCTGTGAATCTTATTGTTGACCACGGCCCCGTGTCCGCTGAGCACGGCCCCGTGGTGGGCAATAGAAGCTTCTACCACTTTGTCTTTTCTGCTGACACTTGGGCACGCCCCCGTGCTGGCTGAGCACGGGGCATGTTCAGTCTTCTGTCTTCTTGTTTTGCTTGGGAAGATGCTGTCGTGGGGTCGGGCATGTCACGTTTGTTCCTTTTCTTGTATTTATGTTAGATTTTGCTGTCTTTTTGCTTCTTTTGTTAATTTGAGCTCATTTAATCCTGAAAATACAAAAGGATGACAAAAGAACACTTTTTCCAACATTAGTACTAAAAAAAGGGTTAGTTTTATGCCACAATTGATGTAATTTATATGTTGCATTTTGCACACATCAAATACCCCCACAGTTGAATCTTTGCTTGTCCTCAAGCAAAACTCTTTATAATGTGGCTTTACACTCCCAAATGGAATGGGTAGAAAAGAAGGTTTTTGGGCTTGTCATAGAGTGTCGGGATTTCCAAGATTATTTATTTAGTTTTATTTTTATTTATTTACTATCCTATTCGTCATGATTTATTTAAAACTTTTCATAAGATAAATTACTTATTTGGGCATAACATGCCTCTTTAAAGTTCCATTTATATACAAGTTCACATACCACATGGGGATCACTCAACACTCGGCCGAAAATGTATTTTAGTGAATCACTCGAGAGCGGCATGGAACTTACTCCTACCATAGGCTTGCCAAGCAATCAATCCTCCTCCTTTTTAACTATATACCTTTGTAAATATCAAGAGGGCTTTTTGGGTGAAGGGTTAGGCTTGGGTTAAAGGTAGGTGGTTGGGTTAGTGGTTAGTGGTTAGTAGAAAAGGGCGAAAAGCGTAACAAGCGTCGGTTTTCGTAAGACTTTTTATTTTTGTAATTTTTATTTTGATGAAGCTTTTATTCAAACAAAGTTATTTTTGATGAACTTGTTTGTTTATTTCTTTTGCTTCATCATCAACACATTTTTTTAAGAGTCATACGAAAAACCGAGCTAGTTACTAAAACAAATGGTTAAAAATAAAAAGGTTTTTTTTTTGTGGGTGAAAGGGTGTTTGGTTTGAGTTATGAAATGAAAAGGTTTAGGCTCAAAGGGGCTAACTAGGGGGATTTTGGGTAGGTGGTAAAAAAAAGAAAAATAATGGTGTAGAAATAAAAAGGGTTAGTCCTAATGCCTCCATCATTTACTTACTTGGGTTTAAGTTGGTAAGGACCGGGAATGTACCGTCATGGCAAGTTCTAGAGTCGTAAGAACCAGGCGGCTATTCACACAAGAAACGAAAAATGAGCATTTAATTTAAAAATATGTATTTGTATGCTCAATAAAGGCTCAAAACTCACTTTTGTGGGAATGGGTTTTTATGTGATCAAGTATATATAATCAAATTTTAACTAAGCTTGTCATGCCTTTTCATAATTTTCTTATGTTGGTTCTTTTTATCACGACGCTATCGGTTGTAAATTTGTAAAAATATAACCTTTTTAGAACTTGAAATTCCCGAATTAAAATTAGCATTTCCAATAGAGTTTTGTGTAAGGCTTGTATTTAGGACTTGCAAGATTCAAAGTTTTAGCATCCCCCCACACTTAAATTACACATTGTCCTCCATGTGTCCCAAAAATAAGTTTTTAGGTTGATTGAATGTGTAAAAATGTGTGAAAAAGCAAAAATTTTGTGTTACTGGGCGCTGAACACCCCGTGGTGTCCGGGCACGACCCCGTGTTCAAGTGCCAGTAACAAAATTAAATCAAGAGAAACAGAAGCCTGGACATGGGGGCGTGTTGGGTGAGCACGGCCCGTGTCTAGTTTACCTGAACTGGGTATTTCTGCAGACTGTGCAGCACGTGGTCGTGTTGGGCGGACACGGCCCGTGCCGAACTTACTGTAATGAAGAAATTTTGTCGGATGGTCCTGTTTTCCTGCATGGGGTGCTGGTTCAAGTTTCCCTTGTATCCTTTGCCATCTCAAGTGTGTTTTATTCCTGAAAATTAAAACTAACTAGAAAACATAAAAATTAATCTAAACTAAACTAAGGATAGTTCCGCGGAATGCCTCCGTGGTGCGCCACGTTTATAAGGGTCCTTGGCTAGACCCAAAGCCTGGTCATATGTTACCCAAGTGGGATGTCTCGCATCCCATGCTACACAGTCGGAGAGCGTCATCCAAGCTTGAGTCTATGACCTTCATGTAGTTGACCGGGTCTTCGTCCTCTACTTTCTTCCCACATTCAAACTTTACTTCCTTGTCCCCAAACTTCAATGTTAGTGTTCCGTCATTCATATCCACCACTGCTTGGGCGGTGGCTAGAAATAGCCTCCCGGGGATGAGAGGGACATCGGTGTCTTCCTCCATGTCTAGGATGACAAAGTCGGTCGGGAAAACGAAATTGTCAACCTTGACCAATAGATTTTCAGCGATACCTTGCGGAAATTTGACGGATCTGTCGGCGAGTTGTATGCTCATCTTTGTAGGGCTCGGTGTTCCTAGGCCGAGTCGTTTGAACATCGAGGTAGGCATGAGGTTAATGCTAGCCCCAAGATCGGCTAATGCATTACGAATGGGGGATTCCCCAATCGAGCAAGGAATCGTGAAGCTTCCGGGATCAATTTTCTTTTGTGGGAGTTTGTTGAGTACTAAGGCGGAGCATTCTTCGCCTAAGTTAACAAATTGCAATGATTCAATTTTCCTTTTGTGAGTGAGGAAGTCCCTCATAAATTTTGCATATTTAGGCATTTGGGTTAGGACCTCAATAAAAGGAATATTAACATGCAATTGTTTTAGTAAATTTTCGAACTTTGCGAATTGCTCATCGGTCTTTTGACGATTTAACCGACTGGGGTATGGAACCGGAGGAGTTTTGGTGGGCTCCTGATTTGGTGGAGAAGCCTTTTCTGGTTGGGGCGCGGGTGGAGTCGTGCTTTGGCTGAGCTGACTTCTTTCAACCGGTGGTAATGGAGCATCCTCGGGACCTACGGTTCGGTTTCTCAATGTGATGAGATGTACTTGCGCCTTTGGGTTGGTTTCGGTATTGCTTGGTAACGCGCCTTGTGGTCTCTCGGAGAAATTTTGAGCTATTTGATTTAATTGTTTTTCAATGTTTTGAATGCTAGCTTGTTGATTTCTAAAATTCGATTCCAATTGCTGAAATCGATCCGAGTTTTTCTTTTCGGTTTCGGAGATGAGGCGAGATACAGTATCTTCAAGCCTTTCTCTTCCACCTTGTTATTGAGAAAAATTTTGTGGTTGTTGAAAGTTAGTTCGTTGGTTACTACTATTGCCGGGATCTCTCCAACCAAGGTTAGGGTGGTTACGCCATCCTTGGTTGTAGGTACCCGTTGGTGGACCCGACGGCCTAGGTCTATTATCAATGTAGTTTACCATTTCTGTTTGATCATCTACTTCTTTCATACAACTCCAATTTTCATGTGGTCCACCACACCCTTCACAAGCCATAACCGAGGCCGTTTTTGTCATTTCTAGCTTTTTGATTTTCGAAGAAAGGGCCTCGATTTGGGCTTGTAAAGAAGTGCTTTCATCAACCTTATGGGCGCCCGGGGAAATAGATTTATTTCCTCGGGGAGTGTGCCACTGAAAATTGGTTTGAGCAATTTCCTCAATTTGATTGTATATTTCATTTGGGCGACGATTACCTAGAAGTCCCCAGGAGCTAGAATCAAGTGTTTGTCTTGTGTGTGGCAACAATCCATTGTAGAAAGTGGATACTTGTTGCCATACCGCAAGACCGTGATGAGGACACTTTCTTAGTAGCTCCTTGAACCTTTCCCAAGTTTCATATAAGGATTCCCCATCCTCTTGTGAATATGTGTTAATTTCAGTCATTAATTTAGCCGTTTTAGCAGGAGGGAAATACTTATATAGAAACTTTTGGGCTAGTTCACCCCAGGTGTTTACCGAGCCAACTGGGAGGGTGTTAAGCCAAGCCTTAGCTCGGTCTTTTAGTGAAAATGGAAACATTCGAAGGCGGATGGCGTCATTTGATGCTCCATTAATCCGAAAGGTATCACATATTTCTAAGAAATTAGTAATATGTAGATGGGGATCCTCGTCCGCAAGCCCATGGAAGGTTGCGGAGTTTTGAAGCATTTGTATCAAATGCGGTCGAAGTTCGAAGTTATTGGCTTCGACATTTGGTGCATTGATAGCGGCGCCGAGATTACCTACGGTGGGCCGTAGGTAATCCATGAGGGTACGTTGATCCGCCATTGGAAGTGGGTCCCCTGAAACTTTCTCTTGATTTTAAGCTTTAAGTCTTTTTCTGAGAAAGCGTTCGGGTTCTTCTAGAGATTCTTTTATGTCTCTACTAGAAATGGAGCTCATGCACTACGTAGGAAGTTCAAATGTGGCGCCGAGGTTCTAAGTCCTGCAATAAAAACAGAAAAGAATGTTGGTCAAAAGGTTCACCATGGCCCCGTGCTCAGTGAACACGGCCCGTGGTCAGAGTTACAGTGATTGTTTTCCGGATCCCTGTTACTGGGAGTTGGACACGGCCCCGTGTTGCACCGACACGGCCCCGTGCTCAGCTCTCTGTAACTCGGAAAATAAAAACTGGCAATGATAGTGCTGGGCACGGCCCGTGTCCGACCAGGCACGGCCCGTGCTGAGCTCTGCAGAAACTGAAAAACTAAGAAAAATCCTTAAAAATTGAAAAATAAGAAAAAAGATTAGGCCGTTGATTCCTAACTTTCTTCAAATCCTTGTGTCCCCGGCAGTGGCGCCAAAAACTTGATGCGTGTGAAGTGTCGTTAGTTTTTTATGTATATGTTAAGCCCTTTTTAACACTTTTTAGCCAAGTTTTAAATTTATAAAACACGATATTTACTAACACTAAACACACATATGGGCAAGTGCACCCATTGTGAGCGTAGTATAGTGTTGGTAAGATACCGAGGTCGTCCAAGGACACAAGAGCTTTTAGTACCGATTTATCCTCAACGTCTAATCAAATCAAAAAGTTTAGAAAAATGTTTTAAACTAAGAAAAATAAAAACTAACTAAAATGCTGAAAATAAAAATAAAAATAAAAACAGATAGACAAGATGAATCACTTGGTTCCGACTCGTGTTTAGTGTAACCTTTGATTATTTTCGCACTTTTGCACTTATTTAAGAGATTATCTTAGTTATTGTAGTAGGCCCCTCTTTTGAAGGTGACGTTACCCTCAACCCAGTAGTTTGAGTCAGCAAGGATACAATCCTAAAGGGTCGGATTATTGAAAGATAATTAATTAAGTTATTAATGCAAATTATGGTAGGCCCCTCTTTTGGAGGGGACGTTACCCTCGGCTAAGTAGTCTGAGTCAGCAGGGATACAGTCCTAAATAGCCGGGTTATAGTATTAATAGTAGTTTAACTTATGAGGGGATCAAACAGTTTGGACCCCCGCCATCCAATACCATTAAGCATTGAAGGAGGTCCTACTAAATTTGACCCAGGTCCCTTGCAGGATCTCTAAACGCTGAACAACGGCAAGACTCTTACCAAACCGTTCCCTTAACCCCCGACCAGGTAGCCAACATACCTCCATATAGACCATGGAGATATGAATGGTGAAAATCTTTTATTTTATATAGACAGTAAAATAATGCCAAGACACCACGGACAAACGATAAGGAAGAATCACCTTCAACATAAGAAACTAGTTATTAAAGTCATTAATACAAAACCAAGTAAAAAGTGCGAAAAGATTAAAAATAAAAGTATTACACTAGACACTTGTCTTCACCAAGTGATGTAAGAGACTTAGGCAAACATGACCTTGATTGTCAAGAACTCTTACGATCAATCTTGGATCCCGAGACGACTCACACACTCTACGATGGACAATGGATGATGGTGGTGGGTGATGGTGTTATGGTGGTGGTGGGTGGTGGGTGAAGTGTGAGAGAGGTGGTGTGCCAAGGGATGGTTTGAGCTTGAGCCAAGCACTCCTATTTATAGGCTGAACAGAAGCTCGGGCACGGCCCCGTGTCCACATCCTCTCTTTCTTCATTTAATGCAGCTTGTCTGTATTAGTTGACTACGCCCCCGTGTCCGCTGAGCACGACCCCGTGTGCAGAAGAATCTTTGTACTATAAGTTTTCCCTGGATTCTGCGAATCTTATAGTTGACCACGGCCCCGTGTCCGCTGAGCACGGCCCCGTGGTGGGCAATAGAAGCTTATACCACTTTGTCTTTTCTGGTGACACTTAGGCACGCCCTCGTGCTGGCTGAGCACGGGGCGTCTTCAGTCTTCTTGTTTTGCTTGGGAAGATGTTGTCGTGGGGTCGGGCATGTCACGTTTGTTCCTTTTCTTGTATTTATGTTAGATTTTGCTGTTTTTTTGCTTCTTTTGTTAATTTGAGCTCATTTAATCCTGAAAATAGAAAAGGAAGACAAAATCACACTTTTTCCAACATTAGTACTAAAAAGGGTTAGTTTTATGCCACAATTGATGTAATTTATATGTTGCATTTTGCACACATCAAATACCCCCACACTTGAATCTTTGCTTGTCCTCAAGCAAAACTTTTTATAATGTGGCTTTACACTCCCAAATGGAATAGGTAGAAAATAAGGTTTTTGGGTTTGTCATAGAGTGTCGGGATTTCCAAGATTTTTTATTTAGTTTTATTTTTATTTATTTACAATCCTATTCGTCATGATTTATTTAAAACTTTTCATAAGATAAATTACTTATTTGGGCATAACATGCCTCTTTAAAATTCCATTTATATACAAGTTCACATACCTTACGGGGATCACTCAACACTCGGCCTAAAATGTATTTTAGTGAATCACTCGAGAGCGGCATGGAACTTACTCCTACCATAGGCTTGCCAAGCAATCAATCCTCATCCTTTTTAACTATATACCTTTGTAAATATCAAGAGGGCTTTTTGGGTGAAGCGTTAGGCTTGGGTTAAAGGTAGGTGGTTAGTAGAAAAGGGCGAAAAGCGTAACAAGCGTCGGTTTTCGTAATACTTTTTATTTTTGTAATTTTTATTTTGATGAAGCTTTTATTCAAACAAAGTTATTTTTGATGAACTTGTTTGTTTATTTATTTTGCTTCATCATCAACACATTTTTTTTGAAGAGTCATACGAAAAACCGAGCTAGTTAGTAAAACAAAGGGTTAAAAATAAAAACGTTTTATTTTTTTTGTGGGTGAAAGGGTGTTTGGTTTGGGTTATGAAATGAAAAGGTTTAGGCTCAAAGGGGGTAACTAGGGGGATTTTGGGTAGGTGGTAAAAAAAAGTAAAATAATGGTGTAGAAATAAAAAGGGTTAGTCCTAATGCCTCCATCATTTACTTACTTGATTTTAAGTTGGTAAGGACCGGGAATGTACCGTCATGGCAAGTTCTAGAGTCGTAAGAACCAAGCGGCTATTCACACAAGAAACGAAAAATGAGCATTTAATTTAAAGATATGTTTTTGTATGCTCAATAAAGGCTCAAAACTCACTTTTGTGGGAATGGGTTTTTATGTGATCAAGTATATATAATCAAATTTTAACTAAGCTTGTCATGCCTTTTCATAATTTTCTTATGTTGGTTCTTTTTATCACGACGCTATCGGTTGTAATTTTGTAAAAATATAACTTTTTTAGAACTTGAAATTCCCGAATTAAACCTAGACAAGTAAAAAAATGAAATTAGCGGTTCCAATAGAGTTTTGTGTAAGGCTTGTATTTAGGACTTGCAAGATTCAAAGTTTTAGCATCCCCCCCCCCCCCCACTTAAATTACACATTGTCCTCAATGTGTCCCAAAAATAAGTTTTTAGGTTGATTGAATGTGTAAAAAGGTGTGAAAAAGCAACAGACGGATAACCTGTTTTCGGAGTGGAACCGAGATAACCTAGGGCGGAACGTTTTCGGAGTGGAACCGATATAACCTAGGGTTTGAAAGAGAACTCATCTTGTTGTCTCTTGCTGCATTTCCAGCCAGCTAACCTAATTTCAAATTGTATAAAAAAAATTATTATAAACCATTACCCTCAAACAATAAAAACCCACTTGAAGTTATGTGGAACTTGACGGAAGTCACCTCAAATCAACCTTTTTCTATTTTAGCAGACAATACAACTCTGCATCTCCTATTAGGCCACCAGACATCTCCAGAGCAGAAATAGAGGCATAGCGATAGTCACCACAACGATAGTCACCACAGCGATAGTCACCACAGCGATAGTCAGCAGTCGCACACATGCAGACGAATGGGGTTTCAGTCATCACAGCGATAGTGAACAATCGCACCCCAAGTGGTGGCCAGGGTTTGTCGTTTCAGGTATTATCAGCAGAAACCTATGGTGACGGCGGTTAGGGTTTCACTACAGTGATGAAGATGGCTTCAAGAAAGCCAAGACGAAAAGTACAACAAAACGATGTGGCTCAGATCTACCAGAAATCATGACTGCAAGGTGGGTTGCAGGTCAAACCCTACCATCCGCCATCATTGCCATGCCAAAATCAACTGGTAAAAGACTTTTGAGATCATCATAGCCGAGTGACAAAACCATCGGACTTCTTTGCCGAATACATTCTTCAACTTGAAGCTTTTTAAATACAGAAGAAAGAGAAACCCTAGAAATCACCAGAAGTGAGAAGAGAGAAGTCAGTTTGAAGAGAGAAGAAAGAGAGAAGTGAGAAGAGAGAAGTCAGTTCTCTAATGATGTGCATTAAATGGCCATACAACTCCCTATGCAATTCAAATTTGCCTCCTTAAAAATTTAGTTTGTATATTATATTAAAAAATTCCGATTATATAAATATATATAAAATAAATAAATCGTAATTATGACATCAGCAAGGACTACGTGGCGTACCTAAGAAGTTGACACGTAAGCAAAGTGAGGTCATCGTCTAAGCTCCTTTAATAGAGAAGATAGATAAGAGTTAAATGCCATTTTAGTCCCTATACTTTGGGTCATTTTGTCAGTTTAGTCTAAATGTTTCATTTTTCTTTTGTAGGTCCAAAAAGAAATGTGGTTTGTTTTTTTCAATTTGACCATACTAGCCATTTATATGGTTGAACTACGTGCACGTGGCATCCCATCATCTCAACCGTTGATGTGCCTTGCAGTGGCGGATCTAGGATTCCGACCAAGCAGTAACGTTTTATAAATAAGCGGTAACGAAATCGAAAAAACGTCAAATTTTTCTAAAATTTACACTAAAAACGTCAAAAAATTTCCGACCAAGCGGTAGCGGAGGCTACCCCTTGTTACTACATACATCCGCCCCTGGTGCCTTGATTAATGATACAGATCACTTCGTACAATTGTATGATATTCCACTTGTAATTGATCCTCGGCGTGTATTGTATGGATTACAAATAATATAATTAATGAGTTATATATATTTAGTATATAATTGATCCGTAGCAAATTTTGTTTTAAAACAAGTAGCAAACTTGATCTTAAAATGATTAAGATAGGAAATTTGCGGATATGGTGGGAGCTCAATGGAACGTTGAAAAACTCAAATGTGACACACACGTTATATAAACGTGTTATAAAAAAATATAAATGGTAGATATTCGACCAAAGTCCTGCACAGGTGTTGCTAGTTCTTTGTGTTCACTCATAAAGTAGGTTTTGTCTTCTTCTGCTCGCATCCTTTTCTTTTTTATTTTTCTGTCTATACCCTTTTAAATAAAAAATAACATCTTTACACAATGTATTATATATAAAGTTTTCATAAAAAAATAACATCTTTACACAATGTAAATCTAATCTGACTTATAATAAAAAAAAACTCCAAATAATACCACATGTCATTTTCTTCTTCAACATCATAAATTTTATTTATAATTATTTAATAAATTTCTTTTAATATTTATATTAATAACTAATATATAGATATCATTTATTTTTATCCTTTTCTTTATCTAAGACTAATAAACAACTTTAATTTTGCAATTTAGACCATTTGTTTTTTTTTACTTTTAACCCAAAGTTTTTCATCTTTTGCAATTTAATCCTAACTCTTTTTTTATTTTCAAATTTGGTCCACCATACTTATCATCTTTCCCAAGTTTTTCGTTTCGTTCTAAATTTTGTGAGTTAATGCACTGCAACGTGCGTGTGGGGTTCAACATTTTCTTCGTATATTTTTTCCCGTTTCACTGGCCTGTCGCAACATATATTTTTCCCCGTTTAACAAGTTTGACCAACACGTGAGTCCTGGATTGACTTAGTTATTTTTTTATGTTTTACGTTTCGGTTTAATTTCTCTGCAACGAGCGTTCGTGATTCAAAGATTTTACGTCTGCTTTTCGCTCAGCGTTATTTTTTTCGTTTTTATTTAATTTGTTTTTACGAGCTTTTCCGGTGTTGGTGGTCGCTGACAGTGGTATAACATTGGTACTACTTGACACAGTTTTACAATAACCGTTGCAATGCAGGGGCTTAATACTAGTGATATAATATAAATAATAGAAAAAAATAAACATTACAATATTTGATATAATTCCATAAGATTGTTAGGATTTAGATGATTTCTACTGTTTATGAATTCATAATAGGTGTCGTTTTTTTTTTCACCGAAGAACATCGATTGGTTTTAAAAATATATACAATCTGCTTGGTTTTAACGGTTTAGGATTTGCAACTTGGAGCAGGTTGTGTAAACCGAATCGGCTGTTTAAGATAGATTATTTGTTTATATTTTTCACTAGGTTATATTCTAACTAGGTTTGAACCCCGTATATTACATTAGTTGAATAAATGTAATTTTATATATTAAATAATAAAAAAAAGTTATATCTTTGAGAACCCCGTGTATTGTACGGATTGGGTAAATTTAATTTTATATATTAAATATAATGAGAAAACTTACATTTTAAGACCTCATGTGTTATACGGGTTAAGCACATTTAATTTTATATATTAAACAATAAAAAATATATCTATATAAACCCTATGTATTATATGGATTGAATAAATCTAATTTTATATACTACATAATAAAAAAGTTATATTTTTAAAACCCCGTGTATTACACGAGTTGCATAAATGTAAATTTGTGTAGTAATATCTTTAAAAAAACTAACGGATATACTCGATATACGATGGATGGGGTGATTGCGGTGATTGTTCTTATAAATGTCGCATAAACATAGTGATTACCGTATTTGAGTTGAGAATTGAACACGGAAATAAAAGTATAAAACCAATAAACATTGATTAATATTCTGTTTACCGCTTATAAACATTTTTTAAATAGGTTCTATCCTTAACTACTTTAGTTTAATAAAATAAAATAAATAAATCATTTACGTTATATTAATTTATATCGAAGGGATTAGTCCAAGCGTTATGTGATTTGTTAACCATATGAAAATGCACGTTTTGACGTATCCGATTGAACTCGATATATCCTATAGTTGCATTGCGATTGAATCAAAACGTAACGTAAATCGAATTTATATCGTACAATCATAACGTATTATACGTGACCCGACTAACTCGAATTTATATCGTCGAGGCAACTCTTGAACTGGTCAAAGTAGCATTTATAAAGTTCATAAAAAATTAAGTGGTTAAAAATTGCATTTCCTGAATTTAAGTGCTAAAAAAGGGTAAAGATAAAGTTTGATAAAGTTTTGGGGTAAGAAGGAAACTATAACAAAGTTATAAATATTATAAAATATTGTATTATCTCTGATGTGCGTGAAGTGTGTTATGGTTTTAATGTATAATTTAAGCCCTTTTACACTTTTTTAGCCAAGTTTTAAATTTATAAAACACGATATTTACTAACACTAAACACACATATGGGCAAGTGCACCCATCGTTAGCATAGTATAGTGTTGGTAAGATACCAAGGTCCTCCAAGGACACAAGAGCTTTTAGTACCGGTTTATCCTCAACGTCTAATCAAATCAAAAAGTTAGAAAAAGATTTTAAACTAGAAAAATAAAACTAACTAAAATGCTGAAAATAAAAATAAAAATAAAAACAGATAGACAAGATGAATCACTTGGTTCCGACTCGTATCTAGTGTAACCTTTGATTATTTCCGCACTTTTGCACTTTTTAAGAGATTATCTTAGTTATTGTAGTAGGCCCCTCTTTTGAAGGTGACGTTACCCTCACCCCAGTAGTTTGAGTCAGCAAGGATACAATCCTAAAAGGGTGGATTATTGAAAGATAATTAATTAAGTTATTAATGCAAATTATGGTAGGCCCCTCTTTTGAAGGTGACGTTACCCTCGGCTAAGTAGTCTGAGTCAGCAAGGATACAGTCCTAAGTAGCCGAGTTATAGTATTAATAGTAGTTTAAGTTATGAGGGGATCAAAGAGTTTGGACCCCCGCCATCCAATACCGTTAAGTATTGAAGGAGGTCCTACTAAATTTGACACAGGTCCATTGCAGGACCTCTAAACGCTGAACAATGACAAGACTCTTACCAAACCGTTCCCTTAACCCCCGACCAGGTAGCCAACATACCTCCATATAGACCGTGGAGATATGAATGGTGAAAATCTTTTATTTTATATAGACAGTAAAATTATGTCAAGACACCACGGACAAACGATAAGGAAGAATCACATTCAACATAAGAAACTAGTTATTAAAGTCATTAATACAAAACCAAGTAAAAAGTGCGAAAAAATTAAAAATAAAAAGTATTACACTAGACACTTTGTCTTCACCAAGTGATGTAAGAGACTTAGGCAAACATGGCCTTGATTGTCAAGAACTCTTACGATCAATCTTGGATCCCGAGACGACTCACACACTCTACGATGGACAATGGATGATGGTGGTGGATGATGGTGTTATGGTGGTGGTGGGTGGTGGGTGGTGGGTGAAGTGTGAGAGAGGTGGTGTGCCAAGGGATGGTTTGAGCTTGAGCCAAGCACTCCTATTTATAGGCTGAACAGAAGCTCGGGCACGGCCTCGTGTCCAGTGGGCACGGCCCCGTGTCCACATCCTTCTCTTTCTTCATTTAATGCAGCTTGTTTTATTAGTTGACCACGCCCCCGTGTCCGATGAGCACGACCCCGTGTGCAGAAGAATCTTTGTACTATGAAGATTTGCCTGGATTGTGCGAATCTTATAGTTGACCATGGCCCCGTGTCCGCTGAGCACGGCCCCATGGTGGGCAATAGAAGCTTCTACCACTTTGTCTTTTCTGCTGACACTTGGGCACGCCCCCGTGCTGGCTGAGCACGGGGCGTGTTCAGTCTTCTGTCTTCTTGTTTTTTTTTTGGAAGACGCTGTCGTGGGGTCGGGCATGTCACGTCTTGTTCCTTTTCTTGTATTTATGTTAGATTTTGATGTCTTTTTGCTTCTTTTGTTAATTTGAGCTCATTTAATCCTGAAAATACAAAAGGAAGACAAAAGCACACTTTTTCCAACATTAGTACTAAAAAAGGGTTAGTTTTATGCCACAATTGATGTAATTTATATGTTGCATTTTGCACACATCAAATATCCCCACACTTGAATCTTTGCTTGTACTCAAGCAAAACTCTTTATAATGTGGCTTTACACTCCCAAATGGAATGGGTAGAAGGGAAAGTTTTTTGGGCTTGTCGTAGAGTGTCGGGATTTCCAAGATTCTTTATTAAGTTATGTTTTTATTTATTTACAATCCTATTCGTCATGATTTATTTAAAACTTTTCATAAGATAAATTACTTATTTGGGCATAACATGCCTCTTTAAAATTCCATTTATATACAAGTTCACATACCTCACGGGGATCAGTCAACACTCGGCCGAAGATGTATTTTAGTGGATCACTCGAGAGCGGCATGGAACTTACTCCTACCATAAGCTTGCCAAGCAATCAGTCCTCCTCCTTTTAAACTATATACCTTTGTAAATATCAAGAGGACTTTTTGGGTGAAGGGTTAGGCTTGGGTTAAAGGTAGGTGGTTGGGTTAGTGGTTAGTGAAAGGGCAAAAGGCGTAACGGGTGTCGGTTTTCGTATGACTTTTTATTTTTGCAACTTTTATTTTGATGAAGCTTTTAATTCAAACAAAGTTATATTTTTGATAAACTTGTTTGTTTATTTTCTTTTGCTTCATCCTCAACACCTTTTTTTTTTTGAAAAGTCATGCGAAAAACCGAGCTAGTTACTAAAACAAAGGGTTAAAAATAAAAAAAAAAGGTTTTGGTGGGTGAAAGGGTGTTTGGTTAGGGTTAAGAAATGAAAAGGTTTAGGCTCAAAGGGGTTAACTAGGGGGATTTTGGGTAGGTGGTAAAAAAAAGAAAAATAATGGTGTAGAAATAAAAAAAAAGTTAGTCCTAATGCCTCCATCATTTACTTACTCGGGTTTAAGTTGGTAAGGACCGGGAATGTATCGTCGTGGCAACTTCTAGAGTCGTAAGAACCAAGCGGCTATTCACACAAGAAACGAAAAATGAGCATTTAGTTTAATAATATGTAATTGTATGCTCAATAAAGGCTCAAAACTCACTTTTGTAGTAATGGGTTTTTTATGTGATCAAGTATATATAATCAAATTTTAACTAAGCTTGTCATGCCTTTTCATAATTTTCTTATGTTGGTTCTTTTTATCACGACGCTATCGGTTGTATATTTGTAAAAATATAACCTTTTTAGAATTTGAAATTCCCAAGTTAAACCTAGACAAGTAAAAAAAATGAAAATTTTTGAAAAAAATTTGGGGTGATTAGCGGTTCCAATAGAGTTTTGTGTAAGGCTTGTATTTAGGACTTGCAAGATTCAAGGTTTTAGCATCCCCCCCACACTTAAATTACACATTGTACTCAATGTGTCCCAAAAATAAGTTTTTAGGTTGATTGAATGTGTAAAAAGGTGTAAAAAGCAAAAAACTTTGTGTTACAGGGCACTGGACACGGCCCCGTGCCTGGTGGGCACGACCCCGTGTTCAGGTGCCAGTAACGAAAACTTACAGAAGGTGGATACGAGGGCGTGTTGGGTGGACACGTCCCCGTGTCTGTCAAGGTCTGCAGAATTAAAACAAACAGCAGGTTCAGGGGAGTGGGCACGGGGGCATGTCGGCTGGACACGGCCCCGTGCGGACAATCTGCAAGGTTGAAAGACAGGTTTCTTTCTTCGGTTTTCCTGTCCCGGCTTTAGTAGTACTAATGCTTAGTACTCTAAGCCTCGTATGTACCTGCTTAATCAATAAACACCATACCACACCATAGCAAAAAATCTAATTTTACCAAGTTTAATATCCATGTCAAAGTTAAAAGAAAAATAAATGCAGAAAATAAAAGAAGTTAAGGAAAGTAAATTGTTCAACACTTGCCACGCAGGCCTCAAATTGTTCAAGATGGAAAAGGTTAACCTGGGGAATCACTAACCAACCGTTTCTTCCTCCGCTCCTCCTGCCTAATCCATGTCCTCGTCTTCATCATCATCCTCCCCACCATGGCCAGCCATGTACTCCCGGATATTTCCAATATCATATTGGATATCGGATATGTTTCTCTCGATCGTTTCGACCCGGTTGTACGTGTTGCTTGCCATATTGTAGGTGTTCCTGGTGCACATGAGGTTTTCCTGCAACAAATCATGTAAACTTTGAAAGTTAGGAAAACCGCCTCCTGAGGAGGAGGATTGGCCCGGATCACCATGGGGCTGGTATTGATACTGATGATGTTGTGGAGCGTGGAGGACAAGTGCTTCTTGCGGGTTCCATGCGTGACCTTGCATCCTTTGAAAGCTTACCGTCCCGTCTTCAGCCTCATATATTAGGTTCATTGAGCGGCAGATGTGTATATCTACCCTACCCGACCATGGGCTCCTGTCAAATGAACTAGGTATGCGGGTGAAGTGCCTGAAGAGACGGTACACCCATCCCCCAAAGAAGATAGGAGTCGGTGCACTAGCAAGGCGGTTATGATGCATGTTTCGGAGCATGAGGAACGGAACATCGAGCAGCCTGCGGTTGTGGATGCAGTGGAGGACAACCAAATCTCTTAACCCAAAGACGCCACCGCTATCGTGTCTTTGACTAAAAGAGTAGCCGAGGAGCCTATGGATGTATCTGTAGAGTGGATCCCTCAACTTCGTACTCTTAGTGCTACTCGGATTGTAGTACCCTTCACCAATCTGAGCCCACGCGGCTTGGCGATCGTTTTCACCTATCTCTCGCATCCCTCCGGTATTTTCCTCGTTTCCCGCATCCTCTTCCGCATACAACCCGACGATCGATCCAAATTGTGCCA
Source organism: Helianthus tuberosus (assembly GCA_030545235.1). Taxonomy (NCBI): domain Eukaryota; kingdom Viridiplantae; phylum Streptophyta; class Magnoliopsida; order Asterales; family Asteraceae; genus Helianthus; species Helianthus tuberosus. The sequence continues at coordinate 178,365,056 of CM060354.1, forward strand.
TAGAGATCGAATACCTAGTTCCGCCACATCGGAATACTACCCCATCATTGTCGAATGGGTCGCACCTTGAGTTGAATGTGAAGGTGCTATAGAATTCCAAAGAGCATTCGTGGACGGAACGGAGTCTAGTTGTTAAAGCGACTCTTAATGGCCCGGTGACAATGTTGTTGAAACGGTCGATTTGATTCACCATAGTTAACAGTTCCGTGCATGCTTGCCTCGGGTATTCCTCCGGCCTTGTCTGAAGTATTTCGTATCTAGCCCTAACATCGAGCTCATTTGCGTTAAACCTCGTGAACTTCCTTGCCATCTGAAAGAATACACCAAAAGTTAGCACGAAACAGAAGAATTTTCGGACAAAACTACAAACAGTGGGCTGGACACGACCCCGTGTCCAGGCGTCTGTTACTCAAAAATTCCATTTTTCGACCCGGTTTCAAAAACTTGAAAATTTTTGGTCCAATAGGTGCGGTTTTCCCCGAAATTGAAACCCCAAGTGCCGTTTTTCCCAAAACAACCCGTTTACCCATTCAATTTTATCTTTTTCGGTTCAAAAACAAGGGTTTGGGGTTTTTATGAGAAATCGGGCTAATCTATGAACAATACAAGTGGATTTACTTCCCATAACACTAATCTAACTAAATGCAAACAGATCTAAACAAAAATTTGAGGTTCGATCCGGATAAACTTCAAGAACCCTAGATTTTCCCCAAATTTTTGGTGTTTTAACTACATGCAAGTAACTAATCTAACTACTAATGATGTAAGAATCATACCTTGACGTTGTTAGAACAAAAGGAGACGTCGAAAATCTGTGAAAAATCGCCTGGAACCAGAGCTTTTTTGGGGAAACGGGGCGTGTGGAATGTTATAACTGTTATGAAAAAGGGGTTTTATCCCGACTGCAACGCGGACACGGCCCCGTGCCGAGCAAAGTTTTAATTTTTTTTTCAGTGCTCGTGTGATTGCCCTTGTTTCCCAAAAACTTTGGTTAGAAAACTTACCGATTAAGATGTCGTTCCGTTTGTTCGTAACTTACCAGGTATGAGGTTGGTGTTTTCATTCTTCGGTTGTTTGAAGCGAGATCTCCTCCTCTTCATCCTCAATGAATCCTTGATAGAGTTTCAGCCGTTGGCCATTGACTTTGAATGGAGGCCCATTCCGAGATTTAATTTCTACTGCACCATGTGGGAAAATATGGGTGACGGAAAAAGGTCCTGACCACCTAGACTTTAATTTACCAGGAAACAATCGAAGTCGTGAATTAAACAAAAGAACTAGATCTCCTACTCGAAATTCATTAGGTTTAATATGTTTGTCATGCAAGTTTTTCATTATTTCCTTATAAATTTCGGAGTTTGAGTATGCATAATTCCTAAGTTCGTCTAATTCATTTAATTGACAAAATCGATTTTTACCAGCAAACTCTAAATCTAAGTTTACATTTTTAATTGCCCAGTAGGCTTTGTGTGCAATTTCTACTGGCAAGTGACAACTTTTTCCATAGACGAGCTTATATGGGGTTGTACGTATTGTTGTTTTATAAGCAGTTCGAAAAGCCCATAAAGCATCATCTAATTTATCTGCCCATTCCTTTTTATTTAACCCTACGGTTTTTTCAAGTATTCGTTTTAAACCTCTATTAGTCACTTCGGCTTGTCCGTTTGTTTGAGGGTGATATGCTGTCGAGACCCTGTGATAGACCCCATATCTTGTTAAAAAGTTTTCGAGTTGATGGTTGCAAAAATGGGTACCTCTATCACTTATTAATGCTTTAGGTGTGCCAAAACGAGAGAATAGTTTTTTCAGAAATCTTACCACGACCCTTCCATCGTTTGTTGGAAGTGCCTCGGCCTCGGCCCATTTAGACAAGTAATCTACTGCCACAAGTATATATTTGTTTCCTTTCGACGGTGGGAAAGGTCCCATAAAGTCGAGTTCCCACACATAAAAAATTTCACAAACAAGAATGCCATTTTGTGGCATTTCGTTTTTGGAAGAAATATTACCTGTTATTTGGCAAGCATCACATGTCTTGACAAGACTTTGGGCGTCTTTGTAAATGGTTGGCCAATAAAATCCTGAATCAAATACCTTTCGTGCGGTACTGGCGGCACCATGATGCCCTCCGTATGGACCTTCATGACAATGGCGGAGAATTCTTCGTGCTTCGCTACCATGTACGCATCGCCGGATGAGTTGGTCAGCACACGTTTTGAAAAGATATGGATCTTCCCAAAAATAATGTTTCACATTAGCAAAGAATTTCTTTCTTTGATGATGTGGCCAACCTTTTGCGACTATACCGCTAGCTAGGTAGTTAGCATAGTCGGCGTACCATGGTTCTTCCTTGTATTCCACCATTTCTAGGGACTCTGTTGGAAATTTTTCGTTGATTTGCTCGTCCCTGGTTGCCTCAAAAGCTGGGTCTTCTAAGCGTGAAAGGTGATCTGCTGCGGTATTTTCTGCTCCTCTTTTGTCTTTGATTTCAATATCAAATTCTTGGAGGAGTAGAATCCACCGAATCAACCGTGGTTTTGCATCCTGCTTTTTGAAGAGATATCGGATGGTTGCATGATCTGTATAGACTATAGTTTTAGAAAGAACAAGATAAGAACGAAATTTATCGAAAGCAAATACCACAGCTAGTAATTCTTTTTCAGTTGTTGTGTAATTTTCTTGTGCATCATTAAGTGTTTTACTAGCATAATAAATTGGGTGGAAATGCTTTTTCTTTTCTTTGTCCCAAGACAGCTCCAACTGCAAAGTCACTAGCATCACACATGATTTCGAAAGGAAATTTCCAATCAGGTGCTGTCATGATAGGTGCATTGACTAACATTTCCTTTAGGGTTAGAAATACTTGATTGCAATCCTTGTAAAAGATAAAAGGAGCATCTTTTTCAAGTAATTTTGTTAGAGGCCTTGAAATTTCCAATCAGGTGCTGTCATGATAGGTGCATTGACTAACCAGTTTTTTTTACTTAAATATTCTAAAGTGGATCGATTCCATTACGTATTGTCGGATCTGGAACGAATTAAGGGGTTATATAAACTCCCTGGACCTTCACGAATCTCCTACACCTCCCACATTACTCAAACAACTCGAAAATGTCGGAACTCCAAACCTACAATTGCCGGAAAATGAAACAGTCGCCGGAAGTTCTTCGAGCCGCTGTTCCCGACGATACCGGTCCACTTTCAGTCGTTTAATCGGTATAATACTATATGTTCAATGTTTCTGCAAGTTTAATTGTATTATAACCCAGTTTAGATCGTGATTTAAACGGGTTTGACTTCTGTTGACCGGGACAATGGGGAAGATGATAAACAGTAAAATGTTTATTTATTTAATTTTATTCAAAAACATAATTCAATCATTAAATCATAATAAATCAGATATAATTAGTTAAAACCTGAAATTTTTAACTTAAATACTTTACACACTCATACATTTATTAAAAATATTATGTTAGTTAAAATTTTTATAAAACTGTTTTATTTAATCAAAAACAGTTTATTTTTTACAAATTTATAATAAATCGGTTTTTATGAGTTAATTCCTGAAATTTTTATGATAATTATCTTATATGTTGGACTTTACAGAAATAATATTGTTGTTAATATTTCACATAATTGTGATATTTTTGTAATTAAAACAATGTTTACACTTTAAAGGTTTAGTTTCATTTAATATATTTAAAATTAAATAACCATATAATCTATGTTCGAAATTATTTTTATAACAAAGTACACATTTTTCTGAGTTTATAAAAATTCAGAAACTGATTTGTTTATTTACACCTTATTTTTAATAATTATAAATCTATAAACTTAAATACTGATATTTTAACCATTTTAATTCCACTTATTTATATAAAATTATTCCAGAACCCTAATAATTACTGTAAATCAGTAATATTGCATGTTAATTATTTAAAATGTTATTTTTAATTTTTCTGATTTAAATTAATTACTTACATAATTATTTAGATAAATATCATGTTATTTCATTTTGAAACTATAAATAATTGTTTATTCTAAAAATATATATATTCTGCCATAATAATTATTTTAAACCAGTAATATCCTAGTTCAATAATTAAAAATGTTATTTTTAATTATTCTGACTTAAATTAATTATTTTGATAATTAGTTATATAATTATCATATTTATTCTTTAAACAATATAATTATCATCTACCAAATAATTATATATTTTTGTACTTCTAAATTCAATTATAATTTATAAACTAATCATATCACTTATGAAATATTTTGGTATAATTAATTATGTTAAACTAATTATATAAATCTAATATAATTGATTCATTATTTTAAAATGTTTGTAGTAACTCAATTATGTACGTATATAATTTAATTATTTATGTCAAAGAAATATTTTTCATATATAACATCATATTCATTTTCCGAGTCCTCTTATTAGGTTATCCAAATCACATAATTACCATTTAAACAAGACACTACCGAATCCTATAGATTTAGGAATTCCAATTAAAACATTATTGTTAATACATATTCCATATTGTTACATGTTCAATCAATTAGAGTGACGTGGAATCTTTTTCCCAAGAACTCTCACACTTTGCATATTTGTTTGGACTTAACCGAAATCAAGGTGAGTTCATAGTCCCTTTTTACAATTATTTTTGGGATGATACATATGTTACAATGTGATACAAACTATTTGCTATTTGTGGTTTCCCCGATTGTTTTTGCATTTGCTTAATACTTTGTTGTTTGCTTTAAGAAGTTTACGTTCATCAACTTGCATAAGCCCATCGGTTGTATTATAGCGCTATAGGATTGACACCCCATCCAGACTTCCAACTCTACAATTTTGTTATTTTTTTTTGGAGCCACATACATACATACATACAAGGAATGATGGATGATATTACTGAGTATTGTCATAGGTTTGAATGTACCACTAAGTAACTACATGTATTACTCTTTTGCTATAAAGACATATCGACAACCACTTTTGTTAAAACTTTATCTATATCACATTTACATTTTTTGCAAAACAAAACCTATGAATTAACTCAACCTTTGTTGATCGTTTTACTCCTAACATATGTTTCAGGTGATAATTTGTGATGCCATGAATTGCAAGAATATTTCACATAGGATGGATCAAGACTTATTGCCTTAGATTTAATCCGAATCAATTATGCTTGTTTAACAATTTGTTATTTTGTAATTTGCTTTTGTACTTGTACTTCTTTCAGATTTGAATGCAATCTACATAATTGAACCTTAATCATATTTCAACTTAATTTAAACTCCATGTGCTCAAATGCATTCTATCAAGTTTCGTGACACCTTTGGCTTTTCCGCCTCCGGCCGGGGTGTTACAGATTGGTATCAGAGCCATGGTTATAGGGATTTAGGTTATTAGAAATTACTTTTGACCTAGACTATAACTTACCTAGGACACTTTCCATTAGTAACTCTTCCGTTATCTTTGCCTTGTCTTCATCTCTATTCTTATCTTTTGTAACCAATGCCTCGTCACCACAGATCTTATCTTTAAATTTTACAAATGCTCATCACCTATCCTTAGGTGATTATTTTCAAAACCTCTTCTGATTTTTAAATTCTCATCAAAGTCTTGGGCTCTAATAACGAACTCGTGCAATCTGGAAGGGTGGATGCCTGTATTCCGAGTTTTCTGTCTAGGCAAGCACTTCGTATACATCTCATCAGACGCGAGACCAGTTGTGCTTACCTGGGAATTCTTGGGATGAGTATCCACTTATAGGCTAAAGCATGACTTCACCAAGTTATAAGAGCCCAACTACTTTGATTTGTCATTGATGTCGTTTATTCGTGGAATAAATGATATCCATCTTGTTACGTGTCTTCTTTGATCCTCATTGATTTTATGAAACTACATTACCCCATTATGAAATCACTATAATCTTTCTTTCAGAAAATACCTCCATGACGAGACACACGTTGCCTACCTGGGAACTACCGATGAGAGTACAGTACGCCTATCGGCTCAAGGCATGTTACCCTAATTCAAAAGGATTTTTTTTTCCTTTCTCCGTTTCAGAACAATCCAAGTTTTTATCGATCTACGTTGTACTACTATCAATTTATTACGATACGATTCCCTCCATTTCAAAGTTTCAAAATTTTCTCGAGACCATACCTGTCAGATTCAAATTTTCAAACTAGCTGCAGAACGTAGCATGGAAGCACTAACCGATCACATGGTGTAATCCGGAATCTCCTTATCTATATAAGAAACTCACTACACGAGCTAATCTACACAAGAACTACAAACTTCTTATATAACTCAACACATACCCAAACCTTTCTTAGTTCAACAAAACCCCATATTCAAATGGCAAATCTCCCAACAGCATATGCTGAATCTTCAAATGCAGCAAAAATTCATCCTTTCCTTCAGTTTACTACTTTACACTATCAAGAGAGGTATAAAAAACTCAAGCATAAAGAAGTTCTTACTATTAGCAGTATTGATTGGCAACGAATAGGAATGTTTGATTTCAGTGGTTTGCTGGCAAGATCACTACAACCTAATACACCCTGGCGCCGTTTCTTCGACATCCTAGAACCATCATATGATGAACTAGTGTATGAGTTCTTGTCCACTTTCTATTACAAATCTAATGAAAATCTTGCCAATGAATCCATTCATTTTCAACTTTGTGGGCAATTTCATACTATGTCATTAACAGAATTCGCAGTTCATCTGGGCATATATACAGATGAAGAAGTCAAACAACCCATTTTTACGGAGGCATCAACATCTGGTTCCTCCGCGAATATGGTAAATTATTGGCAATACCATTCATTAAAAGAATGGTGTATCAACAATAATTCTACAAGCTTCATAGACCCTTGTTATCAATATATGCACCGTGTTTTAGCCCACACTATCACGGGGCGCAAACATAATATACACAGGGTTAAAACAATCGAACTTTTCTATTTGTATAGTATTTTTGAGCAAGGAACTTGGTTTGATGAAAACATGATGACTCAAGAGCAGTTAGCATCAGAACCCTTTTTGCAAGCACCATTACTGCCACATTCTTTCCAATCACTGTTGAACGAAGTAGAACAACTGCCACCAACTGATTTGGCAGGCCCAAGTACGATGCCTCAAATGAATCTACCTCCAGATTCATTGGGAGACGAAGTGACTAGGTTAAACAATCAAGTTCAAAATTTGTCTCAACAAATAAGATGGTTGACAGAAAGAAATCAATGGTTGGAAAGCATGCTGATACAAATAACTGATCATATGCAACTGCCTCTACCACTTCCACCACCTTATAATCCTGAATTTGATCCATTACATAACTTATTTCAAATGTAAATTTGTTCAATAGATTGTCAAACAAACAATGCTATCATTGCTAATGTGAAACAATGTTTTGATGTAATTAATGTTGTGCTATATTGATGCTTATTTGATTTAAACAATGCTTCAACTTTATTTGTTTTCCTCGCTTAACTAGAAGTGCTATGTGGACCATGCAACGAAACGCGTAATTTTGGGTGCACACTTAATTACGGGGTTCGATGCATGAGAATCATAGTAAGCCTTGTTAAGTAAGGTGGCATATAAAAACATTATGTGGTTATGTGATTATCCATTATTTGCTCATTTGTACACACGATTGTTTGCATAATATCTACATTACAAATCCAGTATGACATAGTGCCATGCAACACAATTTCTATACAATGATCCTCGTAAATTCCTCAAAATTTACAGCATCAAACAAAGCATTTATTCCGACTTACATGGTAACAAATACCGTGTTTGGAATGAAACTTATTTGAACATACTTGCTTTGTGCTTATACATGCTTATACAAACACAAACACGTGAAACAATTACAAATTTGTTGAGTTTTATACTATTAAACAAGACTACATAAACTATAAGGGCCTATTATGACATGTTGTGAAACTACAATTTGAGGGATCTAATTTTCATTTCTTGAAACTTGCTTGAAAACGTTAATTTAAAGTCTGAGGACTAAAACCGTCATTTTTAGTAAGTACAAAAGTCCGGGGACTAAAAAGTCATTTTTTGAAAACAATTTAGAAAATGACAATATTAGTCCCTGTAGTTCAAGTTTTAATTAATGACCAAAAGGACCCTATATTTTTATTTCCAAAAATAAATATGTTTATTTTATTTAAAATATAAGTTTCAGAAATAACACTAAGGACCCTAAACTTTTGAGTTTTCAATGTATACACTTTAAAGGTTTAGTTTCATTTAATATATTTAAAATTAAATAACCATATAATCTATGTTCGAAATTATTTTTATAACAAAGTACACATTTTTCTGAGTTTATAAAAATTCAGAAACTGATTTGTTTATTTACACCTTATTTTTAATAATTATAACTCTATAAACTTAAATACTGATATTTTAACCATTTTAATTCCACTTATTTATATAAAATTATTCCAGAACCCTAATAATTACTGTAAATCAGTAATATTGCATGTTAATTATTTAAAATGTTATTTTTAATTTTTCTGATTTAAATTAATTACTTAGATAATTATTTAGATAAATATCATGTTATTTCATTTTGAAACTATAAATAATTGTTTATTCTAAATATATATATATTCTGCCATAATAATTATTTTAAACCAGTAATATCCTAGTTCAATAATTAAAAATGTTATTTTTATTTATTCTGACTTAAATTAATTATTTTAATAATTAGTTATATAATTATCATATTTATTCTTTAAACAATATAATTATCATCTACCAAATAATTATATATTTTTGTACTTCTAAATTCAATTATAATTTATAAACTAATCATATCACTTATGAAATATTTTGGTATAATTAATTATGTTAAACTAATTATACAAATCTAATATAATTGATTCATTATTTTAAAATGTTTGTAGTAACTCAATTATGTACGTATATAATTTAATTATTTATGTCAAAGAAATATTTTTCATATATAACATCATATTCATTTTCCGAGTCCTCTTATTAGGTTATCCAAATCACATAATTACCATTTAAACAAGACACTAACGAATCCTATAGATTTAGGAATTCCAATGATCCAATTAAAACATTATTGTTGATACATATTCCATATTGTTACATGTTCAATCAATTAGAGTGACGTGGAATCTTATTCCCAAGAACTCTCACACTTTGCATATTTGTTTGGACTTAACCGAAATCAAGGTGAGTTCATAGTCTCTTTTTACAATTATTTTTGGGATGATACATATGTTACAATGTGATACAAACTATTTGCTATTTGTGGTTTCCCCGATTGTTTTTGCATTTGCTTAATACTTTGTTGTTTGCTTTAAGAAGTTTACGTTCATCAACTTGCATAAGCCCATCGGTTGTATTAAAGCGCTATAGGATTGACACCCCATCCAGACTTCCAACTCTACAATTTTGTTATTTTTTTTGGAGCCACATACATACATACATACATACATACATACAAGGAAGGATGGATGATATTACTGAGTATTGTCATAGGTTTGAATGTACCACTAAGTAACTACATGTATTACTCTTTTGCTATAAAGACATATCGACAACCACTTTTGTTAAAACTTTATCTATATCACATTTACATTTTTTGCAAAACAAAACCTATGAATTAACTCAACCTTTGTTGATCCTTTTACTCCTAACATATGTTTCAGGTAACAATTTGTGATGCCATGAATTGCAAGAATATTTCACATAGGATGGATCAAGACTTATTGCCTTAGATTTAATCCGAATCAATTATGCTTGTTTAACAATTTGTTATTTTGTAATTTGCTTTTGTACTTGTACTTCTTTCAGATTTAAATGCAATCTACATAATTGAACCTTAATCATATTTCAACTTAATTTAAACTCCATGTGCTCAAATGCATTCTATCAAGTTTCGTGACACCTTTGGCTTTTCCGCCTTCGGCCGGTGTGTTACAGATTGAATCCTATAGATTTAGGAATTCCAATTATCCAATTAAAACATTATTGTTGATACATATTCCATATTGTTACATGTTCAATCAATTAGAGTGACGTGGAATCTTATTCCCAAGAACTCTCACACTTTGCATATTTGTTTGGACTTAACCGAAATCAAGGTGAGTTCATAGTCCCTTTTTACAATTATTTTTGGGATGATACATATGTTACAATGTGATACAAACTATTTTGTTATTTGTGGTTTCCCCGATTGTTTTTGCATTTGCTTGGCCTCCTCAGCAGTTGCGGCCTTAACTTTCTCCGCCTCAAGATCGATTTCCAAGGATTCGCATTTGTCAACCTGCTCGTTCAGGCGGCGTTTCAGTTCAGCAATCTCGACATCCTTGGCCGTCAGATCCTTGTCTTTGCTTGACAGCTGCACCTTCACCTCAGCCAGCTTAACCTGCAAGGGATAAAAGACTCACTTAACTCTGCTAACAAGCATAAATTGAAAAGAGAAGTCTTTCGAACCTCAGCTTGCTCCTTAGCAGCACGAACAGCCTGCGCATCCTCGACTTGCGTTGTCAACTCAGCAGCCTTGCTCTCAAGCTCAGTAATTTTAGTGCGAGCAGCATAAGCGCGCTGGTTGTCTTTCTCGCAGATCTTCTTCCATTCAGCCTTCTCCTTTGCCAACAGATCCTCGGCAGCTCGAAGCTTGCCCTTCAGGCCCTCGCGCCCCCATTCCTCCGCTTTCCTATCAGCCTCAAACTTGGATTTCTCTTCCTCAAACTTGGCATTAGCCTTCTCAAACTCCTTAACTTGCCGCACAAGGCGCTCGCGGTATTTCTCCCAATCGACCCGCTCCCTAACCATCGTTCGCCATTCGCGAACGATTTGGTGGTTCGCGGCGCGAGTATTGGCCTCCCCAATCACATAAGTGCGATACAGCCCATCATGAGTCTTCGCCTTCTGCCGATTAACCTCACCAGGAGGGAAGGAATTTAAGAACCAATCGCGGCAAGGGCCGAACTCTTGAAAGGTGTCTTTCTGCTTCAAACCCCAGGGAGCTTGGTGGGGGGCATTACCACGTTCCTCTTCAGTATAAGTTTTATAATAAATGTCACCAAGGGTATCCCTCGCCCCGTGGGTTGTAACCCCCAGCGCCACCAGAACTCGCGCCACCAGAAACGTATGGAGCCGATCCCCCAGTAGTTCCCTTGAAGCGATGGGAGGCATCATGCCGCGAAGGGTTGGTAGGCCACGCAGTGATAGAAGAAGCACCGGTATACTTTAGAGCATCATCAATAGGCTCTTCAGGAGCCTTTTTCTTTTCCTTCTCCTTCTCAACATCAGCAATAGGCTTTTCAGCAGCCCGTTTCTCTCTCTCCTGCTCAGCCCGCCTCTTCTTCCCCTCGTCAGCTCTTTTTTTCTTATCCTCATCAGCTTTCTTCTTGCGCTCCTCATCAGCTTTCTTCTTGTCTTCCTCGGTTTTCCTTTCCTCAGCCTTCTTTTTCTCTACATCAACTTTCTCCTTATCCCCCACAGCAGCCTGTTCTCCCTTCTCAGACTCCACTCCAACAGTCTTTGAAGGTTTAATGGTAATCTTAGGCCTCTTTGGCTCTGGCTCCAGAGGCTCCGTCAACACAGCACCTTTCTTTTCGGGCGTTTTCTTCTTGGCCTCTGCCGAAGATAAAAACATGTCAAAAAGAGGAAACAAAGAATGAGAAGCTAAGGAGAACTAACCAGGAGAAAACTGATAAAGGGAGCGCAAGTTGCTCGTTTTCTCGATCAAGGGAACCGCACCAGCTTTCGGCGCAGCAACCACACCAGCTGTGGTCTCGCTTCTATTTCTTTTTCTGCTGATCAACTTTTCAGCAGCCTCCTCTTCTTCTTCTTTTTCCTCTTCCTCTTCCTCATGCGCAACAGAGGAAGGAGTAGCACCAGCATCCGGGTTGCGAGAACCCGCGCTTCCGGAGCTCTTCGAACCAGCTCCTCCAGATTTCTTCTCGCCTATACGCGACAAACCTTCAAATGAATCACTGATCATAACGTAATCCTCCAAGTTACTTTGACGAAGGCGGAGAGTACCTTTGTCAGCAGCGCTAGCGGTTGCGCGACTACTCCCAGCTCCCTTGCTGGTCACCTCAGGATCCAAGGTGATAACCTTCTTCTTCCTCACAGGCTTTTTCTTCTTATCTTCAGGGTCAATACCCAGGTTGCGCAACACACCTGCAAAGACGTTAGACCACGAACTTAGCTCCCCATTCGAAGATCCCACAGACTCCTCGCTGGAAAGATAGACAATCTCTTTCCCAGCAGAAGTCACAGAGCGCAAGGGGCGAGGGTTAGGTATATGCGCACCTTCGGTTGCAGTAGGCGGAGTGGCTAATGCATCAGCAACTGGGTACATGAAATTACCCTTAATCTGTTCATACAATACTCTTCCCCAGCTTAGAGCGGGCGCGCGCCCATGGAACCACCAAAGGTGGGAAAGGCAGCTTGATACAGACGCGCATCTACATGACAAATTATAAAAATAAACACAAGTACGAAACTGGAAATGAACAAACCTAAGAGAATTACTAACCTCTATCGTCGATCATCAGAATGGGAACTTCCTTGCTGTCAGGCAGCCATTGATCACTCATCCGCGCCGCCACCAAGACGTTCTCACCAAACACTCGGTTTGGGGTGGCAGTAAGCATCATATACCAAGCCTCAGTCGTGGGGATCGCCAGATCTTCTTTAACAATCGCTTCCGTCCAGGCGCGAAATGTCATGGCGATCGGAATCACATCCTCGCGAATATAAAAGAATTTCGGTTTCCAGTCATGGAAACTCTTAGGAGGGTTAAGAAGAATCTTCTTTGCAGCTCCTCGGCTGGCAAACGAATAGAACCCCATGTTTCGGATCAACTGATAGAAGACCCTAAACCTTTCCACAGTTGGCTCTATATCATGAGATCGACAGAGAAATTTGAAGTGTCGAACTCTAACCATCCCAGGAGGACTCAACTGGGAGATGTGAAATCCATAGAACTGCAGGATATGTGCCATGAAGTTCGTTGCCGGCAACCGGAAGTTGCCTTGATGGAAGAAATCTTCATACAACGTGATATACCCCGGTGGTGCGTCGGTGGCCGTCTGATTCTGACCGGGGTACTTGGCATCCCATTCCGGTGGGAACCGGAAACCACGTACGATCTATTAAAAAAGACCTAAGTCCCACCGGAGAACGGGAACAGGACCTTCTTCAACAGGGATATCCTCTTGATGTTCTTCAGCCATAGTGAATAAGCTTCAAGTTCTGGAAGAACTTGAAGATATGAAGAATGATCTCGAAGATCTGCTACGAAACTTGAAGATTTGAAGATATAAAGGAGATGAATAGAGAGAAATATAACAATAGTAGAAGAGAAAGTGATGACTTCCCACATCTCGTCGGATATATATACCCATCGCATTTAATGCGATGGGTAAACGTGCCGAAGTCGCCGCGCACGTGGCCAATCAGAAGACGACACGTAAGGCGAGAATCCCGGAGTGACGGTTACCACGCGCGCGTGGAACTCACTCTCCTGACGGAATGACCAACCGTCAGAGACAACTTGATGACAGCCGTGTAAGTGGTCAACTCAAACGTCACCATCAACGACGTTTCTCACCAACTTGTCATATTTCAAATTTCAAAGGTTTTCCCGCCCAAAATTAATACAAACTCAATGAAGAAGTTACCAAGGGTAGGCACCATGGCAACACAAAGCAAAGAATCACCACCCGCCAGATATGTAGTCGCGCCGTAACATATGTCAAACATTTGTACGCGCGCGCCTACCAACCAAAAAACAAGCATTTTTCTACAATTTTTATTTTAATTCCAGAGCTCCAACCACTTGCCCCGCGCATGGTGCAGCACTGGACTGGGGGGGACTTGAAGGGGTATGGTCCCAAAAATCCGCGCAAATGTAACACCTCGAAAATTCACGTCCTATAATGCGTTGACACGTGTCATATGTTTGAACGTGTGAAAGAATGTTCTGAAGGGACTAAAGTTGACAAACTTGAAAAGTATATGAAAATACGAGTTCTAAATGTCAACGGTGAATAAATATATTGTACATTAACCCTACATAATGTTTATACCATCATACGAATAAATCATGGATCATACGAAGCTAAAAGTGAGATATTACAAACTACGGGGGTTAAATGTGTCAACATGTTTAAGTTATACCTCTGAGTGACCTTTTGACAAACCCGAAGCTATGTAACTATTAATTATGCTCACTAGAATGCACGATATAAATTTCATAAAGTTTCATTATCGTATGAGAAAGTTATGATCAAATTCGTAAGCGAGGGGTTAAAGCGTTAACGTTGAAAGTTATGACTTTTCGGGTTAACCAGAAGTGTCCAGGGACTTGGCAAAGTGGGTATAAGTCCTAAAGCCCTTATAGGTAAATAATAAGGGGTCAAATTGCAAAATATAAGCTTAGTTGACCTTTCGAAGAGCCAAGGGGCAAGATGTGGAAAACAGAAAATGAAAAATCTGTTTACAGGGGTCAGGCGGGCCGCGTAAAGGTTAATGAGACCTTACACGGGCCGCGTCAGGACATCAGATGCAGAAAATGCGAACAGCTTCCTGTTTTCGCACATATCCGACCTTTAATCGATCTTTTTGCATTGTGGGCGACCCCTAGGCACCCCCTAAGCACTAGGGACACATGTTAGTGATTTGTGGTCAGTGCTAGACTTGCTTATCAACAATTTGTGGTGTTTAAAACACTATATAAAGGCCATGAGTTGCAACAAGTCCCTCACACCTTCATCTGCACATTTGGAGCATTTCTGGAGCCAAGGACTTCTCTTAAGTGATCACATTTCGTGCATAGGACCTTGGTAAGTTTGCTAAACCTTCCTTAGTTAAGTTTTAGCTTAGTTATAGCTTAAAAGTCAAACCGTCGTAATTAACGGTTGACTTTAAGATTTATCACTAATGGTCCAGTGATTAGTCGAATCAAAAGTAGTTATAAGTTGGTAATTATGTGGGTAATAAACCCTCAAAAGGGTTCCCCCTGATTCCCACTCTAACTAGGTCAAATGTCGGGTCAAACTTGTATTTAAAAAGTCAACAGAATGTGTAAATTACAATTTATGCATAATTAGCAATGTAGAACACATACAACCTATTTGATCATTAATATAACTTGGTAATTAGTGTATGGACATGTCTAAACATGTTTAACCCGACAATTTACTGTTTAGACCCGGTTCGGAACCGAAAGTCACAAAGCTTTGACTTTTGCTTTGACTTCAGTTCTGACCCGCTTTGGTATGTTTTAAAAATACCTTAGAGCTCCATTTGGACCAGGTTACATGCTAGTATAACCCTCTGTGATTATACACCATGGTTCATTAGTTAACCAATTAATACGCATGATTCCGTTAATTGCTAATATGTTGACCATTATGCCCTTTTCACATTAAAACGTGATTTTTGGAAATGTAAAAGATTAGAAACTTTAATTACTGATATTTAAACTTGCATCCAAAATTTGACATCAGTTTGAGGTGTAGGTTAAGAGTTATGCTCGTTAGCGTAAAATTAAAGCTTTATGTTAATTAAACGGCGTATTTAGCGTATAGCGTACTTAAACATACTTTTTGATATCAAACTCTTTACCCACTGATGTAATATATTATTTTGGGATTTTTAAAGATTTTTAATAAATTTTAGGCTGAGCATAACTTATAGTCGTAGGCTTAATCCGGTAATTGTCGATTTTGCCCTTACGGGCTATAAAATGAGTTTTACATATCTAAACGACTCCAAACCTTTTGCTACTGATTATAAATGATAAATAAATTATTTTAAGCCTTCTGGAATAATAAAAATATCAGCCTTATGTATCAAACCCGGAAATGGCCTCTAATCGTTTTTTAAGCGTTGTTAACGCATAGTATGTACTAAAACTATTTTAAACATAAAAGGGTTGATACTGTTGGGATTAAACCCTACCAGAGGAACAGATAATGTAAAGCCAAAACCAAGTCACAACAGTGGATTCATAATAAGCAGCAGTTTACAATAAGCTTTCCCCTTGAAAGTGATTTATAACAACTGATGGTCTTTATCCGCTGTTCAGATACAACTACTGCTGGTCCTTCAACTGCTGATCAAAACCCTGAAGTATCCAACACTGCTGGTCCTATCTACTGATGATAAAACACTGCCCAGTCAAGGACTGATCAACCTTGAGTAAAGCACTGATGTAAAGAGAGAGCAGCTGTTTAGTGAATTATTTGTTTTATGTATAGTCAGTGGTTAGGTTAGCAGTGTTTGTTTAAGGACAGTAGATACAGGTTGTTAGGCTGTTAGACGTCGCTTTCATGGTGACGTCAGCTGAGATACCTCAGTGGTTTGGTTTGCCTATAAATGTAACAGTACCATGTACTGTTACATTTGATTGACTGAGCGGGTTCTTCTCCTCATGTCCAATCCTTTCATCTTGTGTGCAACCAACCTTGGGGCATCAGGCTGAGGGGGAGTTTAGTTTGTAAGCATATCTGTAATCTTTTGCTTTGATTTGTAAATCCTTCGACTCTATGAGAAGCAATTGTTTATCAAACTATTTTCTCCATTGATTGTGTTTACAAAGTTTGTTTTCATTTCCGCTGCACTTTACATGTTTCATATTCACAAATTGTTCAAAACATACAAACAAACACAATCTCAAGAGCCTCCGATCCTAACAATTGGTATCAGAGCCTGGACAGTCAAATTCGATCTAACAATCAATTTGACAAAACAGTTCGGCTCAAAATTCATTGATACTAAGGTTGGTTGTATTTTGTTGAAAAACAGAGTATCGATTAAATCATGTTCAAAATGGTTATTCAAAAACTCTGTAAATCAACCAAGATGTCATATGACACACAAATTTCACACAACAAGTAAATTCATGCACAAGACACTCATGGTTTCTAGATCTGAAAGCAATATCTGTTAAACCATGAGATTATTTTTATTTTCTAAATTGATTTAAACTATTGATGTGTAATCTGTGATGTTTTCATTAAATACTAAAGTACAAACCTCAGATTAACAAAACCTATGTTCATAAAAACATTGTTGTTTTGTTAACACAAAAAGAGGGAAATTAAAACTTTAGTTATTTAGATCTTATGTGTTGAAAACAGGTTGAGTTCCTAAAAAGGACAAAATCAACTATGTTCAAATACATTAAGAAAACAGGGGTCAACATAGTCCGTATCATATGTAATGTGAGATTGGGTGAAAAACTTGTGAAAACATGACCAAGTCTCTCAAAACATTACTGCAAAATGATTTTGGACTAATATTCACAAAAACTCTGAAGTGTGTTTATCTCAAAACTTTTGAATTCAGAAGAAAAGGGAATAAACTTAAAACACTTAAGAGTCAAAGCTTGGGGTAATAATGGTCAATTAAGCAACTGTTTATGCTCATTGGTTCAAGAAAGTTCAAGTGACATTAGTGTTCCCAGTGATTGAACTTACAAAAGGACTAGACAAATTTTCAAAATCATCACATAGAAATTAGATCTACAACAGGATCTTCAAAACTCATGTGTCCATGTGTCCTCATGTTTGCAATCAACTGACAAAGAAAATGGTACCAAACAGTGGTCAAAATGTTGTCAAAATATTCTACCACTGATGTCAAACCACTGACCATCTTCATAAAACTTGAGAATGATATGATTATGTTTTCTATTGAAAATTCACCAGATCCTTTTTGATATTGTTCTCAGAAAATCCTTTAACCATTTTTTTTTCAAAGGATTTTCTCGAATAACCAGGATATATCATTCATTTTTTAAGGATATATTTGGAACTTTTGCTTGTTTTTATTGGCAATAGTTTCAGCTCCTGACAGGATGTAATACCTTATTTTTGGTGGTATTATTGTCCTCATAAATGGGTCAAAAGGAAATGGTATATGTGTTAAGATCATGTCATACTCAGGTTTGCTCCTAAATTTTTATCAAAAGTTGGTTGCTAACTTGCTTGAATTACTAGGGTACTCATGTTTTAATTGAATATTAAACGAAAATGAGTTGCCTTAGCAAAAAGTTGTCATCATCTGGGGTACTAAACCACTGTCTTTCAAAATTGACATGTGGCACAACCTTGAATGAAAATCTTCAAAACTGTTGCTGAAACACCTGTTCTTCAGATCTGTACCATTTACCCTAATCACTGTTTTGTTCCAACGTCTGATCTCTAAACACTGTCCACTGCTGAAAGTTAACCACTGATCCCTCATTAAAAAAAAAAAAGCACTGATGTTCAAAATCAGTGTCTTATCCGCTGATATGCTATCCACTGATAGTAAAAATCATCCACTGCCCACAATTTTTACCGTTGTAACCACTGATACTTGATACGTCAGTGGCTCTTAAAACAACTGTTCTCCCTACTTCATCCGTTTCATCAGTGTTTGACACGTGGTCAGTTTTTAGCCCTCAGATCGTAATAACCGCTGCCACATCAGCGATCATTTTTTTCCCTAAATAAAACCCTGCCCTAAACCCCAAACAGGGTTTTACACTGTCGAATTGAATTCCAAAATTCTCTTCTCATAGCAGTTTCCAACCCTTCTTCTCAAAAACTTCAAAATCATTCTTCGTTCTGCTCTGCAAAAATGACAAAATCAAAGTCAAAATCAAAATCACCACCATCTTCAAAAGAGGTCGCTCAAACGGCCGAAGAACCCATCGAAATACCATACAAACAATCTCACAACTATTTAGGTTTACTCAAAAAACCCAAAGACAATCATACGTTCGACTCTATCATTGATACAATATCTGCATCAAAGTACAAAACTTTGTTGACAGCAAATGCTCTCATCTACCTGCAAACCCAGAGAGAGTTTTGGAAAAAGGCGACGCTTGAAAAACAAGACGATAAAGTCATAGCCATTAACTCCTCGATACAGGGTAAAGTGATTCAAATCACACCACAATCAATCTCCGAAGTCTTTAATCTTGACGATCAGGAAGGTAAAATCTCTTTTGATAAAGCCGAGATGAAAACTGATTTCGTAAAAAGGGGTTATGCAGAAGAATCAAAGGTAGATACCTTACAAAAAGGTTATTTTCCATCTGCACCCAGATTTTTATTTCACACACTTCTGATGTGTGCTTCGAATAAAACAACATCTTTTAACGAAATACCATTGAAAATTCAATGCCTGGGTTATGCTATTTTGAATAATAAGGACTACAACTACTCCCAGGAGATTTTCAATGACATGGTGAAAAACGTTGAAAGTAAAGCATTTTTACTTTTTCCAAGATTTTTGAGTTACTATTTTGAACAAAAATTTGAAAAGGAAAATGTAAATTTGCTCAAACAAGGTGTTCATTGTCAAATAAAAGGCTTAACAAAAGAAACATTTTCCAGAATGATGGCACCAATAAAAACAAAAGCAGGGGTACCTGAGCAGATTTTAGCGGTTACAACTGCTCCTCAGGTATCAGCTGCTGAGCCCACTGCTCCAGGTGATCATAGCAGCACAACCACTGCTTTGAAACCCACACCTGACATAACCAAAAAGACCAAAAGAAAAACATCCAGAAAACCCACCAAACCCAAAACAAAGGCAACACTGGAAGATGAGATCCCAGAGGAAATGCCTGTGACAACACAAAAGTCACCACAAACCACTGCTGTTACTTCCTCACAGCAGTTGGAAGAAAGATCTCAACCCATGCCTAAAACTCCTCCTGCATCCTCACAAAAGGATCAGGTTGTAAGCACAGGGACACCACAATATGAAGCTCTGAATCCACTCGGATCCATCTTCCTCAGTCCTGATCCCAAGGACATGTCTCTTTCAACTCCCATCCCCTCACCAATAATAATGCCACAATCCATGCTACCTTTGTTGCATGCAGCTGCTATAGCTCAGACACAAACCAGTTCCTCTCTATCACCTGTCACTGAGAGTATACCCCCACAGGTGACTGGGTCTGATGCTACTACTCCTGCTATCCCAGAAACAATTGAGGAGGTTACACCCCCTGAGTTACAAGTAACTCTCGGTGGTAGTTCAAGTGGAGCAGCAACTACAACTGGTGGATCAACAGATCCTCAGTTGGACAGTTGTTTCATAAGTAAGACTCCCTTGAAGGCAATTTCGTCCATGGCAACTTCGGTAACCACCAGTGAGTTGGATCTAACCACTGGTACCATCAAAGGTTTATCGAATGCTGAAGAAAGAAGTCCCCAGTACCAAGAACAAGGGGCATCAATGGGTGATTTTTGGGACTCTGTTCCTAAGTCACACATTGATATAACCACTGCTGGTGGGGATTCAGATGATCCCAGTAAAATGGGTGATGATTCAAGATATCAGGAATTGACGGGCAGAGTGGAAAAACTTGAAGAATCAGTTTCTGAAATAAAGGAGATGGTGCAAGAGATTTTAAAAGCTCAGAAAGCACAATCCAATGCTGTTCCTGCTCAAGCACCTGCTCCACAACAAGCACCTGCTGCAAATGAGTTTTGGAATATTTTCCAACCCATGCTTGAAAAACAGCAACAAATGGCTGATCAAAAGCATGCTATTCAAGTACAAATGCTGTCCAACATGATGGAATCAAGGTTCAAGGACACTCAAGCAGATATCAAGGCTATTAAGGCCAGTATCCAAATTGCCACTGGCAAGGCTCCTTCAACTTTACTATTCTTTGATGACCCCCTTGCAGATAATGCCAAAATGGGGGAGATAATGAAGCAAATGAAGAAGAAGGGAATAGAACATGGCCTCTATATTGAACCTGAAAAAGAAAAAGAAAAGCAGGTCTCAAAACCTGTTAGCCAAACAGCTGATACAGCAGTAGTTACAAAAACTGCTGTTTGTAGCCAAACAGCTGCCATGACATCAACACACACATCTTCAACACACACCACTCTACCACACACCACTACAACTACTGCTCCACCATCATCATCTACACCACTGCCTCCTGTCATAAAACAGAAGACAACAGATGTTACAACATCTGTTGTAATGACAGCAGCGGTTGAAGCACCAGTTGTTTCAACAGTTGTTTGTCAGACACTTCCCATCATTCAAACCACTGATTCACCCAAAACATCATCTGCCCCTTCTTCATTAAAAAGGAGAAGGAATCTCATATCAGATGTTGATTCACCACCACCATCACCACCATCAAAAATTACCTCACCTCTTCCATCCCCTGCTCAAAAGCAGAAGACATCTGCTGATACATCAGCAGTTGTAATAACAACAGATGTTGAGACACCAGTTGTTTCAACAGCTGTTAGTCAGTCATTCACCACTGCTCTTACATCTGCTACATCACAACCAAAGCTCTTCAACAGAAAAAGAAAGCCAATCCCTGCCGATGAGGGTACACATGATCCTAATGCTGCACAACATCCACTGGAACTTGAAGCTATCAAAAATGAGATGAGGCAATTCTATACAGAAGAAGATCCTTCAAAAAGAAGATTCTCCTCACTCATAGGCTACATGCCACCAGATGATATGGATGACTACCTCAAAATCAAGGCAAGGCAAGCTAAACTAAGAGCTAAATTTGAAAGTGAACGTGACCGTTTAAGCGAAGAAGGCATTGCTAAAAGACTGGAGTTCTACTTCACAAAAGTAAAGCAGATAGAAGAATTTGCACTAGAACTAAACAAAGAAAAGGCTGATCAAAAGAAAGAGTTGAGAAAACAATATCTAGCCTACATCATGAAAGAGAAATTATATCCTGCTGAAGAACAACAGTTCAAAGAATGGCCAGTAGTCGCTCTTAAGCGTGAGGCAGAAAGGATTGAGAAAATTTATGAATGATCCTACAAAGAAGAAGAATGCTCCAAACTGGAGAAAATACCAAAAGCTCATTGCTGACCTAACTGCTGAGTATAAGAGAAAGAAAAAGGAGCTGGTGGATGCAAAAATGGATACTGTTGAAGCCATATCAAAATGGTCAAAACAGCAGACTGATGAAGCCTATGAAAGGTTAAAGAAAAGAAAAATAACTGTTTCAACCACCTCAAAGAAGCGAGAACATATGATGAAGCTTGAACAGAAAATTGAAAACCTCATAAAAATGTTAAAATCAGCAGACAGTTCTACTCTTGAGTCAAACCAAGTTGAAGGCAAACAGCTGACTGAAGAAGAGGTAATAGAAAAGGAAGCAGAGTATCTCAAGGGCGCCATCTTGAAAATGGGTCTGAATGAAGACATCTCATCAAAGCTTCAAAACCTTTTTAAGAAGGTATTAAACAAACCTGCGTCTCCAAACACTGCAAAAGACAAGACAGAAGTTGAAAGACAAGAACTTATTGAACAAGAAACTGCAGAAGATATAGCTGCAGCAGACAAAGTCATTGAAGAAGCTTTCAAAAGAATGTCTGAAAGTCTGCAGGTGTTTTCAAGGCCATCATCCCTTAACTCATCAGCAAATAACCCTCTCCCGAAAAATCCATTGGGTTCGAAAGTACTAAAGTGGATGTCTGACCAAAAGACCCACGTATTGACTATAGTCAGATCCAATGGAGATGTGAAGTACATATCAAGGAAAGAAGCACTAGGCCTTAGTGTTCAAGATTTGCAGGATCTCCTTGAACTTACACTGTGCCGGGATGAAGATGATATAAGTTCCAGAGACTTTGAAGCAGATTTTAAAAGAGAAGCAAAGGAACTTTTGATGAGGAATAAAGATCCAGTATAATGACAGGTTTTGGCATTATCTGTTCCAGGGGGAGATTGTTGGGATTGAACCCTACCAGAGGAACAGATAATGTAAAGCCAAAACCAAGTCACAACAGTGGATTCATAATAAGCAGCAGTTTACAATAAGCTTTCCCCTTGAAAGTGATTTATAACAACTGATGGTCTTTATCCGTTGTTCAGATACAACTACTGCTGGTCCTTCAACTGCTGATCAAAACCCTGAAGTATCCAACACTGCTGGTCCTATCTACTGATGATAAAACACTGCCCAGTCAAGGACTGATCAACCTTTAGTAAAGCACTGATGTAAAGAGAGAGAAACTGTTTAGTGAATTATTTGTTTTATGTATAGTCAGTGGTTAGGTTAGCAGTGTTTGTTTAAGGACAGTAGATACAGGTTGTTAGGCTGTTAGACGTCGCTTTCATGGTGACGTCAGCTGAGATACCTCAGTGGTTTGGTTTGCCTATAAATGTAACAGTACCCTGTACTGTTACATTTGATTGACTGAGCGGGTTCTTCTCCTCATGTCCAATCCTTTCATCTTGTGTGCAACCAACCTTGGGGCATCAGGCTGAGGGGGAGTTTAGTTTGTAAGCATATCTGTAATCTTTTGCTTTGATTTGTAAATCCTTCGACTCTATGAGAAGCAATTATTTATCAAACTATTTTCTCCATTGATTGTGTTTACAAAGTTTGTTTTCATTTCCGCTGCACTTTACATGTTTCATATTCACAAATTGTTCAAAACATACAAACAAACACAATCTCAAGAGCCTCCGATCCTAACAGATACCTACTGATATTTGAGGCAAATTATAATATTTTAATAGTAAGCAAAGGTTGTTAAACTCAGACTTCAGTTTTGAGCTTTTCAGCTTATGTGAAATTACCAAAATACCCCTACGGGGCATAGTTTTGTTATAATTAGTAAATTTCACATATATATTTTATCCTACTGTTATAACTTGGTAAAATAAGTATTTTTGATGATTACATCAGACCTGTAACTCAGGTAAATACTTAAACTCTTTTATAACCTTTTAAATGACCAAACTACCCCTACGGGGCATAGTTTGTGTTTAAATTCGTTTCGGGCATAATAAAAGACATATTACTGATGTCACAACATATATGAAGCATATTAACTTAGGAAACCTGTAAATAGCTCTCATGAATACCCGTTACGCTTATTACGCGTTCGGTTCGATTTATGTAACTAGTTTACATAAATTAGCCTAAACGGGTCAAACCTTATCGGTTTTATCTCAAAATCCAGAAGGTGTTTAGATTACCCATATTATACAAGTCTTCAAACTTGTCGGGTCTAAAACACATTCTATTCCGGTCTTCGCTTAATCATGCGTTTGAACCGTATATTTCCTTAAGACTAACCAGTCTAAGCTTAGGCTTAATTAAAGACCCGTTAGCATTCTAATTGGTTATTTATACCATCATTCCAGACTAGAACCTTCCGGTAAATTGTACCTACGCTTACTTAAGTGAATACGACTGAGTTATTAAAATTCTTGTTATTTAAGACAGGAGCTAGCTCAGGTAAATACTCTTAACTTATTTTCCCTATACGGGCTTGGGATACGGTATTATAATAATACCGCTTGATCGGGTATTGAATGTTTAATCTTATTGTGGTTAAATTATTGAGGTAACCCGGTTTAATCTGTATTGTTTGAAATAAAGACCTTTAGGGGTTAATGACCATGCCCTGGATATCCTTGACATCATTGTATTATAAAATGGCCACGTCTTAGGCACGGGGTGTAGGCATACACCTGACAGTTGCTTAAGAGATAACGGTATCTCACTCTTTTGTGGGCCTATACTTGTGGCGTGTCTGTTAATCTGACTCGGTTTCTACATCGAGCCCTGAACGTACAACGAACATATAAATCTGTATACAAGATTATAAATATAATTGTCCCAAGTATAAAAGATTAATTTTGCCTCTGTGCATTTTAATCAAATTATAAAAGATATTTTGTGCCAAGTGCATTCAAATCAATTTTATTGAACCTTTTCAAAATGAGTCGGTTGAGTGTATTTACCAGTGAAAACTGGCGTATTTTCCAAAAGGGTTAAGTGACAGGCACTGAACGTAATTGGCTGGAAGCTCAGGGCGTTTATAAGGAATCTTGCAAGTTCTAGGCGCCTAAAGTCTGTTGAACAAATGTTTATATTTTAAGATCCGCCTGTGGATCCTTTACTTTCCGTTGTAATACTTGGATATTACTTTATATTCGGATTGTAATATAATTATCTTTTGCTTCCGCTGTGCATTTATATATTGTGTTGTTTGACTATGATGATATCAACTACGTCACGATACTCCCCACCGGGCCCACCGGTGACATGTGGAAAATCGGGGTGTGACAGGTTGGTATCAGAGCCAACACTGAGTGAATTAAACGCTAGCCTTTTGCGTTTAATCTCAGTTACACAGTTGCACATTCTTGAGTCTAGACAAGAACATAGGACAAATTCCAATTCGTTTCATTGTCTTTTAATTACTTCCTTGATTATTTTTCTGATTAGCCTTTGCATGGGCAAGTCATTTTTATTAGAAGTCCTGTTTAGGGCAACTATATACTTGCTTAAATTTTAAAGGAACGATTATGTTTAAAATATCATTCCTATATTATAAGATCTACCATTATAATAAAATGGCAAAAATCTAAAAAGGGACAAGACCTAGCCTGGTGTCATTATTAAGACGCGGCCTTGATGGCAGTTCCTCAATTTAGGTTCAGATCTTTATTAACATCCTAAATTAGGATTGTTCTACGTTTATTATTAAAAAGGAATCTTAAAGGTAAACCTAGCCTATACGACAAGGCCAATATGGTAGGACCTATTTAAGAGATTCAAATCCTTGTTAACACCTAAGAACGTGTTAACACTCTTGACAGATGTGATTCGAGAAAATCACAACAGTCATTCTTATATTGGATTCTTCCAATTTTCTTATCTAGTCTATTGATTTAGAAATCATGGCTTATATCATCCTATAAGATGATCATATCATAAACATCCCTTAGAAGGGAAATGCCTACGGGCTATGGTTAATGTCCTCTGAGACTAAAGACAGTGGTAGCCTACAACTCCCTGTCAAGAAAAAGTAATGAACTTTGATTCACCCCTAAATGCCTCGATCCCAAACGATCATGGCTTATAAATTAAACTTGTCCACGTGACTAGGCCTTTTGTTCTATTACTAAATTGCCTCGATTCTCTGAAATCATGGCTTGTAAATTAAACTTGTCCACGTGACTAGGCCTTTTGTGCTATTACTAAAATTTCCTCGATTCTCTGAAATCATGGCTTATAAATTAAACTTGTCTACGCGACTAGGCCATTTGTGCTATTATTAAAACCTTAATGCCTTGATTCTCTGAAATCATGGCTTGTAAATTTAAAAACTGTCCATGTGACTAGGCCTTGCGCCACCTTAATATCCTTAATGTTTTATAACTAGGATAAATTATAATAAAAATGCTAAATAAATGTAACTAACAAATTAACCAATACGGTTTATATTACCATGGTTAATAAATCGTTTAAAACGATAAAACTGTAAAAGCTTCCGTATAAACCTTGCCCTTGTTTGATTTTTATGTAGCATTTAAAGCTACATGGCTAGGTCAAAGGAAGAGAACAGTCACCCTCTGGAAAACCGCGATGATGAAAGGATTAATATAACCAGAGGAGAGCTTCGTACATTGATTGATTCAGCTGTATCTAAAGCTGTAGAGGAGCAATTAAGGGAGTATAGTGAGACTAATAGTAAAGCCTCATCTGTACCCCACTCTAAGTCTGACCCTAAGACTTATTTGGAGGCTCACAGCAAGCCACCGCCCTCTAAGAAAGAAGAACCAAAGAAGGATGATGATCGACATTCATCTGGTCAACACAGTGTTCCATCCAAGAGGATAGTGTTCGGTGAACCACATACCAAGTCCTGTACCTATAAATACTTTGTTTCCTGCAAACCTCGGGACTTCACTGGGGAGAAAGGAGCAGTAGATTGTATGACCTGGTTGGATGAAATGGACACGGTGGTTGACATCAGCGGTTGTGCTGAAAGGGATGTAGTAAAGTATGTATCCCAATCGTTCAAGGGAGAGGCACTAGCATGGTGGAAGGCTTTCATTCAAGCTGCTGGGAAGATCCCACTTTACAACATGTCATGGGAACAGTTTGTTGCTCTCATTATGGAGAACTACTGCACTCAACACGAGGTTGAGAGTATTGAGTCAGACTTCTTATCATTGGTTATGACAAACTTAGATTGTCAAGCTTACCTCACCCGTTTCAATACCCTGTCCAGACTGGTTCCTTACCTAGTAACACCAGAACCCAAGAGAATTGCTCGCTTCATTGGGGGTTTAGCCTCAGAAATCAAAGCCAGTGTTAAGGCTTCAAGACCTACTACATTCAGGTCAGCGGCAGATCTGTCGCTATCTCTCACACTCGATGTGGTTAGAAACAAGGCTGCCAAAGCCTCTGAAGATGGAAAGCGTAAAAGGGAGGATGAGAATTCTCATCGCTCCAATAAGAAGAGTTCCGGGATTAAAAGAGACAACCAGCAGTCGGGTGAGAAGACCAGGTGCGAAACTTGTAGGAAATACCACCTCGGGAAATGCAGATTTGAATCTCAGCCTCTATCGTGTGGAATTTGCAAGTCTAAGGAACATAAAACCCTGGATTGCAAGAAGTTGAAAGATGCAACCTGTTATGGTTGCAACGAGAAGGGGCATATCAAGACCAACTGCCCTAGGAATTAGAAGAAGCCCGAAGAGGCCAAGAGAACAAACGCATGAGTTTTCAGGATGAACGCCCAGGAGATGGTGCAGAATGATAATAGTATAGCAGGTACCTTTCCTTATCAAGCAGTTTATACAGAAATTTATTTGATACTGGCAAATATGATTCTATAAGGAACTATAAATATTGTGAACTGTTGTCTCCGCTGATTAGGACTCCAGTCATTTAACGTGAGATAGAAATTTTGCCGATGACACTATAGAAAATGCCCCAACAAATCTTAGATTGATATTTTATATCTATTAGAAATCACTCTTTTCTGATATCCTTATGACAAGCTTTCAAGCTATCCAAATTCATCACTATAATAAAGACAGATGTGACATTTTGATCCCCTGTCAAAAAGATGATGGATTAGGACCAAACTTTAAATGCCATAAATGGTCTTTTGTGACCTAGGCTAAGTAAAATTGATATATATTAAATAACGTTCATTAAGAATGTTAATGCTATATTGGCCTGTATGGTTTAATGAAACCATGGTTAGTATATAAAGCCATGAGGATGATGAATAGCAGTTGTCGGATCGCAACCAAGAAATTGATTCATTTAGTAATAGGAGCTAATTTTTCTGTTCCTAAATCTGTAAAAAATTTCTAATGTACCCTCTCTATAGATAAAGGACATTCACATGTAATTGATATCTCTTTAATCCCTATTGATTGCGAATACCAAACAGTATGATAAAAAGCGCCATATGAGGATTGGTATATCTTAATATGTTCCATAGATTGCTTCCATGCCTGATCAGTATGGAGGTTTAATGCATGGGACCACAAAGATATTCCGATGGTCATATGGTACTAAAGTCAACTAATGGTATTCAAAGGAGATATCCAGCATGGAATTGTCCAAGTAAAGATTCCCAATTAAGGAATTCGTGGACTAGTAACATAAATGTGTCACTTATTTGACACAAGCAATGATGGGTGAACTGGAGCCTGAGATATGGAAATCTCTGTAACCTCCTTGTATCCTGATTATCTTCTCCTAAGATTACCCTGTTTACCCCTGGAAGGCAAGTAGAATTAAGATCTATATCCCATTAAGGCTGTATTACTATGAAATCTCCAAGACGACTAGTATCATCATTGGGAGAATCAAAACCCTGATTAACTAAGTTTAAAATAGGAGATTCATATAGCCTAACTCGATATTCTGAGAGTTTGATATTGTTGGGTAAGAAAGACGGTTCATATTACTTATGTATTAATTACCGCAACCCTAATTAGGCAACGATTGAGAATCGTCATCAACTGCCCAGGATCATCGTTGAGTTATTCAACTAGCTATAAGGATTAACTACTCCTTAAGATTAGTTTTAAGTAATGATTGGGATAACCATCCCACCTTAAGATAAGCCTTTCTATAATAATTGATATGTAAGTATTAAGGCTACTCCTTTGGAGACCTTGTATAGATGAAATGTTAAACATCTATTGTTAGATAGAGAATTGGAAAGTCCAATTATCAAGACCTGAAAGTTGCCTAGGAAACAACAACTAAGATCACCCAAATCCATAATCAATGAAAAATTGCCAGTATACGGCAGGAAATCAAGGATTTATGAAAATAGCAACCCTCCTAAATTCTTGTTGAGGAATAAGGTTCAACAATAGATATCACCCTGGAAGGGTGTGCAAAATTTCTTAAATTATCGGGCTAGTTAAGCTTCGAGAATATAGAATCATTCGAAGGAAATCGAATGTATCAAGATCAAATAGCTTACGAGCCAAGACCTAATTAAGGGGCTTGGTGGAGCGCGCAATGTGACCCGCACTAATGAGTTAGCGACGTGTCACCAATAAGTCGAAAAGCACTATCACATAATGATATGCAGAACTATGATAGTATGAGCAACCTGTGTCGATTAAGGATCGACAGGATTAGAAGCTCCAAAAAGATACATGTGCCTATTATAAAGGTCAATTGGAGTGCCTTAGAGGCTCAAAGGTACTGGGGAAGATTAAGCCCAATATAAGGTAGAAAATACTTCCCTTACCTTAACAAATCTCGAGGTCGAGATTTCTTTTAAGGGGGTGAGGATGTAACACCTCGAAAATTCACGTCCTATAATGCGTTGACACGTGTCATATGTTTGAACGTGTGAAAGAATGTTCTGAAGGGACTAAAGTTGACAAACTTGAAAACTATATGAAAATACGAGTTCTAAATGTCAACAGTGAATAAATATATTGTACATTAACCCTACATAATGTTTATACCATCATACAAATAAATCATGGATCATACGAAGCTAAAAGTGAGAGATTACAAACTACGTGGGTTAAATGTGTCAACATGTTTAAGTTATACCTCTGAGTGACCTTTTGATAAACCCGAAGCTATGTAACTGTTAAGTATGCTCACTAGAATGCACGATATAAATTTCATAAAGTTTCATTATCGTATGAGAAAGTTATGATCAAATTCGTAAGCCAGGGGTTAAAGCGTTAACGTTGAAAGTTACGACTTTTCGGGTTAACCAGAAGTGTCCAGGGACTTGGCAAAGTGGGTATAAGTCCTAAAGCCCTTATAGGTAAATAATAAGGGGTCAAATTGCAAAATATAAGCTTAGTTGACCTTTCGAAGAGCCAAGGGGCAAGATGTGGAAAACAGAAAATGAAAAATCTGTTTACAGGGGTCAGGCGGGCCGCGTAAAGGTTAATGAAACCTTACGCGGGCCGCGTCAGGACGTCAGATGCAGAAAATGCGAACAGCTTCCTGTTTTCGCACATATCCGACCTTTAATCGATCTTTTTGCATTGTGGGCGACCCCTAGGCACCCCCTAAGCACTAGGGACACATGTTAGTGATTTGCGGTCAGTGCTAGACTTGGTTATCAACAATTTGTGGTGTTTAAAACACTATATAAAGGCCATGAGTTGCAACAAGTCCCTCACACCTTCATCTGCACATTTGGAGCATTTCTGGAGCCAAGGACTTCTCTTAAGTGATCACATTTCGTGCATAGGACCTTGGTAAGTTTGCTAAACCTTCCTTAGTTAAGTTTTAGCTTAGTTATAGCTTAAAAGTCAAACCGTCGTAATTAACGGTTGACTTTAAGATTTATCACTAATGGTCCACTGATTAGTCGAATCAAAAGTAGTTATAAGTTGGTAATTATGTGGGTAATAAACCCTCAAAAGGGTTCCCCCTGATTCCCACTCTAACTAGGTCAAATGTCGGGTCAAACTTGTATTTAAAAAGTCAACAGAATGTGTAAATTACAATTTATGCATAATTAGCAATGTAGAACACATACAACCTGTTTGATCATTAATATAACTTGGTAATTAGTGTAAGGACATGTCTAAACATGTTCAACCCGACAATTTACTGTTTAGACCCGGTTCGAAACCGAAAGTCACAAAGCTTTGACTTTTGCTTTGACTTCAGTTCTGACCCGCTTTGGTATGTTTTAAAAATACCTTAGAGCTCCATTTGGACCAGGTTACATGCTAGTATAACCCTCTGTGATTATACACCATGGTTCATTAGTTAACCAATTAATACGCATGATTCCGTTAATTGCTAATATGTTGACCATTATGCCCTTTTCACCTTAAAACGTGATTTTTGGAAATGTAAAAGAGTAGAAACTTTAATTACTGATATTTAAACTTGCATCCAAAATTTGACATCAGTTTGAGGTGTAGGTTAAGAGTTATGCTCGTTAGCGTAAAATTAAAGCTTTGTGTTAATTAAACGGCGTATTTAGCGTATAGCCTACTTAAACATAATTTTTGATATCAAACTCTTTACCCACTGATGTAATATATTATTTTGGGATTTTTAAAGATTTTTAATAAATTTTAGGCTGAGCATAACTTGTAGTCGTAGGCTTAATCCGGTAATTGTCGATTTTGTCCTTACGGGCAATAAAATGAGTTTTACATATCTAAACGACTCCAAACCTTTTGCTACTGATTATAAATGATAAATAAATTATTTTAAGCCTTTTGGAATAATAAAAATATCAGCCTTATGTATCAAACCCGGAAATGGCCTCTAATTGTTTTTTTTAAGCGTTGTTAACGCATAGTATGTACTAAAACTATTTTAAACATAAAAGGGTTGATACCTACTGATATTTGAGGCAAATTATAATATTTTAACAGTAAGCAAAGGTTGTTAAACTCAGACTTCAGTTTTGAGCTTTTCGGCTTATGTGAAATTACCAAAATACCCCTACGGGGCATAGTTTCGTTATAATTAGTAAATTTCACATATATACTTTATCCTACTGTTATAACTTGGTAAAATAAGTATTTTTGATGATTACATCAGACCTGTAACTCAGGTAAATACTTAAACTCTTTTATAACCTTTTAAATGACCAAACTACCCCTACGGGGCATAGTTTGTGTTTAAATTCGTTTCGGGCATAATAAAAGACATATTACTGATGTCACAACATATATGAAGCATATTAACTTAGGAAACCTGTAAATAGCTCTCATGAATACCCGTTACGCTTATTACGCGTTCGGTTCGGTTTATGTAACTAGTTTACATAAATTAGCCTAAACGGGTCAAACCTTATCGGTTTTATCTCAAAATCCAGAAGGTGTTTAGATTACCCATATTATATAAGTCTTCAAACTTGTCGGGTCTAAAACACATTCTATTCCGGTCTTCGCTTAATCATGCGTTTGAACCGCATATTTCCTTAAGACTAACCGGTCTAAGCTTAGGCTTAATTAAAGACCCGTTAGCATTCTAATTGGTTATTTATACCATCATTCCAGACTAGAGCCTTCTGGTAAATTGTACCTACGCTTACTTAAGTGAATACGGCTGAGTTATTAAAATTCTTGCTATTTAAGACAGGAGCTAGCTCAGGTAAATACTCTTAACTTATTTTCCCTATACGGGCTTGGGATACGGTATTATAATAATACCGCTTGATCGGGTATTGAATGTTTAATCTTATTGTGGTTAAATTATTGTGGTAACCCGGTTTAATCTGTATTGTTTGAAATAAAGACCTTTAGGGGTTAATGACCATGCCCTGGATATCCTTGACATCATTGTATTATAAAATGGCCACGTCTTAGGCACGGGGTGTAGGCATACACCTGACAGTTGCTTAAGAGATAACGGTATCTCACTCTTTTGTGGGCCTATACTTGTGGCGTGTCTGTTAATCTGACTCGGTTTCTACATCGAGCCCTGAACGTACAACGAACATATAAATCTGTATACAAGATTATAAATATAATTGTCCCAAGTATAAAAGATTAATTTTGCCTCTGTGCATTTTAATCAAATTATAAAAGATATTTTGTGCCAAGTGCATTCAAATCAATTTTATTGAACCTTTTCAAAATGAGTCGGTTGAGTGTATTTACCAGTGAAAACTGGCGTATTTTCCAAAAGGGTTAAGTGACAGGTACTGAACGTAATTGGCTGGAAGCTTAGGGCGTTTATAAGGAATCTTGCAAGTTCTAGGCGCCTAAAGTCTGTTGAACAAATGTTTATATTTTAAGATCCGCCTGTGGATCCTTTACTTTCCGTTGTAATACTTGGATATTACTTTATATTCGGATTGTAATATAATTATCTTTTGCTTCCGCTGTGCATTTATATATTGTGTTGTTTGACTATGATGATATCAACTACGTCACGATACTCCCCACCGGGCCCACCGGTGACATGTGGAAAATCGGGGTGTGACAGGTTGGTATCAGAGCCAACACTGAGTGAATTAAACGCTAGCCTTTTGCGTTTAATCTCCGTTACACAGTTGCACATTCTTGAGTCTAGACAAGAACATAGGACAAATTCCAATTCGTTTCATTGTCTTTTAATTACTTCCTTGATTATTTTTCTGATTAGCCTTTGCATGGGCAAGTCATTTTTATTAGAAGTCCCGTTTAGGGCAACTATATACTTGCTTAAATTTTAAAGGAACGATTATGTTTAAAATATCATTCCTATATTATAAAATCTACCATTATAATAAAATGGCAAAAATCTAAAAAGGGACAAGACCTAGCCTGGTGTCATTATTAAGACGCGGCCTAGATGGCAGTTCCTCAGCAGCGCAAGGCTGTTCCAGATAGTACACAACGTACAAGCGGCAGAAGAAAAGGGCCAATCAACGTCCTTCTGGCCCTGCTCAATCGTGCTCCACGATCATCTGACATGCAGGAGACAACAAGTACTTAAGGACGCCTACATGGCACCAATCATAAGGCAGAGACAACTGCCTCACGATCTCTACTTACCTGCTGATGGCAGAAGGGCGACCATGCCGACAACAGTGACACGTGGCTCCAATCGCATTGCGCCAGCTCCAGAAAGCTCCTAGAGGCCACTAACGGTCGACACCAGTGAGACAAGGAGCATATCCTCCATGTTGTCGCCTTTCGGCCCAAGGCCCATCAGCCCACATCCTCTTACACCTCTCCGGCTATAAATAGGGACCTCACTTCCCAGGTTAAACATTCCATGCCCTCTACTCTCACTCTTAACACTTAATTATCTTCCCAAAGCAGTCGCTTATTCTCACGCCGGAGCCCGGTTAAGAGGGAAACCCCCCACATTCCCCTCTTAACGAGTAACGGTGTTCTGTTTTGCAGGACTTAGAAGATCATTACGAAGCTCAGAAAGCCATTAGAAGATTAACCATTATGGTAGAAACATAAATCAAACTGATTAAGCCCATAATTAGTTCCGTGTTTCTTCAGTTAGTAATATTAGAATATAAATTGTTAAAAAGTTAATAAAAACAGTACAAAAAAATATTAATATAATAGAGTCATTTACCAATGTATCAACAATACAATTTTCAAAAACATGATACTTTGAATCTGAAGGTTAATAAAGTTGTATGAGTTATGGATATGTGGGTGTAACTCTTTGTTGTATCATATTGGAAGGTGAGGACTTGCGGTGGGAATTTGGACACTAATTTTGTTTGTTTAAAATGGTGTGAATAGGTAACGACAAACTAAGTACGATGTGGTTTGGTAAACTCCACATGGTAGTAATTTCTACTAAAATAAATTTTATACAATTTTCTTCAAAGAAACATCTTTACCTTCTAGTGTCGACTTAAAAATTATATTTTTTTGTTCAAACAAAACACAATATTTGATAGACAAAAAAAAAATGTATAACATTTAATTACTTAAATTACATGTCATAGGAAGAGAAAAAAGTGCTATTATACTCCAATTAAGATTGTCGGTGAAACCATTTTTCCATAAGACCAAGTCTCATCTTTCTTAATCAAATTACTTTAAGCTTAATTCACAAGCTATGACTAGCTTTTTCTTGATACTTTTCTATCCAATATTTTCCTTTCATAAGCACCTGTAATGCACAACAAATAAGAATTTATCATTTTACTTTTCAAACTAAGAAAAACCTTTTTGTAAATAATTTATTTGTAAATTTAGTAGATTGTACATAAAATGTGAGATATCTATACTATCTTAAAATACAACTCTTTAGAACAAAAAAAATATAATTTTTGGTGTCTCAAAATGAGGGTGGAATTACATTTTTGTCCTACCTAAACTATATATTAAAGTTATAAAGCTAAAACTCTCAAAACATTTTATCCTACATCGTTTGCTTAATAAAACATTGTCAAAGAAGATCCTTATAAATAGAGAAAAGTAACTCAATAAAAGTTGTTCGCGGCTTTGTTTAGCTACGCGAATGGGCCCTATGGCCTGTTTAGTTTTAATTTTTTTCTTGGTTCATGGGCCTATAATTAATAATCAATATATTGGTTCAAAACTAAACCAGATTGAAAACTTTGGTTTTGGTTGTAGTGATGACTTAAAACTGAATCGAGCTAATTCAAGCCAAGTTGTGCTAACTCAAATTTTATTTGTGTTGAGCTCAAGTCTCAAAATAGCTTGATTTTAAGCTTGAGCTGAGCCAACTCGATTTGAATTTGAGTTGAGCGGTCTATAAGGGTCGAGCACAATCCTCATCCAACTAAAATCAGAGTTTAGTTGAATCAATTAGAATAAAATCAACGTGATTCAATTTAAAATCATCAATCTAATTGTTTTCTTCTTGTGTATCGTGCGGATAATTTGTTGTTTGGTAGTTTCACGAAATCTATATTCTTCGCCTGAAAGTTTTTTGGAACATTACTTGAAATTAATCCATCCTTTCAAATAATTGTTGACTAAGGTTTATATGTATATACAATTATCGATTGGTTGGGTAGTTGGAAGCTTCTCATCGATTGTTGATTAAGTTAAAACCAAAATCCTTATGGCGGATTATTTTGTCGAGGAACCGAAATATAACGAAGAAATTTTTAGTCACCAGTTTCGTATGTCAAAAAGTTTGTTTCTAAAAATTGTGAGCGACGTGGAAGCGAATAACCCTTGGTTTGAAGAGGGCGTAGATGCGAGAATGAAGAAGAGTTTTACACCGTTGCAAAAAAGGACTTCCTGTGAGTGTCTACAATATTTCTGCGAAACGATATGTAAAATACACGCTCCCGAGTTCTTACGTAGGCCAACAAGCCACGACATGGCGCTTTTGTACCAAGCTCAGAGGATAAACACCAC
Organism: Helianthus tuberosus; assembly: GCA_030545235.1. NCBI lineage: Eukaryota > Viridiplantae > Streptophyta > Magnoliopsida > Asterales > Asteraceae > Helianthus > Helianthus tuberosus. The sequence continues at coordinate 178,401,186 of CM060354.1, forward strand.
CTTCCTGGTATGGTGGGTAGCCTTGATTGCACCCATTTCGTATGGAGAACGTGTCCCACAGAGTTTCGGGGCCAATATATGAGAGGAGATCACTGTTACTCTACGGTTATGCTCGAAGCGGTGGCCTCTCAAGGTTGGCATGCTTTTTGCGGTCCACCAGGTGCATAAAACGACATCAATGTGCTTAACCAATCTCCATTATTTCAAACTGAACGAAATGGAACGGCCCCAAAATGTCCATTTTACGTTAACAACTACTTATACAAACGTGGTTACTATCTCATGGATGGCATCTACCTACATGGTCCGTGTTTGTCAAATCATTTCCATGTCCTCACCAAGTTGACGAAAAAAAGTTCAAGAAGCAACACGAGGCGGCAAGAAAAGATGTAGAACGAGCTTTTGGTGTTTTGAAGTCAAAATGGGGTATAATGAATCGGCCAATGTGTGCTAAGAGTGTAAAAAAAATAAGGTTCGTGGTGTATACGTGTATTATTTTACATAACATGATTTTAAAAGGGGATTTGCCTAATCTTATTAGACATACACCCCTTACACCCTTATACTCTTCTATTACTTTCTTTTTGTTTTTCCTAAAACTATTTACTCTTCTTATTTATGTTGTAATTTGTATTTGATTTTAATTTAATCCTGTTTATGTGATCTGGATTTTCTCTTTAATTTCCTCTCTGTTCGGTACAAAATAACTATAGACAGTGCGAAGCGTTTACTTGGTCATTAGCTCTACTCCATTATTCCAAATTTTATTCTTTTCAAAATTTGGTTTTTTTCAAATTGTGATAAACTACAAGTAAAACAAAACAAAACTTATCTATCAGTATCGTTTGAATTTTTACTAGGGAAAATGCTCACTCAAATAGGAATATAAAAAAAAATATGCATGTAAGGTCAGATTTCACAACTAGTATTGTTTTTTTGACCGGCTAAAAATAGTATAATTTACTATATAAAATACGTTAATATTTTCTAAAATATATCATAAAAGCTACACTAAAAAAAAGTTTAATCAATAAGAAATTTGTGTCGGCGAATAAAGAACCAAAATGTGAAGTGAAATGTCTGAATCATCACAACTACAAATATTAGTAATTAAATAAGCCGCCTTCATAATAGTTCACTAAAATACATAATACTTCTAACACAGACTTAGATTATATATAAGTAATTATGATATCTACAAATACATAGTAAAACAATTCACTAAAATACATAATAAGTTATTTTTATATAGAATCAAACAAGATTTAGGTCTTTTAGATAATATACAAAATAACAGTTGATACTTTTATAAGATTAAAACCGAGTTGAGACATCTTAATTAGGGCTGGCAATTCTGACACGAACACGAAAACAAGACACGAACCTACACGAAGTTAACAGGTTTCGGGTTTGGCCTTAACGGGTTTCGTGTCTAAACAGGTCGACACGATAAGACCTGTTTAAATTTCGTGTCTTAACAGGTTAAAACCCGTTAACCTGTTAAGACCCGTTAATGACATGCTAAGAATTTTAATTAAAAAAATATATATAAGGTATATTTCAATTTTCAATAAGCGGGGTGGGTGGGTGTCCTAATTTTGAAATTATTTTAACATTTCACGCTCCAAGTCCAAACTAGTGAACCCTAAAAGAAAGTAGAAACTCTGCAGTCCTCCAGATCCAGCAGCCGTCACGTTCATCAGGTATTCAGCAGCTTCAGCAGCAGCATCGGTTCAGCAATCAGCAGCTTCATCGGTTCATCGGTTCAGCAGCAGCATCGTTCATCGGTTCAGCAGCTTCATCGGTTCATCGTTCAGCAGCTTCATCGGTTCATCGGTTCAGCAGCTTCAGCAGCAGCATCGGTTCAGCAATCAGCAGCATCGGTTCAGCAGCATCGTTCAGCAATGAAGCTCGTCCGGTAGCCCCTAACTTTCTCTGCATTTAATTAAATGTTTTCATGAATTTGATGTTTTTTATACGACGACTAATTGACTGATATTTTCGTTGATTCCGAGTGAACAGGTTTTTGATGAAGCTGAACAACGAGACGGTTTCGATCGAACTCAAAAACGGCACTGTTGTTCACGGAACAATCACAGGCACTTACCGTTTCATTTCATTATATATACTGGAATTAGTTGCTGATATTGTGCATCTTATTACTGTTTGATTTTGTTATGCTTTGAATTTATTTTGGTCTTAGTGTTTTAGGGACAGATAATCAGATATTGATGTTTAGCTGTGTTATTGTAGGCTTCACAGTGATTAGGTTTCAGCTCATGTTTTAATAATATAATGCAAGGTTATAGTCCTAGATTTATAGTAGGATATTGATATGCAGTCGGTTTTACTTCTGCTTTGCAAGCAGTAAGCACATAGTTGTAAGCTAGAGTCCTAATAGGAAGTAATAATTAGGAAAATGTTCAGCATGAAAGCATTTGTAACAGGTTAGAGCTAGTTTATTTATAGGTATATGTTAAGTTGCAACTTGCAATTGTTTTGCTTCTCAAGTAGGTCTGTAATTTGGACAAAAATATATCAAGTCTGTAATCGATTTTTTTATGTTTTTTTGGATGGTATTCTATTAATATTATTATGTATATTTGTTTGTACTTTGTAGGTTCGAACCAAGTTAGTGTAGATGAGCTCACAGAAGATATAATGTCACTAGACATTAGCCATGAATCAGATGCTTCAAATTCCATGAACAATCCTAAGGTATCCACTCCAAATGCTTCAAGTAGTGTTGCTTGTTAAAAATCCGAGAACATCTCAAGGTACCCACTTCAAGTGTTTCTTAAAATGTTGCTTGATAAAACTATATGAATGAGTTTATGTCAAATTGTCCATGCCTAATACGACTGTAATTATTTGTGTAGGTTTGAATGTTTGGAATTGAAGATCTTGATAAAGAAAGGCATATGGGAACTTGAATTTTGAAACTATTTGGATGTTATGATTAGACTTTTATGGATTTCGTTTTAAGTTTGTTAAGACCTTATGTGTTTATGCATTTTCATTAAACAAGTTCCTTAATTGCTAATTTCAAATATGGATGATAGGTCATGTTCGTGTCTTAACAGGTCGTGTTCGGGTCTTAACAGGTCGTGTTTGTGGCTTAAACAGGTCATATGATATGTTGGTAACATTTTCGTGTCTTAACAGGTCATTTCGTGTAACCTGTTTGTTAACAGGTTCGTGTTCGTGTTTGGAAAATCTGACACGATAAGATTTCGTGTCGTGTTCGTGTTTACAGGTTTCGTGTTCGTGTCTTATCGTGTTCGTGTCTTAACAGATCGGGTCGACCCGATATGCCAGCCCTAATCTTAATCAAAGTCTTGGGTTGCCCCATGTTGATTGTTGATTGACTATACAATGAACTAAAAACTTATTAACTATTATGAATTAGCAACAAGGTGGAGCTTTGGTGGGTTGTACCCTTAGCTTAGGGTGTGTTTCAAAAAAAATCTTTTGTCCACCTACGTGTCCCACTACCTCTCATATACATCTCTGCTTAACTTTTAGAGTTTTGACACTGAAGTTTTCCCCCTTTTGGTTCAAAATCGGAGTTTACCCTTCTGGAATTCTCCTCACCTGTTCTTTTCTCTACCACCACCATCGTCAATGTCGGTTGCCTTGGCCGAGAAATGCTGAGCCGGCAACCAAATCGTTGAGTTGTGACGGCTTTGGGTTTTCCGTCGGCTTCATTTTAGCCGGGTTGCACTCTTTGGTTTAGTGGGTTAACGCCACTGATTATCGTCGTCAATCGCAGAGAAGAGTAAAGAGCCTGTCGACTGTCGGTAAGTTTCATTCTTGATCTTTGCTTTTGTGGTTGCATGTGTTTTTTTTTTTTTTTTTTTTTTTTTTGTGATTTTGAATCCTTTTTTGGCTTATTGCTTGCCGGTAGTTGTTTGGCACTGATGATGTTGGTTATATGCTTTTTCGCCGTTGTTCGGCGATGTGGTTGTTGGCTGTGGTTTTGATTGACATGTATGCGGTTCCTACTTTGTTGAGGGGTTTAATCAGTACTTTGTTGAGGGTTTTAATCCGTGATTATAGTGGTTTGCTACCTGGCAGGGCAGCTCCGGTTGCAGCCATGGTGGCACTGACCCGTGCTTTGTTGGCGATGATGATGACACGAGGTGTACAAATGGGTCTAATTTGTTGCATCTTTAGGCTTCTTGGAGTTGTAAAATGTGCATCCATTGTGTTTTGTGCATTGGTTGGTTGTACTCTTTGTTAAGGGAGTTGTACCTCTCCTGGGTTTAAATAACCAGTCCCACAACTTTTTTCCTCTCTTTGAAAATCTCTTAAAAATGGGTGGATTTGTGGTTGGATGAGTTTTTTGTGGTTTTGGCTCTTTTATTTGGCTTATTGTTGGCCAGTATGTTGTCCAGCGCCAATGATGCTGCTTATATACTTTTTTGTTGTTGTCTAGCAACACGGTTGTTGGCTGTGGTTTTGATGAACATGTGTGTGGTTCCTGCTTTGTTGAGTGTTTTAATCAGCGTTTATGGTGGCTTGCTACCTGGCGTGGCAACTCTGGTTGCAGCCACGTCGACACTGACACGTGCTTTGTTGGCGATGATGATGACACGAGATGTACATCTGACATCTGAGCCTCTTTATTTTGCAACGACTTGATTTTTACGATCATTTCGTCTCGGTGGTGATGGACTGGTTTGGTGTCGGTCGTTGAACAGTTGCCCGGTGGTGATGAACTTGGTGTAATATTGTCACTTTTTGGTGCATTGTTGTTTGTACTGTGTGCATCGGGAGTTTGTGCGGTGGTTTATTACAAACCGGTTGTTTGTGGTTTGGTGTTGGTGAAGCCGGTTGCTTAAGCATCCGTTGTTTATTTATGTTTAAGATTTTGGGGCTTTTGCTTTCATCTTACTCGGTGACGATGAGACAAATCTCATCCGAGAGTTCGATTCTTATGTATTGTAGTATTAACTTTATCTGGTGCACTTGAAATTGTGTATTAAACTCGATGACGATGAGGATTGGCCTATCTGAGAGATGCGATGCTTTATTGTTGGCTTTGTAATGTATAGTTTTTTCAAGCTTTGGTTTTCACCGGATGCTTTTTCCTGAGCAATTACACTCACACGAACTGATTATGTGTTTTATCATTTGGCTGTGATTATGGTTTCGCTTGGCTGTGATGAGTTCTAAATTTGCACCAACATTTGACAAGAATGGCGTGGCAAGGTGACGGGTGGTCCATTGGACAACCCTTTATGATGTTAAAAGACAAGTTTATCCCTCATTTAATTGTGTAATTATCTTGAATTAGATAACTACGGTTGCTTATGTTTCAGGTGCGGTTTGGGAGCTAAAAGTGGATTAAACGCAGCTTTGGACGGTTTGGAGTTGAACAGGTCGAGTGTGGAGCGAAAGATGAAACAAAGCACAAAATTCAGGTTGTCACCGTAAATTACGGTCCCACCGTAATTTACGGTGGACCTGAATCTTGCCATTTTCTCACCGTAAATCAGGGGCCAGCCACCGTAACAACTTGAAGGCCACCGTAACTTACGGTGGCACCGTAAGTTACGGTGGATGCTGCGAGGAAAATTGTAACTGCCTCATTTAATCAGTTTTATGGTGTCTTTTCACCTATTCTCATGATTGGACGTTTTGGGAAGACACTAGGGGCGAATTTGGCTGTTCTTGCTTGGTTCTAAACAATTTCTAACATTCGGTTTGTGATTTTGATTCGTATGAACATTGAACTTATTGTTATGATGATTCACCAAGCTATGTGTGGCTAAAACTTTCGGTGATCATCTTAGGTGAAGGTTTCTCTTAAACTTTTGTGTGTTTATTTATGAATTTCTAGAATGATAACTTGTGTTTGCTTGTTTATCATGGTGTATGCATAATTGTTTGTAGCGTGTTAATTGATAGTGCAATTTCTAGTCTCAATCGTACGTTCTTGGTGCCGTTGGCAATCGAGATATCACGGGAAGGGTTAGGGTTGGTTATTGATTAATTGACCATCGGGAAACAACCTCGCGTTTATATAATCCGAGTACTTTGTTCCCTTTTATCACTTCAATTATTTATGCATGAGTTATGTCTATGTAACTCTTTCTAGTTGGAATTTCACACAATTGTTAAAAGAAACTGAATCCTAAGATGGTCATTGTTCTCCTAATCTGTTAAACAACCAATTTTGATTTGCAATTAGTTATTAATTTAGTTTTCTAAAACAACAATCTAAATCATTGATCTTTATTTTCTGCAAATTAGGTTAATTGTAGTTTAATCGCAAAGCTATATAATCGACATATTTTCCACATACTCCCTGAGTTTGATACCCTTTTACCACTATCCATAGTTGTTATTGGGATTAAATTTGCGTGTACCACGACAAGCACGTCAAATTTTGGCGCCGTTGCCGGGGAGTAGTGCGCAACGTGTGTCAGTTTGTTAGTTTTGCTTTGTTATTTTCGGGTTTACACTGGTGTGTTTAGTGTGCAGGTTCTACAGGTGCATGCATACTAGAGGCTCTCACAAAGCGTCACCATTGTCATTTGATCCGGAGATCGAAAGAACATTAAGGCAAAATCGCGTGTTAGTACGAGAAAACAGAATTATTGGTTCACCCACATCACCCATCACACCACGAAACATCATGCAAGAATCTCAAGTACCACCCACAACGGGTCAAACGACCTCGTCATTTATACCTACTTCCACACACCCATCACCAAACACAACCATACCTAATACCACTACAATTCCTACTCCACCTCATGACACTACACCAACCAACACCACACCACCAAACACTACTCAAGTCGAACCTAGTCTTACTTTTAGCCCATCTACTACAATTCCACCACTCACTCATTTCTTCCCAGTTTCGGGTCAATCATCGTCACATTATTCAATACCCCAAGGTTCAACGGTCGTTCATGCAACTTCAACATTTAGACCATCGAACCAATCGGGCTTTCAATACTCGACTCTTCCCTTTGGGCAAACTTTGGGTATAGGGGGAGATGGATATGAGGAAGGATACGAAGATTTTGAGAGCTATGATGAAGACGGGTATGCTTATGGGGGTTATGGTGATCAAGGAGAGTTCGGTTATGTGCAAAACCAACCACAAGGGATGGCAAATGTAGGTGGAGTGCCACAACAACAACAACTCCTACCACAACATATTCGGCCAAGACCACAAGGGCTACAAGTGCAACGCCCTATTCCATTGCAACAAGTTCGACCGCAAAACGTACAACCACAATTCCAAAGGCCGATACAACACCAACCGATGCCACAACAACAATTTCAACCACATGTACCACAAGGGCCTATACCAAGGCCAATGGGTCCTGTTCGACCAAGGGTTAGCTTGGGGGTGCCAAGAAGGCATCTTAGAGAACATGCAAGGGGAATTGAAGCACATTTTAGGCCGATAATCACTCAAAATCCCTAACCGGTAGTTATTCCTCACAATGATTAAGGGAGAACTTTTGAAGTTAGAACAAATTCTTTGCAAAGTTTGCCGAAATACAAAGGGCTAGCAACGGAGGAACTGTATTTTCATTTGGAGGCCTATGACTCAATTTGTAATACTCTTGGGAGTCAAGGTTTTTCGGCCGACGATGTCAAGTTAGTTTTGTTTCAGTTTTCTTTAGAGGACAAGGAAAAGAAGTTGTTCTATACTTTGCCTTCGGCATCTATCTATACTTGGGCGGAAATGCAACAAATTTTTCTAGACGAATTTTACACCGCCCAAAAGACTAATGATGTTAGAAAGGGGTTGAGAAGCTTCCAACAACAACATGGTGAAATGTTCCATGAGGCATTTGAACGTTTCAATATGATGATCAAGAATTGCCCTCACCATGGGATTGAACTTTGGGAGTTGATGAATGCCTTCCACGAGGGGTTGAGTGCCGAAGATGCTCGTGATTTAATGTCCATTACCGGTGGGACTTTTGGTACAAACTATGAGAATGATGATTGGGAGTTTTTGGAGAACATGGCAATTACATCAAAGAGAAAGGCTCAAGCATCGAGGAGAGCGCGACCGACCATTGCCCGATCTCAAGTGCATGCAATAGATGATGGTAATGTTCAAACCACTAACCAAATTTATGATGTTTATGCTTTGTGTAATGAAATAGGTCATGTGGCTGAAAATTGCCAAGGATTGGTGGAAGGGCAATATGAAGAAGTTCATGCGGTTCAAGGTCAAGGAGGGGGTGGTAGAAATTACAATAACATGAATTCGAATACTTACCACCCCGGGTTGAGGAACCACCCAAATTTTCGGTATGGGAACCCTTCTAAACAAGCTAACCTGAACTTTCAAGGTAGCCAAGGTAACTTTGGTTCGCGCCAACCTTACAACAATCAAAGTGGATATCGAGGTGGGAACAACCAAGGGTATCAAAAGCAATATCAAGCGGGTCAAGAACAAGGGGGGTCTTCGGGTGGAAATGAAATGATGGACATGCTAAAAAGCATGCAAGCGGAGATGCAAAAACGGAACCAACTCGATGAAGTTCGAATGCAAAAGGATGAGGTTCGTGACAAAAGCATCCAATCACTAACAACCCAAATGGGTCAATTGGCAACCGATGTGGCGGAGTTGAAGAAAAACAAGGGTCAACTTCCTAGCGACACCAAGGTAAATCCATCACACGGTTCGTCAAGAGGTAATGTTAATGTTCATCATGTTAGTGTTTTAAGAAGTGGAAAAGAGTTTAAAGCCAATTTGTCACCCGAATTGGTTGAGGGGGTAGTTGAGGACATCACGGGTAATGATAGTGATGATGAAGTTTCACCGGTTAAACCAAAAGAATCAAATGTTAACAAACCGGGTTTGGGTGAAAATGAAAAAAATGAAAAAGTTGAGGGTGAACCGAGTCAAGTCCCGTTTCCATCGGCTTTACTTGACCCGGGTAGAAAGAATTTTATTGCATCAAGAGGTCCCCAAAAAGAAGAGTTGTGGGACATGTTTAAACAAGTTAAAATTAACCTTCCATTACTTGATGCAATAAAACAAGTACCCGCCTATGCAAAATTTTTAAAAGAGTTATGTACACAAAAAAGGCAAAACAAGAAGAAAATGCCTAAGCGGGTCAATTTAACCGGGCAAGTAAGTGCAGTTTTAAATGGGGAGCTTCCTCCTAAGCTCCAAGATCCGGGCACGCCATTGATTAACATACAAGTTGGTAATTTTCAAATGGCTAAGGCGTTGCTAGATCTTGGAGCCGAAGTTAGCATTTTACCGGGGGGCTTATATGGCCAATATGATTTTGGTCCGTTAGCTAGGGTGGAGACAACGGTTGTTTTGGCCGATTTGTCTCATAAGTTACCCCGAGGGATGGTGCAAAATGTAATTGTTAAAATTGATGAATTTTATTACCCGGTTGACTTTTTAGTCTTGGACTACTCATCGGCGGACCCAAAGCAACAACAAAATGTAATTTTGGGTCGGCCATTTTTTAGCACCGCACATGCCGTGATTGATTGTAGATTTGGTACAGTCGACATGACTTTTGGGAATCGAAAAATGCGTTTGAATGTTTTTACTAACAATTCTAATGCTAATGGTGTGGATGAGTGTTTCATGGCAGATATAGTTGAGGATGCAACCCGCATGAGTATGAGGAGGATGGTTTGGATGTTTGCCTGTGTGATTTTTCTGAACAGGTACATGCTTATGCACTCCGGGTTGAAGAGGAAAAACAGGATGCCATGGCTTTAAAGGAAGGTCGACCACCATGGACTCATCAATTTGAAGGTTTACCAGCGGAGATAAATTCGGGTACTAAACCATCGTTAGAGGAACCGCCAAAGTTGGAGCTCAAAGACTTGCCGGGCCACTTGAAATATGCGTTTTTAGGGGATAATGACACTTTACCGGTCATTATTGCCTCTAATTTAGAGTTGGCACAAGAGCAAGCGTTGTTGGAAGTTTTAAAGGAGAACAAGGGAGCTATCGGATGGACGATTGCCGATCTCAAAGGAATTAGTCCATCAATTGTCATGCACAAAATCATTACCACCGAAGATGCCAAACCGACACGAGAAGCTCAAAGGCGATTAAATCCGAACCTAAGGGAGGTAGTAAAAAAAGAGGTAATCAAATGGTTGGATGCGGGAATCATCTATCCGATTTCGGATAGTGCTTGGGTGAGTCCCACCCAAGTTGTGCCTAAGAAGGCCGGCATTCAAGTAGTCAAAGATGAAAGTGGTGAACAAATTGCCACCCAACCGGTCACCGGGTGGCGTGTATGTATTGACTACCGAAAATTGAATGCCGCCACTTCTAAGGACCATTTCCCGCTACCTTTCATTGACCAAATTATTGAAAAATTATCGGGTCAAAAATATTACTGCTTTTTGGACGGGTATTCGGGTTACAATCAAATAGCAATACACCCGGATGACCAACACAAGACCACCTTCACTTGTCCATATGGCACCTTTGCCTTTCGGTGAATGCCATTTGGCTTGTGCAATGCACCGGCAACTTTCCAACGATGTATGATGAGTATCTTCTCGGACATGGTTGGAGAGTCGCTCGAAGTATTTATGGATGACTTCTCCATTTTTGGCACTAGTTTTGATGCTTGTCTCAACGAATTACAAAAAGTTTTAAAAAGGTGCGTTGAGAAAAATTTAGTGTTAAGTTGGGAGAAAAGTCATTTCATGGTGCAAGAGGGAATTGTGTTGGGTCATGTAATTTCTGAAAGGGGAATGGAGGTGGATAAGGCGAAAATACGGGTAATAGCATCTTTGCCACCTCCGAAAAATGTTAAGGGTGTAAGGTCATTTTTGGGACATGCGGGGTTCTATAGACGTTTCATAAAAGGTTTTAGTGTTATCACCAAACCTTTATGCAACTTGTTATTAAAAGATGTCCCATTTGATTTTACTAATGAGTGTATGCAAGCTTTTACTGTTTTGAAGGAACACTTGGTCAAGGCTCCTATCTTGCAACCACCGGATTGGTCAAAGCCGTTCGAGATAATGTGTGATGCAAGCGACACCACTATTGGTGCAATTTTGGGTCAACGGGTTGATAGAAAGCCGGTGGTGATTTACTATGCAAGCAAGACTTTATCCGAATCGCAACTCAATTACACCACAACCGAAAAGGAGTTATTAGCGGTGGTGTATGCTTTGGATAAGTTTCGTGCTTATATTTGGGGGAGCAAAGTGGTGGTTTATTCGGATCATAGTGCGGTCCGATATTTGATGGAGAAAAAGGACGCGAAGCCTCGGTTGATTCGGTGGGTATTATTGTTGCAAGAGTTTGACTTGGAAATTCGAGATAAAAAGGGAAGTGAGAACGTAGTGGCGGATCACTTGTCTCGAATTCCGGTTGAAGGAATTGACGATGTTAGTGAAATCAATGAAAGTTTTCCCGACGAACAACTTCTAGCTGTTTCCACCTTTGTTGCACTGTGGTATGCTCATTACGTTAATTACTTAGCCACGGGTGCCATCCCAAGTCATTGGACTAAAAAGCGACGCCAACAATTTATGGTCCAAGTAAAGCAATACATTTGGGATGAGCCGGATCTCTTTAAGATTGGACCGGATCAAGTTATACGAAGGTGTGTGCCCGAGACAGAAGTGTTGGAAATTTTGACCCATGCTCATTCGTCCGCATGTGGAGGTCACTTTATGTTGGGATTGAACCCTATCAGAGGAACAGATAATTAAAGCCAAAACTGGATCAGAGCAGTGGATCCAGAATAAGCAGACGATTACAGTTAGTTCATGCAAATCTCTCCCCTTGAAAGTGGTTTTATATCTGCTGACCTCCTATCTGCTGATCTTACTAAGTGCTGTCCTACAACTGTTGCTTTGCATCTACTGACAAATGTCAAAGACTGATGGAAGACCAAAGCTCTGCTGACTCAATCTACTGCCTTGAGTCAAGTACTGCTGATCCGGACAGGCACTGCTGGGTTCACAGCAGTGGAAGGATGCAGCAGCTGTTTAAGTGTCTTTTATGTAAAGAAATGTAATAGCAGTAGTTAGTACATCAGAGTTTGTATAGATCAGAGGTTAGAGTTTGTTAGGAGGTTAGATGTCACTTTCATGGTGACGTCAGCTAAGATGCTCAGTGGTTTGCAAGTGCCTATAAATAGTTCAGTACTTTGTACTGTTCTATTAGCTCTTTCACAACATCGTCTTCTTTGCACGAACAAACTACTGAGCTCTGGCTGAGGGGGAGTCTGCATTCATTCATCAATCATTGTAATCGTTGTTGAAACAAATTCAATCTTTCGATTCATTGTGTAAAGATGTTTGATTAAAGTATTACTCTCGTTTGATTGTATGCAAAGTTTGCTTTCATCTTAATTCCGCTGCACAACTCTTTCATTTCCATCTTAATTTCAAACGAAAATACAATAAAAAAGAAACTCAGATCCAACAATTGGTATCAAAGCTTGGACAGTCAAATTTGATTTAACAATCATTTTGACGTAAATAGTTCAGCTCATAACAGTTGATACTGATCGTTTGTTCGTCCGTTGAAAAACAGAGCAAGGATTAATCACCATTAAAGTTGATTTCTCAGTGTCTGTAAAATAACAAGAATGACGTCACAATCTCAGGATGATAAAAACAACATCGGCTCGCTTTTTAAACCACCTATGCTAAAAAGTTCGTTCCAAAACCAGTTGAAAATTATACCGAAACCGATTTTCAAAAGATCGAACTAGATGCTAAAGCGTTTAGCATCGTAGCATCAGCGCTGCCCAATGAGATATATGCTGGACTGTTACATTGTAACAGTGCCAAGGAGTTATGGGACGCACTTAAGGAACAGTTTGGGGGAACTGAAGAAGTCATAGAAAACAATAGGGAAATCCTGAACCAACAGTATGAAACATTTTGCTACGTTAAAGGCGAATCACTAACGCAACAATTTGAGCGTTTCAGTTGTCTCATCAGTGAACTGAGGCTTGTTAACACCACTTTTACAAACTCAACTCAAAATAGCAGGTTCCTCAGGTCACTGCCAGAAAAATGGGACACCATAGCTTTTGTCACCCGAAACTCACCTGAATTCAAGGATCTGACCTTGACCCAACTCCACGGTCGACTCCTGACCTACGAAAGGGAGTTGAACCAGAAAAGGAGGTTACAAGAGTCAGGAAAAGTTACCGATGATTACACTTTCGGTAATACTGCTCTTCTGGGTCAAGAAGAATCTGGGAGCAGTGGTAAGGATCAGGGTTATGATCACTTCATTGACATAACTGCTGGTGCAAATTTTAACAACCCTGATCCTCACTCTGCTAGTTATGCATTCACTGCAAATGAAAACCAGATGTCAGACAATTTAAGTTTTGAACTAAATGATTTGCAACATTTTGATCCCACTGATTTAGAGGAAATGGACATCCTGCACCAACTGGCTTTGCTAAGTGTTAGAACTAGCAAGTTCTACAAAAGAACAGGGCGAAAATTCCCAGGTTTGCATGGGAATCTAAGGGTTGGGTTGGATAAATCGAAAATCAAGTGCTACAAGTGTAATAGGTTGGGACATTTCGCTAGGGAATGTAGGAGTCAAACTACTGGTCCCATAATTACTCATCCTAGCTCAAATCCTAGACCTCAAAACCAAAACACTGTGCACTATGCCCAATATGCCCCAGCAGCTCAAGTGAACACTGCTCACTATGCTGCTGCCCCTGTGCCAGTACATTATGTCCAAACTACTGTTCCACAAATCCAATATGTTCAAACCCCTGCTCCACAGGTACAAGTGCAACCTGTTGCACCTCAAACCACTGCTCCAGCAGCAGCACAACCAGATCAACAAAGTTTTTTCACTCAAGGGTTTGTTGACTGGAGCAGTATGCCTGAAGATCTTAATGATGAAAATTTTGCACTCTATGCTTCTAATGATTCTTCTCATGATGAGTTTTGTTTGATGGCATTAGAGTCAATACAGGAGGGGGTTGAAACTGAGGAGGAACAGCAGAGCTTTGAAACAGTGGAAGAGGTGACTGAAGCAGTGATTACTGCTGTGGCTGGTGAACTACTGTTGGGAGAAAGTTCAGGTTCCCTGATTGAACCACTGACAGATCCATGGTCCGTAGAGGACAAAGAAGAAGAGAAAGAAGAAAAGGCTGGTGAAAAGAAGGTGAAAGCTGATGATGAAAAAGATCATCAATGTGATTGTGCAATGATGGCAGCTGCCAAGGTATCTCCTCAAGTTCTTGAAAAACTGTGTTCTGACAATTGCATAATTGCTTTTGCTAACATTAAAGAGGTGAATGAAAACCTTCGGGATAAAATCTTGTCTGATGAGGTCAAATTTGAAAGGTCTTTAAAAGAACTTAAAAACAAATTGACTGAAAAAGAAAAAGAGAACAGCTGTCTAAAAGAAGAGCAAAGTATAACCAAAACCCAACTTCAAACTATGGTAGAAAAATACCAAGTTTGCAAAAAGGAGTTGGAGTCCGCCCAGATTACTTGTGAAAGATGGGTGGAATCCTGCAAAGGATATGAGGTTATGCTTGAAAAACAGAGAAAAAGCAATGTGAAATTTGGGGTTGGCTATAGAAAACATGATGATGAAAACACTGCTTTTGAAAAATCTGTTCAAACCACTGAGTTCATCCCCATAAACAAGAATGGCCAAGAAGTGAAAATCACTGACAAACTTGGTAACAAAATCACACTTGACAGACCAATGGAATCCTCTACTTTTGAGGAGCTTGAAGAATACCAGTTTAAACCAAAATGGTCTGATGAGTGTGACATTCTTGAAAATTTCAAGCCAATGGACTTTACATCAACTGATGGTGTCAAGGCTCCAAAAGCTAAAGTCATACCTCTCAAGGACATCCCAGCAGTGGTTAAAACCTCTGCTGCAAAGGAGTCTGAAAAGAGAAAGAAGAAAGAAAAAATTGATAACTTGTTTTGTGAATTCTGTGAGAAAAGGAATCATCTTACAAAAGATTGTTTCCACTTAAAAGCGTATGATTTAAACAGAACAAGTGTCATTGTTTCAGCTGAAGGTTGCATTGTCTGTGGTAAAACAAACCACAAAACTCAAGCATGTGTGTATCTCAAAAACTTTGATGTGAAAAAGAATGAGTACATTGCTAAAACATCCTTGAGTCCATCATCATCATCAACATCTGTCAAATTCACCAAGAAACAACCACTGTTTGTGCCAGTTCAAACAGCTGTTACAAAACAGCTGAACCAAACATCTGTCAAAAGAGATGTTCAGGTTACTGATGCACCCCCTGCCAATCAGTTCAGAAAAGGCAGAGAAAAACAGTCTTACCAAAGGATTCCTCACGTTTATGAGGCCTACAAAAGGCCCTCTAAACCCAAAGTGAACAAGCATCCTTTTGGTTACCAGCAGATGATTGGTCAGGACCCACAACAGTGGTTAGAGAAGCACTGTCCTAAAACAGTTCAAACTCCTGACCTAACCACTGTCCATCATTCTGCATCCATCCCAGACACTGTTGAGACCCCATCCAAAGCCTTGTTGGCTTTGGAGACCTTAATGAACTAATCCTTTTACTTCATGTGCAGGGAGCTTCTGCATGCTTTGATAGTCTTTGGTATGTAGATAGTGGAGGCTCCAGGCACATGACAGGATGTAAAGCCCTCCTCAAAGACTTTAAAATCCATGGAGGGGGTGATATATCCTTTGGGAATAATAGTAAAGGAAAAGTTCTGGCGGGTACAGTGGAGTCTGGAAAAGTAAAATTTGAAAATGTCAATCTAATAGACAATCTAAAATTCAACCTTCTGAGTGTGTCCCAAATGAGTGACAAGGGATTTGGGTCATTCTTCACAAAAGACTGTTGTAGGATTGTTGGACCAGAAATGGTAAAAAAGATTGAAGCAATAATCAACTCTGGTCAAACTAAACTTGTTGCTCAAAGAAGTGGCAATGTTTATGTTGTTGACATGTCAAAAGAGTGTCCCAGAGCTGATGCCTGTCTGTTCTCAGCTGCCTCTAACAAAGAGACATAACTTTGGCACAGAAGGCTGGGACACACAAATCTTAAGACAATCACAGAAATTTCAAAAAATGGTTTGGTGAGAGGCCTACCACAAAAATTGTTTTCATGTCCTGAACATTGCATTTCCTGTTTAAAAGGAAAACAACATAAAAGTTCTTACAAGTCCATTGAAGAGTCCAAAACAACCCAGTGTTTGCAAATGCTACACATGGATTTGTTTGGCCCAGTTCAAGTCATGAGCCTCAAAAAGAAAAGATATTGTTTGGTTATTGTTGATGATTTTTCTAGGTTCACATGGACTTTCTTTTTGCACTCAAAAGATGAAACTGCAGGCATTTTGCAAGACTTTGTAATACAGGTTGAAAAGCAATTTGACCTTCCAGTGAAAAGCTTCAGGAGTGACAATGGCACAGAATTCAAAAATAGGGAGTTGGATGCTTTCTGTGTGAAGAAAGGGATTGTAAGGCAGTACAGCATCCCAAGAACACCAGAGCAGAATGGGGTAGTGGAAAGGAAGAACAGAACTCTGATTGAGGCTGCCAGAACCATGCTAGCAGATTCAGGTTTGCCATTAACCTTCTGGACAGAGGCAGTAAACACTGCTTGCTATGTTCAGAACAGAGTTTTAATAAACCCCAGGCACAAAAAGACTGCCTATGAAATTCTGTATAAAATTAAACCACTGATCTCATATTTCAAAGTGTTTGGCTGCCCATGCTTTATTTTGAACTTAAAAGATTCCATTTCAAAATTTGCAGCCAAAATTGATTGTGGTTATCATCTGGGATACTCAACCACTGCCAAGGCCTACAAAGTGTTCAATACACGGACCAAGGCAGTGGAGGAGACTTTGAATGTAAAGTTCAATGAACTTTCATCAATGAAAATCCCAGCAAACCCTGCAGATCTGTTTGATCTTGAAAAATTTACTTTTGAAAATACTGCTGTCAAGACTAACAGTGCAGGTCCATCAGAGGATACAACACCAGACTATGGGTATGAAATCATCATCCCTCAAAGGCCTGCCACAAAGGGAAAAGCACCAGCTGTTCAAAACAGTTGTCAAAGCTCAACCACTGCTACCTCAACAGTTGTTGACCAAAGTAGCCCATCAACCATTGCTTCCACATCCTCAAACACTGCTGACAAAAGTCCTCAAACAGTGGATAAAAGTCAGCAGTTGTCCACTTCATTACCTCCTATTCCACCACCTTTTGAAGCCACTGCTGGATCATCAAAGTCCCCAGCAGTGGTTAGCTCAGATGATACACATTTGCAGCCTTCACCAACCAATGCCATCATACCATACCAAGGAGATTTAATCTTCTTGCGATCTCATCCACCTGATCAAATTATTGGCAACATAAATGAAGGGGTGCTCACAAGAAGTCAAACCCAAAACATTTGTCTTTTTGCTGGTTTTCTATCACTCCATCAGCCAGTCAAGTACCAAGAGGCACTGAAAGACAACAGCTGGGTAGAAGCCATGCAAGAGGAGCTCCAACAGTTTAAAAGACAACAAGTATGGGAGCTTGTACCACTGCCAGAAGAGGTTAGTCCCATTGGCACAAAGTGGGTCTTCAAGAACAAAACTGATGAAAGGGGTATTGTTGTCAAGAATAAAGCCAGGCTTGTGGTTCAAGGTTACAGACAGGAAGAGGGGATTGATTATGATGAAACATTTGCCCCTGTTGCAAGATTGGAAGCCATTAGACTGTTCCTGGCCTTTGCTGTCAACCACGATATGAAGGTGTTTCAAATGGATATCAAAAGTGCTTTCCTCTACGGTACAATTCAAGAAGAGGTGTATGTTTGTCAACCTCCAGGTTTTGAGGATCCATTTTATCCAGATCATGTCTACAGGCTAAACAAAGCTTTGTATGGCTTGAAACAAGCACCAAGGGCCTGGTATGAAACTCTTTCCAACTTCCTACTCTTAAATGGTTTCAAAAGAGGTACCATTGATAAGACATTGTTTTTAAAATGGAGAGGGAAGGATTTAATGATTGTCCAGATTTATGTGGATGACATTATTTTTGGAAGCACATGTAACTCAATGTGTGAAGAGTTTAGAGAACTCATGACAGCTGAGTTTGAAATGAGTGCTATGGGTGAGCTGCAATGCTTTCTTGGTCTCCAAGTACAGCAATTGCAAAATGGAACTTTCATTCATCAAAGCAAATATGCTAAAGAACTTTTAACCAAGTTTGATATGAATGATTGTAAACCATGCAGCACCCCCATGGCAACAAATAAGCTGGTCATGTCTGATGAAAAGGATGAGCTGATTGACCAAACACTTTATAGAAGCATGATTGGGTCTTTATTGTACCTAATTGCATCTAGACCAGACATCATGTTTGCAACATGTGTCTGTGCAAGAAGTCAATCAGCTCCCAGAAAATCAAATCTCATTGCTGTAAAAAGGATCTTCAGATACATAAAAGGTGCTCCCACACTTGGTATCTGGTATCCAGCTAATGGGAACATCAAGCTTTCAGGTTTCTCAGACAGTGACTTTGCTGGATGTCACACCACAAGGAAGTCCACATCAGGAGGGTGCCAGTTTCTAGGTGATTGCTTAGTCTCATGGCAAAGCAAAAAGCAAGCAGCTGTTTCAACATCCACTGCTGAAGCTGAATACATTGCTGCTGCAAGCTGTACAGCCCAACTCCTGTGGCTTCAAAATCAGTTACTGGATTTTGGTATCACTGCCTTAAAGACACCACTCATGTTGGATAGCCAGGCAACAGAAAATATCATCAAAAATCCAGTTTCCCATTCAACCACCAAACACATCGACATCAGACATCACTTTGTGAGGGATTGCTATGAAAAAGGTTTGATTTCTCTGCATCATGTCCCAACTAAAGACCAGCTGGCTGATGTGCTCACAAAAGCACTTGATACAGCCACTTTTGAAAGCTTGGTCTCTAGAATTGGGATGCTGAACATGGAATAACAAGCAACACCTTGGTTTTCTATGAATAAAAGCAACAAAATGTTTTCAGAAAATCAATACTCCATCCTTAAAAATAGCTAAAAATGAAAATTTTTCATTAAAATCCTTAAAAGTCTGCCATTAACCACTGATTGTTCAAAAGTCTGCTTCCTTCAAAAGTCTGTCCACTGCTGAAAGTCAACCCCTGCTCTCTCATTACTTTGATAAACTCTGTTGTTCAAAAGCAGTGTCTTATCCACTGATATGCTATCCACTGATAGTGAAAATCATCCACTGTTTTCATACCACTGTCTTCATCTGTCCCTATCACACAAGTACTGTCCTTCACTTTCAACAGGGGTTGTCACGTGGGCAGTACATATTGGTCAGACCTTTTGTAACAGCTGCCACCTCAGCATTCACTTTCTTCCCTATAAAATCCCCCACTCACCACCAAAACAGGGTTTTACTATCGAATTGAATTCTTAAAAATTCTCTTCTCAAAGCAGTTTTTCTTCTCTTTCACAACTTTCTTCGATCATTCATCTTCAAAATGACAAAATCGAAGTCATCCTCAAAACCCTCATCCAAATCATCATCGAAAACAGCCTCTCAAAAGGCAATCTCCACTGAAATTCCACATAAACCATCTCACAATCTCCTGGGTCTTCTCACAAAACCAGGAACCACCAAAGTTTTCGATTCCATCATTGATCTCATGGCAAAATCAAAGTACAAAATTTTGTTCACTGCCGATGCACCAATCTATTTGGCGACCCAAAGGGAGTTCTGGAAAAATGCAACCCTTGAAAAACAAGGAGACACTGCAACCACCATAAACTCTTCGATAAAGGGTAAAGTTGTCCAAATCACACCACAATCCATTTCAGAGGTCTTTCAACTCGGTGATCAGGAAGGTAAAATTTCTTTCACTAAAAACGAGTTACAAACTGACTTCATTGAGAGAGGGTATGAAGCAACAATGATGAAGAAAATTACCTTAGAAAAAGGTTATTTTCCGTCTGCAACCAGATTTTTATTTCATACTCTCCTACTATGTGTTTCAAACAAAACCACTTCTTTCAATGAAATCCCTTTAAAGATTCAAAATCTGGGATATGCAATTCTTCAAGGAGAAAATTTTAACTATTCTCGGGAAATTTTTAAAGATTTGGTTAATAATGTTGAAACAAAATCATTCTTACTGTTTCCAAGGTTTTTAAGTTACTATTTTGCAAAGAAATTCAGTAAGGATGATTTAGCTGTAATAAACCAGGGTGATTCTACTCAAATAAACAGTTTAACAACTGAAACTTTTTCAAGAATGTTAGCACCTTGCAAAACACAAGCAGAGGTGCCTGAGCAGATTTTAGCAGTTACAACTGCTCCTCAGGTATCTGCTGCTGAGCCCACTGCTCAAGGTGATCAAAGCAGCAGCACAACTGTTTTGAAACCCACACCTACAATCACCAAAAAGCCAACAAAAAGAAAAACACAAAAACCCCCCAAAACCATCAAAAAGGCATCTCTGGAGGATGAGATACCAGAGCTCCTGCCAGTGACAACACAAAAGTCACAAGAAACCACTGCTGCTACTTCCTCACAGCAGTTGGTACAAATATCTCAACCCATAACCGAAACTCCTCCTGTTTCTTCACAAAAAGAACAGGTTGTACAAATAGGGTCTCCACATCATGATGCTCTGGAAACACTCGTTTCTATCATCCACAGTCCAATGCCCGGGACACATCCTCTTTCTACACCAATCATCACATCCACAATTCCCTCACCAATAAAACCACTGTTGGATGCAATTGATTTGAACCAGGCATTAACCAGTCCTTCTCAATCACCTGATAATGAGAATATACCTCAACAACTGACTGGGTCTGATGTATCAATCTTTGCTAACCCACCAACACAACCTGAGGAGGTTACACCCCATGAGTTACAAGTAACTCTTGGTGGTAATCCAAGTGAAGCAGCCACTACAACTGTTGAACCTACAGGTCTACAGTTGGACAGTGGTTACATTAATAAGACTTCCTTGGAGGCAATTCCTTTTATAGCACCTCTGTCAACCACCAGTGGATTTATTTATCCTACTGGAAACATCAAAAGGTTGTCAAGTGTTGAAGGAAGAAGACCCCAGTACCAAGAAAAAGGGGCATCAGTGGTTAATGTTTGGAGTATACTCCCTACATCTACCACTGATAAAACCACTGCTAGTGGGAAATCAGATGATCCCATTGATTTGGGTGATGGTTTAAAGTACCAGAAATTGACGGATCGTATTGCAAAGCTTGATAACTCTGTTGCAGAACTCAAAGATATGCTACAACAGGTGTTACAAGTTCAGAAGGTACAATCAACTATTATTCCACCTCAAGCACCTGCTCCACAAAGGGCACCTGCTACAAATGAGCTCTGGAATCTATTTCAATCTTTTCTCCAATAACAAGCACAATTAGCAGATCAGCAACATGAAAAACATGTACAACAGCTGAGAAATGCAATGGAGTCAAGGTTCAAGAACACTCAGGCTGATTTAAAGGCTCTCAAAACTCAGATCTTGCACACCACTGGCACTGCTCCTCCAAAAGTACGCTACATTTACCAACTCCCAGAAGATAATGCCAAAAAGGGGGAGAAAATTAAGGAGTGGAAAAAGAAGGGTATAGAGGATGGTCTCTATCTTGAACCAGAAAATTCAAACATGACCAAAAAGATCCCTTTGCCAGATGGCAGCAAGAAAATTGATGTAACAACAAATGCACTAGCAGAAGCAGTTGCAAGTGTAAAAAAGGGATAGAGAGGCCAAAAGGAAAGCCAGGGTGGACAGAATGGATCATCCAGATCAGGGTACTTCTGGGTCAAAGGATCATGAAAATCCTGTTGAGGAAAAGAAGAAGCCTACTAGAAAAGTAAGGCAACCCAAATCCATTCCAACCAGACGTTCAAAGTCTGCTAAAAAACCACCATACAAAACAACTGATGCACCAGGAGTTACAAAAATTACTGCTTGCCAAACAGTTGTTCCATCAACACACACCACCTCAACACACACAACATCCACTGTTTTACCATCATCACCACCAAAAACAACACCTGCTGACATACAGCAGAAGACAGCAGATGTTATAACATCTGTTGTAATGACAACAGTGGTTGAAACACCAGTTGTTTCAACAGCTGTTAGTCAATCACAATCCACTGCCACTACAACTACCACCACTGTTCCATCCAAAACATCATCAGTCCCTCCCACAAAAAGGAGAAGACTAATTCTCAAAGATGATGACAATTCACCACCACAAACATCTTCAAAATCTTTAGCACTTGTCACAATTCCAAAACCTGTTCCTCTCTCTTCAGTTAAAATGTACAAGCCCTTACCTCCTGCAGGTGTTCAATTTCCTCTTGAATTAGCAGCTGTTAGAGAAGAAATAAAATCTTTTTACTTTGAGGATGACCCTGCCAAAAGGAGTTTGCCATCAATAAAAGGATATCCCTGGCCTAAAAATGTTGATGAATATTTGGAAATCAAGGCCAAGCAAGCAGAGGATATCTCAAAGAAAAATACACAAGGGAAATCTGATAAAGAGATTGCACAGAGAAGTCAATATTTGCTCACACAAGTCAGATCCCTAGAGCAATTTGCAAAAAATGTTAGTCAACAAATTTCTGAAAGAGCAGCTGAAACTCTGAAGAAAGACTACATTGAAAGCATCATGGCTCACAAGAAGTACAAAGGAGAGAGATACATGTACAAAGAGTGGACTATTCCTGAACTTGAAAATGAAGCAGCAAGAATTCAAGACATGATAAAAAGGAATGTCACTCACACTCCTCCTAACTGGGCAAAGTTTAGAAAGAATGTACATGACAAACAGGAAGAGCTGAGGAGAATGAAAGAGGAATTGGTAGCAGCTGATTATGGAAACAAAAGACAAGTTGCTAGATGGAAAGAAGATGTGGTCAGTGTGACAACTCGAGTTTCCAAGATTCTATCTTCGCATTTAGTGCACGCTAATAATTTTTTTTTTTAGTTGTTTGTTAATACGACTCGTTGTTTCACAACGCTTACCTTTGTAATACGTTATATCGTATTTCGATTAATATTTTATACTTGTGATCCATATATATTTTTATGTGTGATTGTATGTTAATATGGTGTTATTATTTAAACATATGTTAAATAAAGTTGGACTCTACTGTAAACAAGTATCATGAAATCACCCAAGTGGTGAAAACACTTTAGGGTGTTTTCGTCCACTGATGACCACGAAATCACAAATGGGCTTGGCCCATGGCCCAGTATTGAGATATTTTGTATTAATCATTTTTATAAACAAATCTTCTCCAATAAGTTTCCACTTACCAAAGCTTATCACTTTGTTTATCTCTCTACCTCTGAAAACCCACAAAGAGTTCCTCATCTTGAAGCAAAACCTCTGTTTAAAATTCTTGGTTAGTGATCTTCATGTTCAGTTGTTTAAGATGCTTATCGTATGATTAATGGATGTTTAATCATGATGTATGTATATATTTATATATATGAATATATGATTTATCATAGTGTGCTTGTTAGATAATTATCATACATGAACTGTGTGTATATTTGAAGTTTTGATCAACAGTGGGATTATGGTATGAATGATAAAATGATGGAATTATGTTCTAGATTTCACAAAGTTTTGATAGAGTATTTGTTTTAATATCAATGATTGATATAAATGGCTTGTAGATGATTAAACTGTAACTGTAATGAGATTTAGATTGTTGGGTTTAAGTTACAGAAAGTGTTGGAGAAGAAGATAACTGGACGAAATCACCCACAACACTCTAAAGTGGACGAAATCACAAAGAGTGATTTCGGCCCAACATGTGGTTTTCGGCAACATGTGGTTTTCGGCAACCTTATGTGGTTTTCGGCTATAAAGGGATTTCGGCCTCATGTGTTTTCGGCTCATATGGTTTTCGGCCATAAGGGGTTTTCGGCCTTAGGGTGTTTTCGGCACTTTTATGTGTTTGGCAACATGTTAACTGTTAATAATTATTGTTATTATATATGTTATTCAATTAAACATACCACTTGAATAACTCAGTTAGTTTATTTAACTTTGTTAAATATGTAAGTTGATAACTTCATTGTTTGAGTAACTCTGTTAGATGACAAATTCTGTTAAGTGGTTAACTGGGTTAACTAACTTACTCTGTTTATTTATTACTCCAATGAAGTGGGTTAATTCTGTTATTTCATGAAACCTGTTAACTTTATTTACTTAGTTATTTGCTAGATGTCAACTCTGTTAAAAGTATAGATGCGATTAACTGCTTATGTGGCAGGATATGAACTGTCAAACACTCTGTGATATTACTGTGATGCTAGTTACATGTGAAACATTACGAATGTGAACTGATTGAATATACGTGCACTATAGGATCTGATTGATTACTTGCGAGCACATAGTTTAGCATACCGAGCAAACAAGGTGAGTTCACACTTCTACCAAGGCATGGGATTCCCGGGGTTGGGAATGGGTTGATTAATTGAGTATTTATGCTTAAGAGTTATCGGAATTGCATACCATTGGCCTCGGGAGATGAAGGTCAATGGTAGATACTACTAGACTAGTGATACATATACTTCTCTTCGCACACATGCCGGGATCGGCCGCGATACTAGAACAATCTTCGCAAACATGCCTGGAATGGCCGCGAACTAAACTTTAATCTTCGCAAACATGCCTGGAGGGCCGCGATACAAATATAACTAGTCTAGAAAACATGGGAAACCCCCACTAAACTTCGCAAACATGCCTTGAGGGTCGCGATGCTATTACATACGATACATGATTACTAATCGAACATACGATTTATGAAATGAACATAATAACTAAATAACCAACTGTGAACTCGCTCAACTAGTTGTTGACTCTCTGTTACATGCCTTGCAGGACCATAGGTACTTTTGGAGCTTGCACGGGAGGCACAGTCGTTGTGGACATGGATCGTGAATGTGTTATTAAACATTATAACATTTTGTACTTAAACTTATGTTGGGTTTTACATTAATGCTTCCGCTACACACTTGTTTATATTTGGTTTTGTAAACACCTATCGTATTGATGAATGACTTTTGATATATATATACTTATGTTCAATATGATTGGTGGCTTGATCCTGGTCATGTCACGCCTCCAAGCGGTGGTACTCCGCGTGTGGATTTTGGGGGTGTGACAGATTGGTATCAGAGCCATTGGTTATAGAGAACTCGGTTTTAATAAGGGGAAAACGTTTTTATTAAAACCAGACTATAACCAGAACAGTGCTCAACGATCCACAACGACGCCTCGCTCCACGTGCAAGACTCATCACTCTAGGTAATATGGTACATGTCTTATTGCCTACTTGCTAGAATTGTATAGAACTTTGCTCCGGGTATGCTTAGGTTAACTTAACACTATTGCATGAGAACACTTGTGTGATTATTCTCTTTTGTTATCGCACTACTCGCGAACCTCTCTCACTTATGTCATATTTGCTATGAAGATCATGTCTGGACGCATTAACATGACGCAAGCCCAACTGACGGCTCTCATTAACGAACAAGTTGCTGCGGCAGTTGCAGCCGCACAAGCAGGAGGTCAACCACCTGTTTGTACCTTCAAAACTTTCATGGACTGTCGTCCTACTACTTTTAGTGGCACGGAAGGAGCGGTTGGACTCCTCCATTGGTTTGAAAAGCTCGAGTCCGTATTTGAAATGTGCGAATGCCCTGAGGCTCGCAGGGTGAAGTACGCCACCGGTACTCTAGAAGGCATTGCGCTGACTTGGTGGAATGCGCAGGTTCAGATGTTAGGGTTGGCTGTTGCTAACGCCACACCTTGGAACGGTTTCAAGGATTTGATTAAAGAGGAATACTGTAGCCGTGATGATATTCATAAGCTGGAGGTAGAGTTTTACCATTTGAAAATGACGGGGTCAGAAATTGAAGCGTACACCAGAAGATCGAATGAGTTGGCTATTCTGTGTCCTACTATGGTGGACCCTCCCATTAAGCGTATCGAACTGTATCTCAATGGTCTAGTGCCGGAGATTCAAAGCCACGTAACCTCAGCAAATCTTGGCACTATTCAACAGATCGTTAAGCTAGCTCATCGCCTCACCGATCAGGCAGTTGAACAGAACAGGCTGCCTAAACGTATCAACGCTACTACTACCGCTACCACTCCAGCTACTCCTGCTACTCCCAGCGACAACAAGCGGAAATGGGAAGGGGATTCCAGCAGGGGTTCAGCTATTGTACAGTCTCAAGCACAACAGCAGCGCAAGACTAGTGATTACCAGAGCCTGAGTCAGCAATCGCCTGGTGGTCAGGGGCAGAGTGGATATCGGGGAATTCATCCACTATGTAACAGGTGCAACAAACACCACAGTGGTCAGTGTCGTAAAGGCCGCTGTCAGAGATGTCTAAGGGTAGGTCATGACGCTAAAGATTGCAGGAGCTCAAGGCCTGCGAATCAGAACCAGCAACAACAGTCACCCATTCCACGAAACCAGTCACAGGAACAACAGCAAGGAAATAAGACATGCTTTCAGTGTGGGGCTGAAGGTCATTTCAAGCGGAACTGTCCTCAATTAAACCAGAATCAGAACAACAACAACAACAATCAGGGCAGTGGGAACAACAATGGGGGAAACAACAACAACAATGGTGCAAAGGGTCGTTTATTTGTGATTGGTCAGAGTGACGCAAGGAACGATCCTAATGTGGTTACGGGTAAGTTTCTTCTCGACGACTTTTATGTTACCGTATTATTTGATTCGGGTGCGGATACCAGTTATATGTCTCTGAACGTTAGTCAAATGCTTAAACGCGCACCAACACTTTTGAACACCAAACATGTCGTAGAGTTAGCTAACGGTAAAAGTCTAGAGGCCACACACATAGTTCAGGGTTGTAATCTTATCCTCGCTGGTCAGACTTTCTCTATCGATCTCATTCCTATAACTCTGAGTAGTTTCGACATTGTCATCGGTATGGATTGGTTATCCCAACAGCAAGCAGAGATCCTATGCAAGGAGAAGGTCATTCGTATTCCTCGTACTGGCAAAGAACCTCTCGAAGTTCAAGGCGATAAGAGTGGTGTCGTGAGTGGCATCATCTCCTTCTTAAAGGCGCAGAAGTGTCTGCGAAAGGGCCACACAGCTGTTTTAGCACTCGTTACTGATACATCGACGACAGAGAAAAAGATTGGGGATATTCCTGTAGTACGCGACTTTCCTCAAGTGTTTCCTGAAGAGTTACCTGGGCTACCGCCCCATCGCCAGGTCGAATTTCAGATCGAGCTAGCTCCAGGAGCAGCACCTATAGCTCGAGCGCCATACCGCTTAGCTCCAACTGAACTGGAAGAACTGTCTAAGCAATTGCAGGAACTCTTGGAAAAGGGTTTCATACGTCCTAGCTCTTCGCCCTGGGGAGCTCCAGTATTATTTGTAAAGAAGAAAGACGGTACTTTTCGTATGTGCATAGATTACCGCGAACTGAACAAGGTGACGGTGAAGAATCGTTATCCACTTCCACGTATCGACGACTTATTCGACCAGTTGCAAGGGTCGAGCTATTACTCAAAGATTGATCTAAGGTCAGGTTACCATCAACTGAGAGTCCGGGATGAGGACGTCTCCAAAACAGCATTCAGAACTCGCTACGGTCATTACGAGTTTTTAGTCATGCCATTCGGGCTAACGAACGCGCCCGCGGTCTTCATGGATCTTATGAACAGGGTGTGCAAACCTTATCTTGACAAGTTTGTTATTGTTTTCATTGACGACATCCTGATTTATTCAAAGAATCGGGAGGAGCATGAGCAGCATTTACGACTTATTCTGGAACTCCTTCGAACGGAACAGCTGTACGCTAAGTTTTCAAAATGCGACTTCTGGCTTCGTGAAGTCCACTTTCTAGGCCACGTGGTAAACGAGGATGGGATTCATGTCGATCCATCCAAAGTAGATTCGATCAAGAACTGGCCTGCACCTAGTACACCGACAGAAATACGCCAATTCTTGGGTTTGGCGGGTTATTACAGACGGTTCATCAAAGACTTCTCAAAGATTGCACAGCCGCTTACATTATTGACACAGAAAGGTGTTGTTTACCGTTGGAGTGATACACAGGAAACAGCGTTTCAGCACTTAAAGGATAGACTTTGTAGCGCACCTATCCTCTCATTGCCTGAAGGCACGGATGATTTTGTAGTCTACTGCGATGCATCTATCCAAGGTCTTGGATGTGTGTTGATGCAACGGGATAAAGTTATTGCTTATGCTTCACGCCAACTTAAGATTCACGAACGGAATTACACTACACACGATTTAGAGCTTGGAGCTGTTGTTTTTGCGCTCAAGATATGGCGACATTATCTGTATGGCACCAAGTGCACCATCTACACCGATCACAGGAGTCTTGAGCATATCTTCAAGCAGAAAGAATTGAACATGCGACAACGTCGATGGGTCGAGTTACTGAACGATTACGAATGTGCTATAAAGTACCATCCGGGCAAGGCCAATGTGGTGGCAGACGCCCTCAGTCGAAAGGATACTACACCTAGGCGTGTACGAGCGTTGCAACTCACTATTCAGTCTAGTCTTCCTTCACAGATACGAGATGCTCAGGTAGAAGCATTGAAACCAGAAAACGTCAGGGCTGAAGCCCTACGCAGTTCAAGGCAACGGTTAGAACAAAGGGCAGACGGCGCCTACTATGTAACAGGACGCATCTGGGTCCCACTCTATGGTAATTTACGCGAACTTGTAATGGATGAAGCTCATAAGTCTCGCTACTCAGTACATCCTGGTTCAGATAAGATGTACTACGACCTCAGAACTACATATTGGTGGCCTAGCATGAGGGCCCACATAGCAACTTACGTTAGCAAGTGTTTGACTTGTGCGAGAGTCAAAGCGGAATATCAGAAACCATCAGGCCCACTCCAACAACCTGAGATACCACAATGGAAATGGGAGCAAATTTCCATGGATTTTGTTACCGGCTTACCTAGATCTCAGCGCGGAAATGATACTATTTGGGTGATCGTAGATCGACTCACAAAGTCTGCTCACTTCTTGGCTATCAAGGAAACGGATAAGTTCTCCACTCTAGCAGACGTATACCTTAAGGAAGTTGTCTCGAGGCACGGGGTGCCCACGTCTATTATTTCTGATCGTGATGCACGTTTTACTTCAGAACTGTGGCAAGCAATGCACAAATCTTTTGGCTCTCGTTTAGACATGAGCACAGCTTATCATCCTCAGACAGATGGGCAGTCTGAGCGCACTATTCAAACTCTAGAAGACATGCTTCGGGCGTGCGTAATTGACTTTGGCAAAGGCTGGGAAAAACATTTGCCACTTGTGGAATTTTCATACAACAACAGTTACCACACCAGCATTAAAGCTGCTCCATTTGAGGCATTGTACGGGCGTAAATGCCGATCACCTCTTTGTTGGGCAGAGGTGGGTGACAGTCAGATCACAGGTCCAGAAATGGTAGTTGTTACTACTGAAAAGATTGCTCAAATACGACAACGCATGGCGGCAGCACGTGACCGTCAGAAAGTATACGCTGATAAAGACAGGAAACTACTCGAATTCCAAGTTGGGGATCGAGCACTACTCAAAGTTTCACCTTGGAAGGGTGTTGTTCGTTTTGGCAAACGAGGCAAACTCAATCCACGATACGTTGGACCATTTGAAGTCATTGAGAAAATAGGCAAAGTGGCCTACAGACTGAACTTACCAGCTGAACTCAGTGCAGTTCACAACGTCTTTCATGTGTCGAATCTGAAGAAGTGGCAGTCAGATGAGACCTTCATAGTTCCTTTGAAGGAGCTCACTATCGACGAACGGTTGCATTTCGTCGAGGAACCAGTTGAAATCACGGACCGGGATGTTAAGGTCCTCAAGAACACCAGAATACCTCTTGTTCGAGTTCGTTGGAACTCCCGTCGTGGCCCAGAGTTCACCTGGGAACGCGAAGACCAAATGGAACTCAAATATCCCCAGTTGTTCGAAAACAATGCAACCACTACTGAGGCTGAAGCTACTACAGAATTTCGGGAAGAAATTCCAAACCAACGGGGGAATGATGTGACACCCCAGGAAAACCAGTAAACGATAACTTACCTAACTTCCTCAGTAACCGCATGCTAAATTTCGGGACGAAATTTCTTTCAAGTTGGGGATAATGTGACAACTCGAGTTTCCAAGATTCTATCTTCGCATTTAGTGCACGCTAATAATTGTTTTTTATTTTAGTTGTTTGTTAATACGACTCGTTGTTTCACAACGCTTACCTTTGTAATACGTTATATCGTATTTCGATTAATATTTTATACTTGTGATCCATATATATTTTTATGTGTGATTGTATGTTAATATGGTGTTATTATTTAAACATATGTTAAATAAAGTTGGACTCTACTGTAAACAAGTATCATGAAATCACCCAAGTGGTGAAAACACTTTAGGGTGTTTTCGTCCACTGATGACCACGAAATCACAAATGGGCTTGGCCCATGGCCCAGTATTGAGATATTTTGTATTAATCATTTTTATAAACAAATCTTCTCCAATAAGTTTCCACTTACCAAAGCTTATCACTTTGTTTATCTCTCTACCTCTGAAAACCCACAAAGAGTTCCTCATCTTGAAGCAAAACCTCTGTTTAAAATTCTTGGTTAGTGATCTTCATGTTCAGTTGTTTAAGATGCTTATCGTATGATTAATGGATGTTTAATCATGATGTATGTATATATTTATATATATGAATATATGATTTATCATAGTGTGCTTGTTAGATAATTATCATACATGAACTGTGTGTATATTTGAAGTTTTGATCAACAGTGGGATTATGGTATGAATGATAAAATGATGGAATTATGTTCTAGATTTCACAAAGTTTTGATAGAGTATTTGTTTTAATATCAATGATTGATATAAATGGCTTGTAGATGATTAAACTGTAACTGTAATGAGATTTAGATTGCTGGGTTTAAGTTACAGAAAGTGTTGGAGAAGAAGATAACTGGACGAAATCACCCACAACACTCTAAAGTGGACGAAATCACAAAGAGTGATTTCGGCCCAACATGTGGTTTTCGGCAACATGTGGTTTTCGGCAACCTTATGTGGTTTTCGGCTATAAAGGGATTTCGGCCTCATGTGTTTTCGGCTCATATGGTTTTCGGCCATAAGGGGTTTTCGGCCTTAAGGTGTTTTCGGCACTTTTATGTGTTTGGCAACATGTTAACTGTTAATAATTATTGTTATTATATATGTTATTCAATTAAACATACCACTTGAATAACTCAGTTAGTTTATTTAACTTTGTTAAATATGTAAGTTGATAACTTCATTGTTTGAGTAACTCTGTTAGATGACAAATTCTGTTAAGTGGTTAACTGGGTTAACTAACTTACTCTGTTTATTTATTACTCCAATGAAGTGGGTTAATTCTGTTATTTCATGAAACCTGTTAACTTTATTTACTTAGTTATTTGCTAGATGTCAACTCTGTTAAAAGTATAGATGCGATTAACTGCTTATGTGGCAGGATATGAACTGTCAAACACTCTGTGATATTACTGTGATGCTAGTTACATGTGAAACATTACGAATGTGAACTGATTGAATATACGTGCACTATAGGATCTGATTGATTACTTGCGAGCACATAGTTTAGCATACCGAGCAAACAAGGTGAGTTCACACTTCTACCAAGGCATGGGATTCCCGGGGTTGGGAATGGGTTGATTAATTGAGTATTTATGCTTAAGAGTTATCGGAATTGCATACCATTGGCCTCGGGAGATGAAGGTCAATGGTAGATACTACTAGACTAGTGATACATATACTTCTCTTCGCACACATGCCGGGATCGGCCGCGATACTAGAACAATCTTCGCAAACATGCCTGGAATGGCCGCGAACTAAACTTTAATCTTCGCAAACATGCCTGGAGGGCCGCGATACAAATATAACTAGTCTAGAAAACATGGGAAACCCCCACTAAACTTCGCAAACATGCCTTGAGGGCCGCGATGCTATTACATACGATACATGATTACTAATCGAACATACGATTTATGAAATGAACATAATAACTAAATAACCAACTGTGAACTCGCTCAACTAGTTGTTGACTCTCTGTTACATGCCTTGCAGGACCATAGGTACTTTTAGAGCTTGCACGGGAGGCACAGTCGTTGTGGACATGGATCGTGAATGTGTTATTAAACATTATAACATTTTGTACTTAAACTTATGTTGGGTTTTACATTAATGCTTCCGCTACACACTTGTTTATATTTGGTTTTGTAAACACCTATCGTATTGATGAATGACTTTTGATATATATATACTTATGTTCAATATGATTGGTGGCTTGATCCTGGTCATGTCACGCCTCCAAGCGGTGGTACTCCGCGTGTGGATTTTGGGGGTGTGACAGTCAGGGCTACTTACAAAAAGTTGGAACAATTAAGAAAGAAAGATCCCACAGTTCCTCAAAAGCCTGACTATCCTGAAGCAGCGGTTTCAAAAAGACCATCAAAGCTGCAAATCAGGAGATCCACAGCTCCAGTTGGTGCTGCCATCTACAAAAGAAGGCCACAGAAACAACTGATTGCTGAAACCATCAAAGAGTTAATGGAAGGTGAAGACCTTGGAAAAGAGGGTATAAAGAAAATGATCATGGAAACTCTTGGTTTGGATCAAACTGCAAGTACTGCTCAGCCAGTCATGAATAGGCCAGCCTCTCCAAATACTTCTGCAAATAAACATCTCCCAAGAAACCCACCAAGCTCAAAAATACAAAAGTGGGAAACTGACAAACAGACCTGCGTATTGACTTTGCTCAGGTCTGGTGGAGAAGTGGAGAAAATATCAAGGGAACAAGCTCTTGGCCTGAGTCTTGAAGATTTGCAGGATCTCCTTGATCTTCCACTTAGCAGGGATGATGAAGATACAGATGCCCTAGACTTTGAATTACAATTTAAAGGTCAGATAAGGGAACTGTTGATGAGGCAATAAAGAATTCCACAAATAATGAAGAGTTTTGGCATTATCTGTTCCAGGGGGAGATTGTTGGGATTGAACCCTATCAGAGGAACAGATAATTAAAGCCAAAACTGGATCAGAGCAGTGGATCCAGAATAAGCAGACGATTACAGTTAGTTCATGCAAATCTCTCCCCTTGAAAGTGGTTTTATATCTGCTGACCTCCTATCTGCTGATCTTACTAAGTGCTGTCCTACAACTGCTGCTTTGCATCTACTGACAAATGTCAAAGACTGATGGAAGACCAAAGCTCTGCTGACTCAATCTACTGCCTTGAGTCAAGTACTGCTGATCCGGACAGGCACTGCTGGGTTCACAGCAGTGGAAGGATGCAGCAGCTGTTTAAGTGTCTTTTATGTAAAGAAATGTAATAGCAGTAGTTAGTACATCAGAGTTTGTATAGATCAGAGGTTAGAGTTTGTTAGGAGGTTAGATGTCACTTTCATGGTGACGTCAGCTAAGATGCTCAGTGGTTTGCAAGTGCCTATAAATAGTTCAGTACTTTGTACTGTTCTATTAGCTCTTTCACAACATCGTCTTCTTTGCACGAACAAACTACTGAGCTCTGGCTGAGGGGGAGTCTGCATTCATTCATCAATCATTGTAATCGTTGTTGAAACAAATTCAATCTTTCGATTCATTGTGTAAAGATGTTTGATTAAAGTATTACTCTCGTTTGATTGTATGCAAAGTTTGCTTTCATCTTAATTCCGCTGCACAACTCTTTCATTTCCATCTTAATTTCAAACGAAAATACAATCAAAAAGAAACTCAGATCCAACACTTTAGTGGGCACAAAACAGGCTACCGGGTTCTCTCATGTGGGTTTTATTGGCCCACAATTTTCAAGGATACATGTGAGTTTGCTAGAAATTGTGTAAATTGCCAAAAGATGGGAAGTATATCGAAGAGGGATGAGATGCCACTACAACCAATCTTGGTTGTAGAGATATTTGATGTATGGGGTATAGATTTTATGGGTCCCTTCCCAAATTCGAATGGTTTTCTATACATTTTGGTAGCGGTGGATTACGTCTCGAAGTGGATTGAAGCTATTGCAACACGAACAAACGACCATTCGGTTGTTTGTAAATTTGTTCAATCCAGCATCTTCTCTCGTTTTGGCATCCCGCGTGTTATTATAAGCGATGGTGGTTCGCATTTCAAGAACTTCAATTTTGGGAAATTGCTGAAGAGGTATAGCGTGAATCACCGAATTGCCACACCTTACCATCCGCAAACGAGTGGACAAGTCGAAGTGTCCAACCGTCAAATCAAAGAAATTCTCATGAAGACGGTTAGAACGGATAGGAAGGATTGGTCGAGTAAGTTAGACGATGCATTGTGGGCATACCGAACGGCCTACAAGACTCCAATTGGCACAACGCCTTATCGGATGGTGTATGGAAAGGGTTGTCACTTGCCAATGGAGTTAGCGCATCGGGCACATTGGGCAATTAAGACGGTAAACGCGGATTATGACGAGGCGGGAAAGTTGAGGAAGTTGCAATTAAGCGAGATAGAAGAGATTCGAGATGAGGCGTATGAATGTGCATCGGCTTATAAAGATAAACTCAAGAAGGTACATGATGCAAAATTGAGAAAGAAAACGTTTGAAGTTGGGCAAAAAGTTTGGTTGTATAACTCAAGACTCAAGATGTTTGCGGGCAAGCTTAAAAGCAAATGGATGGGCACGTATGTCGTTTGGAGAGTTGGGAGATTCGGTGATGTAGATATCCAAGATGAGCAAACATTGAAACAACAAACGGTGAACGGTCACCGGTTGAAGCCATACTTGGAAGGGAACGACATCAACCACTTGGAGCTTGACAAAGCGGGCTACATCTTACGCCCGGTCGATGAGGAACAACCGTGAGAGGCCCAGGTTTGGTAGTGTAAATAGTAGTATTTCATTTTGTTTTGTTTTGTATAGTTTGCACAATTACCGTATTTCCTTGAAATCCGTGTTTGAAACAAGTGTGGGGATATTCGGGTCACGAATTACTCTTACATTGTGTTGAGGACAACACGAGACTTTTGAGGGGGTAGGGTGATTTTTACACGTTTTTGAAAAATTTTAAAAACATAAAAATTTTGAAAAAACTTGAAAAATAAAAAAAAATGACACTTAAAATCACCTTTTGCAGCAATCCAGAAATGCCCAGAAGCCACCGTACTTTACGGTCTCACCGTAATTTACGGTGGAGGTGAAAAACATTTGGTCTTTACGGTGTAACCCTACTGAGTTACGGTAGGATATTGTTCCAGGTTCTACCGTAAGTTACGGTGATACCGTAATTTACGGTAGAGCTGGAAGTCAGATGGGTCGTTCCGGGTTCCGCATTTATAAAAAAAAAAAATAATAAACACATTAGTTCCGAAAATTAACCCCAACCACTCATTTTTTCTTCATCTTTCTCATCCATCTCTATCATTTATCACTTTCATCAAGACCCACAAGATCCACATTCTTCTTCAACCTTCAATCCTCCATATCTCACTCAATTTTTGTTCAAACTAAGTGAAATCTAGGTCTATCTTGACTAATTTTTCACGTAGTTTCTGATTTTGCCAAGAGATTTACGAGAAAACGTAGTTTTCGGGTCTGCATTCCAAACCCTAGTCCGAAAATTTTTGGGGGTTTTTGGAGTTTTTGTTTCACAAGCATTCTAGCATCTTCAGACAAAGGTATGGAAGTTTATTTGCTGTATTTTGATGATGCATTGTGAAGATTGAGGTTATTTTTGATATTTGTTCATACCCACTTGTTTGTTCATAGTTTTGACTTGTTACTTGTTACTTGAACATGCTGATGGTTTGTAGATGTAGGATGGATAGTAAAGTAGTGAACTTTTAGGAATCTCTACATTGTAGAGACACCATGCCCAATTTTTGAAAAATTTATAAACTTTGGTTCACTAGCATCTACAACCATAGTAACAAACAAGTGTGGGGATATTTTGGAGAAAAGAGTCTAATTTTGTTTGTTTGGTTGTGTTGTTTGCTCTAATGTGTGTAGGAAATGGCATGAACAAAAGAAAAGACCGGAGGTAGTTCATCTTCGTCATCGAAGGGAAAGGGCAAACAGCCGGAACAACAACCAAGGAAGAGACAATACATGGGTCGAGTAAGCGAAAGCGAAAGTGAAGATGAGGAAATGGAGTTGGACCCGGTGGAAAAGCCAAAATGGGATTCGGGTCCATTGGATGATCAACCAGAGGAGTGGCAACCAACACTCTACCATGACAGTATGAATAAATTGAAAAACAAGGCTGCTGCATTCATTTGTGAGAGAGAAGTTAATGAGGTTCAATTCAGCCCGTTCGGTGTGTTTGATAAATTCCGTGCTCTAGGTTGGGAGGGGGCGCTTAATTGTTATGATAAAGATAAAAACAACTTGTTCATATCCGAAATACAAGAATGGATGGCAACTCTCAAATGCAACAGATACGAAAAGCCATCACAAATGAAGCTAACGGGTATTGTGAATGGGATTCTGGTGGAGATGTCGTTTGACACGCTAAAGAAGCTTGGGAAATACGATAGCCTTCCAGCTCGTGACTACATGATTCCCACTCTTGATAACCTTTTGGTAAAGCCGGAAAAGCATCCCCGGTGGAATGATATGTTGGCGACACTGTTTTTACCCGGTACATACAGTGGAATCTTGTATCGGAAGAATTTGAGAATCGAAGCAAAGTTGTTGTTGGCTATTTGCCTCTTGAATGTCATTCCGAGAAGGGGGGACAAAGAGCAAGTGAGGTTTCCCGAAGTACTCGTTCTTTATTCGCTACTCCATGGGGCTCCACGCTTTCCCATCCGATATCTAATCATGAACCACTTATGGATTTGCCGGAATAAGTTAGGAAGAGATATTGTCCCGTATTGCCGAATAATCACGGGACTGATGAAACAGCAAAAGGCAATAACATCTGAAGATAGAGGGGCAACAAAAAGGCATCTGCCTTTTACATTAGATAAGTTGGGGATTGGTTGGTCATACACACAGTCGGAGCGGTATCATAAACTTAAGTCTGAGGGGAAGCGATGGAGATCCCTAAAGGTGGGTGCAAGAGATCTTTTACCGGGTGAGCCGGATGAGCCGGAAAGTGATGAGGAGGCAGTTCCAAGTGGTGACGAGGATTATGCGGACGAGCCGCAAGGAGGTGAGAATGTAGGTCAAGGGGGTTATGGTAGAGGTTATGGTGGTATGTTTTACGATTATACGGAGCAATCTTATGTGCCGGGTTGGGCTTATGAAGGCACGATGCAATAAGTGATTGAGAATCAACGTCCTCCGGCACCTATTTTTGAGTCGTGGTCGGGGTCGGAGCGGACGTTATTTGATCAAAACACGAGGATGAGTGCAAGTATAGAGTGGTCCTTGAAACAAAACCTTGATCGTCAAGAGGCATGGAATCGCACACATGCGTATTCCCGTGAAGTGGAAATGAATAATCGATACCATGACGATCAAGAAAGGAGAATGCACTCAGATTGGCATGTCGGGCGGTCGGTGGTTGTGGATCCACAACATGTGGATTATGCGTCTCTACCACCGTATGATGGTAGTGTTTCGTATCCAACCCCGCCGATCCACCATTCACAATGGATTGACCCGCGGCAACAAGAAGGAGCTCAACAACAACAAGGTGGGAGTAGTAGCGGCTCATTTGCGTTTGGCGAATGGAACGACATGATGTCTTCCATTTTTGGACCTCCAGGACCCCGCTATTACTAGTCAGGTCATGCTCTTTCCTTGTATATTTTGTGCATATTTGTTAGTTGTTTTGTTTATGGTTGGGCGGTTGGGTGGTGTTAGTTTGTGATGTTATGTTGGGTTGGTGCGAGTTGGTGGTGTCATGTTTTAAAAAGAAGAAAAACATAAAAAAATATAAAATGAAAAATCCAAAAAGAAATTTGTGGTTTGAGTTGAAGAGCTTTCAGTTGATGTTGAATGAATTTAGTGATCAAAGCCTCCTAAAACCATACATTGGGGTCAATGTATCCCAAGTGTGGGGATGGGGGGGAATTTTTGAAGATTTTGAAAAATTTTGAGTCAAGCAAAACATTTTGAGAATTTGAACACCCTAGATTAACCCCAAATGGTGCACCGGCAACCCTTGATACCCTTTCATTCTTGGTGAGAGTTGAAGTCACACTTGTACATAAATAATACTTATCTTTGATGAGAGTGGCTACGGGTGGGGGTGCATTAGAACTTGTGCCTTGATACGGTTTGAATCTTTAGTTGGACTTGAATGCGAAAAGGATAAGGGCATCTAGGTAGCCTCGTCTTTAGTGTGTGTGAGTGTGGGATTTGGGGGGTTGAACCTCATAAGTTATATATATGAGCATGGTTGCGAGAGGGGTGGGGGTTTGGACATTTAGTTGCCCAATTTTGTGCCTAAAAGCCTATCATTTGTTACCCCCTAGTTACTTACCTAAAAATTTACCCAATTTAACCCGGTCTTATAGTGTTAGTAGTTGTATTTTTAGTAGTATGAAGTAGATATGTTGATGCTTTATTGTATGGTTGTTTCCTTTGATTAAAAAAAAATCAGAAAAATCAAAAAAAAAAGAGAAAAAGCAATGAAAAATGAAAAAAGAAATGATGTTTAGTTGTCTTGTATATGTTAGTCAAATTGGTAGTTGTTAGTTTGCTTTAGTTTGTAATAAAAAGACCGGGTTAAGTTTTCGCTACTTCATATATATTCCATTTCCTACCCATACACCTAGCCACGTTACAACCTTGGAAGTCCCTTTGATTTACATTCATGTTTGACACTTGTTAGGAGAAGGATCGATTTAGGTACAAGCTTATAGTTGTGCAACCGCCTGTTAGCCTTTGTGTGTCTAGCTCATATTGCTAGTGCTTGCTTGTAACCGAGAGGAGAGACATAGTGAGGGGTGCATTAGTTGGGTGTTAAAAAGGGGTTAGTAAAAGGATTGCTTGTTTTTGCTTGGTTTACATTGATCATTTGTTGAGAAAATGGTTTGATGAGTTGCTTGGGACAAGCAACGGTTAAGTGTGGGGATGTGACGGGTGGTCCATTGGACAACCCTTTATGATGTTAAAAGACAAGTTTATCCCTCATTTAATTGTGTAATTATCTTGAATTAGATAACTACGGTTGCTTATGTTTCAGGTGCGGTTTGGGAGCTAAAAGTGGATCAAACGCAACTTTGGATGGTTTGGAGTTGAACGGGTCGAGTGTGGAGCGAAAGATGAAACAAACCACAAAATTCAGGTTGTCACCATAAATTACGGTCCCACCGTAATTTACGGTGGACCTGAATCTTGCCATTTTCTCACCGTAAATCAGGGGCCAGCCACCGTAACAACTTGAAGGCCACCGTAACTTACGGTGGCACCGTAAGTTACGGTGGATGCTGCGAGGAAAATTGTAACTGCCTCATTTAATCAGTTTTATGGTTTCTTTTCACCTATTCTCATGATTGGACGTTTTGGGAAGACACTAGGGGCGAATTTGGCTGTTCTTGCTTGGTTCTAAACAATTTCTAACATTCGGTTTGTGATTTTGATTCGTATGAACATTGAACTTATTGTTATGATGATTCACCAAGCTATGTGTGGCTAAAACTTTCGGTGATCATCTTAGGTGAAGGTTTCTCTTGAACTTTTGTGTGTTTATTTCTGAATTTCTAGAATGATAACTTGTGTTTGCTTGTTTATCATGGTGTATGCATAATTGTTTGTAGCGTGTTAATTGATAGTGCAATTTCTAGTCTCAATCGTACGTTCTTGGTGCCGTTGGCAATCGAGATATCACGGGAAGGGTTAGGGTTGGTTATTGATTAATTGATCATCGGGAAACAACCTCGCGTTTATATAATCCGAGTACTTTGTTCCCTTTTATCACTTCAATTATTTATGCATGAGTTATGTCTATGTAACTCTTTCTAGTTGGAATTTCACACAATTGTTAAAAGAAACTGAATCCTAAGATGGTCATTGTTCTCCTAATCTGTTAAACAACCAATTTTGATTTGCAATTAGTTATTAATTTAGTTTTCTAAAACAACAATCTAAATCATTGATCTTTATTTTATGCAAATTAGGTTAATTGTAGTTTAATCGCAAAGCTATATAATCGACATATTTTCCACATACTCCCTGAGTTCGATACCCTTTTACCACTATCTATAGTTGTTATTGGGATTAAAGTTGCGTGTACCACGACAAGCACGTCACAAGGCTGAAGGATGGTGGGTGTTGATCTGCAACCTGCTTTGCAGTCATGATTTTCATGGACTCTGAGCCACATGAAGCTCGATTGCACTTAGGTACGGGCTTTGAAATGACAAAAAAAACCAGCCTAATCTGAATCAAAATGGTTAAATCCAAGTTTTAAACTCTAAACAAAACAATCGAGTCGACAAAATCTTATCAATTACACGTCAATTTCGTTGGCCGCGGCGCAACGCGCGCGGGTTTGTTTCCTAGTTTAAATAAAATACAAATATAAGTGACAAATAGCTTTTGCTTACTTAACTATACACTTAATTATAACAATGTGGTTGTTTGGCTTGACATTGGCTAAGTGTAAGCATCTTGTTAGATATGAGTATGGTTGAGCATTGATAGTCAATGCAAGAAAATGAGGGTCTTGAATGCTTTTGCCGTCAATATGAACTCTCAAATTAAAGCGTTGTTTAAAGCATTTACGACGAGTATCGTAATAAGTACATGTGTTATCTGACTTAAACAACGTTGCTATGTAGTACTTAAAAATAAATTATAGTGACTATGAATTCATTTTGTTATGCACTTTTACCGAGAATGGAGGTGTCAAATCATATTTAATGCGTAAGAGCATCCACAACGCTAAACCCTCACAAACCACCACTACGGGGCTGTTTGGTAGCCTCTGAATGGTTATTAAGAGGTTACCTCTTAATGGAACCATTAAGAATTTTATCAATGAGAAGGTAGAAGAATGTGACATGTGATGATTTACCATTCAGAGGTTACCTCTTAACCATTCAGACTTGAGGTTACCTCTTATTCATTCAGATGTTTTAAACCATTAAGAGGTAGCGTCTGAATGGTCATTAAGAGGCTACCAAACAGCCCCTACGTCAGCTACTCATCAGATTACAAACCTCCTTAAAAAACACTGCACAGGGCCCCCTGACTTAACATCCCTCCCCCTCCTCGTAGGAGTCATGCGCGTTTGTAAACTGCCGATTTATAGAAAACACACAAGCAGTAAGCCGAACTTGAGATGAGTTGTGAGAGTAGAAAACCGTGAAAAAATAAAAAATAAAAAATAAAAAAAAGAGGGCAGTAACCGCGAGTTGCCCACCCTCTAAAGGTACCCACTTCAAGTTTAATATTTTTGGATTAATTTTTTAAACCACACATGCTTGAAGTGTAAGATTAAATATATTATGTATTAATATTTAATCTAGTAGCCATATAATCATTTACATTATATAGATCAAAATATATAACAATCCTATTATTTAAATTAGTTGGTAATTGTTGATGGACCATATTACCCTTATTAACTAATTAGGGTTTCCTCCTGGGTGCTTATAAAAGGAGAATTATGTGGAGGTTAGAGGGTTACTCAGTTTCACAAACAGACACACCCCATAAGATCATAACATCAATTCGACCTCCTCTCCTATACCGATTCCCTTATCGGTTTTTCTTAGCCACCATCATCAGTCAGCACCCTAAGGAGGAACCAGACCAAGATGACAATCATGTCAACCTTAATGGCTGCGTCTCCGTCTCCATGCTGGATTCTCTGCTAACTTGTGCTGATGCAATCAAAGGTATGTTTTCATGTTTTCCTTTATGTTCAAACAGAACTGAACCAACATGTGGTATCAGAGCATATGTTGATTAGTCAGTTCTGTTTTCGTATCCATAATTCTGGGATTGAAACTTGGAAAACGGATTATTTTCTTTATAATTTTCAAAACCGTCACAGCCGGTTTCGAGTCATGAAGATCGACTCGAAATCATGATTTTCGGAAAAAGATTAATGATATGTTCATTCGGAATTAACTTGTTTATGTTTAGCCGAAATCTGTTTAGAAAAAACTATTAAAATTCGGGTTTCGGGTTCCAGAATCATGTTTTATGTTTTAGGGTTCATAATGTTCTTAGTTAAAATTCGAAATTTCCCTTATGTTTTGGAATGTGTTTTGAATTGTATAATGTTTTTCCTAATTTGATCTTATTTTATCTAATAAGTTATTTTCGAAATATGTTAATGAGATAAACAATTATGGTTTCGAAATTTACTGATAAAATTAGATCAATAATAAAATAGGAAACTATATCACAATTCTCAATTTTCGAATTTTCGGTTATGATATCACAATTGATAGCTGTTAGCGAGGTTGCTACTCGCAACCATGAGGTTGCTACTCGCAACCATAACGTCATCACTCGCAACCATGAGGTTGCTACTCGCAACCATTACGTCATCACTCGAGACCATGAGGTTGCTACTCGCAACCATAACGTGATTAGTCGAGACCATAGTTGCGACTCGCAACCATAACGTGATTAGTCGAGACCGTAGTTGCGACTCGCAACCATAACGTCATTAGTCGAGTTCGATCCGCGCTAACAGGTGGTTTGCTATTAAATAAATGGTTTTGTAATTTACTTAGTTAATTAATAAGGATCAAATAATGTTTTACAAAACCAAAATGGCTTTACTTGAATGAGCTTTTGATATATCATTTCTGGCCAAAGCTGACTTGATACATCTACTTATTATTCAAGTATTACGAAAGCTATGTTGTGTATGCATCATAAGCATGAATGTCTTAATTTCTGGCCAAAGCTGATTTAATTCATTCATAGATGGCATACTCAACAAGTGCATAACTAAAGTGATTGTTTCAATTCTGGCCAAAGCTGATTTGTTACAACCACTTTGCACATATGCTTAAATGATTACACTTCTGGCCAAAGCTGTTTTGTCTTCGTTTAAGTAGAATTTTTTAGCTAAGTCTATTATTTTGATGTTAGTAATAGACATATCACAATCTCTTCACATAATGATCCTTAGATTAATGATCCTTAATTAAGTTTTTATGATCATTTCGTCTGCCTTATTCTTAGTACCCATAATGTTACTCACTATGATTTTTTTTTTTTTTTTTTCTTCTTTATATCAATATCTCATCCACTCTAAATTTTAAACCTAAAATGTTTGCTTTATTTAAAGTATTTAAAGTTTCTATTAGAATTAGCTCTTAAATTAAATCCTTGATTATTTCCTAAGACACGATAATCCTATTGCTCTCTTCTGATAAAGATTATAAAGAAGAAAGTTAGAGCATGATGGATAGGACAAATCGAACATGATGTCTATTATGATAATCAAGAACTCTCTAACGTAAATGCTATCATTAAAGTTATTCCAGATTAAGTCTTTCCTGAGACTAATCTTTATGGAAGAATCACTAGAACTCCTAAGAAGCATGCCTTAATTTTGAAACTCTAAACTATAAAGTTAAGTGGTATGTGTGAATACATTATACTGTACAAAACCATGACCCATAAAGTTAAGGGCTTACGCATGGAAATAAGTACATTTTTCCAGTACATTACATACTAAGATTTTCACTTGTACAATTTGATGCATTATAAATCAACTACAACACTCTAAAGTACCAAAGTACAATTGAGTGTGTTGATAAGCAACATATGTACAAAGAAATACATGTTTCACGCTGGAAAATAAGTTGTTATTCACCTTACAACCACTAATAATTTAAAAGAGGATTGTTCTAAGGTCCATAGACAAATTACAAGTGCTAATTCCAACTTTAAGGTTCTTCAAGGGAAAATCTCACTGCATAACTATGTCATTAGGCTAGACATAAGCAACGAGACTATCCATTATTCTAAAAGAACAGTTGGGTAAATTAATTAGATAGTCACTTATTAATGATATTTAAGTCTGGTAATTTCAATATTCCAATTAACACATGATTAGTTGACTCTAGTTCCATACGTTTCCTTACCAGAACTTGACAAATAATTAACGTGAGAGTTAGTGACAAAATAAATTGCTAAGGCTATAAGAACCATAATAAGCAGTCTTCTAACAAAGCTTTTCGATACATTACATGTTCTGATTATTAATCAGAATACAGTATCATTACTTAGGCTATGTCATGAAGGTTGTAAGGTTTACATAGTCAACATAAAGTCACACTTATCT
This sequence comes from Helianthus tuberosus, assembly GCA_030545235.1. Taxonomy (NCBI): domain Eukaryota; kingdom Viridiplantae; phylum Streptophyta; class Magnoliopsida; order Asterales; family Asteraceae; genus Helianthus; species Helianthus tuberosus. The sequence continues at coordinate 178,445,471 of CM060354.1, forward strand.
TAAACTCTCATCTTATTTGTTCTAACTGTCTGGATTGAAACATTATTAAAATGAAACTAGATGATACCTTACATTTTCACAACTTTTGTTATCATGCAAATGAGAACTTGACAAAAGGAAAATGAGACTTATAAATTTCATCCATTATAACCGAAATTCATGAGACATCATGACTTTCTTAATGAGGATGATTTTTCAACTAATCTCATTCTAAGTGATTTTAAATCATGACGTTAAAGCCCTAAGTATGACTTGGCTTAAGGAATAAGTATGGGTCCATCATAAGTCATTTTTTTTGACATTCGTGGAACTTATTCCAAATGGAATATTCAGACATAATTCATTTATCATTTAAAAGACTATCAACTTGTATCTAAATTTTGTCGCATATGGCACACGTTCTTAGAAGAAATCTATTCATATATATACTTAATTAGATTTCTATTAGATATGTCCCTAAAGTTTCTTATGTTTTTTTTTTTTTTGGACATTAAAGAAATCAAATAAAGTCTAACGTATATATGATAGGTTCCCACGTCATGTAGCTCATTGAAACTTCTCTTATAGCATTCTAGAGACATTAAAGATCAGTGGGAGCATTAAGTGTCTTAATAATAACTTGCAATAGTTGCAAGAGGTGGGGAGTGAAAATTTTACATTACCTCAGTTTGCACCTCTTGTACAAGACACCGCTCCATCACGACACTGTTCTATCAATATTTGTCTCCTTAAAATCTAATGCTACTCTTACAAAAGTTTCATAGTTGCTTAATTGTGGGCACACTTAGATTTCTTACCTAAACTAACATAATCCTCAACAAGAGAAACTACAACGACTAACGTCATTAACTTGTTTCTCTATTAGATTTTGTTGGTCGTTAAGCATTGACCCTAAGTATGCTGAGTTCCTAAAGATTCCTAAGGTCAGTGGGAGCAGTAAAAGTCCTTATTATGATTTGCAAGGAATACAAGAGGCGGGGGGAAGAATGTCATTAAATTCCAAATTTAACTCCGATTACACCTCTTGTACACCATACTGCACCAACTATTATAAACTTAGAATCATGAAAATGATAGCAACCTAATCAAGAGCTAATCCATAAAACTGAAACTTCTAATGAACCCAATAATCAACTCAGGAGGTCATCTAGGTTTAAAAGCCTACTAATTTTGATGATTACATAACCTCCCTAACTGAAGTTGAAATGGATTTTGGAAATGTTTACTGATCCTATCTCTTCAAATTAAGCCATTAGTGTCAATCAATATTCTTAATGGAATAAAACAGTTTTCTAGTAAAACTGATTTTATGTGTTCGTATAACGTTTGGGATTTGATTGAATTACCTAAGAGTGTTCATAACTAAACCAAATCCTAATATAAGCGTTAAGAAACGAAGAAGCTTGATTGATTGTCAAAGGTTATACTCAGGAAGAGATAAATTATTAAAGAATCTTTATTAAATATCTTACAAAAAGATTTCTTTAAGGATCATCACTGTTCTAGTAGCTTATAATAATTTTGAGCTACATTAGATGAACATTATAAACAATTTTCCATAACAAATGGCTGACACATTTACATGTTCATTAGATAACAACCTAAAGTTTCAAACTGAAGGTTAAAGAACACTTTATTTGTAAGTCAATAAAATCCATGTATGGGTTAATGCAAACATTATAATGTGATGAAATCTTAACGTAATTATTTTCATCAAGAATCAAGTGGATTAATGTACCTACCTCAAGATGAGTGGGAGCAACTAAGATAAACTTGTCTATATAGATGACATTCTTTTGACAAGTATATGTTACAAAAGTCAAAGCATTGTTAACACAAACTTTGATATAATAAATCTCAGAGATATCTCTTACGTGATTGATATCATAACATACTGAGATAGACCCAATGGGACATTAGTTCTGTTCCATAAGTTTAACCTTAAATGGGTCCTTACCTATGTAACAAACAATACTGCTCTCCTTTAGAGGATAATAGGATAAGTGAGATTATTTATTTACGCTTCATTAATTAGAAGCCTTATGTAAGTTTAAGTCTATACTCGTTTAGATATTACTCACATTGCAACACACTAGATATGTCTAGATTATTGTGAAGCATCTAATGGAGTATTACAATATCTTTAAAGAAACGATAGGCTATTATTTGAAGAAGATGTGAGAATTAAAAACCGGTTTATTACTTTAACTTTGAGATATTCAAAGATGACAAAATGTAATTTCGGGTATATCTTTATGTTAGCAGACAAAACATATCTCATGGAGGAGTCATAATGTACTGATATTAACAACCTAATTTATAACGACATAATATAGTCACTAAATGTTGTTGGAAATATATCAGTAGACTCATAAGTTTATTAACTCCATATAATTAATGTTTTGAAGACTTAGTGTGATAAAGTCAGCTACCATGACTCCTTGAACAGTAACAGTTCGAGAGGTGCTGCATTAAGATTCGATACGCAATTAATTATTCGTTTATGAACGAATTGAGGAAACTAAGTTTGTATCGAATTCATTCATGATATGCTTAAGGATCCTATAACTGAAGGGCTATTACCCATAAGTCTTATTAAGAGAGCTCATAGACGGGTATTAGTTAATGGCCATGCGCAACTGCATATCGTACTATGAATGACTAAGTATTAGTTAATTTTTCCTCATCAGTTTGATTTTGTACGTCTCTAAGAATATGTCAAGTCGACATAATGGCATATAAGACAAATAAAGTTACAAATCAAACAAAGGGCTTACGCGTATTTTGATCATGATGATTAGGTTTTAAATTAAGGCTATAGTATGATTAATGGGGGTCCTGAGTCGCATAATGATTCAACGGCTGTATTTTTCTGCTATAGTACTTGTTTAAGGCTAAAATGAGTGTTAACTCCTGATCAGGCTTATCTAATACTCATAGTAAATGATTACTCGGCTAAGTGGGAGAATGTAAGATTAAATATATTATGTATTAATATTTAATCTAGTAGCCATATAATCATTTACATTATATAGATCAAAATATATAACAATCCTATTATTTAAATTAGTTGGTAATTGTTGATGGACCATATTACCCTTATTAACTAATTAGGGTTTCCTCCTGGGTGCTTATAAAAGGAGAATTATGTGGAGGTTAGAGGGTTACTCAGTTTCACAAACAGACACACCCCATAAGATCATAACATCAATTCGACCTCCTCTCCTATACCGATTCCCTTATCGGTTTTTCTTAGCCACCATCATCAGTCAGCACCCTAAGGAGGAACCAGACCAAGATGACAATCATGTCAACCTTAATGGCTGCGTCTCCGTCTCCATGCTGGATTCTCTGCTAACTTGTGCTGATGCAATCAAAGGTATGTTTTCATGTTTTCCTTTATGTTCAAACAGAACTGAACCAACATGAAGTTGTGCCACCTTTTTGAAGTAATTCTGTTTGTTTATATTGTAGTCTTGTAGAGGTGTGAAAGTGGAAAGCATGTCGGCATCCCCAACATAGTTTGAAGATTTGAGAGATGGAGATGGGGTCAATGTGGTTCCTACCCTCTTTCCCTTTACCAACTTGGGGTGTTTGTAATTAATTTGTCGGTAACATTAATTTTGATTTTTTTTTTAATTCTAAATTTAATCGGTTCAATTTCTAACTAATAAGTGTGCTTAAAAAGGTAAATAAAATTTTAATGATCTTTGAAAGTAGTTTGGATTAGAAGAAGAAGAAGAAGTTAATCCAACGACAATAACCAATTAGTTTATAAAAGCATGTTCCATAAGATCCAATAGCATTTAGGCCAGGTGATGTGGTGTGGTGTAGGAGTGCCTCCGCCAACCTAGTTAAATAATAGAGTTAAATGCCTTGTGGTTTGGGTCATTTTGTCAGTTTAGTCCAAATGTTTTATTTTTCGTTTGTGGGTACAAAAGTGTTTCACCGTTGCCATTTTAGTCCACTGAATTAACTTCATCCATTATTTTTGTTAACGAGAACGACAATTCGGTCATTTTACATTTAAATATGTTAACTAGAAGGCCAATTCAGCCATATAAAATGACCGAATTGCCCTTCTCGTTAGCGGAAATAATTGATGAAATTAACCCAGTGAACTAAAATGGCAACGGTGAAACTTTTTTGGACCTAAAAGCGAAAAATGAAACATTTGAACTAAACTGACAAAATGACCCAAACCACATGGACTAAAATGACAATTAACTCTAAATAATATTTTCATAAAAGCTTACGATTTTAACCATGCATAAACTTTTCAAAATATATACAAATAAAATTAAAAGTTTATTATTTTGATGAACTCATATTAGACCATGTGTAATGGGTTAACGCCCAACTGATGTGGAAGGTTTAGAGGCGTGAAACACAGCCCCAAAAGGGGGTGAAACAGTGGCGGATCTTGCCGGTTGAACGTGCCAGGGCTAAAAGACACGGGCACTAAAAAAAGTCCGGGCAAGCCCGGGCCAAACATAGTATATATAAAAAATTTCGATCGAAATGCGGAAAATTAGTGTTACGGCCGAAAAACTTGCCCGGGCCGTGACCCTGCCACAACCCTTCTAAGAACCGCCCCTGGGGTGAAATGACGCGTACAGTGAGACAAACAACGAGCGCGAGAGAGGGAAGGGGTGGCGGCCCCATGGAACCAGCCAACAAGATTTTTTCTGTTTGTTTATTGAGTTTTTAAATTTATTTCATTTAAATAATAATTTAATGAATGGTGAGTAGTGAAATTTGTGAAATCATTACATACTAAGATCATGTGTAGTGGAAGGGGGAAGACCCTTGGACGTTTTACATCATGTGACGGTCCAGTCAGCATGTGGGCATTGTGAAGCATTATGTTAAAAGGGGTGTAGTAGGGCTTGAAATCTTGTGGGACATTATAATCTTAATAGAATTAAATAAAAAATAAAAATAAAAACCATTAAAAATGCTATTGGCCAAAGATAAAGTTCAAGACGTTAAAAAAGCACACTTAACCCATTTTTTTCAAAAAAAAAAAAACGCCTCAGGGGCGGTTACCGGGCGTTTTTGAGCGTTTTTATAGGGGAAAAAGGCAAAAAAAAAAAAAAAAAAACCCTTCAACTACGGATTGTCTAAAGATGAAAATAAGTAAGAGTTTATGATTACACATGACAGTATTTATACTATTTTTTTTAACATGACAATGACTAAAATCTAAATTGCCAAATGCCAACTTCCACATGTATGTCCGTACGATTCCCATTTATCACCACGTGTCACTCCCTGAAGTCCTATGCAAGTTGATAGTCTTCAATCATATCCCCAACAACAGTCATTAACTTTGCACCCCACCCTACTAATATTGTCGGCCTTAAAAACTCACCCCCTAAATTTTAGGGTAAGTGGTGAGCATCCTAGATTATATTCAAGTAGGCTATCCGGGGCACTCCCTTATGGGAGTCCCCTCTGTTACGAACGGCCAATTAGCACGCGCCACATCAACTCCCCTCACACCCTCAATTTGATGGCGGCACTCCTCTCTTAGGTGTGAACAAGTATGTAAGCCCAAGGTACAAGTATGTAAGCCCAAACCTCGATCCCCTCATCGGTGAATACACCCCGATCTTGGTCACCGATTTCGGTCCCCGCGGTGATGGCGCCGGTGTTCCCGCTCGGGGACTAGGGTCACCGAACAACTCCCCGCATGGTGCCCCGGATACCCTTAGCTTGGAGGGTATGGTTCAATCACTTTAGGGTATTTAAGTAATTTTCTAGCCAATAATATTATGCTATGTCAAGTCCACATTTCACTCCCCATTTTGCACTCAATCACTAGGTATGGTTCAATCACTCTAGAATGTTTGAGTTATATATTTTTTATTTTCTAGAAATTATAAATTATGCATAAATAAATAAAACATATTTTAAACTTGAGGTTGAGTGTGAAAATATTTGTGGTGGAAAATTAGGTGGGGTGCTATAAAAAGTCGGTTGTGAAGTTCGGGGGTAAAAAAATTGAGGTTGGTGAATATCCGTAGGAGGTTTGAACCGGTGCACTCGGACCTCTAAAATCACCTTGTCTCGTTTGCGAAACCTTTTTTCTTGAATCCGATCCTCGGCTAGCGGAACATTTTTTCTTGGGTTCTCCTTTGTTTTGTTGATCCATGGTGTTTGTGGGTGTAGAAAGAGAGATGTTTTGAAAGAGTTGTGTGTTTTAAAATGAATAAAATTTGTGGGTTAAATAAAAATAGAGGGTAACGGTCAAATACAGAGGGCAACAGTCAAAAATAGACTGCAACGGTCAAAAATTGTTCACCCTTCTCATCAATCAATCTCGGTGACTATTCACCGAAAAAAGGAGTCACCGCTCCCCGAATCTTGATCACTGATTAAGCGGAAATGGTTCACCGATCGGTGAATTGGATTCCCGAATCATTCACCGAAACTGTAACACCCAAAAAATAATTAATAAGTTAAAAACACCATATCTCAAAATATAAATGAAAGGTGTTAGTTTAATTTACATTAGTCTAACAAGAAAAACTTGAGGGGCTGATTGTGTAAAGATGGGCAAACTTGATTTTAATAAAATTAAAACAATCAAAAATCCACACACATCAGTGTGTGCGTGTGGGGGGCGACCAGAGACAAGGAAAAACACCCGAAACCCTACTTTCATCCAAATTGATCAATTGAAGGGCGAATTGAGGTGTTTATTAGTGTATGTATCAAGAATCTTGATCACTCACACTTGTCTAACACTAGGTAAGTTACAATTTCAGTTTTGGTGATGTTTGATTTTGGGTGAAATTGGATTAATTGAAGTTCTTGAATAATTGAGTGATGTTATGATTCAAGGAAGTGTGATTTAAGTGGAGGATCATAAACCCTAACTAAAATCATGTAAATTGATTGATAAATTTTGTGTTAGGATTGTCATGTGCCATATAATGAAGTGGGTTTTGATCTAGAATGAAAAGCCCCCAAAATTATTGTATGAACTATGTAAGTAATAACCTAGGTTTGATGAAATAGCATGATAATATGGGCTAGGATGAGAAATTAAGCTTGTGAAGTTGAGAATCTTGGATTTACCAAGGTTTAATTAAACTAAAATGACTAGCTAAAAAGTGTGCACATAAGGTGCTTGACGAAACGCCTAAAAGATGCTAATGGACACAAATTGTGGTGTTCGGCAAAATTAACAAGCTTTAAATTATGAGCCGAAAGGTTCTAATGATGATTGGCTTGTATATTTTAGGCAACACAAGTGAGGCGTTGGGAAGTCAAGCCGGTGCGGACACTCGTATGAAAGGAAAGCTCTAAGGTACGTGGCTAAACGCTTCGTTAATATTGTTATTTAGTCTTTTGTTATTGTTAATAGTTGGCATATTAGAGTATGAGATTTGAGTGGTTTAGTTTGCTTGAATGATGGACTTCATAAGGGCAAACCAAACGGGTTAGTAAGGGTAGGTACAAACCGGGTAACGAGAGTACCTTATCCATAGACTTTAAGCCCGGGTGACGGGTAGTGATTTATTAAACACGCAAACCGGTAATGGGAGCGTGAGCGTTGAAAATATGGAACCCGGGAATGGATCATCTTATTACGAAATAATATCCCGTCCGTATGGTTTCGGGTAGAATGAACTAGAGGGTAAAGTTGGTTAAAAATGTTGAATAAATATATATGTTAGATTATGTATCCAATAATGCATATGTAACACCCCGTGTTTTCGTAAGTGAAAGTCAAAGTCAAGATCAAAGTCAACGATCGATTCGCGCAACTTGACTTGTAGAAATGTTTTTATTTTATTTGTATTATGTGGAGTAAGTGTCGTTCATTACAAAAATCGATGAGTATTAATCGTATTTCAATCGACCTACGACTGTGAACTATAGGAAGTAACAATGCGATAAAGCTACTCAACTAACAATCAAGCTATGCCAATCGAATCAACATCGAATCGTAACTCGAGCTACGTAAATTTTACTTATTTTTTATACGTGTGTGTGTGCCTTACGTGTTACCTGTGCATGTTTATTTATGTTATGTTATGTTGTGGTAATCAAGCAAACTCAATCGAACTCGAAATCTAACTCGAATGCTATCGAACTCGAACTCAATTCACAATCGAACTATGATGGATAGTGGAGAATAGTTTACGCGAGATACGAAGTAGTTGGGACTGAAAGTAATTTGACTAGGAAACCCTATCATATCGAACCACTCGCAATCGAAATCGAAATATCTGAAATCGTCGCGCGAAACACTCGAAAGGTGCAACCGATCGATCAGGCTTCCCAGCCGATCGAACAGCCAGCCGAACGGACTGCTGTCCGATCGGACAGGCTGTCCGATCGAGCTACCAGCCGATCGGCTAGCCCTTTCCTCTTTTGTCTTCCTATAAATACCCCTATCATTATCACCCTTTACCACTTTTGGAAACCTCTGTCCGACCAGCACGCTCAACTCGCCTTTTCTCAGATTTCTCTCGATTCCGGTAAGTTTTCGTCCTAAATCTTGTACTTTCTTGATCTATACACACTCCTACACCTTTCTATCTTTCGAATATAAACTTTTAACCGTGAAATCATCAAGAATCAAGTGTTCTAGGATGATGTCGTCATGGGTTCTTGAAGAACTCCATGTTTTGGCCTCAATCCACCAAGAATGACTTGGATCTAGTCGATTTCCACATAAACAAACAATGATCTCTTGTAGATCTAAACATATACGCGGTGAAAAGGATGGAAGGATGGATTTTCCCAACTTTCTTCAACTCCTTTCACTCGAACCAGTGGAAACGGAACCTGAGCCGGTTTACAAAGCACTTCAGTAGTTATACGGCTGAAGATCTGGATTCTATCCACGAGGTTAACCGACTTTGGGTTAAATATTAAACTTCATTCCGAACAGACCACCGACCGGATTTGGGTGATTCCTGTCCGACCCGGGAGACCAAGTAAGAACGAGGCAACTATGGTTTAACTCGCTGTCAAAGTACCTCGATAAAACGACAAACAAACAGAACAACCAAGGTGTTAGACGCAAGGCTGATCAGGTCAGGATGCTGACCGATCGGACTGCTGTCCGAACGGACAGCCAGCCGAACGGATAAACCCGCCGATCGACTGACCAACCGATCGGCTAGCACATGGTCCCACACAAACAACTTGTTTTGGAGAATGGTATTGAACGAACTGTGGTTCGATCGAACTATTGTCCGATCGGATTACTCTTCGGATCATGAGATACTATGCTTCAACACTTAATCAAATTTTCAACATGTTTAATGCACTAAAAGTGCCACCCGATCGAACAGCCGTCCGATCAGGTGACACCCTGCTGTCCGATCGAACAGCAGTTGTGCTATTCGATCGACCAACCATCCGATCCACTGAATCACACTTTACATACACTAAAGTCTTTGACTTGTTGACTTGCCAACCGATCGAACACCTGTCCGATTGAACACCTGTCCGATCGAACACCTGTCCGATCCAAAGGCTAAACCTTGAAATTCTGTTGAATGCCTAACCGATCAGGCTGCCGGCCGATCGAACTGCCGTCCGATCGACCGACCTGAAAGGCAAAGGTACTTCAATGTTTTCAAAATGCTACAACGAAAACTTCAAAGAACAAGCTATCATACACAAACACATCCTTCCCAAAGGAAGAAACAATCCACTCGTACAGGCATCCGATCGGCCTACCGACCGACCGAACAGCATACCGTATGGACTGTCAGCCGAACGGTCAGCCGTCCGATCGAACTGCCGTCCGATCGACCAGCTGTCCGACTCCCCCGCATTTGTTTCCTGTTTTACGTTTCTCTTATCGTTATGCTATCGAATCTATTCAGGCTAACCGTATTCGCTAAGCGCTCCCTTCAATCCATAAATCACTGTGAGTATACTCGAACCCTTTTTGCTTTAAGCACTTTTGGGTGTTACATACGTTACAGATATTTAAACTACAACTATCACACTACTCAAACTATTTGAACGCAAACCGTTACTGCATGTTATACGTGGCTCATGAATGCTTGTTTGTTATGTTTACACATGGAATGCTGTCTACCTGCCTTAGCAACGATAGTACTATAGTTTGGACTCAGCACCCGTTCTCACGGGGGTTGTTAAGGATCTTTTACTTGCATGGATTACGGTGGTAATCATGTATTGCGAACTGCCTCAGGCAGTTAACCCGCAGTCATTGGTATCGATGGATCTATGTCGATAACTAACGTGCTTCATTTCACTATGTGTACGTGCTGGTTATGCGTAAACGAATTCGACTCTATATGCTATTATCAAACTTGTATGCTCACCTTTACATTATATGTATTGACTTTTATTTTAACATATGTGACAGGTGCTTAGGATGCATGTGTGGTAGGAAATGGAAGCTAGAATAAAGCTTTAGAGCCCAACAAATAGTTGTCTGTAGATAACGAATTAGGGGTCTCTAGAAGCAGATAAACAATTGCTACTTATTTAAATCTGAGTTGTCAGAACAGAATATTTGTCTTGATGCTTGTCTGTAATAATTATTTGACTGTTTGAGATACGGTATGGGACGTATTATTTAAATTGAATATTTATGATAATTGTTGTGGAAACTTCTGGACAATCTGTTTCGCTCAGTGCCATGCCCCGATGACTCCGCCATCAGTTGGGGTGTGACAACATATTCGTTACAAATTATGTTATGAAAATGTTAATGGTTGGAAAATAGGAAAAATCATAAGCTCCACTAGTAATTTTGAATGTTCCGTGTCTTGTTTTGATGATTAAAATAAGCGAAATGGAACAAATGGGTCAAAACGGTAAAACAGCAATGATTTTGCTGCAGATGGTCCCTGGCGGGCCGCGAAAGCTCGGCCTGGTTATACGCGGGGCGCGAGAGAGCTACCGTAAGCTACGGTAGCTACCGTAGCTTACGGTGCTGAATAAAATCGTTACGCTGATTGTCACACCCCCAAAATACCACATGCGGAAACCCCGCTAGGCGTGTGACGTACCAAGATCTAGCCACCAATCACATTGAACCAAGATCAAGTTATAAAACAAAGTTTCCATTCATAAAGATAAAACATTCATAACATGTTCAGCGGAAGCAAATAGTTAAACACTGTTTAATCGTTTCAAAAACCAATGTACGTAAAATCATTAAACAAGTCTTGCAAATCCAAGCAGTACGACCCATGACCCCTCCAGCCATCCAGATAGTAAGTTCCTTATCCAAAGTACCTAACGACCTGCGAGCATGTAACAAGTGTATCAGACAACGCTGGTGAGTTCATAGTTTTACGAAAACGTTGGTTACCAAATAATTAGTCCAGTTCATTGATATTAATGTTGATAATAACTCGAATACAAGACGGCTCCAGATTTATTTTTCTCTTTCCCCAATGCTCCTATCAAAGAATTGGGCATGACTTGGTCATTAGTTCACACCCGTCCCCTCAGGTACGGGGTGAGGGTGCCAAACCTAGATAGCGCTACCAACTAATACCCCGTTACCTCTCAGGTAATAAACAAGATGGGACTTAAAGGTGATAGGATGAGTGTATTATCCAACATTCCAGAATTTACCCACAAGACGTATTCCTCTCAGGAATACCCAATTTATTTACCCAAAACCTATCCCTCTCCGGGATACCCAATGACTGTCCCAACCACCGGGACGCATGCTCAAGAGAAATGAACTCACCTTTGATTTGCTCGGTATCTCTAATTACCCGTTCCAGTTAATCAACCAACCCTACCGTGGTTACCAACAACATCAGTTACATTATCATTTAGACACGTATCATCACAGCTTGCATATTTCATAAGAATCACCGTACACCATGTATCAAATACTCAATTCGCATACCAGTCCACATCTCATGTGAATGTCACAAATTATAACGTAACAGGTGAGTTTGTTTTTCATACTAGTCAAACCAACTATCTTATTCTTATTGACATGCAACATAGATCATATACTCACACAAACATCTATCATCATCATCAAAGGTGCCTACTGTTCGTCCATTCACTTTCACGACGAAATACCCTATGCGGCGAAGAACCATTCTTCGTCGAAGCATCTATCTTTCGTCGCTGATGATTTTCGGCGATGTATCACTAGGGTTTGTCAATCATCCACCAGTTACAACTTCTCAGTTTCATAATCAGCAGTTAGCACATAATCAGCAGTTAGCACATTACAGTAGGATTATTTCATCATGGGCTAAACGTGTAATAAATTCTTTTAACTACATGATTATAATCTGCACACATAACCCTAATCTCTAACCACCATTTAACAGTTTCATAATGCACACCCTAATCGAGTCAAACCATCATGCTTCACCAAAAACATGCAACATCATATAAACCCTAGTTATCATGCTTCCTAATCATCAATTTATGTTTAACAGTTGTGGATCATCGATTAACATCATGCATACTTCCAAACTAATCATACAGTTTATTGCAACCCTAGAAAACCATACAAAATCACCACCACGCAGAAACATGTACGGATCATTAAGCCGATGTACGAAAACAAGATGCTAACCTTGATCAAGATGGAGTCGAAGGAAAACCCGAGTCGAGGAGGGTTTGCCGTCGGTTTCGAAGGAGGAGAGGAGAGGTGAGAGAGAGAGTTTAGGGTTTGCCGTTATAAGTTTTTGTAAACAATGGACGGTATACGTATAATAATATCGAGACCCTACTGGGCCGCATATGGAATGGGCCGAAGGCCTTCATGGCTTCGACGAAGAATATGGTTCGTCGTGAACCATGAATGACGAAGAATATAGTTCGTCATGAACTACTGTTGACGAAGAATAGTCGACGAAGAACCCTATATTCAATCTTAATTAAACTATATTTAATCATATTAAACACCACACATATAACCACCAAACAAACACATAATTATCAATCATTCACATAACTACACTCGACACCATATGGATCAAATTGTAAAACAGGATTATGAAATTAGTGATGTGTATGGGAAAGATCAAATTGTAAAACATGATTATGAAATTAGTGATGTGTATGGGAAAGACCTTGAATTCTCGGATTGTCACATCATCCCCAACTTGAAAGAAATTTCGTCCTGAAATTTGACAAGTACTCCAAAGCGGCATGATGTTAAATCAGGATGACTGTGGATTTTTCGAAGGTGCCATATCATCCCCAACTTGAAAGGGAATTTCGCCCCGAAATTCACCAGTTGCATTCGATTTGGATTGGTCAGCTGGGAATAAGTGAGGGTATTTGAGCTTTATTTGATCCTCGCGTTCCTACGTGAACTCCGGTCCACGTCTTGAGTTCCAACGAACCCGGGAAGTACACTTAGCATAAACGGTTAAGGCAAAGTTATATACTTGGCCGAATAGTGAGTATAAATTCTCATGTAAATATATGAGAATGATTGAATGAATTATTTAACAAATTACCTTTAACATTTCAGTAAAAAGATGTCGGGAGGTGCTAGTGACAATATCCTATCCCTCACTACCGACGAGTTGAAAGAAAAGATTTCCGAGGAAGTCGGAAGGGCATTTGAAGCTGCCTACCAAGATTCATGGAAAGGCTTCAAAATACATTACTTTCGACTATGGAGGAAAAGATGAGTGAATTAAGAGAAGACCTTACCAACGATAGAGGCAAGGCCAAAGAAAAGAAAGGTTGTTCTTATAACAAGGTCATGGCGTGTAAACCCCCGATCTTCAACGGAGAGGTGGATCCAATTGATTGTTAAAGGTGGATAAGCGATATCGAGGGTATTTTTGAATGAACGCATTGTGATATAAGCGACTTCGTGGCTTATGGAACTGGCCAACTTAGGGGCCAAGCCAAGGATTGGCGGGACAACCTCAGAAATGAAAGGGGTGTTGAAGCAATGAGGGCGATGACTTGGGAAGATTTTAAAACACCGTTTCTCAAATACCATAGCCCCAAGGCGGTAATCAATAAGATAAAAGAAGAATTCATACAATTAAGGAAAAAGGGGGAACTGTCGATAAAATCACGGGGACGTTTATGGATAAACTCAAGTTTTGTGATGAGTTGGTCAAGACCGAAGAACAGAAAATTTACGACTATCACAATATGCTTAGGCCCGAATATAGGGAGTTTATGAGTCCCTCACATTATGAAAGCCTCACCGACATACTCAATGCGGCGCGGGAGCGCGAGATTGAATTGAAAAGGCAAGTTGAAAGAGGTGAGAGAAGGGCCTTGGATGAAAACCCAAGTCCCACAAAGAAGTCGAAGGTAGTTGAATCTTTGAAGAAGGGAAATGCGAAAGGAGGTTCCCCGAGTTGTAAGATATGCGGACGCGCCCATAGGGGCGAATGTTATTTTAAGAACGAACCTTGCGTTGCATGTGGCAAAACAGGGCATGGGGTTTCAAACTGCCCAGACAAAGTGACGGTATACTATAAGTGTTATCAGCCGGGTCATAAAAAGTCAGAATGCCCAGAACTAACGGGAAAGAAAGAGGGTGCTGACTCCAAGAATGAAACCCCGAAGTCAACGGCAAGGTCGTTCCAAATCATTGTTGCTGAAGCAAAAATGGAACATGTCGTGGTTACAGGTATATTTACAGTAAATTCCGTCCTTGCACGTGTTTTATTTGATACGGGTGCGAATAAGTCTTTTGTTTCACATAGATTCTTTCAAAACCCTTTGTTCACATTAACAAAATTACCTATGCCAATGGAAGTAGAAGTAGGTAATAACAAAAGTTTCATTGTTTGTGATGTATGTCGGGAATGCAAACTGAATATCGATGGCGAGGAATACTCCATTGATTTAATACCCATGTCCATGGGTGAATTTCAAGTGGTAGTTGGAATGGACTGGTTGTCTCGCTACCACGCTAAGGTGATATGCTTACGTAAGGAGATACACTTAACGTCTCCGAGCGGAAAGCGTGTCATCATCTATGGGGAGAAGGCTTGTAATCCCATGGTATGCTCGATGATAGAAGACCGCAAGTTTATATTACACGGATGTAAGGCATAGTTAACTTATGTAGGTGATGTGGAAAAAGAAGCGCCAAGGATTGAAGACGTACCAGTGGTGCGTGAATTCGAAGACGTCTTTCCCGAGGATCTACCGGGAATGCCGCCAGAGCGTGAAGTAGAGTTCGGGATCGATCTGATTCCGGGTGCTAAACCAGTTGCTAAAGCACCATATAGACTGGCACCGTCGGAATTGCAAGAATTAATGTCCCAATTACAAGATTTACTCAATAAGGGATTCATCCGGCCTAGTGTATCTCCTTGGGGAGCGCCAGTGCTATTTGTAAAGAAGAAAGACGGGAGCATGAGGATGTGTATTGATTACCGGGAGTTAAATAAACTCACGGTAAAGAATCGATACCCGCTCTCGAGGATCGACGACCTGTTCGATCAATTACAAGGCGCTAGCTATTTTTCAAAAATCGATTTGAGATGGGGTTACCACCAGTTGAGGGTAAAGGAGGACGATGTACCAAAGACGGCGTTCCGTACGCGATACGGACATTATGAATTCCTTGTGATGTCCTTCGGATTAACGAATGCACCCGCGGCTTTCATGAAACTCATGAACCGGGTTTGCAAGCCGATGCTCGATAGGTCGGTGATTGTTTTTATCGACGACATTCTCGTTTACTCAAGAAACGAGGCGGATCATGCTAGCCATTTACGGGAAGTGTTAAAGATACTAAGGCGGGAAAGATTATACGCTAAATTCTTGAAATGCGCCTTCTGGTTACGAGAGGTGCAATTTTTAGGGCACGTCATAAGTGCCGAAGGAATATTGGTGGATCCATCGAAGGTGGAAGCTGTGTCAAAATGGAACCCTCCAAAGAATCCATCCGAAATTAGAAGTTTCTTGGGGTTAGCAGGTTACTATAGGAGATTCATTCAAGATTTCTCCAAGATTGCATCGCCTTTGACCAAGTTAACCCGCAAGAACGAGAAGTTCGTCTGGGAAGATGATCAAGAAAAGGCATTTCGGACATTAAAGGAAAAGTTAACCTGTGCACCGGTGTTGACTTTACCAGATGGTACGGATGACATGGTAGTGTATTCGGATGCATCGCACCTAGGCCTTGGGTGCGTGCTAATGCAAAGGGGAAGGGTAATTGCGTATGCCTCAAGACAACTTAAGCCGCACGAAACAAAATACCCGACTCATGATCTCGAGCTGGCAGCCGTAGTTTTCGCCTTAAAAATCTGGAGGTATTACTCGTATGGTGTGAAATATACTATTTTCACTGACCATAAAAGTTTAAAGTACTTCTTCGATCAGAAGGAGTTAAATATGAGGCAGAGGTGCTGGTTAGAAGTAGTGAAGGACTATGACTGCGAAATCCACTATCATCCCGAGAAGGCTAATGTAGTGGCGGATGCCCTTAGCCGAAAGGAAGAATACACTCCTATTCGGGTACGATCCATGCAATTGATAGTAACTTCGGGCTTGCTCGAACGAATTCGAGAAGCCCAGAACGAAGCAGTGAAGGAAGAAAACTGGGAAAAAGAACGTATAAAGGGGTTGGTAAAAGATCGTGTGGAAGGAAGTAATGGGATGAAATACCGGCATGGTAGAATATGGGTCCCAAACACATGTGGTGTTAAGAATCTTTTACTTGACGAGGCTCATAAGTCTCTCTATTCGATTCACCCTGGAGCGACCAAAATGTATAGAGATTTGAAGCAAAACTATTGGTGGCCGGGGATGAAAGGAGACGTGGTTAAATATGTGGAGAAGTGCATGACTTGTTTACAAGTCAAAGCGGAGCATCAAAAGCCTTATGGCAAACTTCAACCATTAGATATTCCGGTTTGGAAATGGGAACATATTACTCTGGACCTATTGACAAAACTGCCAAAGACGGCTCGGGGATTTGATGCCATTTGGGTAGTTGTAGATAGACTAACCAAGAGCGCTCACTTCATCCCTATTCGAGAAACCTACACCTCTGAGAAGATGTCGGAAGTATACGTAAATGAGATCATAGCACGCCACGGGGTGCCGGTAACTATCGTGTCCGATAGAGATACCCGGTTTAGTTCGAATTTCTGGCGCGACTTTCAAGAAAAAATGGGTACCAAGCTGTTGATTAGTACCGCATATCACCCGCAAACCGACAGGCAAAGTGAGCGAACGATACAAACGTTAGAAGATATGCTTCGAGCATGCATAATAGATTTCGGCGGTAGTTGGGATGCATATCTGCCGTTAGTTGAATTTTCATATAACAACCGCTACCATTCAAGTATTGGTGGAGCCTCATATGAAATGCTTTACGGTAGAAAATGTAGGACACCGATATGCTGGGAAGAAGTAGGACCTCGAGAGCTTGCTCATAAAGATGTGATTTGGGTTACGAACGAGAAAATTGACATGATCCGAGCCCATTTAAAGGCAGCTCAAGATCGACAAAAATCATATGCGGATAAAAGACGAAGGCCAATTGAATTTCAGATTGGTGATAAGGTGATGCTTAAGGTGTCTCCGTGGAAGGGAATTATCCGGTTTAGAAAACGGGGAAAGTTAAGCCCGAGATTCATAGGGCCTTTTAAAATCCTAGATCGGGTGGGTAAAGTGGCTTATCGATTAGAGTTACCAGAAGAACTGAGCGGAATACATAACACGTTCCACGTCTCACATCTACGGAAGTGCTTAGTGGATTATACGGCTTATGTTCCTCTCGATGATATAGAAATTGATAACAAACTCAACTATATTGCAAAGCCTATTGGAATCCTCGACCGTAAGGTTAAGAGTTTAAGGAACAAAGAAATCGACCAAGTGAAGGTCAAATGGGAACACCGGAAAGGATCAGACACCACTTGGGAGTCTGAAGAGGAAATGAGACGACTCTACCCTTCACTTTTCGGTATGTGTATATGCGTTATGATTTTATATACGTAAGATGGTTTCGGGGACGAAACCTTCTTTAAGGAGGGTGGACTTGTAACACCCCAAAAATAATTAATAAGTTAAAAACACCATATCTCAAAATATAAATGAAAGGTGTTAGTTTAATTTACATTAGTCTAACAAGAAAAACTTGAGGGGCTGATTGTGTAAAGATGGGCAAACTTGATTTTAATAAAATTAAAACAATCAAAAATCCACACACATCAGTGTGTGCGTGTGGGGGGCGACCAGAGACAAGGAAAAACACCCCAAACCCTACTTTCATCCAAATTGATCAATTGAAGGGCGAATTGAGGTGTTTATTAGTGCATGTATCAAGAATCTTGATCACTCACACTTGTCTAACACTAGGTAAGTTACAATTTCAGTTTTGGTGATGTTTGATTTTGGGTGAAATTGGATTAATTGAAGTTCTTGAATAATTGAGTGATGTTATGATTCAAGGAAGTGTGATTTAAGTGGAGGATCATAAACCCTAACTAAAATCATGTAAATTGATTGATAAATTTTGTGTTAGGATTGTCATGTGCCATATAATGAAGTGGGTTTTGATCTAGAATGAAAATCCCCCAAAATTATTGTATGAACTATGTAAGTAATAACCTAGGTTTGATGAAATAGCATGATAATATGGGCTAGGATGAGAAATTAAGCTTGTGAAGTTGAGAATCTTGGATTTACCAAGGTTTAATTAAACTAAAATGACTAGTTAAAAAGTGTGCACATAAGGTGCTTGACGAAACGCCTAAAAGATGCTAATAGACACAAATTGTGGTGTTCGGCAAAATTAACAAGCTTTAAATTATGAGCCGAAAGGTTCTAATGATAACTGGCTTGTATATTTTAGGCAACGCAAGTGAGGCGTCGGGAAGTCAAGCCGGTGCGGACACTCGTATGAAAGGAAAGCTCTAAGGTACGTGGCTAAACGCTTCGTTAATATTGTTATTTAGTCTTTTGTTATTGTTAATAGTTGGCATATTAGAGTATGAGATTTGAGTGGTTTAGTTTGCCTGAATGATGGACTTCATAAGGGCAAACCAAACGGGTTAGTAAGGGTAGGTACAAACCGGGTAACGGGAGTACCTTATCCATAGACTTTAAGCCCGGGTGACGGGTAGTGATTTATTAAACACGCAAACCGGTAATGGGAGCGTGAGCGTTGAAAATAAGGAACCCGGGAATGGGTCATCTTATTACGAAATAATATCCCGTCCGTATGGTTTCGGGTAGAATGAACTAGAGGGTAAAGTTGGTTAAAAATGTTGAATAAATATATATATGTTTGATTATGTATCCAATAATGCATATTCGTTACAAATTATGTTATGAAAATGCTAATGGTTGGAAAATAGGAAAAATCATAAGCTCCACTAGTAAATTTTGAATGTTTCGTGTCTTGTTTTGATGATTAAAATAAGCGAAATGGAACAAATGGGTCAAAACGGTAAAACAACAAAGATTTTGCTGCAGATGGGTCCCTGGCGGGCCGCGAAAGCTCGGCCTGGTTATACGCGGGGCGCGAGAGAGCTACCGTAAGCTACGGTAGCTACCGCAGCTTACGGTGCTGAATAAAATCGTTACGCTGATTATCTATTGTCTTACGGCAGCCTTTTATGTTCAGAGGCTACCGTAGCTTACGGTGGCTACCGTAAGCTACGGTAATGCCCAACCATGTTTGTGAAGTTTTGTTTATTTTAACTAATCGAATCCGTTTCTGAGCGTAGTTTTCGATTATGTTAATTCCTAAGAACCCTATTACTAATGTATATCAAAATTTTCAGCTTTTAAGATGATGCAAGCAAGTGGATGATGATCGAGTCAATGCTATCGAATCGAACACATTCAAGATCTTGTTCCGCAACTTACTTGTAGTTAGTAAAAACTTATGTAATCGAAGGAATACTATTGTATCATAATGTTGTTTTTGAACGTTTGTTAAACTAGTAAGTACTAAGCTAAATGTCAATGTTTTGATTTAATGTCTATAAAGCTTAGTTCTATTTTGTCGTTAGAGTTAATATTCTAAAAAAATGAGTGTTACAGAAACCATACCGAGTCCCCTTATGTTGTTACCAAAAGACATAGGCCATGTTTGTTTGCATTTGAATGGAATCAATCAGAGGTTGGCTCTGATTCGGTCAGAGATTTTGGTGTTTGGTTCGACAGCTGAATGGAGATTTCAAAATCTTAACCATTCAGATTCGAGGAGTCGCTAAACCATTCAGAGGAGTCGCTAAACCATTCAGAGGAGTGGAGCCTCTTGTTTGGTCAGAGGTTCTGATTCACCAAACAGGGCCTTAATTAATTCTATATAATAACAATTGATGAAGGATGTTAGCTACAGTACAAACTTTAACCCTGATATGAAACTTAATTACAATAATGACATTTGTTTATTTTCTATTTGATGAGAAGTTGTGTGTTCATACTGCTACCGTGTGCTTCACTTTTAGATATCAAATATTTTTTACAAATTCATAATTTTGTTTTATGATTTTACCGGTTTTGATCGATGTTTGCTTACTACTAAGCGTGGGATGGGGGTTAACCCATAGTTACCTAAATCGCGGTACGCTACGGTACGGGTACGCGGACCGGGTACGCGATTCGCTAGATTTGGTGTATTCGGTACGAAGGGGGGTAGGTTCATTTCGGTACGAACCGGTACGGTGTTCCATTAAATATGGTTCAATGTACCAAAATCATTACTTAAATAAAATATTATAATCAAAATTAGATAAAATATAAATTTCCATATTAGTTACTACAGCTTTTAGACTTCCATTATTTTGTCTTTTACTTATTTGTGTTTTAGCTTTTAGGCATTTCATAATTTCTCTTTACTTATTTGTGTTTTAGGCAATTAGGCCCTTTGATAAAGTATTGGGTCGTGCAGTTAGTAAATATTGGGTTGTGCACTTAGTTTTAAGAAGGCCCAATACAACCCAACATAAATTAAAATTAGGTCTTCTTCATGACTTTTCTTGCAGCCGTTCATACTTCATACATTAGAATTAGGTCTTCTTCTTCATCACTTTTCTAGCAGCCGTGCAGTCAAGTCTTTCAGTGACCTCACACTCCAAATCCGGCGACTTTACGCTCCATTTAGTAAGAAATTCGCCGTACCATAACAAATCGGAGCGCCAGACCTTGTCAATCTGGAACTCCGTACCAATTCAACTCGGATCGCCGGACCATGCCGTTCCGGATCGCTTACGATTTGCGATTGGGTACACCGCGATCCAATACGTGGATCGTGGTAACCCTAGCGATTTAGGTAACTATGGGTTAACCAAACGAATTCCCGCCGCGGAGCGCGGGGTATTTTTACTAGTTTATCAACATGTTGAGAACATGTAGCTCCTTATATGGTTGGTTTCCAGTATTAGATTCAAGAGTAGAACTAGTTAGTATGTGACCGTCCCGTTATAAAAGAAAAACTTATGTTGTTATGTGATGCGCTCAAATTCATACCCATTTGCAAATAACTGACTGTGAGAAATACATGATACGTTTAACGCTTCTATAACGCATTTTGATGATGATTATATGCACAGAAAGAGAATGAGAATGATATTAGCGGTTACATAACCAATTTATGTACTATATTAAAACAAAAGATATTACTCTATTTAAATTAAAATTTGTAATGTGTCTTCCTCCTATGCAAAAATGGATAAACAGAAAAAATTAAATTAAATCTTTGAATTGTAAAATTAAAACAAAAATCCCTCCAACGAAGTAAGAGATCCGGCTACATAAGTTACAAGAATCACATATTATATTTCTTGTAGTTTTCTACTGAAATTTTTTACAAGAATTAAATAAATAATATATTTTTGCGATTATCTACTAAAAGTTTTTTTTTCTTTTTTACATATGGTTTTTATTATCAAATTATACCTAATATCAGTATTCGTTAAAGATGATAACGCTAACATGTTAGTTTTAAGGTCTCGAGCTTAAACACGAATTTTGTTTTGAGAGGGATTTGATCGTGAACTCCATTCGAAAGTGAAGACTGGTTAGAACAACCCTGAAGACTGGTTGATCGTTGAGAGCTCGAACAGACCAACGAGATCGAGGATGTGTGTTTCTACTAGATATTTCGGACTACTATTTATATACCTAGTTTACGAGTATTTATACTTGTTGACCGGGTCTAAATCGTTTACACTTTTGGAACAATGTGTTAGTTTTATAGTTACTTGCTCTACAAACTTTGAAAAGTGTGGATGGATTGCGATGCAAGAAAAGAAATGTTCAGCCCTTGGTATTTACTATTTAGAAAGTTATATGGAAGTTTTATAGTTATACCAAGCTACCAATTAATGTTTCAAAAATTCATATAACATGTTATTAATTAACAAACATGGGCCAAGAAATGGATTCATGGGAAACGACCTTTGTGTGGGCTGCTTAATGGGCCAATTGCAATGGATTAAAGGTTGTGTGTCTGGACTCTTGTGTAGGGTACTAGGGTTTAATATATTACTTTTAAAAAAAACAAAAAAGATGTTTGTTTAATAGGTGATGTTTGATCCACCTACATGAGTGGGTTTTAGAAATAAATCCTATTAAAATTCCTATATACAGCACTAAATACGTGCACGATATTAACATTCCTTACATACATGTGTATTACAAACTAGTTCAATAATTACTGCATTGCTACAAATCAAGTCACAAAATTCTTTATATCAATTCCCCATATATGTGAACATACATACACAAAAATATATAATTACTTATTAAGCTCCCTCTCTAATCAAGTCACAAACTAGTTCAACCAACTGGGGTAGCTCAGTTGGCCACCGACACCCATATTCCAACACTTGGATCGTTGGGGTCTCAGGTTCGAGACGTGGCAACCCCACCTCTCTCGAACCCCAAGTGTTGGGAGGGTATTTGCCGCCAGGGATCCTTGTCGGGTGGTGAACTGGGAGGGGGGATCCCCTCCGCGGTCAGGGGTACCGTGCACCTACCCTTTTTTTTCTAATGTATATATCCCACTTCTCGCACATGAAGTGGGAGCAGGGGAAAGGCTTCCCCGATCAGCCCCAACAGGGAACATAGTTCTCCCAGTGCGGGGAATGTTTTTTCACTCATGTGAAGAACACTGATTGATGCTCTCACACACACATAAGGAAAATAGGAAGAATGTTGAGGTGGCGCTAATGTGGCATACATGCTAATATTAGGAAAATATGCTCTTATAAAACGGATAGCTTTTTTAAACAGCAATCAACTTGCTCTCTTCTAATTTTTTTTAAAGCAATTCAAAATTCCAATGTTATTTATAACCAAAACACAACCTACAATTTTGTTATTTGTTGCTTAATTTGATTGGAAAATTGTTTGGTGATAAAACAAATGAGAGTATAGAACTAGTATTTTGGGAGTATATAAAATTAATTTTGGGTGAAGTTGATGTTTTATAGTTTAGATAGTATTAATTTTTATTTAATAATGGCTTTAACGGTCAAAAGACCACTGTGTAACGTTCACATCACCAAACTAACGCGACAAGAAGTATCTGATCCACCTACCCGCACTCCTTGCGGCAGTGCAGCCAAGCTACCCGCAAACCACTATCTGCATTACCCCTAGCACCCTAACAATTACGCAATTTGCGTTCGTAATTACGCACTTTATTCGTACAGTAAATCAACGTTAAAAAAAGTTTTTTTTCCATGTATTATAACACTATATTCGAATTAAAAAAATGCTCGATTTTACAATTTTTCTAAAGGTTTACAAAGTTAGAAAAATGAAAAATAATGAAACTATAAAAGTAAACAATGATGATTTTTAGCCATTTAACACTTTAGTCATTTAAGAATGGCTGTGTATGTTATTAAGTAAAACAGAAAAATGAACAACACAAATATGTTGCTAATGAAGTAAAAAGTTTGAACGACATTTGTATTTTTTTTTTCTTTGAATAAGCAAAAGGAGAATTTTGACTTCCACTAATAATATTCCTTGTAATGTAATGTTCTCTAATACTAATAATATTCCGTGTAATATTCTCTAATAAGGAACTACTTCATAAGTTACCCTTTTAAATATGTTATCTAACTAATGGGTTCTGCCTGTTGGATAAAAGTGAAGTGCATGTCCCTAATAACGTACGACATATTATTTTTTAATTTTTATGTGAATTTTCTTTACAATATTATATTGCTATCGAACAATTAGCCCATTTTTTTAATTCCATAACTTAATATTAAAGTCAATAATTAGGAAGCTTAACGTTACACATACGCAGGCGGCAGTATGGTGGTCCATATTGAACAAAAATCACTATAATTAATTAAATTATTACAAACTATTATTTTAGTTGACACGTAATAAACGAGACATAAAACTTTCTTATAAGTAGTTGTAGTCCAATGATAATGTAAATATACAAGAGTTCTTAATTGATTAGAAACCATGATGGTTGGAATTTACATTTGTACCCTTCGTTCGTTCAAAGAAAAAAAATCTTTGCGATTGTGATGGTTTAAACATTTCGGTAATTCAAAGAAAAAAATCCATCATGTGGTGTGCGCTGTGCGCATGATGTATAATGTATATGTGTGGGTATTCGGGGGCAAAAGTGGAATTTACTAACTTTAATGGTATTTTATCATTTTCGTGAAAATAACGTTAAAAGCGGCGGACGGTTAATAATGCATCATGTGATGACGTTGATAGCCGAAAGACAAAAGGGTACATGCACTGATCGGTCTTTGTCCCAATTGTTGAGCGTTATATGGATTATGTCTAAGGCTTGATGCCAAACTACTATGGAGTCGGGGGTCTCACTGTAAGCAGATTCTCTATTTATAGGGGTAGAGGTAAGGTGTTGTAAATCTGGGTATGATAATTGGTAGGGTTGCAATTTTGAATTGAAAGGATAGGTAACGGATCAAAGAGATAAAGAAAATCAACACTCTTTAATTCGTAGGTAATTGAATCAAGGATACAGAAACACTACAAAAATTCAATAATAGAATCCAAAGAACACCACCTAATTGGCCAAGATTTGGCTAGCCATGGTTACTCTCAAAGAAGAGTTAAGTGAAAAAAAAAATTCACTAAAATTCATCTCCCCAAATGCTGAGAGTGTTACGAAATACATAGGAAAATAAAGAGAACATGGGCCACACCTATGCTACAATTTAGGGAATTATAAATAGCTGAAACATTAATAAAGAAAACAAAGTTAGAATAAAAGAGCATGTGTAGCATGAAGATAGCAGTCCTGCATTGTAGCCCTTAACAAACGATTATGGAGGGTCATGGATTTGGAGCTCTATTTGGATCGGGCTGGCCCAGGTAAATGGTGACCCAACCCAGGTATTGTTCGGTCCATTTGTATGTCTATCATCATCCAGGTCCAGGTTTAGGGGTGTTGTGGTTAACCAAACCATTAATCGCAACTGAGACAACTTTCGCGGCATCACTGTTATCTTGAAGTATGGGTTGTCTCGTATTCCTTGCTGGTTCTTGAGCAGCTCCTGTGAGCGTCATTTTTAAGCTGCTAAACCCAACCTATAATAATTTATTAATAGTAATCAAAGCACGACGATCAGGGGCAACACTGTAGACCATGGGGAGCAGAGTTATCTTTCTCTCGTCTTTGACAAACAAATAGGTATTCTTGTATCCGCCGTGGGTAACTCGCCTATCAAATAACCAGGGGCGACTTAACAACACGTGGCAGGAGTCCATGGGAAGTATGTTGCATCAAATATCATCCTTGTACTCTGCCCAATAGTAAATGATAATAAAACTCGACTGATCACGCAAATACCTTTTCCTTGATTGAGCCATTGGATGCCGTAGGGATAACGATGAGGATCTGTAGGTAGATATAGCTTTGTCACCATATTTTGAGATGCCACATTAGTGCAGCTTCCACTATCAACAACCAGTGAACATACTTTGTCTCGTATGGTACAACGGGTACGAAACAAAGCCTCTCGCTGCATGTCATTGTCCTGGTTTGTCTTCCCAATCAACGTACGACACATCACCAAGCATTCACCATCATCTGGGCCAATTTCCACTTCCTTTTCTGGTTAGTGTTGGCCTGGGTCTTTATCGTCATGTGTTCCGATCGAAGCTTCAAATTCAGCTAAGGCGATGACCTGTTTGTTGGTGCATTCAGATGCGATATGTCCCAACCTGTAGCACTGAAACAGCGTCGTGAGTGTTTCGTTGTGTTGGAATTTTCTAGCACGTCCATGGTTTTTGAAGAAGTTGGGGTCGGAGTACAAGTGATGACATGTTAGACAAAGGTACAACAATTTTGGTCGATGGTTTGGGCATCTCCATCCTACGACTATCTAAAACTGAATCAAGGATACAAAAACACCACCAAAATTCAATAAAAGGATCCAAATAACACCACCTAATTGGCCAAGATTAGGCTAGCAATGGACGGTTATTCTCAAAGAAGAGTTAACTGGAAAAAAATTTCTCTATAATTCATCTCCCCAAATGCTGAGAGTGTCACGAAATACATAGGAAAATAAAGAGAACATGGGCCACAACTATGCTACAACTTAGGGAATTAAAAATAACTGGAACATTAAATAAATAAAACAAAATTAAAATAAAAGAGCATGTGTGTAACATGATGATAGTGGCGCTGCATTGTAGCCCTTAACAAACGATTATGGAGGATCATGGATTTGGAGCTCCAATGCTCCATTTAGATCGGGCTGACCCAGGTAAATTGTGACCCAGCCCAGGTGTTGTTAGGCCCATTTGTATGTCTATGATAAGGTTGTCTACATCTTACCCTCCTCAGACCCTACCTTAACTTTGTTATTAGTGAGATATACTTAGTATGAAGATGATAAAAGATAAAAAAAATCCATGCGGTTGTGATGCTTTGTTATTGTCCACGTAGTTTGGTTACAATTACTACTTTCCAAAAATTTGTTTTTTAACATTTGGATTCTCATGGTTTGAAATTCTTGTCAATTTCATCTAATCAGTTAACTTCATCCATTTTTTTTCCCGTTAAATGAGGTGTATTTATGTCAGTTGACATATTTGTTTTTTTCTTTTTATTTTATTATTCTCAGTAAATTAGTCCTTTTAAAAAATGATATATGGAGAAGTTAAATGAGGAGCCACAAAAAAATAATAAAGAACCATAGACCACTTGTTTTATGTGTAAAAATTTCATAAAAAAATATTTTTACATAAAAGAAAATAATTTTACATATTTTTTTATAGTTTTTGTATATATACACATGCAGAAACTGCTCAAATAAAAAAAATAAATTTTGTGATACTGATTTTTGAACTTTTTTTTGTGTTTAACTATTACTACAATGGTTTATACATGTGTTTATATGTAAAAGTTTTAAAAAGTATTAGGCAAAAATTATTTTTTTACATGTGAAAATGTTTTTATGAGTTTTTTTACATGTTTTACCCATGGATGCCTGGTTCCCTGCTTCTTTTATGGTTCCCTCATGAATTCACCCCTATACACATAACACACACGCCTGACAACCATCACACACACAACCAAAAAATCTTCATTTTGCAAGAATCAATTCGTGAGCATAAGTTCGCCAGTAGGCCACCGTTATCTCTCTCTCTCCCTCTCTCTCTCATTATCAAGTAAACCGCCACCTTGATACCCTTCACAACCACCAACGTAGCTCCATCTTGCCACCTAGAAACCATCGCAAGAAAATAAAACACATCTGTCTCGCTTACGAATCTGTTGGTTAAGGAAACCATCACTTAGATTTCGTTCCTTTTATCACCATCGAACAATTGAAGCAATTATGTGCGAAAAAAACAGAAGACCTGCTGACATGGAGTCCAGACACTCCCCGTGTCTCTAAGGAACGCCCCATGCCTTAACTGAAATGACCAAGCATCTTCTGAATGATCATTCTAGAAACCATACAAGAAAAAAGCTAGGCACGCCCCATGCCCTAAAGGCACGGGTCGTGCTTCGACCACTAAACGACAAAACGTATCTTGGAAGATTTTCAAAGATCCAATGGGTCTTACAAAGGCAAAGTTGACTACAGGCTGTGTCTCGGGACATGCCTCGTACTTGGCTCCCAGCTAAAGATCTGGTCATTTTGGTCAGGCACGGACGATGCCATCCAGGAACACCCCCCTGCCTCGCCGCCAGCACTACAAATTGAGCTCTTCACATCCCTACTCATTTGCTCAATTCTTTCATTCTCTCCCACAACACACTCTTCTTTTACCCACTTTCTCTAATCATGGTAATCATTAAGAAATTGTAAGAACAATCAAGTAATTATAAATTTTGTGATGATTAATATAATATTTCCAAGTTTGTTAAACACTATCTTTGAAGCCATGGTTGACTAAAGTTCTTATAGATGTTTGGGGAAGCAAACCCCCAAGATGGGAAGTTAACTAAAACAATTTATGGATTAACAAGGTGTGTGTGGGTTAATAACTTTAAGTAAGGAATACCATGTTGAAAGTAAGTTTTCCAAGTCCTTAAAAACATACCAATGACCTTATGTTGTCGCAAACGCGAAACATTCATGTTTTCTATGTCTATGTGAAGCCAAACATGTTAATTGCTTGAAAGAGGGTTAGAGGTTTTTGGAATGGGACTTTGGGTTTGGTAAATTCTTCCCCAAGCGTGGAGATAAGAACAAGACACCGAGGATTTTGTTTATCTTATCGGCACTGCTCCTGGGAGATAGGATCAAGCCAAGAGATTCATAGAGATAAGTCGTATATACCTCTTATGACTATTTTTTACTTAATACTAAACAACAACTGTATATACTTTTTTTAACATTCCAGTATAAATTCTATTTGAACATGTACCATATTGAGTTGAATCGGTACGGACCAATAACATTGGTACCGATACTTATACTCATTTTTATGGTTTTCGGTTTCAATGGTTTTTTCCGGTATCTTTTCAGTACCAGTATCCAACCGGTACTCGGTATTTCCAATACGCGATCTTGTCTCTATTGTAAACGACTTTTGCACGTGCTTGCATCGATAACTTCGATGAAGTTAAAGTATTTATTTACGGTGTATAATAATTACAATATCCGACTACCCGACGATGAGAAAAACATGTTTATCAAATTGTTTTTGTTAGGTAATTGCTTCAAATTTGTTAACAATGTTTGTATTTAAAAATTTTAAATTATGTTTATTTAAAATGGAGATGTACAAAAAATAGAGTATTTTTTGTTGTATCATAGGCTAGGGATAAGCATTGTTTGTACCATATCTAATTGATACCGATTGAACAATATCGATATTGTTATCAGTGTACATTTTTATGGTTTTAAGTTTCAACAAGAGTTTAAAAAAAATTCAGTATTTTACATTACCGGTAAACGTGTAAAATTCAGTATTTTACATTACCGGGAAACGTGCAATAAGTTTCAACAAGGGTATGGGGCTCGTCCCCTGGCCCGTCCTCCCGCCGCCGCCCCAACAGATCCACCCCCCAGCCTCGTCGCCGCCTCAGCCCCGTCAAAATCGTTCGCCCACAGCCGATGTTCACGGGCCTCTTTCCTCTCTCCTCACACACACACAGCTATACATACATACATACATATATATATATATGTATATATATAAAGGGGTTCATACCACACCTCCTTAGGTTCATCCCCTTCAAGCCCTTCCTACGTGGCGGTGACGTGGCGGCCCATCCCTTGGGGATGAGGCTCTCCATACCCACTTTTCTAAGATAATATACATATTTCATGATTTAGTCACACGAGAGAAACCTCCCATATTCTTATTATAATAAATCAACATGACTAAAAATCTTACAAGAGATCAAACGCGACATCTAATTAGACTTTAATATTATTAAGAAACATATAATATAATTAGGAGAGAATTTTTACAATTTACACATGATGAGTAACGATGCTAAACACGAAAAACCATGATCCAATATTCTTCTCTGCATAGGGTCGTCATCATCATCATACTCAGTATATCCCACCAATAGCAAAGCTAAGGTAGGGTCTGAGGAGGGTGAGATGTAGACAGCCTTACCTCTACCCCGTAGGAATAGAGAGGCTGCTTCCAATGAGACCCCCGGCTCGATTGTGGTTTTGCATCAAGCCTTGGACATAAGGCACATAACACTCAGCAATTGAGACAAACGCTGATTAGTGCATGTACCCCCTTGTCTTTTGGCTATCAACGCCACCACATGATGCATGATTAACCATCCCCCTCTTTTAACGTTATTTTCACGAAATTAGTAAAATAACGTTAAAATTAGTGCACTTTCACTTTTGCCCCCCGAGCGCCCACGCATATATACATTATATGAGCATACCGCAAGCGGGGCGTATCTTCTCTGCATAGGGTATGAAACTTAAAATATTGTAGCAAAATGAATAAAATAAATCAATGCATGAATCACGCCATACATTCAAATAAAAAATAGATAATATGATAAAGTAAACATTGAGTATAGATGGTAATGGTGTTTTTAATAAGGTAGTATTTGGTATGCGAAAATGAAAGGCATAATGGAATGGTCTATTGTGAGAAAATAAAAAAGGGTTGGTCAATTGAATGGAATGATCCATTACCTCATCCATTCCATCTAAAATACCCCAAGGCAGTGTTTGTTATGTAGGATTAAGAGAAGCAACGGAATAGACCATTGTGATAAATGAAATAAAGGTGTTTGTTTGGCTAATGAAATGAAATCACTTAGTACCTCACCAATTTCATTCCCTCTAGGACACTCCAAATTCATTCCATACACCCCTTTGTTTTTGTTTCCCGTATCATTCCCTATTTCACCCTATATCACTTTCACCATGATACGTGTTTGAACACCCGTTGTTTTACCGTATTAAGTTTGTGTTTTTACGTGAATTTTGGTTTCGAATGACCTGCTTTGATAGAATTTGTGTTTTGCAGGTCTAACGAAGTTTAAGGAGCAATTCGGGAGCTTTACGGAACATTGGGACCCGGCCAAGACCAACCGGACACGCGAAACGAAGAAAACAGAAAGCTGGATTTAGGGATTGCATCGGCGACGGCCTAAGGCCACGTCCCGTCACCTGGAAACAACCATATACAGTAGCGACACATTGTGTATTTCTGTTGCGCTGAATTTCGCAATTTTAGGTGGTTTGATCGAGTTTTGACCAGGATTTTGGGCATTATTAAGGGTTACGAGTTTTTGAACACTATCACACATTCTTAGAGCCTTTTTCCTTCATCACCCTCATCCACAATCCATCCAATACCACCATTGATCACAACCATCATCCATCAACATCCAAAACCTAATCATCATCCAATCATCACCATTCTAATCAACCAATCCATCTTTCGCAGTCAGCATCCCTAACCCTAATTCCACCACCATCATCATCAAAGTCAAGCTTCAAGAATCAAGATGAACTCATTCGTGTTTTCAACATCCGGTGATTGTGTTCCGTCCACCAATAGCAGCTAATCTTCCGGGTTTCACCCCGGTGTAGGTTTTTGTAAAAATTTCTAGGGTTTCAACATTTGTTTATGATTTGATTTGTGACAAGTTGTTTCAGTATTTGAATATTTTGATAATTGTTGTGCATTTATCTTGAATTCATTAATTGTCGAGTGTGTTATGAAATTTTACTCTGTGAAACGAATATGTGCAATTATGCCTTATCATAAGATAGAATTTACATGTTCTTGGTAACGAAGTGCAGTGCAGCCTGTCTATGATGTTGATAGCTCTTGGCACCTAAGCCACGTTACACTAAATCCATTAATAAGCAAATTCAACTAAATTGAATCTAAAAAGTGTAGGAACCCTAGGTTTTACAATTACCGAACCGGGTGTGAACCTAGTTCCAATTTATTGTTTTCAATCATGTGCTTAAGTTTTTTCATCATTTCAAGCAACTCAACTTTCGTAGTTATTAACAAATTGTCGGTGCATTCCGACATCTTTTCAAATCAACCAACAAACAAAGAAATAAATCAATTTGCAAGCTTCATAAGTGCCTTAACTAAATAATCGACCAAGTCCTGATTCCAACCACAAACTCTTCGTGGTTCAACCCCTTACCACCTCTAACTCATAGTTAAGGTAATTTGGGTAAGTAAATATTATCTTTAACCGAGGCACGACACTTCGACCACACCATCCTCCCACCACCATCACCGCAACCACTGACCACAACCATCGCTAGCTCCACCACCCTACCAACACCACCAACCACTCCATTGCGCTACCACCACCAACCACCACAATCGCCTGCCGACCACCAACCGCCACCACCGTCACCTCCATAACGCACCACTACCATCACCATGAGTAACCACCATCATTGCCCACCGTCTGTCGCCCACCACCGCCGCCCAACACCACGACCAACCACCATTATTACCCACCATCTGTCACCCATCACCGCCACCGCCACCACCTCCCCTGCCACCGCCACCCAACACCACGATCAACCACCATTATTGCCCACCGTCTGTCACCCACTCTCGCCACCCCTGTCACCCACCTCCACTACCACCGTTACCATTACCCACCACTATCCCCTCCACACTCATTCATTTGTCATTTCCATTTCCTCATCCATTCCATAAACCCGTTAACAAACAGACCCTAAATTCATCCCATCCTCTCCTATGTTTTTTCCATTCCATTCCATTCCCTCTTTCATTGTAACGCTCCAAAACCCGAATGTTAATTTAGTAGTATGTTTTATTTTGCATGGTACGGTATGTGGTAACTAAGTTAGTTAACTTAGTTAAAAATACAAGTTAAATAGTAGGGAAGGAAGTTTGTGACCAAACAAAACAATTAACTAAACTAAGAGACCAAACTTGGATATGTTAGAAAGTTAATTATTAAAAGAACGAGAAATTGAAAATATGGTCATTTTGTGTGTGTGTGTGTGTGTGTATATGTCGATGTTTAGAGAGAGAAATGAAGAACTCTCTCAAGTTCAATCCATCACAAATTTAACCAAATCAAGGTCAAACTGAGTGAAGATACCTTGCATGAAGGAATAATTCTCATCATCTAATCCTAACAAAACATGTGGTATGTTGAAAATTTTGATTTGGTTAACAATGATGTAAATTAACCTTTAAAGTGGTTAATGTGGGAGTCCGGTTAAACATGTGTTTTGGAGGCTCACATGAAGGAGCAATGAGGTGCAACGGTCAAATAAACAAAAGAAACAAGAGTTTGGAAGCTCTAAGTGTCGTAAGCCCTGGCCGTAACCCAGACAACCATGGTCGTAGACCCCATATGATAGTGTAGGCCAAGCTAGCTGGGGTGTTGCCTACGGCCTAAGGCGTAGGCTACGACCCCGTAAACCAATTCCTAAGCCTCGTTAAACTTTCATAATGCACCCTAACCTAACCAAATAGTCGTGTGGGGTACGGGTGAGTACAGGACCCGAATTTAATTCCGAAATGCGCCTCAACTTTACCGAGAAGTTTTGTAAGGTACACGCGGGAATGAAACTTGTATGTGTATATGTATGGGAATAAAAAAGTAGGTTTACATGTATGTATGTACTTAATTATGTGTAGTAGCTGACACTCCTATATGAGCATGATTAGTAATGGGTAAGTAGGTAGGCGTGTTTGTATGGGATTTATATGCATGGAGGTATGTGGCTGGGACTTGCTTGCATGAATGTGTAGGATGTAAATTGTATATACATACATACATACCTACATACATACATGCATACATACCTGCATACATACATGCATATATATATATATATATATATCATGAAGTGGAATTAAACATATACAAATGAATAGGACTAGAATGTACGCGTACATGGTTTTTAATACGCAAGTGTATTAGCAATACTATTTATGTTAACCTTGAGAATGGAATAAAAGCGCATGTATAGTGTTGTTGCCTTTTGAAGATTTAACATGTGGATGCAATGATTTATTCAGGAAGATAACCGAGAGGATTAGTATATGCAGAAAGAATGCAATGTGGTCATTTGTTTATGTAAGTTTAGATTATGTCTGATGTCACCAATTACTAATGTTGTGGATGCATGTGGTGACTGCAGGTTACACGGAATTATCATCATCATGGTGTGTAAGCGGTTGAAAATCGAGTCATAACACGAATTATATGGGAGTGTGTGGTCATGTAGATAGTAAACATATGATGTGTTTTATTTATTAAATGACAACGAATGATGTAATTATCGGTAAAGACTTACTTTAAAAAGGATTTTCAAGCATGTTAGAAGGTTTATAATGAAAGAAATTTTAAGATTCATAATTACGCTGCGTCTTTTCGTTTAAAACGTGTTAGGGTCCTACATTCACCCTACATCACCTCCACTACCCTCCCACCACCACCCATCACTGGCCACCGCCACCACCGCCACCACCACCTCCAACAACGACCATTGCCCCTGTAACTGTCAGCCGTCAACCACCGCCACCACCCACCCACCACTATTACACGCCACCGCCACTGATATTCACCAATTTATACATATTTTAGTCCCCCATTTTATCCCCATTTTATGCGTTTTCGGCCGTAAAACCGTTATTTGGGTACTTAATCAGGTATACTTTTGTTTAAAGGCCTAAAACAGCATGCCAAACAAGATGATAGTGAAAACGAGGACTTTCCGGACAAAACGACAAAGGTGCGAACATTCTGTGAAGATTCTGACCTGGGCATTTGGCACGGTCGTGCAGTGAATGGAACGACCGTGCATATCCGACAACATAACCCAGACCGGCAGTGCACGCCTGTGCGATCCGGGGTGCAAGCCTTTATCGAATGGAACGATCGTGCAATGAGAGGCACTCCCGTGCGGATCCGATGTCCAGTCAAACCCAGGCAATGCACTACCCGTTCAAGAGTCCGTGCAACCCTATACCGGAGATGCACGATCGTGCCACTAACGGAACGGTCGTGCGAGATCGAAGACGGTCAAGATAAGATGATGTCGGTATGGTGAACAGTAACTCCAATAATTCAAAAAGTGAACGATCGTGCCAATAAAGTGCACAACCGTGCGAGAGCTAAAAGATATTAAAAACATGCAGAAACATTCTGCTCGGAACTCTGGAATTTGGGGAGCTTCACAGGCGATTTTACAGGCTCCGGAGGCTTTGCTTTTGACCCGGATTCAAGCCACATTGTGTCGTTTAGCTCCTTTACTATCCGGATTCTTAATCTAGTGCTTGTTTATGGTTTGGTTTTCTAATCTTTCCATAATTTTGTTAATGTTTCAAGCATTTAGATTAATGTTCTATGTATTATTGTAAGCCTTTGGGCAAAAACAACAATCCCTTGCTTAATTATAACCATTAGTATGTTAACTTTGTTTGTAATGACACTTGGAAGTATTTTCTATGTTAATCTTTGATGATTAGTCTGCAACCATGTTTATTGTTGTTGATTTCTTGATTATAAGTAATTATGTTGGATGATTAATATTTGGTTAGTTGAGATAGTTGAAAAATGAAGCTTAATTAATCATGTATTAGTAAACTTTAAACTTGGTTAACTAGTTTAGCTTGGTTAAAATGTGTGCACCATAATACTAGAAATGGTTAGTGGTTTAATAAAATGTAATTATTGTTAATCAAGAAAACTTTCCGTCACGTAAAGATCTTAACGGGTTAAATGGTGTTGTTATGAATTATTGCCATGATTTGTTAACTTAGTTAGTAGTTTAGGCCAAAATTGCTATCTTGGTGAATTTATGTGCAAGATTTGTAAAATGAACTCGGTTGTGATTTAATCTAGTTTATGCTTGTCTCGGTGGTTGCATTGTGTTTATCGATGTCACTTTCCTTGTTTAAGTGAGGTTAGAAAACTCCTAACGGATGACTAACTTATTTTTTAAGAGATTTTCATAGACATTTATCAATTGCACGTTAAAGAACAATTTTAGGTGGTTAAAGTGTGTTTATCGTTTTAGCTTTCCGAATGATTGTCCAGTTAGGATTCTCGAAAGGGATACTAATTGTCTTGAAAATGAAGAATTGTCCAAATGTTTCTAGTGGCAAAACCGACTTTGTTTGCATGCTGTGGTTGTGTATAAAGCAAGGTTATTTATCTATTTTCATATTTGAAGTCTACTATATTTTTATAAGTATTTGTTTATGCTTACTTAAGTTTTTAGAAAATCACAAAACTTATCTTTCTTCCGTTAATTTATTGACAAAGGTATAGTATTATTCCTCCGCCCATTTCCTTGGATCGATACTTGGTTCTTACCGATACTTTACTACATATATGACGGGGTATATTTGCCTCTTTCGTGTGTGTTTTGATGTTGAAGTATAAATCACTTTTATAAATTTAAAACCGAATCGTGTGTAATTTCATTATAAAAATATGTATATACTTGTTAATATTTGTGAATATTTTCGTGATTTTTTATTTGTTTATTTATTTGTTTATTTATTTGTTAATATTTCTTGTTTTAATTCAATTTAT
Source organism: Helianthus tuberosus (assembly GCA_030545235.1). Classification (NCBI taxonomy): domain Eukaryota; kingdom Viridiplantae; phylum Streptophyta; class Magnoliopsida; order Asterales; family Asteraceae; genus Helianthus; species Helianthus tuberosus. The sequence continues at coordinate 178,481,883 of CM060354.1, forward strand.
TCGTTTTCGTGATTATTTTGTACGCTTGTAAATTTTTATTCCTTTTATTTGTTCGGTTCGAATTTATTTATTTATTCTTTGAATTTTTGGCTTTGAAAATTCATTTTTACATTAGCCGATTCGATTATTTTTTATTGTTGTTATTTTTATAAAATTTCGGGCCCATTTTCGAATTTTTATAAAATTTTCAGCCCATTTAAAATAATATTATGTTTCTTTTCAGCCAAAAAAAAACAACATTATTATATTAATAAAATATTCATTGTGTCAATTTTTCGTTTGCAGGTTGATGTCCTCAACACCCGCTCCCGATCCTGTTGAGCCGTCAGACGAACCCGAGCGTGATCTGAGGAGACGCATTCGTGATAGATCTCGCGCGGTAGCGTTGCTACTCGTAGCTGGTGAGTCGGAGCAGGTGGTACCCGCTGAAGCCGAGGGCTCAGGGGCAGCAGGAAACAGAATCATGGCGGACGATGAGCGACCTTTGAATGAAACGAATCAGCCTGGAGCGGCAGGCCTGGAGCCGAGTATCCTTCAGCCTACTATAGATGCACCTACATTTGAAATTAGATCTAGTATTATTAACATGGTGCAGAATTCAGTACAGTTTGACGGGCATGAGCATGAGGTTCCCGGGAGACATATCGATGCTTTTCTCGCTATTTGTTCGACATTTAGGATTACAGGTGTTTCGGAGGATGCAGTTCGGTTGAGGTTGTTTCCTTTCTCGTTGCGTGACAAAGCTAGAGCGTGGCTTATGTCACTTCTAGCTGGGTCCATCAGGACCTGGAATGAGTTGGCGGAGCTGTTTATGCAAAAATATTTTCTACCTGAGAAAACAACCAAGCTACGGAACCGGATTGTGACCTTTCGCTAGGACGAGGGAGAGTCGTTGCACGCGGCCTGGGAGAGATTTAAAGATTTGTTGATTGATGTTCCACATCATGGCTTCTCCAAGAAACAGCTGGTCTTAACGTTCTATCAGGGGCTCAGTTATAACACGCAGGAGCCATTAGACGTGAACGCAGGAGGCGATCTAGGAACTAAGATGCCGAATGAAGTGTATGATATCATAGAAAAAGCTGCGTTGAAATCCAGCTCGCGTCGCGAAGGAGATAGAGGCCGGGCAACATCATCATCATCAGCACCTCGCGCAGGAGTTCATGCCGTGAATGACTACACGACCATTACTGCACAAATCTCGGCTCTTGCAGCGAAATTCGATAAGTCCCAGATAGCCGCGCAAGTTGGTTCGGGGTGTGACCAGTGTGGAGTGTCACACGAGCCTGGTGCGTGCTTTCAGGGAGTCGTGTATGAAGGCCACGAAGAAGTGGATTTTGTGAGTAATCAAGCGAGGCCACAGAACAACCCGTACAACAACACCTATAACCCCGTGTAGGTCCCGAAATCTGAGGATCGATTACGAACCGAATCACTTGTTTATAGTAAACACGGTTACGTGTGCGGAATCCACGTAACTATGCCAAATCAAACATATATAGCATAAATAACAACGGATTAATCAATGAAACACAATCTATTGATTAACGGGATGAGAACCGATTACAACTGATACAAACACAGTTCAGACGGAATTTTGGCAGAGTTTTGTTACTATAGTCTATTTCTCTTCTCTCTCTGTTCAAATGAACACAAAGTGTTGTTTATATAGCCCCTGGCCACTGATATCGACGAAACACACAAGTGTTTGACGAATCTGAACATGGGCCAGACATTGGGCCTGGAACAGCCCAATACATGACGAATCAAGGTCTGATTCGTCAGTTCATGACGAATCAAGGTCTGATTCGTCATGACCTTCAACGAAACAGAAGTTTGAGCATTGGCCTGTTTCACCATGAAGTGTTCCGACGAAACAGGTCTGTTTCGTCGAGGACTGCAAATGTTGTGGTTGTTCCTGTTAACAGACAGCAACAATCAACAACACATAAACATAGTAATGACAAAACTACCCTTTAATGCAACATGCATTGTTCATAATACATTACATACCAAAAGAGACAAATAAGTTGTACACAAGTAGATAGGAGGATATCTGACTTGGTCAACATAACATACAGACTCGATAATTAATAAAAGACCATACAAATTACATCGTTAAAACAAGACTAGTTACAGACACTAAAAATGCATCAACAAACTCCCCCTTGTCTGTTACTCGTCTTTGGTCTTCTAATCTTCCATCAGTGTTGTTCGGACCACGAACTGCCCGAATGAATACCTCTGTAGTAGCAAAAACACGCTACTCGCTGAAACTTTAACGCTTGACGTGCATCTTGGTCTTCATAGAAAATATCATGACGATATAATCTTCCAATATCAGCTTCAGACATGTTGACGATCCACATCGGATCCAACATCCGGTAATTAGCACGACCATCTCTAAACACAATTACAGCTTCATGAGTATCCGAGTCGTAGCACCACAATGCCATGTCTTCAAGAAAATCCTGCTTCATTGGCATCAATGGGATTTTATCTACTACCCTCGGAGGCTGATATACAAGTTTATATCTGCAAGTGTTGGTGTCCGGATCAAGAGTAAACTTGATCGGTTGATAAACAGGAAATTGTGGCTTGTAGGACTCATCCTTCCAGCCTGACTTCTTGTTTACTTTCACCAGACGCTCAAATAAAGTAGCGCCATCGTATTTTTCACGATTGATAAGCTGAAGCCTTGTCAACGCAGAAACATCATAGAATGGTAAGGAAAGAATGCTCAGTAGTGAATTGAAATACAGAATCCCATATTCACGTTTAATAGCAATGCAGTGAATATCTTGAACAAACATCCAGCATAAGATCCTTCCACTAGGCTTCTTTTCAAATTGCAGATAGTCTACTTGAGCTTTTTCAGGTAACGGCTTGGACACTTTGGATAAAAACTGTTTTCTCCATTCAGCAAAAGCATTTGTGTCTTTTTCAGATGACTTTCGATTCTTCAAGTGCTCGTCTATGTCATCAATGTTTTCTTTCATCCAATTTTCATCAAATGATGCAAATTCAGTACCATCTTCTCTGACATATGTTGATTTTGGAGCTTCACCTTCAACCACAATTTCATCAATCTCTTCAACATTCGTTGTATCAGTCTCAGTAGACATTTTGTCTATCTCAGCATCATCTACTTCTCTCATAGACTCTAAAATACTCAATTGCTCCGGAGAAAGATCTTCTATCAACTCCCCTTCTTCAAGCAACTCTCCTGTAAATGGATGAACAGCTTGTAGAGCAATATCAGCACTGCTAACTATAGAAGAAGTACCTTCTATCTGTTGTACTTTTCCAGTAGATGTTCCCTGAGATGATTCAACAACGGTAGGTTGAACTGTAACAACTTCAGAAGCAAGTGTGGTTGGTTGTTTCTGTGATGTACCAGAGGTATCAGGATTTCCTTGATCTTCTGTATCATCATCCTTTTTCTTTAACACCTCTTGTTGTTTACAATGATAGTCCCACAGAATGGCAAGCCTTCTCTCTTTCTCTTCATCAATAGCCTTCAAGCGAGCATTTTCAGCTTTAAGCGCATCAATTTCACCTTGTTGTCGCTCTATAACTGTTTGCTGTTGACCAACCATTGACTTCAATTTGTTAAGTTCCACAGATTGTTTAAGTTGGTCATGCTTCGTGAGATTTCCAAAATGAGATTGCCTTTGAAGACGATCAGCAGCCGCTTCAAGTGTAGAAAACAGATAGTTGATCTTTTCATTTTGAGAAAATCCAGCAAATGTCCTATGACGTTCAGCACTGATTTCCGAAGTAGTTGCCCTGATTGCTGAAGCCATAGATCTTACAGGAACTTCCTGAGGAACAACAGATGGAGTAGCAGTAGCTGGTGTAACAACTGGAGCAACTGGAGTTTCTGTAGCTGAAGTAACTACAGTAGGAATTTCTTGCACAGGCTCCTGAGGAATAGATTGAACAGGCTCCTGAGCAATAGATGAAGACTCCTGAGGCACAGATTTTCGAGTATAAGTACTCAGATATCTCCTAGGTTTCTTCTTTTGTACTTCAACAGCTTTCTCTGCTCTTCTTTTTGTTCTCCTTTCACCTTCAGGATCTTCTGGAACATACTCTGGATCATCCTCTGTTCTAATCTTTCTGTACCTTCTTACTCCACGTATATCAATATACATTTCATAACCAGGTTCAACTATATGATCACTAGAACTCGAATCAGATCCATCATCATCACTTGCTGATGAACTACTTTCTGATGTACCAGAAACAGCACCCTTGCTTGATGTACCAACAGCAGTACTAACAGCACCTGCATCACCTGCATCACTATCTCCACCACTTTCATCATCATCACTACCAGATTCATCTGAATCAACTGGGTCAGGACCAAATTTTTCTATCCTTAACCTTTCCAACTTAGGTTCTTCATTGTCTGATTGGCTATCTTCATGACGCCATTTGTCATTTGCAGGAGCAACATAATCAGGATTCACTAGAGCGCCAAAAAGCTTCCTTGGAGGAACACTTTCTGTGTATCTTTTGGCCGCCATAGTCTTGATTAGCCTTAACGAGTTGAAATTCATCGCCTCGATTTTCAAAAGATCATTTTCAGCTTTAGGAAGGTCTGGATGCTGAACATTCATTATCATTTGCAGAAACCGTGGATACATCCAAAACTTGTTCCCTGTGGTTCTACTACCAGTCCTTGTCATGTTCTCTTTCATGTTGCTGAAAATATACTTCGAAATGCTAAATGGTTTGTTTAACACCAAAGCAACCATGAAGCCAACAAGATCATCTCCCGCCATATCATATCCAGCTCGTCTATTGCTGAGACTCTGAATAAGCACATGTAATAAAAACTTGTATCTTAATGGAAGATCACCTTTGTTGATTTGTTTGACGAAAAGATCTCCTTTGCATTTCATCCTTAGTAAACAGCCTCGCGAACACATGATTGGTATTGAATATGGTGCATTCGGTTGATCTTGTAATTGAAGAACTTGATTCAATATCTCCGGAGTAACAACGACATACAGATCATTCACACGACCTCTGATAATATCCTTTCCATCGATTTGAACGACGTTTGCAGAATCCCAGAACGCTTTAATGAGAGATTTGTAGACGGGTGTCGAGTATGTAACAGCATAATTGATGCGTGACTCCCTGATCCACTTCGTCATATCTTTAAATTCAACGAGCTTGTCTTCCGGATCCAAATATGCAACTTGATTATGGCGTTTTTCTGACATAATCTCTTCTTCGGTTTTGTTTTCTTTCTTGATCGCCTTCTTTCGTTTTCCCTTTTCTTGCTGTGCATTTTTAGTGTCTGTAACTAGTCTTGTTTTAACGATGTAATTTGTATGGTCTTTTATTAATTATCGAGTCTGTATGTTATGTTGACCAAGTCAGATATCCTCCTATCTACTTGTGTACAACTTATTTGTCTCTTTTGGTATGTAATGTATTATGAACAATGCATGTTGCATTAAAGGGTAGTTTTGTCATTACTATGTTTATGTGTTGCTGATTGTTGCTGTCTGTTAACAGGAACAACCACAACATTTGCAGTCCTCGACGAAACAGACCTGTTTCGTCGGAACACTTCATGGCAACATGCTTATGTTCATAGACGTCACGACATCTGAGGATCGATTACGACCCCACAGCCACCACCTTAGTGTTGGTACATCAAGCAAGGGTAGTGATGATGATGATGAAAGTGGTGGAGATAGTGATGCAGGTGATGCAGGTGCTGTTAGTACTGCTGTTGGTACATCAAGCAAGGGTGCTGTTTCTGGTACATCAGAAAGTAGTTCATCAGCAAGTGATGATGATGGATCTTTCAACATGGCAACACTTCATGGCTCTGATACCAATTGTAGGACCGTGTTTCGTGACCGAAACCGTGATTATCATGATTATGTTCATAGACGGGAAGATTAGAGACGAATGAAATACTTACTTGTATAGATTTGATAACATAACAAAGCAAACCGGCCCGATTAACAAGCTAACCGAACCATACCAAAGAAGTATACATCCGGGGAGAGAGCAAGTGGTGATCTCTCCCTGGTGAGGACTTGAACCTCCTAAAATCTCCAAGTGTTGCAAATGGCAAGGGTTTTCTATTTATAGTCACACCCCTTGTCTTGCAAACACACACGGTCAAACAAATAAACCCTCTCGTTTGACCACTTCAAACGAGCGGGTCTATACACGTTCGATAGACCGTTTCACTAACTATTACAAATTCAGCGTAAAATAATAAATCTAATCTATTCGACAAGCATCGGACACAAAATCTGCATCAACAAATTCCCCCTTGTCCGTTGCTGTCGAATGCTGAAAATGCAACTGCAATCGATCTTCAGTCAATTATTCATCTTCTCTGTGTTAACAAATTCCCCCTTGACCGATGATCCAGGTAAGTAGTATCTTGACGCTTCTTGTATAATAGTTCCCCCTCAAAGTACGCGTATCCGTGTTGGGCGTTGTGCAATTTCCCTCAAAAGGCTCAATTGACCGATCTTCCGCTGATCTTCCAATACTCCAACCGGCATTTGATAAGGGTTCCAATTTTTTTAAAAACTGCATCAAGTCTTGATCTTCAAGCATACTACATTGGTAGAGGTTTCTGGTGAACTGTCTTCTGTAAACCGTCTTTGTGTCACTAGAAAATCACAAACTCTACTACCTGTGATTGCGTTTAGAAATTTACCGAAGAAATTCAACATACGAAAATTTTTATTCCCCCATTTCTTTGGTAAGATCTCTAAACCTTAACAGATTCCCTTCCACTTTAAAGGAACTGTCGTTAAGTTTCAAATGTTCACCAGTTCCCTTCACTTAGCGGAACTGTCGTCAATCTTTACTGAACAAATTCTCTCCACTGAGTAGAATCTTTCAAATCGAAAAATCACGAAAACGGCTTTCTTCTTTGCATATTCTAGTTGAAAATGAAAGTCCCCTAGCCTCGTAGGATCCGACTTGTATCCCTCCAAAGTTCTGCTAACACCTAATCCGAAAACTTTCATCATAGGCATAACTCGACTTTGTGAACTCGTTAGGACCGGTATTGAGAATCTAGGTTCATACGTTCGTTTTCAAATGCGAAAATATGACAATAAACAAAATGCTTTCGAACATCTTCGAATAACCGATAACAAACATAAATACTGACGTGCGGAAGTGAACATACCGTTTTGTTTTTGGTTTTTGGCCCATAATAGTCGCGTCACCATTTTTGACATTTGCATCGGTAACCGTGACTACCCCACATTTTTCAAAAATTAAGTTTTCATCATCTTCATCATTTCGCGCTCTCCCGAACCCGTACGAATTTTGCGTTGAAGCTCGACTCAAATAAACTTCACTAATACCCGACCCCACTTTGCAAACCATGTAAAATCCTTGGCCCAAATAATAGTTGTCATCACACATTCACTAGAGCCCATCTAAGATACTTGAGGGCCCATTAGAAATCCAAGACCCATAAGTCAAGCCCAACTGCCCAATAGTCTTGAAAATCCATTAAAGCAAAGCCCTCTAATATCTTGAATTTCATGGCCCAAAAAAAAATAATACACACAAAGGATCAGTTTAACAATTTTGACCAAACCACCTTTTCACTTTTGCAAACCCACTTTCATCTTTATCTCTTCAAGTTTAAGTCAAAACCCTTGACAAAAGTCCAGCCGACAACCATCCTTTTATTGTATTTTTTTTTTTTAATATAGCAAAATCATACCTTAACGTATCCCCTCGCCATGATTACATCTGATAAGTTGAGCTTATGTGGACAACAATACCGATAATTGTTATAGGATGCTTATCTAAATGTTAACTAATTGAACAAAAAGAGCGTTTTGGCGTGACCGTACACTGATATGATTCTCTTACCCTCGAAACTCGCAAAAAGATTGTCTGTAAATTTTTGTTTACTGCTTTCGTTTCTGCATCTTTGTATATATTTATTTATTGCTTTCCGTCTTTATTTTTGAAAAATGAAAATTCCAAAAAGATTTTAGGTGTGTTTTAAAATAAACTTTATAAAATCCAAAAAAATTTTGCTTCTAGTTTATTTTTGATTGACTGATGTTGAAACTCGAGTCTATCCTACCCAAAATCCTGATCGTAAGCCGGAAAACAATTGCATCTTCATAAACAGTCGAAGTTAACAAGTTTTGAAAGTTAAAGGATTAAAATTGATCATTTTCTAAACTTTCAAACTGTTGTCGGTCGGTGTTTGATTGAGATTTGATCTCATATGTGTCATTTGTTTAAATGTTAACTATATTCCAAGTGGTTGTTCTCATTATGTGTTTAGCTTTCTTGCATGTGCAGATGTTAAAGGCGAGGAGAACATGTTCGATGACAAGTTTTGGAATGAAGACACGAAGTGGAGGCACTCAAAGGATAAAATGATCGAGTTGCCGTTGACCCTTCATCAACACCACAAGGATCTAAAGAATTGACAAGTCAAAAGATTCACGAGCATAACTCAATGGAGAGTTTATTTTAAGGGGGAGTTTGTTAACACACTACCTGAATGAAAAAGGGAGTTTGTTGATACACTTTCTACTTACGAAGCGTGAAGACTTTGAAGATCCTCCGACATGAAAGACACAGAAGACGAACAATCACAAAAGACGAACCTCACGAGTAGCGTCCAAGGGGGAGATTGTTGGTACACTTTATGTGGACGCGACTCGGCTCGGTTCGACTCGGCTCAGTTCGACTTGGTCGACTCGGTTAGGTCCGGCTCAAGCCCGACGTCACGACATTCCTCAGTCGTGCGCCCCAGAGTTCGACACGCGAAGCACGGAGCGCCGCGGCCTTTCCCGCAAACACATCACCATGACATCACCTTAGTGATGTCATGATGATGTCACTAGTTTGTCTCATATGTTGAAAGTCTTGAAAGTTTACAACAGAAACCAAATATGGGCCGTGATCTTTCAACATGGGCCGCAATTTGTGAAGTGGACTTTGTCTATATTTGGGCCTTATAAGACAAACGACGAAACATAATAGAATTCATATGTATATCGACGAAACAGGTGTGTTTCGTCGACTTTGTTTGTTTCGCCGAGTTCAGGTTTTGTTTCGTAAGTCTTGTGTCTGTGTTTTAGTATAAATACCATCTCAGTTTCACTTTGAAACAGAGATGAGTGCAGAGAGATGAGAAATAGACTATAGTAACAAAACTCTGCCAAAATTCCGTCTGAACTGTGTTTGTATCAGTTGTAATCGGTTCTCATCCCGTTAATCAATAGATTGTGTTTCATTGATTAATCCGTTGTTATTTATGCTATATATGTTTGATTTGGCATAGTTACGTGGATTCCGCACACGTAACCGTGTTTACTATAAACAAGTGATTCGGTTCGTAATCGATCCTCAGATTTCGGGACCTACAATTGGTATCAGAGCCATGGTGCCCGATTTAGTAAATTTAACCGTTTACTAAGTCACATATGCTCTAGATCTGTGATTTTAGTGATTTTTGTTCAAGAAGAAAAGTTGGGTGAAAATGAGAAAAACTCAGATCTGGACCCGAATATTCAGATCTGTGCTGAAACGAGTGTTGGGTTTTATGTTTTTCACCTAAATATTCAAGTTATCATCATAAAAAATCATATACAAAATGTTTTTATACAAATCTGGGAAGTAACAGTACACTTTGTTCTTGATGTTCTTGGCGGCTGGTTAAAGAACTAGGGTTTCTTCATAACCAGTCCCGACGAAACAGGCCCCATGACGAAACACCACCTCCAGTTTCGTCGTCGGCAAGATCTTTTACATCTGTTTCGTCGGCATCTTTAACATCTGTTTCCTCAATTAAAACAATCAACAGTTTCGTCGCTAGTCTTCTGTTTCGTCTACCCTGTTAATCAAAAACCCAGAAATTTTATCAAATACGACGAACACCTAAACCGACGAACCTTGATTAGTTGTCATCATCCCCACCTCAAACCCCTGTACAACAAAGACCCACAATGTCAAAATCCTCCGCACAAGAACGGGCACAAGTATTCAGGCCTCCGCTCATCGCCGTCCGTTTCTTCAACCACGAGAAGTGCTTCTGATCGAGATTGATAACGCGTGGAAGAAGAAGAAGACAGACCTGGTTCAGTTTGAAAATGGAATCGTCTGTTGTTGTTGGATTATCGCAGAAGAAGAAGACACAGATGTGTTCAGCGACTGATTTCAGAATAATGGTGTATGATTTTCTGTTTGGGGTTCGATGTTTGATTTCTGAAACGTGGAGGTGGGTATTCCAGATGTATCGAAGAAGAAGATGAGGTTTAGTAGAGGATTGGTAGTTGCTGTGAATTGAAATTGTCGGCTGATGTGTAAAAAAAATATATATATATAGGGTTGTTGACTTCTTGGATTGGGCCGAGAGTAGTGTAACATAAATTTTTGGGCCATACACACCACGGAGAAGGAGTCTATATCTTGGCACAGAAGAATGGGACACATTCACTTGAGAAAAATGAACCATTTGGTGAAAAACAATCTTGTGAATGGCGTACCCGTGAGAAGTTTTCATCTACAAGATATCTGTGTTTCGTGCCAGAAAGGGAAACAAACAAAGAAGTCTCACCCTTTAAAGAAAATCAACACTGTTGGCATGCCTCTCGAACGTCTTCATATGGACCTCTTTGGACCTATGAGACACAAAACAACGTTCGGAGATGTGTATTGTTTAGTAGTTACTGATGACTACTCTAGATTTTCTTGGGTAGCTTTTATGGCACACAAGAGTGATACTCCTCAAATCCTCAAGGATCTTCTTACAATGTTGGAAAATCTCTACTCGTTGAAAGTTAAGAGGATCAGAAGCGACAATGGAACTGAATTCAAAAACCGTGTTATGGATGAGTTCTGTACTTCTAAAGGCATTCTTCATGAATACAGTTCTCCTTACACTCCACAACAAAATGGTGTCGCGGAGAGGAAGAATCGGACGATAATTGAAACTGCAAGAACAATGCTGGTAGAGTCGGTGTTTCCTGTTCAGTTCTGGGCAGAGGCTGTGTCGACTGCTTGCTACACATTAAACCGAGTTCTTACGGTTAAGAGACATGGCAAGACTTGTTTCGAACTTCTACAGAAAAGGAAACCAGATCTTTCAATTCTAGAACCTTTTGGTGGTCCATGCACTATGATTGATCCGGATGGAAAGTTTGGAGCGAAAGCTATCGAGGGTTTCTTCCTTGGATATGCTACACCAAATTTTCGTGTTTGGAATCTGACTACCAAAAAGATTGAACTATGGAGTGAAGTAAGGGTTCAGAGATATACAAATCCTGTTAAAGCTCCAGGTGATCCTTGGATGTTCGATTATGATGGGCTATTCAATTCCTTTGACCTGCCAACTTTTGATGAAGATTATGCAGCTGCTAGAATGATATTTGATAGTGACAATGCTGCTGAGTCGTCATTAGTTAGACCTGTTGTTGTTAACTCACAAAGTTCTAATTCGTCTAACAACACGGTTCAAAATGAGGAAGTTGAAAATGCTACTGAATACAATGAGTCATCAGAAGAAGATGAAGAAAATCTGGATGCGACTGAAGGCACTAAATCTCCAGTTGTTCCAGTTCAGGGTATTTCTGTTGATACTCCTCATGTGCAAGTCGATGATACTGCTGAAGGAAATGCATCCACTTCTACGCATATTCCAGGTGTAGAGTTGGTTGTTGATCTTAATATTAACAATTTGGGTGTTAATGCTCGTGTTCCTGAAAATCCTGAAATGAGGATACACGATACCCATCCACAGCAGAATATCATAGGAGATGTCCAACAAGGTGTGCAGACACGTAATCAGCTGAGAAACAACCCGAGTGCTGGTTTGTATTCAGCTATTAGAGAATCTGGTCTACAAAATGATTGGTCTTTCGCGTGTTACGTTTCACAAGAAGAACCAAAATCTTGGAAGGAAGCTTTAAAAGATAATTCATGGGTTGAAGCCATGCAGGACGAACTGCAGCAATTTCAAAAGCTTGGTGTTTGGAAGCTTGTTGAAAAACCGGAGAATTACAAGAAAATTGGAACACGATGGGTTTATAAATGCAAGAAAGATGATCGTGGAGTTGTTATTCGCAACAAAGCGAGACTGGTTGTTCAGGGCTTTCGTCAGATTGAAGGCATTGACTACAATGAAGTTTATGCACCTGTTGCACGTCTGGAAGCTATTCGAATCTTCTTAGCTTATGCTTCTTTCAAAGGATTCAAAGTTTACCAGATGGACGTTAAAAGTGCTTTTCTTCATGGTATTGTTCAAGAAGAGGTGCATGTCGAACAACCTCCAGGTTTTGAAGATCCTATTCACCCCGATCGGGTTTGGTTGCTCAACAAAGCTCTTTATGGTCTACATCAAGCACCTAGGGCTTGGTACGCAACCTTATCAAACTATCTTCTGGAGAATGGATTTAGACGAGGTCTTATTGATTGCACACTCTTTATCAAAGAACAAGATGAAGATCTTCTGCTGGTGCAGGTATATGTTGATGATATAATATTTGGGTCTACTAATGACTCTTTGTGCAGGCAATTCGAACGTGTTATGCAAGAAAAGTTCGAAATGAGCGCTATGGGAGAGATGAATTTCTTTTTGGGCCTTCAAGTTCAACAAACAGAGTCTGGGATATTCATCCATCAGACTAAATATGTTGGTGACATTTTGAGCCGATTCCAAATGTCAGATGCAACGCCCATTGGTACCCCACTTCCGCGGAATCACGGGATTACTCCGGATTTGAAGGGAGAAAGCATCAACTCCTCGTACTATCGTGCCATAATCGGATCTCTCATGTATCTTACCTCTTCGAGGCCTGATATCATGTACCCAACATGCTTACTAGCAAGATATCAAGCAAACCCGAAGGCCTCTCATCTGTCAGCTGTCAAAAGGATTCTACGCTATTTGAAGGGATGCCCAGACCTCGGTCTTTGGTACCCTAGGGATGATAGTTTTGAATTAATTGCATACAGTGATTCTGATTTCGGTGGTTGCAAAATCGATGGCAAATCAACAACAGCAGGATGTCAGTTTCTAGGAAATCGACTGGTCACGTGGCAGTGCAAGAAGCAAACGTGTGTTGCTACATCAACATGTGAAGCAGAATATATTGCTGCCTCGAGTTGTTGCTCCCAAGTTCTTTGGATACAACAAGAAATGCGCGACTACGGTTTAGAATTCCTATCTACTCGTATTTTTGTTGATAATAATGCTGCCTTGCAAATCACTAGAAATCCTGTGCAACATTCTAAGACTAAACACATCGACATTAAATATCACTTTATCCGTGACTGTTTTGATAAGAGGTTAATCGATGTCGTTCATGTCCCCACTGATCACCAACGTGCCGACCTGTTTACAAAAGCTTTTGATAAATCACGTTTTGATTATCTACTTTTGGTCAATGGCATTAAGGTGATACCCGAGTAAACTTCTTTGGCTGATCGTTTTTGTAAATATTTTTTTTCTCTTTATAAACTTTGAAAATTCAAAAAGATTTTAGTTTTCGTAAACTTTGCGAATTTTAGGGGGAGATATTTCAAGAAAATACAAAAACATTGCAAAAGTTCAAAATCCAAAAAGATGTTTTTACTTTCTGTCGTTTCGTTTGAAAAATTCAAAAATTCAAAAACAATAGAAAAACCAAAAATGAGTTTCTTGGATAAAGGAAAATGATGAAATTCACTGGTGTGGTCGGTCAATGTGCTCAAAATGCAAAATAAAAAGAAAAATGATAAGTATCTCTACTAACGATGTAACGGTAGGCTCACAATCAGACTAAAATGTGCAGGATGATACAAACCTAACAGACTTCAAGTCAGGTGGGAACTGCTCATTGGCATATGGTCTTAGTACCGAAATCTCGTTTGAGAGATTGCCGAGATCTGAAATATTCGGTCTTTATGCTGCTTATCATCTGGGTATCATGGTTGTATCAAACCGTAAAAATAACGGAGACGAAGTCTAAGATCTTCCATGATACTATACATACGTGTACATACTGCATTCGACCTCAATAAGTGATCAACAATCACATGTCCAAACAAAATAAGTGATAAATTATCACAGATTCTTTGCGGGAGTCAAGTTCGTCTCTCTGCTGTACGAAAGTACTGACCTGTTCACGGACTTGCTCCTGTGCCCTTCATGCATCTGAAAATCAAGTTACTCATCAATAAGTGATTTTATCACATAGGACTTGTTTTCAATCAAATAAGTGAGTCTCTCACATTTTTATACGGTCAAACAGATGATAATCGGTATACTCACCGGTAAGATGAATTCTCGTGCATACCTTGATACGGGAATGTGTCGTGAGTGGATTTACATCGACTTGTAAGTATAATCCTTACCGTTAATCGTATCTCTTAAATTATGATTATGTCTGATCAGTTTGAGCTTATGTGGACCACAATACCGATAATCGAGGTAGTATACTTATCCAGAGCTTTAAACAGAATCAAAATCATGTTGACTAAGACCGTAAGCTGGTATGATTCCTTGTCCTTGAGATTCGCAAAAAGGTTGCACTTGTACAGTTGTTTAGTGTTTTTAACAGTTTTCCGCATTTTCATTTAGTTTACCTTGCTTTAAATTTGTTTTTAGTATATTTGTGTAAAGTTCGTTTCTGATTAAGCCGAAGTTGTTGCTTGGTGTTTTATACCGGAAGCCTGAAACCTTCTTCATAAAAACGTTCTTGCATTTGAAAATTCAAGCTGAATGGAATTGTGTTCATAATCTGTTTAAACTGCAAAATCTTACCACTGTTTTGACTGCAAAATATTTTCAGCCTGGGTGTTGCTGTTTTGAAAAATTTGTTGGTGAAACAGACTTGTCAACGAATCACACTCGTCGACGAATCACAAGCATCGACGAATCAGACCTTAGTCGGCGAATCAAATCTGATTCATCATAACAGACGACGAATCACAGGAGCCCAATTCTGTTTCGTCATGGGCTAAAGTTTAGGCCCAAGTACAAGCCCAAGTTTCTGATTCGCCGGGCCCATCTCAGTTTCGTCGAATCCTCTGATTCGTCGAGACAAGGTAGTGTATATATAGGTCCCACTTGTTCACTTTTTCAAAACATCACAGTTATCTTCTTCATCACACAACCAAACATCCAAACCTACGGTTACTCTCACAAATCGTTCAAAACATCAATTTTTACTCAAAATTTTACAAACATCAAAGGTAGTAACATGTTCTAATTCTCATTCCGAACACTTTGAACCGACGATTTTTCATCCGAAAACCCTCAGAAACCCCTTTGAAACCTTGTTTTTCTTTGATTAAATATGTTTTGATGGTGCATGTTTCATGTTTTACCTTCTGATCTTGATAGATTTAGGTTTATGTGTTTGATTTGTTTTGATTTGTTAGTGGGTTTTTATAACCAAAAACAGGGGTTTGTATTTGATAATGGTATTACCTGTTTTTACAAAGGTTTTTGTTCGGAAAAACATTTATGGGTGTTTATAAATGGGTTGGGTATAAACAAAGATGATTGAATGTGTTTGTGTTTATATTTGATGTTTGTTTAAACCCAATACGGCGAAACTGATAAAACCCCCAAATTGACGAATCTGATTTAACCCTAATTCCGGCGAATCAACCATTCGACGAATCAGACGACGAATCAAAGATGACGAATCAGAAAGGAACGAAATAGACTCGACGAATCAAAAAGTCGACGAATCAAACCAGTCAATGGTCAACCCTCTGTTTCGTCGTTCAATTTCTGTTTCGTCGTTGATACTCTGTTTCGTCGTCAATGCCTTAGCAGTTTTCTGATGTTGCTGTTTGTTCACAGTAGACATGTTTAAATAGGTTATCTGATATGTGAATACATGAAAGTGTATTCATACATGTCTAAATGCTATGTTATATATATTGTGACTTATTCTGGACATTTTCATGTACAGATGGCTCCTAAAGCACACCAAGAAAAGGGAAAACGAAAGAAGGCGATCAAGAAAGAAAACAAAACCGAAGAAGAGATTATGTCAGAAAAACGCCATAATCAAGTTGCATATTTGGATCCGGAAGACAAGCTCGTTGAATTTAAAGATATGACGAAGTGGATCAGGGAGTCACGCATCAATTATGCTGTTACATACTCGACACCCGTCTACAAATCTCTCATTAAAGCGTTCTGGGATTCTGCAAACGTCGTTCAAATCGATGGAAAGGATATTATCAGAGGTCGTGTGAATGATCTGTATGTCGTTGTTACTCCGGAGATATTGAATCAAGTTCTTCAATTACAAGATCAACCGAATGCACCATATTCAATACCAATCATGTGTTCGCGAGGCTGTTTACTAAGGATGAAATGCAAAGGAGATCTTTTCGTCAAACAAATCAACAAAGGTGATCTTCCATTAAGATACAAGTTTTTATTACATGTGCTTATTCAGAGTCTCAGCAATAGACGAGCTGGATATGATATGGCGGGAGATGATCTTGTTGGCTTCATGGTTGCTTTGGTGTTAAACAAACCATTTAGCATTTCGAAGTATATTTTCAGCAACATGAAAGAGAACATGACAAGGACTGGTAGTAGAACCACAGGGAACAAGTTTTGGATGTATCCACGGTTTCTGCAAATGATAATGAATGTTCAGCATCCAGACCTTCCTAAAGCTGAAAATGATCTTTTGAAAATCGAGGCGATGAATTTCAACTCGTTAAGGCTAATCAAGACTATGGCGGCCAAAAGATACACAGAAAGTGTTCCTCCAAGGAAGCTTTTTGGCGCTCTAGTGAATCCTGATTATGTTGCTCCTGCAAATGACAAATGGCGTCATGAAGATAGCCAATCAGACAATGAAGAACCTAAGTTGGAAAGGTTAAGGATAGAAAAATTTGGTCCTGACCCAGTTGATTCAGATGAATCTGGTAGTGATGATGATGAAAGTGGTGGAGATAGTGATGCAGGTGATGCAGGTGCTGTTAGTACTGCTGTTGGTACATCAAGCAAGGGTGCTGTTTCTGGTACATCAGAAAGTAGTTCATCAGCAAGTGATGATGATGGATCTGATTCGAGTTCTAGTGATCATATAGTTGAACCTGGTTATGAAATGTATATTGATATACGTGGAGTAAGAAGGTACAGAAAGATTAGAACAGAGGATGATCCAGAGTATGTTCCAGAAGATCCTGAAGGTGAAAGGAGAACAAAAAGAAGAGCAGAGAAAGCTGTTGAAGTACAAAAGAAGAAACCTAGGAGATATCTGAGTACTTATACTCGAAAATCTGTGCCTCAGGAGTCTTCATCTATTGCTCAGGAGCCTGTTCAATCTATTCCTCAGGAGCCTGTGCAAGAAATTCCTACTGTAGTTACTTCAGCTACAGAAACTCCAGTTGCTCCAGTTGTTACACCAGCTACTGCTACTCCATCTGTTGTTCCTCAGGAAGTTCCTGTAAGATCTATGGCTTCAGCAATCAGGGCAACTACTTCGGAAATCAGTGCTGAACGTCATAGGACATTTGCTGGATTTTCTCAAAATGAAAAGATCAACTATCTGTTTTCTACACTTGAAGCGGCTGCTGATCGTCTTCAAAGGCAATCTCATTTTGGAAATCTCACGAAGCATGACCAACTTAAACAATCTGTGGAACTTAACAAATTGAAGTCAATGGTTGGTCAACAGCAAACAGTTATAGAGCGACAACAAGGTGAAATTGATGCGCTTAAAGCTGAAAATGCTCGCTTGAAGGCTATTGATGAAGAGAAAGAGAGAAGGCTTGCCATTCTGTGGGACTATCATTGTAAACAACAAGAGGTGTTAAAGAAAAAGGATGATGATACAGAAGATCAAGGAAATCCTGATACCTCTGGTACATCACAGAAACAACCAACCACACTTGCTTCTGAAGTTGTTACAGTTCAACCTACCGTTGTTGAATCATCTCAGGGAACATCTACTGGAAAAGTACAACAGATAGAAGGTACTTCTTCTATAGTTAGCAGTGCTGATATTGCTCTACAAGCTGTTCATCCATTTACAGGAGAGTTGCTTGAAGAAGGGGAGTTGATAGAAGATCTTTCTCCGGAGCAATTGAGTATTTTAGAGTCTATGAGAGAAGTAGATGATGCTGAGATAGACAAAATGTCTACTGAGACTGATACAACGAATGTTGAAGAGATTGATGAAATTGTGGTTGAAGGTGAAGCTCCAAAATCAACATATGTCAGAGAAGATGGTACTGAATTTGCATCATTTGATGAAAATTGGATGAAAGAAAACATTGATGACATAGACGAGCACTTGAAGAATCGAAAGTCATCTGAAAAAGACACAAATGCTTTTGCTGAATGGAGAAAACAGTTTTTATCCAAAGTGTCCAAGCCGTTACCTGAAAAAGCTCAAGTAGACTATCTGCAATTTGAAAAGAAGCCTAGTGGAAGGATCTTATGCTGGATGTTTGTTCAAGATATTCACTGCATTGCTATTAAACGTGAATATGGGATTCTGTATTTCAATTCACTACTGAGCATTCTTTCCTTACCATTCTATGATGTTTCTGCGTTGACAAGGCTTCAGCTTATCAATCGTGAAAAATACGATGGCGCTACTTTATTTGAGCGTCTGGTGAAAGTAAACAAGAAGTCAGGCTGGAAGGATGAGTCCTACAAGCCACAATTTCCTGTTTATCAACCGATCAAGTTACTCTTGATCCGGACACCAACACTTGCAGATATAAACTTGTATATCAGCCTCCGAGGGTAGTAGATAAAATCCCATTGATGCCAATGAAGCAGGATTTTCTTGAAGACATGGCATTGTGGTGCTACGACTCGGATACTCATGAAGCTGTAATTGTGTTTAGAGATGGTCGTGCTAATTACTGGATGTTGGATCCGATGTGGATCGTCAACATGTCTGAAGCTGATATTGGAAGATTATATCGTCATGATATTTTCTATGAAGACCAAGATGCACGTCAAGAGTTAAAGTTTCAGCGAGTAGCGTGTTTTTGCTACTACAGAGGTATTCATTCGGGCAGTTCGTGGTCCGAACAACACTGATGGAAGATTAGAAGACCAAAGACGAGTAACAGACAAGGGGGAGTTTGTTGATGCATTTTTAGTGTCTGTAACTAGTCTTGTTTTAACGATGTAATTTGTATGGTCTTTTATTAATTATCGAGTCTGTATGTTATGTTGACCAAGTCAGATATCCTCCTATCTACTTGTGTACAACTTATTTGTCTCTTTTGGTATGTAATGTATTATGAACAATGCATGTTGCATTAAAGGGTAGTTTTGTCATTACTATGTTTATGTGTTGCTGATTGTTGCTGTCTGTTAACAGGAACAACCACAACATTTGCAGTCCTCGACGAAACAGACCTGTTTCGTCGGAACACTTCATGGCGAAACAGGCCAATGCTCAAACTTCTGTTTCGTTGAAGGTCATGACGAATCAGACCTTGATTCGTCATGAACTGACGAATCAGACCTTGATTCGTCATGTATTGGGCTGTTCCAGGCCCAATGTCTGGCCCATGTTCAGATTCGTCAAACACTTGTGTGTTTCGTCGATATCAGTGGCCAGGGGCTATATAAACAACACTTTGTGTTCATTTGAACAGAGAGAGATGAGAAATAGACTATAGTAACAAAACTCTGCCAAAATTCCGTCTGAACTGTGTTTGTATCAGTTGTAATCGGTTCTCATCCCGTTAATCAATAGATTGTGTTTCATTGATTAATCCGTTGTTATTTATGCTATATATGTTTGATTTGGCATAGTTACGTGGATTCCGCACACGTAACCGTGTTTACTATAAACAAGTGATTCGGTTCGTAATCGATCCTCAGATTTCGGGACCTACAAGTGGTATCAGAGCATTTTTAGTGTCTGTAACTAGTCTTGTTTTAACGATGTAATTTGTATGGTCTTTTATTAATTATCGAGTCTGTATGTTATGTTGACCAAGTCAGATATCCTCCTATCTACTTGTGTACAACTTATTTGTCTCTTTTGGTATGTAATGTATTATGAACAATGCATGTTGCATTAAAGGGTAGTTTTGTCATTACTATGTTTATGTGTTGCTGATTGTTGCTGTCTGTTAACAGGAACAACCACAACATTTGCAGTCCTCGACGAAACAGACCTGTTTCGTCGGAACACTTCATGGCGAAACAGGCCAATGCTCAAACTTCTGTTTCGTTGAAGGTCATGACGAATCAGACCTTGATTCGTCATGAACTGACGAATCAGACCTTGATTCGTCATGTATTGGGCTGTTCCAGGCCCAATGTCTGGCCCATGTTCAGATTCGTCAAACACTTGTGTGTTTCGTCGATATCAGTGGCCAGGGGCTATATAAACAACACTTTGTGTTCATTTGAACAGAGAGAGATGAGAAATAGACTATAGTAACAAAACTCTGCCAAAATTCCGTCTGAACTGTGTTTGTATCAGTTGTAATCGGTTCTCATCCCGTTAATCAATAGATTGTGTTTCATTGATTAATCCGTTGTTATTTATGCTATATATGTTTGATTTGGCATAGTTACGTGGATTCCGCACACGTAACCGTGTTTACTATAAACAAGTGATTCGGTTCGTAATCGATCCTCAGATTTCGGGACCTACAAGTGGTATCAGAATTTCCTTTCTGGCACGAAACACAGATATCTTGTAGATGAAAACTTCTCACGGGTACGCCATTCACAAGATTGTTTTTCACCAAATGGTTCATTTTTCTCAAGTGAATGTGTCCCATTCTTCTGTGCCAAGATATAGACTCCTTCTCCGTGGCTTTCGAGACAAAACATGTGACTTGTGCAGAAGTCGTAATCGCTTGACTCATATCAAGAACATAAAGATCATTGATTCTTGGAGCCGATAAGAGAATCCATTCATCAGGAATTGTGAAACCAGGTTTAAGCACATAACAACCGGCATCATCGAAATACACGGTGAACTTTTTATCGCAGATTTGCGACACACTGAGAAGATTATGATCAATTTGACGAACATAATTGATCTTATCGAAACATACCACACCATTTGAAATCATTCCCTCTCCAGTGATGTAACCACCTTTGTCTCCAGCGAAAGCAACATAGCCTCCTTTAATGTTTCTCACATCATATAGAAGCCGTAAGTCGCCCGTCATGTGCCTAGATGCCCCACTATCAACAATCCAATGACTATTAATAGTTCCTCCTGGAACATCCTGCACATATCATCCAATGATTAGTTAAGGATGGGGACCCAAGCCAAAGTGGTCTTGGGTCGTCCCTGAGCATCACGAATAGTGATCTCGATTTGTTGATGGTTTTCCAAACAAACAGCTCCCCCTGAACCTTCACTCTTCCTAGGTTTCCAAGTTTGTTTTTGTTTACCAGATTGAGTTTTGTAAACAAATTTTGAAATTTCTGGTTTTACAGGTGAACTTGGTTCCCTTGGAACAGAATTTACCTTAGATTTTAAAGCCTTTTCTATTTTCTTCACATCTTGATGTCGTTGTTTCGATTCCTGTTCTTTAATAGTTCTTTTATCATGTTTAGGTGAAACAGGACGACATTTAGAGTGAATCGATTCAGGTGATGCTCTTTCAACAAATTTCGCTTTCGGAGTGTTAGCACAATCTTTGATGATGTGCCCAAACTCTCCACATTTAAAACACGTTCTCCTTACAACAAACTTAGGAGAACTGGATCGACGATCAGATGTCAAATTTTTATAACCCGAGGTACTAGCTTTTTCATCACACCCGTTTGAATGTTGAGTGTAATTGTTTTGACTATCACGTTTTAAAATTTTGACTTGTACAAAATCAGTGTTTGACTTGTTAGCAAAAGTCTCAATTTTATCTGTACCCCTCGATTCCACAAATTTAACATTGCTGTTTTTCTTCTGATAACGAGCTCCTTTTGTTTCAAATTTTGAGTTGGAAACATTTGACAATTTAGCTCGTTGATCTTGTTTACCCTTAAAAGCGATAGGTTGTTGCTTTGAAGATGATTTCTGATTTCCAAATTTCTTTTTAATTTCAGTCTTAGGAATTGGATTACATTGAGTCACATTAACTCCCTGAATCGACTTTCCCACAAACTTACTTTTGCTATTTTCAAAAACATTATCAATCAATGATGGATTGACATTTTTAATTGGAAAATCATTATCTGAATAGATTTTAGAGTCACCAACCAAAGTGTACAACACAATATTACTTTTAACAGTAGACACAGGATTTATCACTTGTTGAACAACAGGTTGAACAGCAGGGGTAGGAGGATCACACAGTATATGATTCTCAATTGGAACTTCTACTCCTTTAAGTTTGTCAAGTGATTTATCCTGATTACTCACATCTGATTTAGATTCATCATCCGACGACTCATAGTCCTCAATGGTGGGAGGACCTTGTTTCGTAGATGTTGAACCTTTTTGCTCAGAATTTGTACTTGGAGAATTGTCCGATTTGAACCCTAGGCCAGTAGTTACTTCCTCATAATCAAGAGGCACACTGGATTCAAACCGTGGCATTTCTTCTTCATCAGGCATATAAGTATAATCATGTCTCAAAGGGGGCGGACACTTCTTATACCCAACACCTTTCTTGTTTCCCTTTAGTTGTTGAACATCAATAATGTGATCGAGCACAAATCGGGAGTTAGAGTAACTCTCCAATTTTTGCTTGATTGCATCATGCTCACATTTGGCAATGGCTAGTTCCTTTTTAGTTTCCTCAACAATGTTAATGTATTCATTTATACTAACTTGTTTATGATAAACAGTTTTTGTCACTTCGGAAACATTTTTCTTTTGAATTTCAATCATAGATTTAAATTCTTTTTCGTTTCGAATCAAAGCCATATTCGATTCTTTGCATTTAGCCATTTCAACAACTAAACTCTGATTGTGAATATGAATCGAATCACAGTGAAGCTTTATTCTATCAAATTCACTTTTCATATACTCACAATCTCTACAGTTTATAAGAATTTCAGATTTTACCTGACTTGTAGAATCTGAGACATTTGCCATATAGGCAGTCTGATAAGAGAAAGATCCGTCTTCAGAAAAGAACTTCTCCATTTCTTTAGATACTACCTCAGCCTTCTTGATCAGAACTGATTTCTGACATTTCAACTCTTCTGCTTCATTCAATAAGTCATCAAGATTAGAACTTGCTTCTTTGCTCACATCAGATTCAGAACTCGAAGTAGAACTTTCTTCATCAGAACTCCCGGTATGACCAGAACTGTCGTCACTATCAGAAAATTCTTCCTTATGAACGTGCTTGATGTGATTGATAATCTTAGCATAACACGCCGTTCCTCCTTTACCTTGATCACTTTCCCCAAGTTGTAAAGACCAATTAAACCCTTCATCAGCTTGTACGGTTAATGCACGACTTTCATTTAATGGTCCAGACTGATTCTGGTTAGTGGTGTTGTTTACAGCCACTATCCCTTTTTCACGATTGTCTTGATTTGCATTTGAAGTACTCGTCTGATTACGGAATGGGTTCTGATTGCCTTGTCTGCTTGGTCGAGTGCACTCACGTTTGAAGTGACCCTTTTCCCCACAATTGAAGCATGTAACTGCTTCTTTATCAAAACCGTACTTTGTATCTTGTTTGCTTTCCAAAGAACTTCTTCCTGTTCGAACCATAAAGTCCTTCGCCCTTCTAACAGCACTTGCGAATGCCCACTTTATATCCATCAACTCCATTTCATCACGGTTAATTTGTAGATAGTCTTCGTTGGTTAAATTGATGTTTCCAATTTGACCGGCGACCAAACCGCAGTAAGCACTGACCATGGTATTAATAAGTTCCATATGTTCCTTTGCTACTTCAATGCTAACATTTGAGAGGTTTGATGTATCAACTTTGACTGTGTTAGGGTTTGGAGTTGGAGGATTGTTGGTATAATGAGCTTGCTGTTGTTGTTGTGGTTGGACTTGTGGTTGTGGTAGGGATGGATTAAAACCTCCTCCTGAATATGCCTGAGGTTGAGTAGCAACTGGAGGTATAAAAGGAATAAAACCTCCTCCAGAATAAGTCTGAGTTTGTTGAGGAAACGGAGAAGAGTTTGTATCTGATACAAACGCCGTTTGTAATTTTGGTTGCCTCAGACTAGCTGACGGGTCAAAACCTCCACCACAATACATTTCAATATTCTGAGGAGCAGCAATGCGTTTTGCTTTTCGGATTTCTTCATCATTTTTATGTTCCAGCTTCTGTACAAATTCATAGATAGTTATAGTGTCAGCATCTAGAATACCTGTATGTTTTAGAAGCTCAATGTATGGACTCCACTTTGGTGGTAGAGAATCAGCAAATCGTGCACAAACTTCCTTTTGAGATGCAGTAACAGCATAGGCAAACATCTCACTAATCAAATGATAAAACCGTGTGGTCATATCATTTAGAGTTTCGTTTTCCAAGAACTGGAATGATTCGAACTCTTTCTTTAATAAATCATGCCGTGTCTTTCTGGAAGCTGCGTTTCCTTCTCCTCTTGTCACCAAACAATCCCATAAGGATTTCGTGTCCGTACAATAAGAAAACTGATGATAGATATCTTTATGAAGTGCTTGAGTAAGAACAGCAAACGACTTTTTCTCAAATTCATATGCTTTCTTGTCATTTTCCTGCATGTTAGTAAAACCTTCGGCCGTTGACGCTGCTACTTCAAGAGCATCATTGCGTGGAGTAATGAAACACCTCCAAATATCAGTGCTTTGACCTTGAACATATGTAATGAAACGACCTTTCCATGATGGAAACTCGTTCATATGATTCAACTTTGGCGGGCGATTGTTGCTACCCGTTTCGCTCTCACTGATCAAAAGATTTTGAATGTTTTGGTTCTGATTGGATGCCAAAGCCCATTGTCCGGCACTTATAGTTGGTTGACCAAAAACACTCTTCACCCACGCTGCTGCGGACGTCGGATCTTCACGTGGTCTAGAATCCATACTCCAATCCCATGGACTAGTACAACTCATATTTGATGTATATATGATAGTACCTGCACAAATTCTTGAAAACAAACAGTAAGCAAGCTGATATAAGTCCTCTGTTTAAAACAGATCTGTTTTCGACGAAACAGAATTCACGAAACAGGTTTGTTTCGTCTGAATGAATGACGACGAAACAGACTTGTGATAATTGTGATTCGTGGCGAAACAGAATTTGTTTCGTCAAAGATGTTGTGGCGAAACAGAATTTGATTCGTCAAAGATGTTGCGACGAAACAGATGTGATTCGTCGACTGTGTGTTTCGTCAAAACTGGGTAAAAGTCAGTTGGTTTAGATATTTATCTACTGACCAGTCAAAGGATAAGATGAGACAACAAAGATATTTATCCTGACACAGGTATGTTTGTAACTCTTATTTTCAACGAAACAGAGACTGTGACCAATTATCACTTTTACACACAAAAGTCAAGTTATTATATTATAAGTGCAACACTTGTTTTAAATAACTTATCAGATCAAATGCTTAGTTTATAACAAGAACACCTATGAAGATATGAAGAACACACTCAAGAACATGAAGTTTTCCGATGAGTTTTCCGATCACCGATAAATATCCGAAACACGAAAATACACTAGATTTTCACTAAAAACCCGGTTTAAAGCATAAACAAACAATCTAACTTAGGTTTTTGATAAAAATCTGTAGCAAACACCAATAAAACAGCAGATTTATGAATATTTTTCCAGAAAATATTAATTTTTCAAGAACTCATTTTCAGAAAAAACACACACAAAATACTTGATAAAAACCGAACAAGTTTGATTTTAAACAAGGATAAGAGCCAAAGCTCTGATACCACTTGTAGGTCCCGAAATCTGAGGATCGATTACGAACCGAATCACTTGTTTATAGTAAACACGGTTACGTGTGCGGAATCCACGTAACTATGCCAAATCAAACATATATAGCATAAATAACAACGGATTAATCAATGAAACACAATCTATTGATTAACGGGATGAGAACCGATTACAACTGATACAAACACAGTTCAGACGGAATTTTGGCAGAGTTTTGTTACTATAGTCTATTTCTCATCTCTCTCTGTTCAAATGAACACAAAGTGTTGTTTATATAGCCCCTGGCCACTGATATCGACGAAACACACAAGTGTTTGACGAATCTGAACATGGGCCAGACATTGGGCCTGGAACAGCCCAATACATGACGAATCAAGGTCTGATTCGTCAGTTCATGACGAATCAAGGTCTGATTCGTCATGACCTTCAACGAAACAGAAGTTTGAGCATTGGCCTGTTTCGCCATGAAGTGTTCCGACGAAACAGGTCTGTTTCGTCGAGGACTGCAAATGTTGTGGTTGTTCCTGTTAACAGACAGCAACAATCAGCAACACATAAACATAGTAATGACAAAACTACCCTTTAATGCAACATGCATTGTTCATAATACATTACATACCAAAAGAGACAAATAAGTCGTACACAAGTAGATAGGAGGATATCTGACTTGGTCAACATAACATACAGACTCGATAATTAATAAAAGACCATACAAATTACATCGTTAAAACAAGACTAGTTACAGACACTAAAAATGCATCAACACCCCGGATGGAGGAATCACCCAAATTTTGGGTGGCGAGCGAATACAGGCAATCAAAATCCACTGGGATTTACTCAGCGCGCTCCAGTGCCACCGCTGGCTCAGGGTCAGCAATTTCAGCCATACAACCAACCTTACCAGCAGCGTCCATATTCGTATCAGAATCAGGGCACTGGGAGTAGTTCCCAGCAGCAGGCCCCTCAGTCTAGTTCCAAGCTGGAGGATATGATGGCTCAGCTTCTTACGAGCTCCTCGAGTGCGAATCAGTTGGCAGAAAAACGATACCAGCAGAGCGAGGATGGTTTTCTTTCTCATGAGGGAGAAATGAGGAGTCACAAAGCCTCGATTTAGAATATCGAGAACCAGGTTGGTCAGCTGGCACAGATGATGTCTAAAAGACCCCCAGGTGGTCTTCCGGGCAATACAGAGCCAAACTCGGGCGGGCATGTGAATGCGATCATGACCAGGAGTGGGAAGGCTACAGGACCCGTCATATCGGACTCATCACCGATCACTGGAGTGGTCCCGACTGACACACCAGACGAGGTGCAAGCCAGGCTACGCCCAGCAAGTACAGCACAAGTCCAGGAGCCAGTCAAAGATTACACTCCACCAGTACCTTATCCAGGCAGGCTGAAGAAGCAGAAAAACGAAGAATAATACGGTAAGTTCCTTGAGTTATTCAAGCACTACACATTAATATACCGTTTGTTGAAGCATTGGCCCAGATGCCAAAGTATGACAAATTCCTAAAGGACATCCTCTCAAATAAACAGAAGCTCGAGGATATATCATGTATGGTGATGAATGAAACTTGTTCTGCCGTTCTGCAGAACCGTCTGCCCACGAAAATGGGAGATCCGGGTAGTTTTACGCTCCCTTGTTTGATTGGAAACATGTCTGTCAGCAATGCATTGGCTGATTTGGGAGCGAGTATCAACCTTATGCCATATAAGGTTTTTACTAAACTGGATCTGGGTGATCCGTCACCCACGAGAATGAGCATTCGGTTGGCAGATCGTTCAATCAAGTATCCGCGTGGATTTGTTGAAAACATGCTTGTTAAAATTGATAAATTTGTTTTCCCCGTGGATTTTGTTATTCTTGACATGGACGAAGATTCAAGAGTGCCTTTGATACTTGGGCGTCCGTTCCTCAACACTGCGAGGACGATTGTTGATGTGGCAGCTGGCCAAATCATGCTCCGAGTAAATGACGAGCACGTGACATTTGATATTAATAGATCAATGCAACACCCGCAAAGTCACGATGACATGCTTTATTATGTCGATATTGTCGACGCATGTGTGTGCTCTCATTTCCAAGGCACTATTGAAGAGATTGATTCGGACACACGTCTGTCATGTGGGGACCTGATTGGCATTACGCAGGAGGGCCACGATTTCGAGCAGCCAGTCTATCAGATTGGTGACAATGGTTCCCAGAGTCCGGATCGGTTTCTAGAAATTGGCCATGTAGAAGAAGAGAAAGCAAAGCCTTCGATTGAAGATCCGCCGTCTTTGGAGTTGAAAGAACTCCTGCCACAACTCGTGTATGCATTTCTGGACGAGGAGTGTCGCTTGCCGGTCATCATTTCGGCATTATTGGAAAAGGATGAGAAGAATCAGCTTCTCGAGGTTCTGAGACTTCATAAGAGAGCCATTGCGTGGAAAATCATGGATATCAAAGGCATCAATCCTTCTTTTTGTACTCACAAGATTCTGATGGAAGACGAGTACAAATCTTGTGCACAGCATCAAAGGCGTTTAAATCCGAATATGCAAGACGTGATGAAGAAAGAAGTGATCAAGTTGTTGGATGCCGGGATGATTTATCCTATATCTGACTCTGTGTGGGTGAGTCCAGTGCTGGTAGTACCCAAGAAAGGGGGTATTACTGTAGTTTCAAATGATAGGAATGAGCTAATTCCTACCCGTACCGTCAGTGGGTGGCGAGTTTGCATTGATTACCGCAAACTCAATGATGCTACTCGTAAGGATCACTTCCCGCTTCCATTCATCGACCAGATGTTGGAGCGTCTGTCGGGGAAGTTGTATTACTGTTTCTTGGACGGGTTCTCTGGGTAGTTCCAAATTCCTATTGCTCCTGAGGATCAGGAGAAGACTACCTTTACCTGCCCTTTCGGTACGTTCGCCTACCGGCACATGCCTTTTGGGTTGTGTAATGCACCGACAACCTTTCAGAGATGCATGGTTGCAATTTTTCATGAAATGATCGAGGATTCTATGGAGGTTTTCATGGATGACTTTTCGGTATTTGGGGATTCCTTTTATCATTGTTTTGAAAATTTGAAGAAGATGTTGAAGAGGTGCGAGGAGACGAATCTGGTCCTAAACTGGGAGAAATGGCACTTTATGTGAAAGAGGGCATAGTTCTGGGACATAAGATTTCTCGTGCTGGTATGGAGGTCGATCCAGCTAAAGTTGACGTTATTTCACAACTTCCGCCTCCCACCTCTGTGAGAGCGATACGGAGCTTTCTTGGTCATGCGGGGTTCTATAGGTGATTCATCAAGGATTTCTCAAAAATCGCTA
Organism: Helianthus tuberosus; assembly: GCA_030545235.1. Taxonomy (NCBI): domain Eukaryota; kingdom Viridiplantae; phylum Streptophyta; class Magnoliopsida; order Asterales; family Asteraceae; genus Helianthus; species Helianthus tuberosus. The sequence goes on from CM060354.1 coordinate 178,511,043, forward strand.
GGCCCATGACCCGTTTTTTGGAGAAAGACACTCCGTTCATATTTGGAGATGATTGCTTGAGGGTTTTTGACCTTCTCAAGCAAAAGTTGATTGAGGCCCCTATTTTAGTTGCACCTGACTGGAGTCTGCCATTTGAAATTATGTGCGACGCGAGCGATTTCGCTATAAGGGCCGTTTTAGGACAGAAGAAAGAAAAGCACTTTCACCCGATCTATTATACGAGCAAGACTCTTCACGACGCTCAGGAGAACTACCCACGACTGAAAAAGAGCTCTTGGCGGTTGTTTTCGCATTTGACAAATTTAGATCGTATTTGGTGCTTTCAAAAACCATTGTGTATACTGATCACGCAGCCATCAGATATCTTTTCAGCAAACAGGAATCTAAACCGCGTCTCATCAGATGGATCTTATTGCTGCAGGAGTTTGATATCGAAATTCAAGATAAAAAGGGTGCGTTGAATATAGCGGCTGACCATCTATCTCGGTTAGAGCATGGAAACATCGAGGACACGCGTTGGGATTCAATCAATGACAATTTCCCACACGAGTCGTTGATGGGTGTTGAGATATACGATGTGTCACCTTGGTTCGCCGACTTTGCGAACTATCTTGCTTGCGGGATTCTGATTAAATGGTTGACTCACCAATAAAAGAGGAAATTCTCTTCGGATGTCAAGCACTACATTTGGTACAATCCTTTCTTATTTTGGGTGGGTGTTGATCATGTAATCAGAAGATGTGTTTCAGGAAAAGAGGCGACCGATATTCTGCGCCATTGTCACGAGGGACCTATCGGAGGCCACCATGGAGCCAATTTCACCGCCAAGAAGGTGTTGGATTCCAGGTTTTATTGGCCGACTATTTTTCATGACGCGCAGAGTTGGGTAAAAGCGTGCGATGCCTGCCAGAGGGCGGCAAATATATCGGCACGTGATGAAATGCCTCAGAACTGGATACAAGTTTGTGAAGTCTTCGACAATTGGGGGATAGACTTCATGGGACCATTTCCCCCCTCACGAGGAAATAAGTACATCCTGGTCGCAGTTGACTATGTATCAAAGTGGGCAAAGGCACCGGCCTTACCCACCAATGACGCCAGGGTGGTCGTGAGATTCTTGAAAAGTTTGTTCGCTCAGTTTGGCGCACCGAAGGCGCTTATCAGTGACAGAATGACTCATTTCCGCAATACCCAGCTTGAAAAAGCTTTGTCCCGCTACGGTGTGCATCACCGTTTATCCACGCCCTATCATCCACAGACAAGTGGGCAGGTGGAAGTCACAAACCGGGGTTTAAAACGAATCCTTGAGAGGTCTGTTGGTGCTAACCGCAAGGATTGGTCGGACAAACTAGACGAGGCGTTGTGGGTTTTCCATACAGCTTACAAGATCCCTATTGGGACTACTCCCTTTAGGCTTGTATACAGAAAAGCGTGTCATTTTCCAGTGGAGTTAGAGCATAAAGCGATATGGGCTCTAAAAACCGCAAATCTAGACTTAAAAACCGGAGGTGAAGCTCGGTTTCTTCATATTCATGAATTGGATGAGCTGCGGCAACACGCTTATGAAAGCTCCGTGTTGTATAAAGAACGCACAAAGAGATTGCACGATAAACGCTTGAAGGACCACAAAGAATTCCAAGCGGGCGATCTTGTTCTTCTTTACAACTCGCGGTTGCGCTTATTTCCAGGAAAACTTCATTCACGTTGGACAGGACCATACACAGTAAAAGAGGTATTCTCATATGGGACTGTTGCAATAGAGAACGCGGGCGGCGTTATTTTCAAGGTGAATGGGCACCGCTTGAAGCTTTACGTTGCCGGGCCGATCGAGTCGGCGGTGGAGGTTATCGAATTCCACGCCCCGCACACATCATAAGTGTGGGGAGGAGATTCCACGCTACTGACTCGTGGATTAAAAATGTAGCAAGAGCGACTTAAGCGCTTTAGGGGTAATTTAGGTGTGTTTTGTAGTTTTCGTTAGTTTGTACTATTTTTAAACGTGCCGAGCGAAGGTTCTATGTTGGGATATTTTTAAAACAGTTTGCATGTTGAAAAAATGGCGAAAAACGGCCAAAACAGGTGCTGAAAATGCATTCTGCAGAAAAAACTGATCTGCAGCTGTGGCACGCCCGTGCCTCCTATCGCACCCCGTGCGAATCCGGGATGGCCGGCACCTCGATTTGCACCCCAGTGCAGTTCCGAGATCGGTGTGCAGGGATTAAACGATGTCGCTTATGCACGACCGTGCGAGCTGCCGCACGCCCGTGCGAGAGGCTAAGGGCAGTTTTGTCATTTGGCAGTATAAATACCCCATCTGCAGCCACCATTCACAATTCACGAAAACCCTATCCGCACCAGCCGTTCCAGAATGATTTTGCCTCAAATCGCACGATATCTTCGCACGGTTTCACACATCTCTTCGCACGGTATGTTCTTTCTTGTCGATTTCCTGTTTCATCTTTGTCTAGGTTAGATTCGTTCGAGTTCTTCACGGCTTTTTAGGGTTCCCTTCATAAACACAAGAGAAACCCTAACCCTTGCAAGATTATTATGTTTCGTGAACACCCGGTCAGATTTCTAGCCCCTGTCTGCCAAAAATTCGATAATTTTCAGAAAAATCAGACTGTTCAGGGTCAAAGGTTTGAAATCTGCAGATAAACGTGTTGCACGGTCGTTCCTCGAATGGAACGATCGTTCATGTCCGGCTGTTCACGATGTTTTTCCGTTGGCTCGGTGATGCACGGCGGTGCCATTGGTTGCACGCCGTGCAGTACCGACAAACACCGACCACCCATGCTGATTATCGGTGATGAACGACCGTGTGTCTGGTCGCACGTCCGTGCGACATGCCCAGATCAGCGAGACAGAACCTTCATAACTATGTGTTCTGCTGTTTCGAATAAAATTTTCTCTGTTTCTCCTGTTTTAACTATCTTCCCTCATGCAGATGGATCATCCCTTCTTACAGTTTGACCCCAATAACGAGAAAGAAAGTCTTTGCATCCCAAAACGTAACGCTTTATGGAATAGGCGAGGGTAGTTTGGCATCCCCCGGAGGCTAGATTGGGATGTTATGAGAGATTTAAATCAGCGCGAGCGACTAGAGAACATGTTAACTATTCCGCTTTCGCGTTTGGTCGCCATCGACCGCCTCATCTATCGTGAGCTAACGATCGAATTCTTCGCCACCTATTCATACATCAAGCCAAAAGCATATAAAATTCCAAACTTCCGCTACAAGGAAAGGATAACTTTCAGATTGGGCAGACGCTGGCACAATTGGTCGGTGGGTAGATTGGGTCGGAGATTTGGAATCCACACAAATGAAGATATGGATTCAGAGTTCTTCACAGATGAGTTCACCTTCCCGAGCGATGAAGCGCGGGCCGCGTTTTGGGCTCAAAATGCAGTTGGTGACACATACGATCCTAGAATGTCTAAAGCTTCAAGGTTGAGAGACCCGTTGCATAGAGTCATGCATCATATATTCAGCCATACCATCTGCGAGCGCATGGACAGTTTGGGGAACTGTCCAACACCAGATATGATATTTATTTATGCGCTGGTTGAGGGGGTACACATCAACCTAGCTGCGAGGATGGCGGTGTATTTTGTGAACAGCTAAGGGATAACGCCCAACAGTCAAATTCATGGCGGCCAGTATGTGACCGAGATCGCCTACAACTTGGGGTATACTCGCTTCTTTCGTGTGTGTTTTAATGTTGAAGTATAAATCACTTTTATAAATTTAAAACCGAATCGTGTATAATTTCATTATAAAAATATGTATATACGCGCACACGTCAGCCACCATAGCCAAGCACTATCATCGCCACACAACACAACAGTTTAAGGTTGTATGCACAAACAACCATAATTATCATCAAAACATTTAAACAACAGAGCTCAGAGGTGTAAGATGGCGACGACATATAATACCAAGCCAAATCCTAACCAACATCACAACTATGGTTCTCGGAGGACCAACATGTCAGCTTCATTGAGCTAAACATTAAATAATTCAGCAATGCGTCGAGAAAGAGGATTTTTTGCCACCACCCACCACTATTACACGCCACCGCCACCATGACCAAGCACTATTGTCGCCACACAACACAACAGTTTAAGGTTGTATGCACAAACAACCATAAAAAACATTTAAACAACAGAGCTCAGAGGTGTAAGATGGCGACGACATATAATACCAAGCCAAATCCTAACCAACATCACAACTATGGTTCTCGGAGGACTAACATGTCAGCTTCATTGAGCTAAACATTAAATAATTCAGCAATGCGTCGAGAAAGAGGATTTTTTTTGAACCAGTTATGCTAACCGAGTTGTAGAACCCAACAACAACATAACAGGACTAGTTTACAACATGCAAATTATAATTCAGAACCAAATAGCCCTAATGAACATCAAAACAATCATAAAACAAAGCTCATAAGCAATAGACGGCTCCAATCTAAGTTACCAAGCCAAGTCCAAAGCAACATCATAGCTAATAGTCTATACGATGAGCTATAAGTCATCTCCATCAACCCAACAAACTAACACCACAACGACCAACAAAAGATGTAAAACCACAAAATATCTTTGATGAACATTATTGGCACACCTTCACAGACACACAAACCACAAACAAAAATCATCAAAAGGTCTCGTCTAAATATCCAATAACAAATGCAAACCAAAACCCCAGATGAACAACAACATCAAATGTTTGATAATGAGACCCCGATTAACATAAAAAAAGACATGGAACAAAAATCCTTCATAGAAACACAAAAGTCCGACATAAAAGCTGAAACATAACCTCCGGCGCATAAGCCATCGTATTTAGTGACAGTAAACCTCAAAAGTACGAACGCAACACAACAACAAGAATCTACCTTTTAACACTGAAGAGGCAACCGATCGGAGCAAATCTGAGATGGCCGGCGGAAGCCCAGATGGTGGAGTTTGGTCGATGGTAGAGAGAGAGAACGTGAAAGCTTTAAAGTGAAGCAAAACCCCAAAGCAAACAACCCTTAAAAACCATAAAACAAAAACAAGGTGCAAAGACAAATGTACAAACATAAGGTGCAAAATAAAGCAATAATGTGTGAGGTACAACCGGGAACAACACAAGTATTTTGTAAATTGATAATATATAAATCTGTTTTGTTTTACTGTAAATTTCAAAGAAATAAATTATCATTTTCCTGATTATGGGTGGTTTTAAGCAATTTTTGTATGGTATTATCATCTTTTACTTACGTGAGATATTTCTTTTATTTAACCCATTTAACACACGAATCTATAACCTGATATATTATATATGTTTACTTTTTTTAAGGTATAACCTGTAGATAAATATAGGTAGTGTTTGGTATGCATGAATGAGATGCGGAATGAAATGGACTATTGCGATGGAATGAAAAAAATTCATTTCGTTCCCTCAAAGTCATTCTATCCACCCCCTTGTTTTTTTGTCATTCCATTCCACCTCTCACCTTTCATCACCAACACCACTGCCCCTCGCTGTCACCCGCCAGCCCCCGCTGCCGATCACCACCACCACCAACCACCACCACCCCTCTGACCGCCAACCACCGATGACCACCGTCACTACCAGCCACCACCACCGACTACCCACCATTTTCACCACCATGCACCGCCGACCAACGCCACCGCCACCCTAACCACCGCCGCCCACCATTGTCGACTACCGCCATCGTCGTCGCACAACCCTCCACCGCCAACCACCTCCATCACCAGCCACCACCACCACTGTCACGACCCCCAACCCTACCCTGGGGGGTAGCTGTGAGCAAATACAAGTGGTACCGGTGTTTATTAATTTCGCAGCGGAAAACTTATCAGGGCCAGGTGTCAAGAAAAATATCAGAGTTTCAAAACACCGAATTTTCATTTCATAAACTGTGGGGTAAAACCCGTATTTACATAAAGGATTTTCACGGGATTAATCCTTGATTACAAAAACAAGTTTTATTCAGATTTACATAGCCACTTATTTAAGCTGAAGTGCTTCATAGCACTTTTTCCTTTCTTCATAGTAAATCACCTGAAACGCGTTTTAAAAACATTTCGTCAGCGAAAAATACTGGTGAGTTCATCCAGTTGTATAAAACACATTTGTTATAATTAAAACATTAAGAGTTTTTACATTTGTTTATATCTCACAATATTACTATTGGCTATCTCGTTTTCCAATAGCAAAGAAATCACTTTAGTGGTATTTGTCACTCGACCGGATCTGTGACTGTGGTCATATCACTATTGGCTAACTTATCATCTAATAGTAACGCTAGACAAGTAATGTATACAAATCCCACAAATATGGACAATAGTTTCTCAGTAAGAATACAAAGACTTAATCACTGTAATATAACTAGGAAAATATTTAGGGTTTTGAAAAACATTTAATAAAATAGAATGACTCACATTGCAGATTTAAGGTATCTGTACTAGCCTGCTGGTTAAAGCCTGGTTTCCTAATTAAACACACAATGCACACGTATTAGTGTATTAAATCAATTCAACTTTAACAATAATCACGAGATCAAAACCCACAACGAATGACAAAGTATAGCTGTATACATGCAACACTTAAACATCCATTGGATCAGTTTCAATCGATCGGACAAAGTATCGTACCAGTGATTCGAGTTATTTCTCTGATAACGGGCAGAGTTTCAGTGCTTCGGGTACAGTGGGTAGATAGCAGTATATAAGAGAAAGAAAGAAAGTTGTGAGCGGTTTGGAATGTCTCATGTACGTCCAAATTATAACCTGAAACTGATCTCGTCGCATCGCGTGAACAAAACAACACAACCCCTTCCGTAGCGCGAATGGTCTAGTTAGGGCAAAGCTGGCATTAGTCAACAAGTAGGTCTGCCATGTGGACGACACGCGTCCGCCACGTGTCACAGGCGGTTTATTAGTGCGTCGCGTCGCGCGACCAAATCACGTTAACACCGTCGCGTAGCGCGGCATGGTTAAAGGCACGAGTTCTTCGTTTTTTGTGCTGGTTCTCGTCGTGCTTGCTTGGAGTTTCAGTTACGAGTCGTTTATGGACTTTTTCGATGGTTGTTACAACCACCGCCGCCGCCGCCTATCGTTGTCGGTGCCACCACCACTCGTCGTCGACACCTCCCTCCACGTTCGGCACCGCCGCCACCCACCGTCGAATTTATTCCTTCCTTTTTTCCTGCTTACCAAACAACAAAGGTGATGATTCATTCCATTACCACATGATAACCAAACAAGACTATGAAATGGTAATGATTCATTTCATTCGGTTATCCATTCAATTACTTCATCCATTCCATTTCTTTGTCCAACCCATTACACATACCAAACAAACTCATAAGTTTGTATTGCATTAACAACAATGGTAAAATAAAAGATAATTAAGTAGATCGAATAAATCCATTGTGAGATTGACTTGAAACTAACTTTAATTTTACATATTCGAGTGGTGAAATAAAAGTAAATCAAATTTTTTTGAACGACAAATTTGGATCACTGACGGACCACTAGAGTAGCATTGTGCCACGAGCAGAACCATCTGATCATATCCATCTCCACTAAACATAATGCCTATACACAAATTCAGAAGGAAAGCCAATAAATATGGGAAAATCCTCTTGTGAGAATCGAACCCAGAGCCTATTGGTTCTAAAATGTTATCTTACCCCAAAATATTACTAGGCTAGAAAGCAATGTGTAAAAGTAAATCAAATGTATCAAGTGTTCGAGAGCTTTGACTTCAAACTGACCCGAAGTTATATAGGATAAATTCAAACCCTAAATTCATAATACGAGTTACTAGTGCCATTTCTTCTATAAAAATTTTCTTCCGTGTAGAAGTTGAGGGTGGAGATTAGGGTGGAGATTATAAAGTTACTCTCGTGCCTCCTTGGTTGTTTAAAATTGCCAAGAAAAAAAAAAAACAAGTGGGGGATATAATAACTTACTAAATTTATTTACATGTTGATAATTTTAAATAAGGTGATAAATTGTTTAATTTTTTTTTTTAGTTAAATAAACTTTCATTAAACTTAGAATAGCAAATTACAAATCATGGGTTGGTAGACGGGCAACAAGCTGCGCCGCCACCCCCTTTTGAATTGCAAATCCTACTCGGCTAAACACATAACTATGGCCTACAGACACTGTCGTATGCGCAAGTGCTGCCTTTTGAACCCGCTTCAAGAAACCGGACGCCACAGGGGCCAGATAACCAAAGGTATCGAACGCGAAAGGAAGGAAGGCATGTTGATTATCTATGCAGGCCTGCTCGTGCTTGGATATTTTCCCCGCCTCAGCCTTCCGCGTCGCTTGCCCTGAAACAAAACCACTGCCCCTGAAACCGGCAAGAGGCGACACCCCCGTAAGATCAATGCAAGCATGCTTACCCCTCTTAAAGATTACAAATATGATAACCCTATTGAAAATTAGGTCCTACGATATAAATGATAATCGTTTAAAAAATTCAGTGCAAGTATATCGAAATGATCATAATGTATACATTTAGTAAATGTTACTTCAGACACGAGGATGGATTGACAAAAAAAAAATCGAACATTCGGATATAACATGTTAATGCACTGTTTCACATCAAGTCCTAGCATTTAGATGGTAGTTTTTTTTTATTAATCAGATTTTTTATTGAGAGTGTGAAGGGTGTTGGTATTTTAGTGTCATTTACATCATTAATACAATTGGATTTCTTTGAGATAAAATGAAATATTGGGATAAACATTGATACGAGTTAAAACTTCTAGGGTACACACTCTATCAAAACTTATGATTTCAAGCACCACGCAACCTTAATAGCTTTTAAGGACGAAGCCCCTTAATAGCTTTTAAGGACGAAGCCCCTAGACCATTGGGGGTTCCAAGGGTCATCACCGTCTAGGGTTGACCCTAGGAAGGGTCCAAGGGGCAATGTTTCAAACTGATCATCAAAGGTAATTGAGATCAGTGGCAACTGATAACCAATATCAACCGTATATCAGTGGCAAATTGCTATCGGTTATAACGATGCATCGGTGATAACTTAACTAGTGGTGGCAACTACAAAGCAGTTGTAATGGCTGTCAAATACAAAACACCTTTAGTATTACCTGATTATTGATTTTTTATGAACACACAATACCTTAATCCGAAAATAATATACACGATTTAGAAAGTTATTCAAAACATTTTGAGATACGAAACCTATAAAGGGTTTAATTCAAATGAAAATGTAAATCACACATGTTAAGTAGTAATTAAGATAACTAATAAACAAATAGTGAATCACAAGTAAATCTTTTTAGTAATTGGTACCAAGGCTGGAATCTCGCAAAAGATGTCGAGATCAGATTTAAAATATGAAGATTTAGGGATAATATGCACACAATTAAATAATGTAAACAAAAGCAAAAAGGAGAGGATAACATAAATAATTAGTGATTCTTATTATTAAAAGGTAAGATATGAGTTGGAATGATTTAAAATAAAACATGAGATTTTTTTAAGATATGAGTTGGAATGAGCCCATGGTTTTACAGCCTATTGACATTTTAAGGGTGAAGACTTTGTGACCAATAGGTCATGTGTTTGATTCCTACAAGGGGGTTTTCTTATATTTATTGGGTTTCCTTCTGAATTAGTGTATAGGCATTATGCCTAGTGGAGATGGATATGATCGGGTGGTTCCGCTGGTGGCACTATGATACTCCAGTGATCCGTCAGTTATCCAAATTTGCCGTTAAAAAATATGAGTTGGAATGATTTAAAATAAAACATGAGATTTGCACGTGTCATGTCTTTCCAAGCCATTGGCTGGTTCTTAGACTAAATCTATGTATTTGGTAGTTTGCCTCATTTTTATTTTTAATAAAATACAACCCAATTGACATGATTTTATATACATAAGATAAAAGTTGGAAACATCTGGCTAGGGGTGTCCATTCTTTCATAAATTTGGTTAATATATGAATTCAAATATATTGGTTAATGTAGTTCAAAATAACTAATAAGTAATAACTCTTAAGTAAATAATAAAAGTCATTTTAGAGATATAATCACAAAGGGGACCGCTAGAATGAGAACCACCACATGTTATGAGAACCGCGAGAACCGCGCCCCGCTGGTGGCCGTTGACCACGAAATTTTTTTTACGACTAGATGTGTATATTTTAACACCATACGTAAAGTTTGGGTTCAAACGGCGCGCCCGAGGGGGTAGTTTTTTACGCCCAAAGTTTGGGTTTTTTTATTTTTTTTAATTTTTTTTTTAACCAAACTTTGGGCGTAAAAAACTACCCCCTCGGGCGCGCCGTTTGAACCCAAACTTTACGTATGGTGTTAAAATATACACATCTAGTCGTAAAAAAAATTTCGTGGTCAACGGCCACCCGCGGGTCGCGGTTCTCATAACTCGTGGTGGTTCTCATTCTAGCGGCTCCCCACAAATACATACAAACTTTGACTACTTTTTAAATATAAGTATCAATGCATGTAGAAATATTGAGCCTGGTTGAAAATTGTGTAGGAATCCGTTCGTGTAAAATAAATAAAACTTTTATTAACTTGAATTACCGAAACAAATACAGAATTACAACTGAAAGAAAAATACAAATACAACTGAAAAAGGAAAAACAAACAAGAACAGAAATCCGAACAGAAACACTGTTCTTTGGCTGAGGATCGTGTTAGACACGGGTCCCTTAAAACAAATTTCGTGTCTCCCAGGAGAACACGTTTGTTTCCAGGATACAACAGCCGCAAGCAGTTGTACTGCCGGTCTTCACTCTAACCCGAAGGTATACCTTGAAGCTTGAAAGAAAATTAAGAATTCTGCAGTGGAGAAAAGAAAGCTGGTAATTTTTCGGTGTCTTTCTGCAATAGGGTAGCACCCTATTTATAGTTGCAGGTTTAGGCGAAACTGAAAAAATAAATTAAATGGAGAATTAAACTGCATTAGACGTCTTTAATGCACTTTAATTCGTCACTTAATTCTTAGTCAAACGCATTAACTTCGTCAGTTTCGAATGCTGAAACGTAACTACCCAGTGTAACTGCACTGGCATTAACTGCTGCTGGAAGCCTATTGCGGGCGCGCGCAAGACACACTGGTGCGCGCGCAGGTCTGCACCCCTCGTGCGCGGTGCGTCCACTTGGCTCACTGCCATGCGCGCTTGCGCCATACTCACTCAGGACCATGCGCGCGTGTGCCACGTCACCTGTGAGCCTCTACGAGCACGCCACACAGTCGCGCCGTTTTGGCTCACTTTGGTGCGCCGCGCACGTCACAGCGGCCCATGTACCATGCGCCTCCACGCCATGTGTACTCGCGCGCGGACTGCCACGTCACGCGCCTCGAACCTTCACACCACTTGGTCCTTACAGCCTCTGTGATCCACCACGCGCACGTGGTCAAAAATACAAAGGCGGCTCTCAAGCGGCGATGCGAAGTGCAAAGTGCGCCACATTGCGCCTCATCGCCCACGCCACGCGCGCGCGTGTGCGAGTGCGAGTTAGGGTGCTCCGCACCCTTCGCGAGTACACTAGTGAGTGCTTCCATGAAACAATAAGGATTGAGAGTTCCCACTTAAATACCCCTTTAAGTTCCATCTCTCATCCGATGTGAGACAAGGTGCCACTTTCCCACTTATTTCAGCATTCATGTTTCAAACACCAAACTTTGAGCATCGATATCTCATTCATCTTAGCTCCGTTTTGGACGTGGTTTAGTTCGTTGCGAAGCTCTTCCAACATAGAACACAAACCCACAAATAAATATATAAAACTCGCTCATTTTATTATATTTATTTCTAGTCCAAAATAGGAAAAAATCATTTTCCTATATTTGTGAAAAATGCTATTTTCACAAAATTTCCAACAAATTGATCACAAGAGAAATGAGGCTCGACACGCTGAGTTCAGACTAAGACGAACTCAGCCCAAAGCACGTTAAAGTAAGTTTGAGCACTAGCGTGACATGAGATGATCTTGTTTGAAGTCATCTAGAAAAGGAAAACAAAAAAACATTTTATCCGTGTGTCATTAAGTTTATCCATAAGTTCGATATATCATTATTGGAACAAAAGACAAAGAAAAATGGGTGTACATCAAACAAGTTGTCGCATCTTATCCATGGATTTGATCACAATACAACACACAATTACAAATTTTCATTAAATGTTTACCAACTGGTATTCATCTCCCATGCCTTTACGTAAACAAATTTTATAACGTAAAATTGTTTTCCATAAATATATACATTTACTTTTTCTTAAGAAAAATAAACTTAAACCATGTAATTTTGAGTTAATTACACGGATAGTCTTTATAACGCCTCTTTTGCGATATGCGCGTATAATGTATATATGTGTGGGCGCTCGGGGGACAAAAGTGAAAGTGCGCTAATTTTAACGTTATTTTATTAATTTCGTGAAAATAATGTTAAAAGAGGGGGATAGTTAATCATGCATCATGTGGTGGCGTTGATAGCCGAAAGACAAGGGAGTACATGCACTAATTGGCCTTTGTCTTAATTGCCGAGTGCTATGTGCCTTATGTCCAAGGTTTGATACAAAACTATCATCGAGCCGGTGGTCTCACTGGAAGCAGACTGTCTATTCCTACAGGGTAGATGTAAGACTGTCTATATCTTACCCTCTCAGACCCTATCTTAACTTAGCTATTAATGGGATTTACTGAGTATGATGATGACGACACAAATTGTCTTTATGATATGATTATTACGCTTTTAGATAGTGTGTAGATTCATTTATTTTATAGTCTTCCCGGTTGTTCATTGAATTTATTTCAAGTTGGAATGTGTAAACCTAATATCACTTGCTCACCATTAGAGACTTGGAGTTTAATAGAAAACCATGTGGGAATAAGATTTAACCATGTGGGAATAAGACACCCCATTAAATATAGGGACCAAAAATGTCTTATGTGCATATCACATCAACTTTTCTCTAGATCAAGTGGTGGAGGGCTTGCATTTCTCTTGAGAGATGCAGGTTCGACTCCCACTTGGTGCAGAGTGAGGCACTGGTGGGCAATGATAGGAGACCCAGGGAAACCTGGGTTGGATCCTTGAGCCAAACAGGTTTTACCGGTAATTTCACTGTCGTGCCTACGGGCGGATGGGTTACCGGGTTTTCCCCGGAATTGGTGGTGGACTCGAGTTACTCTCGGAGTACTCCGTTTGTCCAGTGGGTGCCCCGAGAGTGCTCGGGATTGAGTTTGTTGGCCGTTCAAAAAAGTTAATTCTACAATTTAATATCAAAATTCACAAACTCAAATTACAATTTTATTCTGTTACTATAGTTATATATCCATAATAAGCTTTGAATATAGACAACGAGCCAAAACACGCTTAATAAAAGTCACATGTTAACCTTGCACTAGATACTGGTTTAGGACTAAAAGTCACATGTTAACCTTGTACTAGATACTGGTTTAGGACTAAAAGTCACATGTTAACCTTGTACTAGATATTGGTTTACGAGAGTGGTACGATTGTTGGTATTATAACATTTACATGAATGGAAACACCCATAACGAATCAAGGGTAACTTCATAGAAGTGTGTTCATCATCGAAGCTAGGAACTTAATCAATAATTCATATAATGTAATCGACCTGAAATGTTTTAAACGTAAAAGTTTTGTCAATGTTAATTGATAACATTACATCAATAAATCCATTCTTTAAAATCAAATTTGAATAATATTATGGTTCAAAGTGATTTCCTTTCATTGATACAATCGAAATATATACAAGTTTACAATCTCATAAATTAGGAAAGAGATAATTACAAGGATCCTATCTGTATTTTCACAAATATAATCTATTACACCCCCGCAGTCGAAGCAAGAGGTGGACGAATGTTGAGACTGGAGCGGAAATCATCGAATAGCACTCGTGGTAGGCCTTTGGTAAAGATATCAGCAATCTGAAGACGAGTGGGGGTATGGAGAATGCGTATCGTACCTCGTTGAACATGCTCTCGTACGAAATGTATATCAATCTCAATGTGTTTAGTGCGTTGATGTTGGACAGGATTGCTGGATAGATAGATTGCACTGATATTATCACAATATACTAATGTGGCTGTCGAGACGGGCCGACGTAACTCGAGAAGAAGGTTACGAATCCAACAGATTTCAGCAACAACGTTGGCAACCGCACGATATTTTGCTTCGGCACTGGAGCGTGAAATAGTTGACTGTCACTTGGAGGACTAGGATAAGAGATTTTGTCCCATTTAAACACAATATCCTGAGGTGGATCGTCGGGTATCCGGACACCCAGCCCAGTCTGCATTTGTATAGGCCCGAAGAGAGATATTTTCACATGGAGAGAGGGTAAGGCCATAAGAAGCTGTGCCGCGAATGTAACGTATAATACGCTTTAGCGCGTTCCAGTGATCGGAGCTGGGGTTGTGCATGTGAATGCAGATTTGTTGAACCGCATAACTGATGTCGGGCCTAGTAAACGTGAGATACTGAAGCGCACCGGCAAGGCTACGATATAAGGTGGGGTTATCAAAAGGAACACTCGATGTAGCCCCAAGCTTTGGTTTTGTATCAACTGGCGTGGCGACAGGGTTGCACGTATCCATACCCGCTCGATTGACAATGTCAAGAGCATAAGACTATTGTGAAAGAAACAGTTGATTACCAGTGCGAGTGACCGTAATACCCAAGAAATAGCTGAGAGGTCCAAGATCTTTCATTGCAAATTCAGCCGCAAGGCTGCCCATAAGCTTCAAACGAAGAGAATCTGAAGAAGTAGTGAGTATAATATCATCGACGTAAATCAACAAGTATGCAACATCACCCCCGTGATGATATGTGAAAAGAGAGTTATCGCAGCGACTCTGTAGAAATCCCATAGAGGTAACAAAATCAATGAAACGTTGGTACCATGCCCTCGGAGCTTGTTTGAGTCCATAAAGTGATTTCTTGAGACAACAAACATGATCAGGATAGTCTCTGTGCCGAAAACCCATGGGTTGATACATATACACGGTCTCAGTAAGGTTTCCATGTAGGAAAGCATTTGTGACATCTAATTGGTGAATGGGCCAAGACTGTAACAACTCTCATTAAAATTACTATTTCTTATTTTATTATGTCTAATAGGAAACCCTAATTGAGACCCCCCAAGTGATACTGCATGACCCCTAAAATTTTCAGAACAGTTGGAATCAGGATCAGTGCCCCTAAAACTCAATGGGGGGGGGGGGTATTCCCTAATTAGTATTATCCTTACAGTTTACGATAGGAATTGAATTTCGTCAAACGGTCGACTCACCCAAGCTACGAAGACACGAGGCTACCCTATGCTAGAAGTGGTGCAGTCATGCCACACGACAGGCTCTCGCGCCACGCGAGGGAGCCGGTTTTCCAGTATAAATAGAGGGCTTTGGCACTTGAAGTTTGGCGTTGGTTCGACGTAAAAACTCATTTCGTACATTGAGATATCGTCTGTTTACTTCAAAACACACACACAGCACAAAATTCTGCCGTGATAACAGGGTAATAACTCGATCACTGCTACGATTTAATGTCCGATCGATTGAGACCGGTCCGATGGATGTTTAAGTGCTGCCCTTAATTGGGCTATACTTTGTCATTCGTCGTGAGGGTTTTAATTTCGTGAGTTGTCGTAAAAGTTGTATTAAGTTTCTAACCTAGTTTTCGTGCGCATTATTATTTGAATTAGGTTAACAAGACTAAATCAGTAGGCTAAACTCTGCCCATCTAAATTTGCAATGTGAGTCATTCTCTTTTTATCAAATTGTTTTCTTAAAACTCTACTTGTTTTCAAAGTTATAATTACAGGGATTAAGTCTTTGTAATCTTCAATTTCTGCCTGTATGTGGGGCTTTGTATACAATACTTGATACCCGTCACCATTGGACAACGAGTTAGCCAATGGGTGATCTGACCATAGTCACAGATACAGTCGAGTGACAAATACCGATTTAGGGTAATTGGTTGATAGAAACAATGTAATCACCATTAATACTGTATATTATAACAATGTGTCATTTTGTGCAACTTGAGTGACTCGCCAGTATTTCCCTGCTGATAAAATCTTTTTAAAACATGTTTCAGGTGATCTGCTGTGATCAAGGAAAAAGTGTCGCGTAGCACTACAAGCTTGAAGAAGTGGCTCAATAAAATAAAGAAACATGTTTTTGTAAAACAGGGGATTTCCGTGAGAAATCACCTTTATTATAAATTATGGGTGTTATCCCCAAATTATGAGATAAAATAAATTGGGCATTTTCAAGTTTTAAAAAATCCTATTAAAATTCCGCTGCCAACATATTAATTACCACGGTTTCTGTCCCGTGGCTCCTGGACCGGGTAAAACCGGGACGGGGGCCGTGACAGAAAAATATGGTATCAGAGCCACTGATTTAAGCCAATTAAGTATTTAGAAATACTTAATTTTTCTGATTGCCATTCTGTGATTATGTGAAAATTCAATTTACAAAATTTTAACCTAGAATTTTGTGTGTTTCTTCGTATATGCTAACAACATGAATGAACTATCCGAAGCACTTCAAAACTTTACTATCCATACCACAGATATGGATACCACCGATACCTTCACTGGTTACCAGGCTGATACTGTAGAGCCAATGGTATTCCAAGCCCAACCTCAGGAGAAACCAAAGCCGAAAAAGAGAAGAAGATTCGTGGGCTGGAGGCATGTGCGTAGGAAGAAACCAGCAACACGGAAAGTTGTAAAGAGTGAGGATCCAAATGATAAGGCAAAGGAAAGGAAATCGGGGAGAGTTCCGGGCAAGCTCAAGAAATGCCATCGTGGGAGGAGCTGTATCATAGATTGGGACTTAGTGACCTCATCGGACCTGCCGATGAAAACCTCTTCAATTACCCAGTTGAAGCACAACTTCCAGTTAATCTGGAACCTGCTATTCCAGATCCTATTATCCACCCCCGACCTCTACCAGAAGAGCTAGAAGAATGGTGGACAACTGACTGGCAATTTCAGAATCTTTTAAATAACCCTAATACCTTTTTCCCTCAATTTGACCCTGAGCCTTCACTACACCCACCAATGAGTACCGAGAACTTGGTTGAACTTCGCCACTATGGCGAGGAGCTGGTGGACGCATGAAATAGAATCCGAGATGTGGGAGAGAGGATATCATGGAAATACGACGAGAGGGAAAGTCGTTTCTGAAGTGCCAGCTGATGAGGATCGTAGGTGGTTGTGGGAATGCGTGTTTAATAATAATATAATAAAAATATAATCATGTAAAATAACTAAAAATAAAACTTTGTAACATATCTGGTAATGTACGGATGCATATTAAAATATATAAAATATGGAAGTCGAAAAATCGACAATTTTGGCTATACGTGTTAACTTGATTATGTGCGATTGTTTTATTATGTTTGGTTGTTATTCATTTTGTGCTAATAAGTTATATATATTAATTATCAGATGGAACACGCTGGTAATGAACAAGTTAACGAGGTTAACCAATCCGAGCAAAACAATGAGGACCATTTTCTGAATAGACAAGATATAGAAAACATCGTTGCTCAAGGAATAGCCAATGCTATTCCAGCAATTCTTGCTGCTGCCTGAAATCCTGTTGAATCTCAACCAATTATTCCTAGCAAGCGTACTCATGAAGATAATTTCAGTAATAGCGTAAATGGAGGCGACAACATTAATAATAATGATAATGATGGGATGCAAGCCACATTCTTTAAAAGAATGAAAGCTGCAACGACTGGTTGCACTTATAAGGAATTTATTGCCTGTAAACCTGTTGAATTTGCAGGCAAAGAAGGGGCGACTGCTGCACTGCGTTGGTTGGAGAAAACCAAAGCAGTAATTAAAATAAGTAAAGGTGTCGAGGAGGATAAAGTCATGTATGCTTCACACCTTTTCAAGGAAGAAGCATTAGAATTGTGGAATACGGTGTTGCAAGCCAAGGGAAGCGACATGGCTTATGCCATGAGTTGGGAAGAATTTAAACGTTTGGTGGAAAAGAAATTCTGCCCAGAGTATGAAAAAGAACAAATGGCAAATAAATTCCTGAGCCACCGAATGGTGGATGTGGATTGCCGAGGGTATACTTTGAAGTTTTTCGAATATGCTCGAATTGTGCCTACTCTGGCTTCGCCAGAACCGGTACTTATTTCTCGCTACATTTGGGGTTTAATTAGCGAGATCCGTGATATTGTCAAAGCTGCGAGACCCCGCACAATCGATGATGCGGTGGAATTAGCCAACACTTTGACTGATGGACTGGTGCGTACGCGGGAAGAAAATAGGAAGAAGGAGTTAGCCCAAAAGATTACCCAAGGATTTCGTGTGGGTAATAATAGCAATTTCAAGAAAAGAGGAACTGGGCAATCTTCCACTCCGCCGTTCTGCAGGAACTGTAAAAAGAAACATTTTGGAAAATGTAATGAACCCTGCAACTTCTGCAAAGCTATAGGACATTGTGAAGAAGATTGCAGAAGGAAAACAAAGATCTGCTACAACTGTGGAGAAGCTAGGAATTTCAGACCAGAATGCCCTAAATTGGTCAAACCATCTGACAACAAGGCCAAACCTGCTGAAGGGACTAACAAGAAAAACGCAAGAGCCTTCCAATTGACCACGCAGGAAGCCGAACTGATTCCTGACTTAATAGCTGGTATGTTCTTAGTTCACAACGTTTATGCGAAAGTATTATTCGAATCTGGTGCAAACCAAAGTTTTATCAATACTTCATTATGCCAAGCTCTTAAGAAACCTTTAACCAAACTTAGGCAGATTTATACAGTAGAAACGGCAGACGGGAATTCTGTTAACATAGATACGGTTTTGTAAAAAGAAAATATAGAACTTTCAGGTCATAAATTTTCTGCAAACCTATTACCCATCAATTTAGCCGGATTCGATGTCGTGTTAGGATCGGATTGGTTAGTAGCCAACCATGCTTGAATCGTTTGTGATAAGAACTCCATAGAAATTCGTGCACCAACAGGAGAAGTAATTATGATTACAGGGGATAAGAAGCGCAAACCAATGAAGTTCATTTCAGTAATGAAAGTTGCTAGTTATGAACGAAAGCAAGGAATAGTGTATATGATTTCGGTAATCATTAGCACTAAGGGTAAGGAACTTAAGGAAATTCCTGTAGTCTCAGAATACTCGGATGTATTCCCAGAAGAACTACCTGGATTACCACCCGATAGGGAAGTAGAATTTAGAATTCATCTAATTCCTGGAACTACACTGATAGCCAAGGCACCTTATCGGTTAGCACCCACCGAAATGTTAGAACTGAAAAAGCAATTAGATGAATTGCTCAGTAAAGGATTCATACAACCTAGTTCATCCCCTTGGGGAGCACCAGTGTTGTTTGTAAAGAAGAAAGATGGTTCGATGCGAATGTGTATCGATTATAGGGAATTAAATAAGGTTACAATCAAGAATCGATACCCTTTGCCTAGGATTGATGATCTTTTCGATCAACTACAAGGAGCTAGATATTTTTCTAAGATAGATTTACGCTTCAGATATCATCAGTTGAAGGTACAAGAAGAAGACATGCCTAAAACCGCTTTCAGAACTAGGTAGGGTCACTACGAGTTTACAGTCATGCCCTTTGGACTAACAAATGCTTCGGTAGCATTTATGGACATGATGAATAGGATCTGTAAACCATATTTGGATAAATTCGTAATTATCTTCATCGACGATATACTTATTTATTCCAAAAGTCAGGATGAGCATTGTAAACACCTGCATGCACTCTTAACTTTGTTAAGAAAGGAAAAGCTTTACGCCAAATTTTCGAAGTGTGACTTTTGGCTACAGGAGGTGCAATTTTTAGGTCACCTGGTGAATCATGAAGGTATTCACGTAGATCCCTCCAAGATAGAAGCGATCACCAAATGGAAGGTCCCGTAATCAGCTACAGAAGTTAGAAGTTTTCTAGGCTTAGCTGGATACTATAGGCGCTTTATTAAGGATTTCTCTAAGATAGTTGTGCCATTAACTAAGCTAACCTGTATAGCAGTGAAGTTTGAATGGAGACCTAGGCAAGAAGAGGCTTTTAAGATTTTAAAGCAAAAGTTAACAAATACCCCAATTCTTGCTTTACCAGAAGGGACAGAAGATTTTGAAGTTTATTGTGATGCTTCAAAGCTAGGATTAGGATGTGTGCTAATGCAACGCAAGAAGGTAATTGCGTATGCCTCAAGGCAATTGAAAAAGCACGAGGAAAATTATACGACGCATGACTTAGAATTAGGATCGATAATTTTTGCCCTTAAGATTTGGAGACACTATCTGTATGGAAGTAAGTTTACAGTCTATACAGATCATAAAAGCTTAAGATACATATTTGGGCAAAACGAATTGAACATAAGGCAAAGAAGATGGATGGAAATTCTAAGTGACTACGACTGTGATATTCAATATCACGAAGGAAAAGCAAATGTAGTTGCAGATGCTCTAAGTCGTAAGTATCACGAAAAGCAAAAGCGAGTTCGTGCTCTTAGATTAAGTTTACAATTAGACTTAATGGAACAACTGAAAAATGTTCAAGCCACAGCAATCAAGGATGATGCTGAAGGAATGAAAGGAAGAATAAAGGAATTATCGCAAGGAGCTGATGGAATTTGGAGATTCCACAAGAAGAGGATTTGGGTATCTAGGCAAGGAGAATTAAGAAATAAGATTTTAGAGGAAGCTCATAAATCTAGGTGTACCATGCACCTTGGAAATAATAAGATGTACCAAGATTTAAGGAATAACTTCTGGTGGATAGGAATGAAAAAGGACATAGCTAGATATGTATCTAAATGTCTAACTTGTTCACAAGTTAAGGCAGAACACCAGAAACCTTCAGGGTTACTTCAACAATTAGAAATGCCTGTATGGAAATGGGAACTAATAACAATGGAATTCGTTACTAAGTTGCCCAAAACCAGAAAAGGTAATGATACGATTTGGGTAATTATGGATTGATTAACCAAATCAGCTCATTTTTTACCCATGAAAGAAACTTTTAGCATGGAAAGGCTAGCAAAGTTGTACGTAGACGGAGTAGTATCCTTACATGGAGTTCCACTCTCCATTGTATCAGATAGAGATAGTCGTTTCACTTCACATTTCTGGACTAGTTTCCAAGAAGCCATGGGGACACGATTAAACTTAAGTACTGCGTACCATCCTCAAACAGACGGACAAAGTGAAAGGACGTTCCAAACCCTGGAAGACATGCTCAGGGCATGTGTGATAGATTTTGGTGGAAACTGGGATGATCATCTACCCTTAATTGAATTCTCCTATAATAATAGTTATCATGCAAGCATTGAAGCTGCCCCATTCGAAGCACTGTATGGACAAAAGTACAGAACTCCGGTCTGTTGGGCAGAAATAAAAGAAAGCCAATTACCAGGTCCTAAAATTGTACAAGAAACTACTGACAAGATCACTCAAATCAAGGAAAGACTGAAAACGGCTCGAGATCGCCAGAAGAGTTATGCAGACAATCGACGCAAGCCACTGGAATTTCAAGTCGGTGATAAGGAACTCTTGAAAGTTTCTCCTTGGAAAGGAGTAGTTCGGTTCGGTAAAAAGGGAAAGTTAAGTCCAAGGTACGTAGGACCATTCCCAATAATCCAGCGAATAGGACCAGTTGCCTATCGCTTACAACTACCAGAAGAGCTAGCCGGGGTACATGATGTATTTCATGTATCCAATCTCAAGAAATGTCTATCTGACGAATCCTTGGTAGTACCTCTTCAAGATGTAGAGGTAAATGAAAAATTAAAAATTGTTGAGAAGCCACTGCAGATAGAAGACAGAAAGGTCAAGTTTCTCAAACACAAAAGACTAGTACTGGTCAAAGTCAAGTGGGATTCAAAGAGAGGACTAGAGTACACTTGGGAGCTAGAATCAGAAATGAAGCGAAAATATCCCTACTTATTCCAGTAAATCTCGAGGACGAGATTTTTATTAAGGTGGGGAGGATGTAACAACTCTCATTAAAATTACTATTTCTTATTTTATTATGTCTAATAGGAAACCCTAATTGAGACCCCCAAGTGATACTGCATGACCCCTAAAATTTTCAGAACAGTTGGAATCAGGATAATGGCCCCTAAAACTCAAGGGGGGGGGGGGGGGTATTCCCTAATTAGTATTATCCTTACAGTTTACGATAGGAATTGAATTTCGTCAAACGGTCGACTCACCCAAGCTAGGAAGACACGAGGCTACCCTATGCTAGAAGCAATGTTGTAGAAGGCGCTAGGCGCTAGTCGGGCGGTGAGGTACAGCCTAGGGATTAATCGGGATTAATCGGAATGGGATTTTTATATGTATTTTTTCAAAATTATATATATATACCCAATAATATAAAAATAATACTTCAAAATTCACATAAATACTTCAAGTTTCAGATAGTATGGTTCGATTTTGACCGATTTGGACCAATTTTGACCGCCTAGGACCGATTTTGATCGATTTTGACCGACTAATATTGTCCGATTAATCCTATTTTTTACCGCCTAGGACCGATTTTGACCGCCTAGGACCGATTTTGACCGATTTTTGACCATGACCGATTAATTGACCGCCTAGCTCAAAATTAGGCAGTAATGGACCGCCTAGCGCCTAGGCGCCGATTAATCGGCCGCCTAGGCCGATTTCTGCAACCATGGCTAGAAGTGGTGCCGTCGCGCCACGCGAGGGAGCCGATTTTCCAGTATAAATAGAGGGCTTTGGCACTTGAAGTTTGGCGTTGGTTCGACGTAAAAACTCATTTCGTACATTGAGATATCGTCTGTTTACTTCAAAACACACACACACAGCACGAAATTTTGCCACGATAACAGGGTAATAGCTCGATCACAGCTACGATTTAATGTCCGATCGATTGAGACCGGTCCGATGGATGTTTAAGTGATGCCCTTAATTGGGCTATACTTTGTCATTCGTCGTGAGGGTTTTAATCTCGTGAGTTGTCGTAAAAGTTGTATTAAGTTTCTAACCTAGTTTTCGTGCGCATTATTATTTGAATTAGGTTAACAAGGCTAAATCAGTAGGCTAAACTCTGCCCATCTAAATTTGCAATGTGAGTCATTCTCTTTTAATCAAATTGTTTTCTTAAAACTCTACTTGTTTTCAAAGTTATAATTACAGGGATTAAGTCTTTGTAATCTTCAATTACTGCCGGTATGTGGGGTTTTGTATACATTACTTGATACCCGTCACCATTGGACAACGAGTTAGCCAATGGGTGATCTGACCATAGTCACAGATACAGATACAGTCGAGTGACAAATACCGATTTGGGGTAATTGGTTGATAGAAACAATGTAATCACCCTTAATACTGTATATTATAACAATGTGTCGTTTTGTGCAACTTGAGTGACTCGCCAGTATTTCCCTGCTGATAAAATCTTTTAAAACATGTTTCAGGTGATCTACTGTGATCAAGGAAAAAGTGCCGCGTAGCACTACAAGCTTGAAGAAGTGGCTCAATAAAATAAAGAAACATGTTTTTGTAAAACAGGGGATTTCCGTGAGAAATCACCTTTATTGTAAATTATGGGTGTTATCCCCAAATTATGAGATAAAATAAATTGGACATTTTCAAGTTTTAAAAGATCCTGTTAAAATTCTGCTGCCAACATATTAATTACCACGGATTTCTGTCCCGCGGCTCCTGGACCTGGTAAAACCGGGACGGGGGCCGTGACAAAGACTGTGATAATGCCAATGTTAGAACAGTCCGAATAGTAGCCGGCTTAACAACCGGGCTAAACGTCTCCCCACAATCAATACCGACCTCCTGATTTCTCCCATCACACACAAGTCGTGCCTTATACCTTTCTAACGAACCATCGGATCTATATTTGTGGCGAAATAGCCACATGCTCCGAATAATATGCATATCCGAATGTCTCGAGACAAGTTCCCAAGTCTTGTTTTTAATTAAGACATTAAATTCGCTTTGCATGGCGTTAAACCATTCCGGGTTAGACAAGGCAGCTTTAGGTTTGGTAGGAATAGGAACGATGGTTGAGGTGGAAAGGTTGAAAATCTGTTTCGGTTTTGATATACCGAACATTGCACGGGTGTGCATTGTGCGAGATGGGGGGGGGGGGAATCAGGATTGGGCTGGGAGATGTAGGAGGTGGGCCGGTGTCTGATGCTGTGGGTAAGGGATGGTTTTGGGCTGGTGAATGTGGTGCGGGTGGACTGGAGGGTGGATCGGGTGGGCTTAAGGAGGAAGGGATGGAGGGAGTGGGGAGCTGGGCCGAGAGAGGGTGTGGGCCGAGAATAGATGTAGGGCCGTTGGGGCTGTGTTGGGCCAGTGGGGCTGTGGTGGGTAAAGGGGAGGTAGGGGTTATGTGAGGTGAGGTATGGGGCGATTGGGGAGGGTTATTGGGCTGTGGACGAGGGGAGTTAGGCTGTGGAGTGGGGAATTGGATGGTATGGATATGAGGTGATATGGATGAACAGTATCATCAAGAAATTGGTATGTATGAGAAGTTTGTTTGTGTCTTGGCAAAAGGGAATATGGTTTCATCAAAAAGTACATGGCGATTTATGGTGATAGTGCGGGATGTGAGGTCAAGGCATTTATATCCTCGGTGGTTTGACGGATAACCAAGGAATACACATGGGTAGGAACGGTAAGCAAGTTTGTGAATAGTCGTGTTCGGAATGAGTGGATGTTCGTAAGAAGGCATTCAATGGTATAAGCGTTGAGTGGGTGTTTGAAATTGATGGATTTTAGTTGGAATAATGTTTAAGAGGTAGGTTGCAGTTTCAAGGGCATGGTGCCAATAAATGTTCGGGGTTGAAGAGTGGGCCATAATGGTACGCATAAGGTTGTTAATGGTGCGGATTTTTCGTTCCGCTTTGCCATTTTGGGATGAGGTGTGTGGGCAAGAAAAGCGAAAATGCATGCCATGCATGGAGCAAAAATTATGAAATTGGTTGTTGGCATATTCACGTCTGTTGTCACATTGAAATTGCTTTATTTTTGTGCCAAATTGGGTTTGAATAAAGGCGTTAAGTTTTGTAAACATAGTAAAAACATCAGATTTATGTTGAATGGTGATGGTACGGGCGGCTTGGTTGTCAAGGAATAGGTTTTTGAGTCGGCACCATGCGGACAAGAAGAAAAAAAATAGAGGGAGGAGGTTTAGGGTTTAGGCTCTTGATATCAAGAAGAATATTATGGTTCAAAGTGATTTCCTTTCATTGATACAATCGAAATATATACAAGTTTACAATATCATAAATTAGGAAAGAGATAATTACAAGGATCCTATTTGTATTTACACAAATATAATCTATTAAAATTATAAGACTCTAGGGCGTACTCATACGCTCTCTCCAAAATCCATTTTCAACGTATTAAGATTGTATTATAAGGAATGTTTTTAGAAACCATGAACACACTGTAGAGGTGGCCTATGGGTACGCCATTTGGTTTACTCGTATGCTGCTACAACAAATTTTCAAGCTATTTAGACGAACACCTGTTACCCTAACCCTAAAACTTCACTGTAGAGGTGGCCTATGGGTACGCCATTTGGTTTACTCGTATGCTGCTACAACAAATTTTCAAGCTATTTAGACGAACACCTGTTACCCTAACCCTAAAACTTCACATAGGTTCTTGTTCAACATATAACATTAAATTCTAGTATATGTAAATGATATACACCTTACACACAATGCTTGAAGTTCCTAGACTCAAAACTTGCACAATTCTTGACTTGTTTTCAATAATATAAGATTGTTTGATCTCATTATAACGACTTAACGAGGTCAAGTTGCAAATCAATTTATGTGAAACTCGTGGCTCATATAATGCCATACCCTATCATTTTAGTGGTATTCGATGATACCAACCCATGTGATAGTTAGTACTAACACAACAACACGGATATATCCAAAAAAAAAAAAAAAAAAACCAATCTCTATCCCTTGTAGTCATTATCATCATACTATAACAAATATTCATAGATGTACATATCCTAAAATCACTGGTGCATATTGTACCAATTCAGTGGTACTCGATGATACCAGAACATGCTGTTTTATTATTATTATTATTATTATTATTATCACATTGCATTTAGTGTATGCAAACCCAACTCTCAGCAAAGTTAGTCCAACATAACTACACAAGGATGTTTCATCAAGCATAATCAAGTGATATTCTTTGATATCAATCAAAAGAATTAACTACATTCTCACTCAGGGGCGGAATTAGTGTAGAAGAAGGGGTAGTACGGGATACCCCTCAACTCCGTATCCGTAAATACTCCTCAACTTCATCTACGTAGTGTAAATTTTTTCATCTTTTTCGATTTTATACCAAGGATACCTCTGATCCTTAGAAAAATTAGGATACTCCTAAACTTTTGAGCTAGCTCTGCCACTGTTCTCGCTACAACTGTAGTAATTGAGATTCATTTGATCTCACACGATTACTTTACAAGGGGAGGGGGTGGTCACTATTGATAAAATTTCATCACTCACAGTATCCAATAATGTTCCGTCATGTCAGCAACCATTTTTCCATCACTCACAACCTTTTTTAGTGGGGGTGGTCATCACTCACCACCACACCCAACAATTTCCCCCCAACCAACAATACACTCACAAAAAAACCATCACGGCGTGGTAAAAATAACGAAATCGGACTTTCGTTAATATATAACGTGTTATACTTGGAGGTGGGGGTGGGATTTTTGATGTTCCACGCGTTAATCTTTCTATCACTCGTTATATAACGAGGTGCCCCCTGTGGCCTAAAGCAATAATAGATTTTAATAATCTCAAGCATTAGTCGTTGACCGGCAACGGTCCCAACTTCAAAAAATAACAATGGTGGTCCCACATTTTCACATATTGTAAACCAATTGACTTTTACTAACCGAACTAATTTCTTTTTATCCTTTTTTTCATTTTCTGTTAATAAAGATCCATTGGTTTAAAATATGTGAAAAAATATGAGCACCACTGATTACTTTTGAAGTTGAGATCGTTACCAACCAATAGCTAATAGTTGAGATTATTAAATTTCATTATTCTCTTTATACTGGGTATATGAACTACCTAGTTCTTTACTTGACCCGTTTGAAACCAAACCTTGCATTAGTTCATTTAGATCACGATTTCCTTGACCCGTTTGAAACCAAACCTTGCATTAGTTCATTTAGATCACGATTTCCGTTCACCTCCCTTGCACTAGCTCGACCCAACAAATTTACCCTAACGAGATCAAATGTTAAGCTCGAGCTCGACTTGTAAAAAACGTTTACTGGCTTTCTCTCTCTTTCTAATCATCTATAATATACATATCTGGTAAATTTGGTGGAGATGTATGTATGATTGATTACGTACGTACACTTACGTTTCCTTATACATCCAAGCCATTCATCTCAACCGTTGATTCCGTTGAAAACCAACACCATAAATCAACGGCAACAGTCATATCCACGTGGAGTCTGTTTCACTCCAACAAAAACGTGCAATGCTATCACAAATCATTAACTCTCTTTATCAAAACAAAAAGTTATTACTCTTATATATACACGTGGCTACCGAATACGTAATATTTTACTTTATCTTGTACGTGTTACCGCGGGAAATAACGCACCGTTAAATCCACTAACAGCGTTAAATCCAATCAAACTACATTTCACCGTTTGCATTGACGCCGTTGAACCGTTCGCCGGCGTGTAATTAACCGTCCGCCGGTACGGTCCAAACCACTTGTTCTGCATGAACCGGTTTTTTCTCCACGGAGGGAGGAGTAATCCTCTACTTCGCAGCGAAAGTCTGGTTGCGTCACTCAACAACTTCACGATCTGCTTCAGATCTTCACTTTTTCCGACGAAAACAGCCGGTAACCGGTTCAAAATCCGGCGGAAGTTCGTCGTCGCTCTCGCGATATCAAACTCTCCGGCGAGGTTAACGTCGATGAAGTAGCGATCGCCGGAATTAGATCTAACAACGTCGATGAACTCGTAGTTGCCTGACGTCAGTCCGCCGCAGCTGTGCCACTTTGTTTTGCAGATCGCTGCATTGTAACCGTTTTTTTGAAGAAATAACATCACGTTTCTGTTCAGCATCTGTTTGTTACATCTAGAACGTTCGAAAACCTCCATAGCTTTCAAAACATTAGATAACAACACGTTTCTGAACCTATCGACGTTTTGAGAACTAAAAACTGAAATTAAGCTCTCGATTAACACGTCCGTACGATCGGAATCACATTCTGAATCCGAATCGGTATCGTTATCGTTCGTTTGATAACCGTCGTCATCATCGGCGTTACGATTATTATTATTATTAACATTATTGTTGCAACTTTCACCGTCGTCTTCGAGAAAAAAATCAAGCAGTTCAGAATCGTCATCGTGTGCGCTGTGTTCGCTGCCGCTGCTAACGTACGCCGGTTCACGCCAATCACGTCCGACGATCCGATCCTTGACTCGTTCGTCTAGCGGATCGGTGACTCGTTTTGTTCTAGCGAAAATCGGCATTTTCAGAAGAAGATATTTTGTATTGTGAAGTTGTGTGTGTGAATTTGGTTTACTGGAATGAAGAAAATTTTATGAAAATTTATAGAAGAAATGTGTGGATTTTACTCGAGAATATTCGATATTTGAAATGGATTAATTAAATTAGAGTAAATTACGGTTTTGGCCCATGTGGTTATATCATTTTTACTGTATTAATCCAAAATAAGAATTTTTAACATATCTACCCCCATGATCTCTAGACTTAGGGGCTGTTTGGCTGAGCTTATTGTTTTGACTTATTTACTTATTTGAAAAGCAAATAAGTAATAATGGAATGACTTATTTACTTATTCCTCTCACATAATAAGCTAACCCAAACACCTTTTAACTTTTTAAAAAGCAAATAAGTAAATAAGTCAAAAAAATAAGCTTAGCCAAACAGCCCCTTAGTGGCTAAAATTATTAGTTATAGAGACCATTGACGCAGATATTTTAAAAAATTATTATTTTGGGTTAATATAGTAAAAGTGATATAAACACATGGGTTAATATAGTAAAAGTGATATAAACACATGGGTCAAAAACGTAATTTACTCATTAAATAAAAAAATGAATTAAATGAAATAATTTTTTGCAATAATTCAACGTTATCATGACACTTCCTTTAATAAAGTGTACTTATGTACTAAACAAGATTTGAGAAAATCAAATGGGAGTGCAGTAGCGTGTTGTACGGTACAAGTTTATGTTTTGTTATTATTGTTCAATGTTCAATGTAGGCATATCCTAACAAGATAGAGTTTATTCCAAGAGCAACACGAATAAAAGTAAACGTTGCAATTTTAAAATATGTATACTTGTGACAATTTTGTTGTTATGATATTTGATAATCATTCAAGGTTCATTAATTATTCAAGAATTAAGAAACATGTATAATATGATTATATATTTTAGTATGTTAGTAACCTTATGAAAAATAGCAACATACATTGTCCCAAAAATGTTATCCTCGGATTCAAATGGGTCGGATTCAAATGGGTCAAGAAGGTTCACTAACTTTTGACCATTGGAATTTGTTAGGTTTTGTTACGTCGTGATAAAAATGTTATGATTCTGTTACAAATCTTTTATGGATAAAAATGAAAATATGATAATGAAAACAAAAACTTTATATTGAAATTGAAGGTCCATAATCTATATAGAGTTGATAATGTATAGCGAGAATTGTGTAATACAAAAGACGGTTATATAACTCAGCTTTGCTCTCTTTCTCTCGGTTATTATTATTCTGTATTGCAGTGACGGAACCAGAACGATTTAGTTAGTGGGTCATCATAAGCCTATATTCTAAATTGGTTCAAATTAGGGGGTTCAGCTCTAAGTTTGTTCTTCAAAAACTCAATTTATAAATAAAAATTCAAAAAGTTTCGGTGACCAGAGAGTCAACAGACCCTCTTGACCCCCCTCTGGTTCCGCCCCTGCTGTACTGGACTATATCTATATTTATTTCAGAACAAAAAGATATTAAAAATGAAAGTTTTAAAGTTGTAAACTTTAGAGTAGATTTTTTTTTCCTAATATAAAATGGGATGTTAAGGGTGAGCGGGGCACTCTCCTAAGAGGGGAGTCCCCTCTCTTACGCACACCCAATCCGTTTATGCCACGTCAACTCCCCTCTTAAACTCTCCTCGCACCCCAATTTGATGGCGGCACTCCCCTCTTAGAGGAATTGTTTTTTTATAAAAAAAAAAAAAAAAAAGCTTTTGATTGGTTGAAACATAGGCTGGCCCCACCACCATCTCTCCCCCTCTTCGGTGTCTCCCCACCTCTCACCCTCCCCGATTCGGGTCCCCGCTTGGATGGCGGCGGTGTTCCCGATCGGTGGATAGGGTCCCCGCTCTTGGTCACCGCATACGCCCCGATCACCCTAACATTCCGGTGAAATTAAAGTGGGATGTTAACATTCTGGTGAAATAAAGGCTCGGTCTTTGTTGTTCAAAGTTCAAAGCATATTAATATTTTTAATATATATAATAATATTAATTTGTGAATGTGATGTGGAGAATAGATAAGAGATCACGTGTCGTGTATACGAGGAAAGCGTGGGGCCAGGGTGATGAGCACGTGTCTGAAATAGAAAAATGAAAATAAAGATGGGGCCCAGCCCAGGGTTGGCTCTTGGGTTCACCAAGGGTGGTGCAGTTTTAGAGGCTTGGGTTGCAAGAAAGGGGTCACCTCCTACACCTAATCTCCTGTCTTTGGGTCTTCGACTTTGAATTTAAGGGATACGAAATATTTAATTGTGATTATTGTGTTTTCTTTTCTTATCAGATCTATAATTTTATATACACTGACCCCAAAACCAAGAGGAAAAAAGATACAATGTGAATTAATGAATACAAAATAAGGGTGTTTATGCAGTGGCGGAGTTAGAAATTTTTTCTTATGGTGTCTTTTTTTTTTGATACCCCGGTTTATAGTAACCCGGAGTCGAACTTTTTGGATCGGTTCGGATCTAGTCGGGTCAAATCACATAATAAAAGCAAATATCACAGTAAAAGTACAATGTCATTAGGCCTCAAATATTTTGACCCTTAATCAATTGTTATTACACATTTGTAAACCGATTAATCGAGACCATAATAACCGATCAATTATAATTATCTATTAACTGACATCTCATCTACAATTCTGATATAAACCAAACCAACCCATAAACACAGTGGCGGAGACACCCTTTGAACAACGGTGTCGTCCGACACCATTGAATTTTGTGTAGCAAATACAACGTATAATAGGAAAAATTCGAGCGACACCATTGTCTTTTCACAAACGACACCAATGTCTTTTTACAAACGACACCATTGTTTTGTTTTCTTCTAAAAGAATTACATAATAAACAAATTAATATATCAAAAATTAAGCCCGGTTACTTGAATTTAATTAGTATACTTTAAATCATTAAAGGTACATGCTAAATTTTTATTTTCTCTAATCCAGTAAGCGTTATAGACTCATGTCTAATTAGTTTTGTTTCAATTGTTTAACCTAACAGGATGTTTGATGATCATTTGAATGATGCGTGTATTTGTTTGTTATAATTAAAAATAGTTCATTTTTTGCAAGTTGCCGTTGAAAATATTATGAATCGTTTTCAAAACATGAAAATACGTACAGAGCAACTATTAAATGCATTTTTTATATATATTTTAAATGACTTTGTAATTTTATTATATGTTCTTATTCAATGACATTGTACTTTTACTGTGATATTTGCTTTTATTATGTGATTTGACCCGACTAGATCCGAACCGATCCAAAAAGTTCGACTCCGGGTTACTATAAACCGGGGTATCAAAAAAAAAAAAGACACCATAAGAAAAAATTTCTGGCTCCGCCACTGGCCACTGTGTTTATGGGTTGGTTTGGTTTATATCAGAATTGTAGATGAGATGTCAGTTAATAGATAATTATAATTGATCGGTTATTATGGTCTCGATTAATCGGTTTTATAGGTTATAGCGAGTCGGGCTATAATAAGTTAATTGTGAATTTGAGCCTAGCTAAAAGTAGCTCAAAACAATATAATTAGGCCTCAAATATTTTGACCCTTAATCAATTGTTATTACACATTTGTATATATAAGAATATTATATAGCATTAAAAATTACATATAGTTTATGGAAATTGGATTTTAATAAACTCGGGTATTTTTTGCTGGCCAATAGTAATCTCAGTTGAAAATATCTCTGCCAGCAGTCCCACATTTTAGACTATTTTTTTCTCACTGGACATCCTTCAAAAAAATTTCTAGTATCGTTAGTTTTTTAATGACGTTGGTGTTGACTGGGCAATGACGTGGGATTCATAATCCCATCTTTTGTTTGTTTGTCAATGATAATCTCACCATGATCACCGCCGTCACCATTAGCCAGCACCATCAACTATGTAGTAATTATGGTGGTTGATGGTGACAGTGGTGGTGATTGTGGTGGTTGATGGTGATGGTAGTGGTGTTGATCAGTTCTGTTTAAACATAATAGAAAACATGAATAACATACCTGTTACAGCAGATAGGCCAGCAGAGAATCCAGTCAGAGATGCAGCCATTGAGTTTGACATACTTGTCAGGATGATATGGTTCCTCCTTAGGGTGTAAGATTATGATGGTGATGAAACTGAAACAAGGGTTGGTTTCGGTTAGGAGAGAGAGACGAATTGATGTTATTAGGGTTGTGTGAATTGTGTAATTGTCTAACCCTTAAACTCTCTAATAATCTCCTTATATATACACCCAAGAGGAAACCT
Organism: Helianthus tuberosus; assembly: GCA_030545235.1. Classification (NCBI taxonomy): domain Eukaryota; kingdom Viridiplantae; phylum Streptophyta; class Magnoliopsida; order Asterales; family Asteraceae; genus Helianthus; species Helianthus tuberosus. The sequence goes on from CM060354.1 coordinate 178,543,929, forward strand.
AATTAGTTAATAAAGGTAATATGGTCCATCAACAATTACCAACTAATTATTAATAGGTTATTAATATATTTTGATCTATATAATATAAATGATTATAATGGCTACAAGATTAAATATTATAACAATTATATATTTAATCTCACATTCTCCCACTTAGCCGAGTAATCATTTATCATGAGTATTAGATGAGCCTGGCCAGGAGTTAACACTCATTTTAGCCTTAAACCAAGAACTATAGCAGAGAAATACAGTCGTTGAATCGTCATTCGACTCAGGACCCCCCATTAGTCATACTATAGCCTCAATTTAAAACCTAATAGTTACGATCAAAATACGCATAAGCCCTTTAGCGTCTGATTTGTATTTATATTTGTCTATATGTCATTACACCGGCAGAACATATGTTAAAGACATACAAAATCAAACTGAGGAAATTTTATTAATTAAAACATAAGCTAGTACAATATGCAATTAAATAAGGTCTTTAGTAAGTCCCATATTCGATACATGTTCTTCGAAAACTTTAGGTGGGAGACCTTTAGTCATCGGATCCGCAAGCATATCTTTAGTACTAATATACTCAATACAAAGATTATTTTCCTCAACTCATTCACGTACGAACAAATATTTTGTATCGAGATATAAACCAGCTCCAGTCGAACTGTTACTGTTCGAGAAACTAACGACAGCTGAGTTATCACAGTAAAGCTTCAATGGTCTAGAAATGGAATTAACGATTTTGAGTCCAGTGATCAGAATTCTAAGCAACATTCCATGACAGGTTGCGTTGTAAACAGCGATGTTGTCACACCCCAACCGAGGACGGAAACATCGGGGCGCGGCACTAAGCGAAACAGATTGTCCAAGAGTTTCCATAACAACTACGATTACCAATTATTTAAGCATCACGTCCCATACTGATGTGTGCGGTGTGTTATAGGTTTTTAATGTATATTTTAAGCCCTTTTACACTTTTTAATCAAGTTTTAAATTTATAAAACACGATATTTACTAACACTAAACACACATATGGGCAAGTGCACCCATCCTGAGCGTAGTATAGTGTTGGTAAGATACCGAGGTCGTCCAAGGACACAAGAGCTTTTAATACCGGTTTATCCTCAACGTCTAATCAAATCAAAAGTTTGGAAAAAGGTTTTTAAACAAGAAAAATGAAACTAACTAAAATGCTGAAAAATAAAATAAAATAAAAGTAAAAACAGATAGATAAGATGAATCACTTGGATCCGACTCGTGTGTAGTGTAACCTTTGATTATTTCCGCAATTTTGCACTTTTTAAGAGATTATCTTAGTTATTGTAGTAGGCCCCTCTTTTGAAGGTGACGTTACCCTCAACCCAGTAGTTTGAGTCAGCAAGGATACAATCCTAAAGGGTCGGATTATTGAAAGATAATTAATTAAGTTATTAATGCATAATGTGGTAGGCCCCTCTTTTGAAGGTGACGTTACCCTCGGCATAGTAGTCTGAGTCAGCAGGGATACAGTCCTAAGTAGCCGGGTTAAAGTTTTAATAGTAGCTTACATATGAGAGGATCAAAGAGTTTGGACCCCCGCCATCCAATACCGGTGGGTATCGAAGGAGGTCCTACTAAATTTGACTCAGGTCCTTGCAGGATCTATACACTGAACAAGGCAAGACTCTTACCAAACCGTTTCCTTAACCCTCGACCAGGTAGCCAACATACCTCCATATAGACCGTGGAGATATGAATGGTGAAAATCTTTTATTTTATATAGACAGTAAAATAATGCCAAGACACCACGAACAAACGATAAGGAAGAATCACCTTCAACATAAGAAACTAGTTATTAAAGTCATTAATACATAACCAAATAAAAAGTGCGAAAAGATTAAAAATAAAAAGTATTACACTAGACACTTGTCTTCACCAAGTGATGTAAGAGACTTAGGCAAACATGGCCTTTGATTGTCAAGAACTCTTACGATCAATCTTGGATCCCGAGACGACTCACACACTCTATGATGGATGATGGATGATGGTGGATGATGGTGTTGTGATGGTGGTGGGTGGTGGGTGGTGGGTGAAATGTGAGAGAGGTGGTGTGCCAAGGGATGGTTTGAAAATGAGCCAAGCACCCCTATTTATAGCCTGAACAGCAGCTCGGGCACGGCCCCGTGTCCATTGGGCACGGCCCCGTGTCCACCCTTCTTCTCTGTCTTCATTAATTGCAGTTTGTCTGCATTAGTTGACCACGACCCCGTGTGCAGAAGCGTATCTATACTATCAAGATTTCCCCAGATTCTGCGAATCTTAGAGTTGACCATGGCCCCGTGTCCGCTGGGCACGCCCCCGTGGTGGGTGATAGAAGCTTCTACAACTTTGTATTTTCTGCAGACACTTGGGCACGCCCCCGTGCTCATTGAGCACGGGGCGTGTTCAGTCTTCTGTTCTCTTGTTTTTGCTTGGGAAGATGCTGTCGGGGGTCGGGCATGCCACGTTTATTCCTTTTCTTGTATTTATGTTAGATTTAGCTGCCTTTTTGCTTCTTTTGTTCATTTGAGCTCATTTAATCCTGAAAATACAAAAGGAAGACAAGAACACACTTTTTCCAACATTAGTACTAAAAAAGGGTTAGTTTTATGCCACATTTGATGTAATTTATATGTTGCATTTTGCACACGTCACATACCATGACATAACAAGTAGCATAATTATTACAGACCATTCAAAGCCAAATAGTTCTGTTTCGACAACTCAAATATAAATAGTTTGTTTGTTTCTAGACTCTCTCCTACTTGATTCTACAAAAGCAAGAGCACAACATCCTAAGCATTTCAAAAACCTGTCACATACGTTAAAATAGAGGTCAATACACATAGTGTAAAGGTGAGCATACAAGTTTAATAGTAATAGTAGAGTTCGAAATCGTTTACGCATAACCAACATGTAACATGTATAATGCGAAGCTAGTAGGTTATCGACAATGAGATATGCACAGACTAGAGTGCGAGTTGTAGAATACGCAACACATATCACCACCGCGACATGTGAGAGGTAACCTTAACAACCCCTGTCCACGACAGGTGCTGAGTCCAAACAAATAGTACTATCGTTGCTAAGGCGTCAGGCAACAATCACTGTGTTAACATAACATACAAGCATTCGTCGAATAACAAGTAACATGCAATAACGGTCAGCGTATAAATAGTGTTTGCGTTGTGTGATTGATTGTGATTTAGTATAAGTAACGTATGTAACACCCAAAAGTGCGTAAAGCAAAAAGGGATCGAGTATACTCACAGCGATGGAAATGGATTGAAGGGAGAGCTAGAGTTATTAGCCTGAACAGTTAACGATAGCATAAGCAAAGGGCGGTGCGTAAAACAGTGAAAAGTGACCAAGTGTCGAACGGAAATTCGATCGGATGGCGATCCGATTGGATGGTCACTCGATCGGATGTCAATCCGTTCGGATGGCCATCCAATCGGATGTCCATTCGATCGGATTGACATTCGTTTGGTAAGGATGTGTTTATGTATGATGGCTTTGAAGTTTTCATTGTAGCATTTTGAAAATAGAGAAGTATCTCTACCCTTCAGGTCGATCGATCGAACGGTCGTTCGATCGGATAGCGATCCGATTGGCAGGACACTTGCTGAGAACAAGTTCACAGCAGGACGGTCACTCGACCGGATAGCAATCCGATCGGATGGCAATCCGTTAGAACTAACTTATGTATTGAACATGTTGAAAATTGTTTAAGTGTTGAACCTCAAGTGCAATCCGATTGGATTGCGGTTCGATCGGATGGAAATCCGACCGGACGGCAATCCGTCTCGCGTTCTGATCGTTTTGCAACTTAAAGATTTGTTAAGTTTTGAAAGTTATGTGGTTTGTTCGAGATGGTTTGACTACGTATTAAACAACAGAACCTCGTCAAGTCCCAAGTCGTCCGATCGAACATGAATCACCCAAATTCGATCAGTTTACTGGTTCGTGACGGTTGTTCTTGTTTAACCCGAAATCGGTTATCTCCTTGATAGTAACCAGATCTTGAACCAATTCATCATTAAGAAAGAGTAGAAGATCAGAACAAGCTCCGGTTGTACCGGTTTTGAGTGCATTGAGTGTAAAAGAGTTGAAAGAAAGTTGGAAAACATCTTTCAATCCTTTCAACTTTGAAAATGTTTAGATCTATGCAAAATCATTGTTTATTCATGTGGAAATCTTTCAGATCTAAGTTGTTCTTGGTGGAATGAAGCCAAATCTTGAAGTTCATAAGAACTCCATGATGACATCACCCTAGAACACCTCAAATCCATGGATTTCACGGTTAAAAGTTGAGATTCAAAGGTGAAAAAGATGAAGGAGTGTGTGTAGATCATAGAAGTACAAGATTTGAGTTAAAAACTTACAAGAATTGTGAGAAATCAAGAGAAAAGAGGACTTGAGTGCTGCTGGTCGAATGGGAGAACTGTCACATCACAACTGATGTGACAGGAGGGTATTTATAGGGTTTCCAAAAGAGGAAAGTGCACAAGTGTCGGATTGGCCACCGATCGGATGGCAATCCGATCGGATGGCCACTCGATCGGTTGGCCATTCGATCAAGGTGTCCGGTGTGTTGAGTTTTGTCGTTTCGATTCGTGTGTTGAGCGTTACGATGCGATTCGAGTAAGCGATGCGATAGTATCACCCATTAGTCACACAAATAATCTAACTACTATATCTAACATACAATCACTATAATCAACTTGCGTTTAGCGTTTGCGATTAATCACCTCGACATAACATAACATCCACATGTAACACATAATAGCACACACACGTAAAACAATATCCGGAACACATAATTCGGGTTGCGAATGCGAGTGCGATAGCGATTAACGATAAGTCGATTAACGATTAAACATGCGATTAAACCTTGATTATTAATAGATACTCCACATAATACAACTAAAGTAAATAAATAAAAAGATTCGACTACAAGTCATTGACGTACAATCAATAGTTAAACAAGGAGTGACAGATCGCAATTTGCAATCTTTTCTTCCTTTGACTTTGACTTGTATTTTGACTTTCCAAACGCGGGTTGTTACAGCCTCCCCTACTTTAGGAAATTTCGTCCCGAAATTTAAGAAGTAGGCGTAACAAACAGTCGCTGGTACTTCGCCTTCATGTCACTTTCGAGTTCCCAGGTGAACTCGGCACCGCGTTTGCCTTCCCAGCGAACCTTCACAATGGGAATGCGTGAGCGTCTGGGTACCTTGGTTTCTCGTCCCATGATCTCGACAGGCTTTTCCACGAAGTGTAATGTTTCGTCCACTTGTAAATCTTCGAGAGGGACAAGTAATTCCTGGTCGGCCAAGCACTTTCTGAGGTTCGAAACGTGGAAAGTCGGGTAGACATTACTAAGTTCCTCCGGTAGTTCGAGTCTGTAGGCCACATTCCCAATCCTTTCCAGAATCTTAAAGGGTCCAACATATCGAGGCGCGAGCTTTCCTTTCTTGGTTTTGTTAACACTTAATTACCTAATCAGAATCATTTAACTTTTTACAAAACCAAAATAGCTTAACTTGAATGAGCTTCTGATGTATCATTTCTGGCCAAAGCTGATTTAATACATCTATTTATTATTCAAGTATTATAAAAGCTATGTTGAGTATGCATTACAAACGTAAAATGTCTTAATTTCTGGCCAAAGCTAAATTTTAGTTCACATTAAACAGCCTAAAATAATGAGGTTTCGAGTGAGATCTCGTGTCACACCCTGACTTTTGCGGAAGCGTGATTATGGTGTGACTTCTTAATACCATTGCATACAATCATAACAACACTATATGATTAAACCATTAGATGTTCATCCATAAATTAAGTTTGAAAACATTACAACATAATTGTCTGAAACGTAGACTCCAAATTTAAATTACAAACCACAACATGTTTTAAAGAGTTCACGAGGACTCGGCAAATACCTTAAATAAAACCGAGTTTAGAACCATGTATCTCGTCCAGGATTAAGATACATCTCCTAAACCCTAATGACTTCGGATGACATATTTTTATTCATGACGCAGCTTGGAACATGCAAACACCCGCCAAATCCACTTAATTTCCTGAAATACATGGAGTTTGAAAACATCAACAAAAGTTGAGCGAGTTCATATGTTTGTGTATATATATGTATGAAACCTTTTTGAACAGTGTATGTATGTATGTTTGTAAATCCCAGTATGAAAGCAAACAAGGAAACAGATCACCAATGGTTTGCAAGGCTACTGCTATGTGTGACGGCGTAGGAAGGCTCAAACCTAGCAAAGTTGTACCGGGCCTCCGGCTGTAAGACATAGTCACCTCATGGGCCACCCCGGTCCTCATGGGTGTGGGCTCGCTACACCCAAATAGATCTATCACTCATGCCCCTCGGTCCTAACACGAGGATTAATGGTCTTAACTGTGCGCCTACCCATTCACATGATCCACTGTACTTTCCAAGACTAACCATACCAATTGTAATTGTATGTAAACATTTTGCAACATGTATTTCACCCCCAAAGTTAATAAACAAAACAATTTAAAGAAAAGGGGGACATGAACTCACAGTCTTGCGTCTTCGATAAGCGTAACTCAAGTTCCTTCAGCAAACACGACTACCTACAATGTACTAAGGTCTATTAGACGAACGGTTCATGCATTGTCTTTGTATTAATGTATTTGAGTTACGTTTCTTTTATGTTTTCAATATTATTCCAAGTTATAATTACTTGTTAAAATAATAAATATTTTAACTTAAATTATATTTATTACTTTTTGGAATAATCGTTAAACAATATTTTGTAACAATACTTCTCAAGTATTTATACTTGTATTTCCTTCCCAAGGATGGGTATATTTGTACTTGTAATTGTATATTTTTGTCATGTATCGGTGTCGTATTCCGGTGTGGGTTTATACGTGCGAGAATACGTATTTTCTTGTAATCGTTAAGTATTCTTATACTTAATTTTTGTGTTAAACATTCCAGGATATTATTTATAATAAAAATCCACTAATATATATACATTTCCCAAAATATATATATATATATATTTAAGAATTATTACTTAAAAAAATTATTTATAATTTTTCCTTTTGGCAAAAATATTTGTAGTTCCAAAATAATATATTTTCAAGTCTAAATTTAGAAAATATATGTAAACTTATTTTTATCCAAAAATAATGTATTTCAAGTTTATCCAAGAAAATATATATTTTTCCCAAAAACAATATATCTCCTAATAATTCCAAGGAAACATATATATACTTTTATTCACCAAAAAATATATATTTCCTTTTTGTCAAAATATGATATAACTTTGTGACAATCGTAAAAAAAAAAAATCATGTTTTCATTTCTTGTGTCCAAAATATTATTTTCCAAAAATATACTTATAAATGTATTTTCCGGAATATTTTGTAAGTTACGTTCTTCCGTTCGGTTTCCCAAATATTATGTGTAACGTGTGTATTTATTCCTTGAGATTTTTGGTAATATTTTGGATTGTAATTTTCTTGGTATTTTAATATGTTATACAAATAATCACACACATTATGTCTTTAATGTATATATATATTCTAAGTATATATTTATCAATTTTTATTTATAAAAGCCAACCTCCAACATTTGTAGTTTTGTTATAAAAAATTATGGCGAACTTGTATGAAATCATGGTTAAAATATACTTGTAAATACTTGTTTAAAAATATTTTTCTAAGTATTTAATTTTTACAAAAATTTTGCCATAGTTTCCCCTTAAAAATGGAGGTTTCCATGCTTTCAAAGCATATCATTTTCTTTTAAAATCATCATCAATCATCAACAATTCCATCAACACTTACCAAGTGCCAAAATCATGCAATTTATACAACAACATGAACTTGAAGTTTTATAAAAACTTGTAGTAACTTACTATGTTGTTAAGTAAGCCTTGTTACCCTTAAAAATATGGTTATTTGTTTGTAAATCTTATTCTTGTAAAATTTAGTCTTTTACAACTTGTATGATGAATTTTCAAAAATCAATCTTCTTGTATTTTTCTTGTTAACAATGTATTTCTATACTTGATTCACCACTAAAAACATGGTTAGTTTCTTTAAAATCCATGATTATGTAAATCTTGCAAATGAACTTGGTTACTTGAGAAAACTATGTTTAAAATTAATTTTATACAAGACTTCTAACATGCTTCATACTTCATCATACACAAAACCATCTTTATTTTCAAGTTCATGAGAAACATAAAGTATGATCATCTTGGTCTTTCACAAGATCATCACCTTAACTTACTAGATCATGTGTTTAATCACAATCTAGTAGGTTTCTTATGATGTCTTACAACATAAACACAAATAATCAACAATCAAGAAGCAAAACAACACTTATCAACATGTATTCTTATGGTTTTAAGCTTATGTTAAAGTTTTAAGTTCATGGTTCTTGATGTTGTTTGAGATTAACAACTAGTATCTTCTTTTAACCACTTAAACATGATGTAAAATGAAGAGTAGAGTGTGCTTACTACTAGCTCAAGGCTAGGGAAGAACACAAGTTGATGAAGATGATAAATGTGATGGATAAAAGCAAATGAAAGAGATCCTTCAATCTCTAAGAGCTCCAAGCTTACTTGTAGACCTTCTTACACCTTTGTAACACTTGAGATTGGATGATGGAAGCTTGACAATGGTGGTGGTGTTGTGGGTGTTCTCGGCCGATATAACAACCCTAAAGAAAACCGACACCCTCATAAATTTTCCGACACCCTAATATATTTTAAAATATTCCAATATGTCCAAAAATACACCCCATACGTGAAAACGGGCCCCGAATACCTTAAATGTATTTAAAATTAATAAAAAAATGGAGTTTTGGAGTTGAGGCGGGCCGCGTAAGGTATCCCTTAACCTTTACGCGGGCCGCGACAAGGTTAGGGCTGGCACGACCCTGGGCCGCCACGTGGCCCAACACACGTCGAAGCTAGATAGTGACCCGGACAGGCTACGCTGTTGACCAGCGTTGACGTGGGCCGCGTAAGAGCCGGTCTTGTGTTACGCGGGCCGCGAGAGAACCAAACTCAGCACCTATATATAGAATGCTTCGGATCTTCAGTCGAACTCGCTCACAACTATTTTCGTTCTCTCAAATCTGAATTGTAGGCATAATATACGGGTATTATAGCCCCCTAAATAGCGAAGTTTTGCTCCGTTATAAGTATTATAACCCCTGGATACGTATTAGATACGCTGCCCGATTGATCTAGGGTTCCGTAACGGCTGTCGTGGTTCTGCCCGACGTAGTCGTTGGAATGCCGTCTCGGGGAGGGTATTACTAATGTTAAAATGGGTTATTATACTAACGCGTGTGCATTTGTGTAAATTATAGATTGTCACCAGGAAACCCTAAAGGATAATCTAAGACAGCAAAGTGAGTTGATCCGCTTTTTGTAAACCTTTTTGTTAACTGTTTTTACAAAACCTCACTTGATTAATTATATATTAAACAGTTATTGAGTATTTGTAAGAATACAATTATCATGAGTATGTTGGGGTTTTGTATACAAAATCTGTTACCACCTGGTCAAGGAGTAACATTTCCACAAGTCGGGTCTGACAGTACCATGGATGTTAATTGGTATAACTTGGAAACAAATATAATTGCGAGATCGCCCTCAATACTGTACAATGGTTTTTTATTTAAACCTGATTAAACTGGGATTCACTCACCAGTATTTCCCACAGACAAATGTTTTTAAAACGCGTTTCAGGTAACAAATTGTGAAAGCCAAATAGAAGCCAGCTGGACAGCACTGAAGGCTTGGAAAAGTGGCAATAAAGTTACCTACAATAAAATAGATGTTTTTATTAAATAAAATAGGATTTATTCCTATGAAAATTTGTGTATTGCAAACTTGGGCTTTATCCCATGTGTTTAATACTATGAAAATGTGGTATTTTACTCTGATCCAATATTTCCTAACTACGGTCCTGATGAAAAATTCCGCTACCAAATTAGATAATACACGATACCACCGAAACTGGCTCGCGGCCGCCCGTTCCCTGGGATTAGGGATCGGGGGTTGCGACAGAAGGTGGTATCAGAGCTAAGCCACTGATTCAGCCACAGAAGTGTTCTGCTGACATCAAAATTCAACCTGTTAGGAAATAAATTACAGGAATATGTGCATAATTGTATTTCTTGTTATGTGTTATTTGACTATTTGTTAGTTTACAGTATGAGCGACCAAGGACCATCTGACGCGTACCGTCAATTGTCTGGTTCGCCTAGAAGCGAAGGCACCTCCTCTTCTCAGCCTGCCTTCTCAGGGTACTCTGCTGATACGGAAGAAGAAATATTCGTGTTTAAGGCTCAGTCAGAAGAGCCATTTCCTCAGAAAAAGAGGGGATGGTTCAGTAGGGGAGCACACGAGCATAGAAAACGTATGAAAAAGTTACAAGACCAGAGAGCACTAGCAGCAGCTAAGAGAGAGACAGATGCCTATGCCCAAGACATGATCAATAGGGGAATAGCCAACATCCACATCCTAGCAACCACTACAGCCGACCCTAACCTAGAGCAAATGATAGCACCCCAACCCCAACCACCAATTCCTGACCAACCGATTGAAATAGAAAACCCTGAAAATCAAGTAGAAATGCATGATTTTAATCCGGAGGAAATACCTAGGGTACCTGCACCAAACCCCTTAGACCCAAATTACGACCCCTGGTGGGATGACTTTAGGGAGTATGTGCAACGTTACCCGATACACGAAGACATGCCCATGCCAAACATAGGAGCCTACCCAGGTTTGGATCCTTCAGATCCCTATTACCACGATGTATTCATTAGGGAGATTTTAGAGAATCCTTACCAATTCCAGGCACCTACACCTCCATACCAGGAACCCGCACCCCAGATTCCGAACCCAGTCCTAGAACCTGCACCTCCAATGAGTGCAGAAAACGTACAAGAACTTAGGACGTTTGGTGAGAAAATTCTAGAGAGTAGTGAAAGAATGAGACAGGTGGGAGAGCGACTCGTCTGGAAGTATGACGAGCGCAATATGGATTTTTGGATGAATCCCTATCCATGAATGGGATGGTGGAGACGGTAGTAATAGTAATAATAATAAAATAATATATGTGTGTATGTGTATGAAAAAAAACTACGGATGCCTATTACTAGTAGTGTAACTTTAAATTTCAGTCGGTATTGTAATTTTAATTTCAGTACTGGTGTGTGTAATAGATGCACAATATATGAATAGAGTAAGTCGCAATGATCGACGCTTTTGACCAAAATGTGTGTCATGTGATTGGCTATATTAAATATTACTTTGTGATATTAATATGTGGTAAATGTTTAAAATTCAGATGGCCGACGACGGATGTACCAACAAAGGAAATCAAGGAAATCTGAATAACGATAACCAGAGTAACATTAACTTGGTTAATGAGAATCCGAGCATCAATAACAATGGAAATCAAATGAATAATAGTGCTATCCAACACATAGTGGCACAAGGAATTATAGATGCAATGACATTTATTCTTCAAACTGTTAAGGATGCTGATAATAAAAGTAAACATAGCAGTAAGCGACCAACTGAACCAGAAAACAACGTGAACAATGGACCCGTACTTCAAGTGCCCATTCCCAAAAGGAGAAGAACCGTGTCTTACGGTTGTTCTTATATAGAATTCTGGTACTGCAAACCAATAGAATTATCGGGCAATGAAGGACCCATTGCAGCTTTACGCTGGATAGAAAAGACTGAGGCAGTCTTAAAAATAAGCAAGTGTGTTGAAGAAGATAAGATAATGTTTGCTTCTAATCTATTTAAGAACTCAGCCTTAGAATGGTGGAACACTATCCTCCAGTCAAGGGGAAGTGATAGGATTTACAACATGGAATGGGAGGAATTTAAGAATATGGTAGAAAGGAAATTCTACCCTCCCAATGAAAAGGAAAAGATAGCAAATAAGTTTCTGAACCTAAGGATGATCGGGGTAGATAGTAAGGGTTATACTACCACATTCTTTGAATATGCTAGAATAGTACCAACCCTTGTCACACCCCCAAAATCCACTCGCGGAGTATCACCGCTTGGAGGCGTGACTGACCAGGATCAAGCCACCAATCATATTGAACAATGTAAGTAATAAATAAAATTCAATCCAACAATACGAAAGGTGTTCACAACAAAACATAGATAAGTGTTTAGCGGAAGCATAAATGTGAAAACCCAACATAAGTATTAAGTTCGAAATGTTATAATGTTTTTAACATGGCACCCACTGTCCATGTCCCACAACGACCGCGCCTCCCTGTGCAAGCTCCATGAGTACCTATCGACCTGCAAGGCATGTAACAACGAGTCAACAACAAAGTTAAGCGAGTTCACAGTTGTTTGTTCAGTTATTGCGTTTGTTCCAGAAATCGTAAGTTTGTTTCATAAACATGTGTTACCCAGTGTCCTTGTTTCCCATATCTTTACATTGTTTAGTGGGGGCTTCCCATGTTGTATATTACTAGACAAGTTGTATCTATAGGTGTCCTTCCCAATCCGAGGACAGTAATAAGTATGAGAGTACGTAGGTTTTACGTAAGTTCCCTTCCCAATCCGAGGACAGCAGTAAGTAGGAGTTTACGTAGGTTTTACGTAAGTGCCCTTCCCAATCCGAGGACAGTGGTACGTAGCGAGTACGTAGGTTTAGCGCTGGCGTCCTTCCCAATCCGAGGACGGTAGTACGTAGGTTTTACGTAGGTTTTAGTACAGGCGTCCTTCCCAATCCGGGGACGGTGATAAGTAGTCTAGTAGTGTTGAAAGTATGCGTAGTTATTCAATCCCATTCCCAACCCACCGGGAATCCCATGCCTTAGAAGTATGAACTCACCTTGGTTTGCTTGGTATGCTAAACTATGTGCTCACAAGAAATCAATCAAGTCCTATAGTATGCACGTATACTCAATCAGTTCAAGATCGTAAGAGTTCACATGCAAGTCTATGTCACAAAGTGTGCTTAAGCAATCATCATCCAGTAACACATGACAGTTATTTCATGTTCATACAAACATACTTCATGCAACTGAGTTCATAATCAATTCTAACCTGGGTTATCAATTTAACTGGTTTAACATACTTGACAGACTTAATGGAGTTAATAAACTTAACATCGTTTACAACTTAACAGAGTTAACCCCTTAGCAGAGTTAATGACTTAACAGGAATAATAAACTAACAGAGTTGATTAACTACCAGAGTTAATTAACTAACAGAGTTAACATACTAATAGAGTTAATAAACTAACAAAGTTACATACTTAACAGAGTTGCATACATAGCTTAACAGAGTTACTGTGCCAATCACAGCGAAATTATCTTTGGACGAAAACCCCTAGGCGACGAAATCTAAGGGTTTTCGTCTAGTTGATGTATGACGAAAGTGTTTTCGTCTGGTTCCTTGTGTTTTCGTTGGGTGGGGATTTCGTCGGGTAGGGTTTCATCAACACAACAGTTACGCAACATATCAGAATCCCACTAATCATCTAACAGTTACATCACCTACATTATACAGTCATGCGATCATTGTTCAATATTAGCAAATTGTTATGATCATTCAGTAGTCTACATATGCATGCAATAGAACCCTAATCTGCTAATATCTAACATCCTACCATCATAGCAAGATCATCATTACAGGCATAGCACAACTAATCATAACATCAGATTATCATTAACAGCATCCCTAATCATACACTTCAATTAAATCCCCAAACAATATCACATATCAGTCGATCATCTTACATGCACTTCATCCAACACACATAACCGTTTGCAGATAATAAATAACAATCATCCAATATACGTAACAACAATCTGATCACCGAGATGATACTAACCCGTTAAGACAAGAGGCTAGCAATGGTTCCTAGAGAGCTAGAGATTGCCTGCCGTCGGGTTCAAAGGGTAGAGAGAAAGGATGTGAGAGGTGGTTAGGGTTTTTGCCGAATACCGTTCTCGCGTAAAGGCTATAAACAAAACTAAAACAGTTCGTCACTAGGCCAAAGCCCATTCTTGTTTTCGCCGGCCTGCTCTTGACGAAAACACTAAAGTGTTTTCGTCCAAGAGTGTTTTCATGGGTGGGGGTGTTTTCGGCTAGGGGGTGATTTCAGTCATGGCTCCATTTTGTTGTTCTTAATTACACAGACACATTATCAATACAAAACATGTTATTTACACATCAATATATATAAAAACACACTATGATGCACACCAATTATAAATATAAAAACAACACTTGTGAACAGTTATTAAATCAAGTAGAGACCTTGAAAACTCGGGTTGTCACAACCCTTGCATCACCTGAACCAGTATTAATCTCCCGATACATCTAGGGATTAATTGGAGAGATTAGACATGTAGTCAAGGCAGCTCGACCCCAAACCATAGAAGAAGCTGTAGAATTAGCAAACACCTTGACAGATGAGCTAATCCGTACTAGAGAAGAAGACCAGAGGAGAAACCTAACCCAAAGGCTTACTTAAGAATTCCGTTCTAGGAATTTCAATCGTAGGAATATAGGTTCTACCTCTGCACCATACTGTAAGGCCTGCAAGAAGAAGCGTTTGGGAAAATGCTCCACTCACTGCAATTTCTGCAAGGCACCAGGACACAAGGAAGAAGATTGCAGAAGAAAATCCAGTAATGGACTGTGCTTCAACTGTGGAGAAAAATGTCATATCAAGCCGAACTGTCCGAAATTGGCTCCAGCTGCGAACAATAAGAACACTAAAAATGCTAGAGCATTTGTTCTAACTGCCGATGAAGCTAAGATGATTCCGGATGTTATAGCCGGTACGTTTTTAGTTAATGATGTTTTTGCTAAAGTATTATTTGACTCTGGTGCAAACCAAAGTTTTATTAATGCTTCGTTTTGCAAACTCCTTAATCAACCATTAACTAAACTCTCACAAGAATGTCTAGTCGAGACAACGAATGGAGAAACGGTTAGGATTTTTGAAATCTTGCAGGAAGCAAGAATAGAATTTTTAAACCAAAAGTATATTGCAAACCTTTACCCAATGAATCTGGCAGGATTTGATGTCGTTTTAGGAATGGGTTGGTTAATAGCCAATAAAGCTAGTATTTTATGTGATCAAAAGTCCATCCAAGTAAATTCACCAAAAGGTGAAAAGATCACAATTAAAGGAGATAAACCATCTAGATCCACTAAATTCATCTCTGTGATGAAAACTGCAAGCTATATAAGAAAAGGATCTATAGTGTATTTGATTTCTATAATCACTAACACTAAAGGAAAGGAATTAAAAGACATTCCAGTAGCGTCTCAGTTTTCAGATGTATTTCCGGAAGAATTACCAGGACTACCACCGGACAGAGAAGTTGAATTCAGAATTCCTCTACTGCCAGGAACAGCACCAATTGCCGAAGCACCTTACCGTTTGGCACCCGCATAAATGCGAGAACTGAAGAAACAATTAGATGAATTACTGGAGAAATGATTCATACAGCCAAGTTCATCGCCGTGGGGGGCACCAATTTTATTCGTTAAAAAGAAGGACGGATCAATGCGTATGTGCATTGACTACCGTGAATTAAACAAGGTCACAATTAAGAATCGGTATCCATTACCAAGAATCGATGATCTGTTTGATCAATTGCAAGGAGCTCGATTTTTCTCTAAAATCGATTTAAGGTCAGGATATCATCAATTAAAGGTACAGGAAGAGGACATTTCTAAAACCGCATTTAGAACAAGGTATGGTCATTATGAATTTACTGTCATGCCATTTGGTTTAACCAATGCCCCAGCTGCATTTATGGACATGATGAACCGAATATGTAAGTCATATTTGGATAAATTCATAATTGTTTTTATTGATGATATTCTCATCTATTCTAAAAGTAAAGAGGAACATGCAAAGCATTTGCACGCACTTTTAAGTCTATTAAGAAAGGAAAAGCTTTATGCAAAATTTTCAAAGTGCGAGTTTTGGTTAGAACAGGTACAGTTTCTTGGACACTTAGTCAATCATGAAGGAATTCACGTAGATCCAACCAAGATCGAGGCGATTACTAAATGGAAAACCCCTGAGTCACCAACTGAAGTTAGAAGTTTCTTAGGATTGGCCGGATATTATAGAAGATTTGTTCAAGATTTCTCTAGAATAGCTATTCCTTTAACTAAGTTAACCTGTAAATCCATTAAGTTTGAATGGGGACCAAAACAAGAAGAAGCATTTAGAATTCTTAAGCAAAGATTAACTAATACACCCATATTAGCATTACCAGAAGGAACTGAAGACTTTGTAGTCTATTGTGACGCTTCTAAGTTAGGTTATTGATGTATGTTGATGCAACGCCAAAAGGTTATAGCATATGCATCTCGACAACTTAAGAATCATCAAGAAAATTATTCAACCCATGATCTAGAATTAGGAGCTATAATTTTTGCCCTTAAAATTTGGAGACATTACCTTTATGGTAGTAAGTTTACCATATTCACAGATCATAAAAGTTTAAGGTATTTTTCGGGCAAAAGGAATTAAATATGAGACAAAGACGCTGGATGGAGATGCTTAGTGATTATGATTGTGATATCCAGTATCATGAAGGAAAAGCAAATGTAGTTGCTGATGCTTTAAGCTGGAAGTATCACGAAAAGCCAAAAAGGGTACGTTCTCTTAAATTAAATCTACAAGTAGATTTAAATGATCAGATAAGAGAAGCACAAGAATCAGTAATCAAGGATGATACTGAAAAATTAAAAGGTATACTAAAGAAATTAGAACAAGGAACAGATGGAATTTGGAGATTCCATAAGAAAACAATGTGGATACCTAAATTAGGAAACCTACGTCATCGTATATTAGAAAAAGCCCATAAATCTAAGTATACAATGCATCCAGGAAATGATAAAATATACCAGGATTTAAGAAAAAATTTCTGGTGGAGAGGAATGAAAAAGGACATAGCAGCCTATGTTTCTAAATGTTTAACCTGTTCTCAAGTTAAAACTGAACATCAGAAACCCTCAGGTTTGTTACAACAGTTAGAAATGCCCGTATGGAAATGGGAATTGATAACAATGGATTTTGTTACTAAATTACCCAAAACAAAGAAAGGAAATGATACAATCTGGGTGATTGTAGATAGGCTAACCAAGTCAGCTCATTTCCTACCAATGAAGGAAACTTTCAGCATGGAACAGTTAACTAAATTATATGTAAATGAAATTGTTTCATTACATGGAATTCCTTTATCAATCATTTCTGACAGGGATAGCCGTTTTACCTCTCATTTTTGGTCAAGTTTCCAAAAGGCAATGGGAACCAAGCTAAATCTAAGCACAGCTTATCATCCTCAAACAGACGGACAAAGCGAAAGGACAATTCAGACGATGGAAGACATGCTTAGAGCCTGTGTAATCGATTTCGGAGGTAATTGGGACGATCACTTACCTTTAATAGAATTTTCTTATAATAATAGTTATCACACAAGTATCAATGCTGCACCATTCAAAGCACTTTATGGACGAAAGTGCCGAACCCCAGTCTGTTGGGCAGAAATTGGGGAGAAGCAACTATCTGGACCTGAGATAGTACAAGAAACAATCGACAAGATCATTCAAGTCAAGGAACGACTGGAAACAGCACGTAATCGACAGAAGAGCTACGCTGATAACAGACGTAAGCCATTGGAATTTCAAGTAGGAGATAAGGTATTGTTAAAAGTCTCTCGTTGGAAAGGAGTGGTAAGATTCATCAAAAGAGGAAAGCTAAGTCCCAGGTATGTTGGACCTTTTGAGATTATTAGAAGAATAGGACCTGTAGCCTATCAGCTACAACTGCCAGAGGAAATGGCAGGAATACATGATGTATTTCATGTATCAAATCTCAAGAAATGCTTAGCTGACGAATCACTGGTAATACCTCTTAAGGATATAGAGGTAAATGAACAACTCAAATTTGTAGAAAGGCCTCTACAGATTGAAGACATGAAAGTCAAAAACCTTAAGCACAAGAGATTAGTTCTGGTCAAAGTGAAGTGGGACTCCAAAAGAGGACCTGAGTATACATGGGAGCTTGAATCTGAAATGCAAAAGAAATATCCACACTTGTTCCAGTAGATCTCAAGGACGAGCTCTAAAACAAGGTGGGGGGATATAACAACCCTAAAGAAAACCGACACCCTCATAAATTTTCCGACACCCTAATATATTTTAAAATATTCCAATATGTCCAAAAATACACCCCATATGTGAAAACGGGCCCCGAATACCTTAAATATATTTAAAATTAATAAAAAAATGGAGTTTTGGAGTTAAGGCGGGCCGCGTAAGGTATCCCTTAACCTTTATGCGGACCGCGACAAGGTAAGGGCTGGCACGACCCTGGGCCGCCACGTGGCCCAACACACGTCGAAGCTAGATAGTGACCCGGACAGGCTACGCTGTTGACCAGCGTTGACGCGGGCCGCGTAGGACCCGGTCTTGTGTTACGCGGGCCGCGAGAGAACCAAACTCAACACCTATATATAGAATGCTTCGGATCTTCAGTCGAACTCGCTCACAACTATTTTCTTTCTCTCAAATCTGAATTGTAGGCATAATATACGGGTATTATACCCCCTAAATAGCGAAGTTCTGCTCCGTTGTAAGTATTATAACCCCTGGATACGTATTAGATACGCTGCCCGATTGATCTAGGGTTCCGTAACGGCTGTCGTGGTTCTGCCCGACGTAGTCGTTGGAATGCCGTCTCGGGGAGGGTATTACTAATGTTAAAATGGGTTATTATACTAAGGCGTGTGCATTTGTGTAAATTATAGATTGTCACCAGGAAACCCTAAAGGATAATCTAAGACAGCAATGTGACTTGATCCGCTTTTTGTAAACCTTTTTGTTAACTGTTTTTACAAAACCTCACTTGATTAATTATATATTAAACAATTATTGAGTATTTGTAAGAATACAATTATCATGAGTATGTTGGGGTTTTGTATACAAAATTTGTTACCACCTGGTCAAGGAGTAACATTTCCACAAGTCGGGTCTGACAGTACCATGGATGTTAATTGGTATAACTTGGAAACAAATATAATTGCGAGATCGCCCTCAATACTGTACAATGGTTTTTTATTTAAACCTGATTAAACTGGGATTCACTCACCAGTATTTCCCACTGACAAATGTTTTTAAAACGCGTTTCAGGTAACAAATTGTGAAAACCAAATAGAAGCCAGCTAGACAGCACTAAAGGCTTGGAAAAGTGGCAATAAAGTTACCTAAAATAAAATAGATGTTTTTATTAAATAAAATAGGATTTATTCCTATGAAAATGTGTGTATTGCAAACTTGGGTTTTATCCCATGTGTTTAATACTATGAAAATGTGGTATTTTACTTTGATCCAATATTTCCTAACTACGGTCCTGATGAAAAATTCCGCTGCCAAATTAGACAATTCACGATACCACCGAAATTGGCTCGCGGCCGCCCATTCCCGGGGATTAGGGATCGGGGGCTGCGACAGCCGAGACCAAGAGAAGAGAGGGAGAGAAAGATGAAGGTGAAGTGTGATGAAGATGAATGGTGGTTCAAGACTTGTGGGCTATCTTATAATCTTCCAACACTCAAATGTCCAATGGTTTCCATGTCTCAAAAGATCTAACACAATCCAATAAAATAAGCAAGGAAAATCAAGGGTGGGCCACCCCTTGTGACCGTCACCATGGGGGGGGGGGGTATAGGGTTGGGTTGTAATGGATGGTTAAGAGAACTAGTTGAAATCCATGTATAATGGTTAAGTGTTTAGTTATTATATGTTTACATAGTATGTTATGGTGTTCGGGGATCATAACTAGCTTGGAAACATTAAAACAATGCTTCTAGTGTAATTTTGATGTTTCAGGTAGTGTCCGGTTGTTCGGTTAGATACTGATTCGTTAAAGTGCTAAACTATACCATTTAGTGTTCTTTATGTACCCTTTTGTGACACTTTTAATTCCCGACACTTAGGAAAGCATTCAGGACCATTTAGTCATATTTTTGCATGATACAAGCTTGTTAAAATGCTGATTTTTGCTGAATTATGCTGAATTCAGCACTTTGGGTGAGTTTTAGGCACTTTCCGGCACTTAAACTGTCACTTAGGAATGCAGTTTTGTGGTCCTTACTTCCCTACACACCATACTAGTGTAGTACTTAGTCTCTGGCCCATACAGGGTCTCAAAACACTGTCTGTCTATGTACTGAACTTCATCAACATTTTTCTTAGGTATCCGCTAACTGTGCTAACTGTGCTTTGTGAGTCGTTTATGTCAAGTTGGTTTGGATGTAATAATGATATGACATTATGCAATATGTGATGCACATGTAAGTATGATGCAGTAATCAGAAAGTAGTTAATTGTAATTTAGCACAGTCATTAAGCATTAATCAAGATTAATTAATTGTACGGATACCTGGATTTTTGTCAGTTGTCACATTCTCCCCCTGTTAAGAAAATTTCATCCCGAAATTTTAGTTCTGCTACTAGCTGTAGGGGAGTTGGGGAACAAATGCGGGTGTTTTGCTTTCATGCGGTCCTCACGCTCCCAAGTGAACTCTGGGCCGTGTCGCGTGTTCCATCGAACCTTGACGAGTTTAACACTACTCCTACGAGTCTTGTTAACCTTCCAATCAGTAACCTCAACAGGTTCTTCGGTAAAGTGGAGTGTGTCGTCAATGTGAACTTCATCGGCAGGAATGACAACTGTTTCTTGAGTTGGACTCTTTTTCAGATTAGATACATGAAATGTATCGTGAACTCCATTCAGTTCCGCAGGTAGATCCAACTTGTAAGCTACAAGACCAATCCTCTCCAGGATTTTGAACGGTCCAATATATCGTGGGTTTAACTTTCCACGCTTCCCAAAGCGTGCTACCCCTTTCCAAGGTGAGACTTTTAGTAAAACCATATCTCCCACTTCAAACTCCAAAGGTTTCCTTCTTTGGTCCGCATAGCTCTTTTGTCGATCACGAGCCGCCTTGATGCGCTCTCGGATCTGTATAATCTTATCTGTCATTTCTTGAACCAATTCGGGACCAACAAGCTGTCTATCACCCGCATCTGCCCAGCATAACGGTGATCGACACTTGCGTCCGTAGAGAGCTTCAAACGGTGTAGCTTGAATGCTTGCATGGTAGCTGTTGTTATACAAGAACTCAACCAAGGGTAGGTGAGTGTCCCAACTACCACCCAAGTCCATTACGCAAGCTCGCAACATGTCTTCTTGCGTTTGAATCGTTCGTTCGCTCTGGCCATCTGTCTGTGGGTGAAATGCAGTACTCAGATTCAACTGAGAACCAAAAGCTTCTTGGAAGGATTGCCAAATCCTTGACACAAATCTTCCGTCTCTATCGGAAATAATCGAGATAGGCACTCCATGTCGTGCAACTATCTCTCTGAGGTACAGTTCAGCAAGCTTACTAGTGTTATCCTTTTCCCTGATTGGCAGAAAGTGTGCAGATTTTGTCAGACGGTCTACGATTACCCAAATCGTATCATGACCTCTAGGAGTCTTTGGCAACTTTGTTATAAAATCCATTGAAATCAGCTCCCATTTTCACATGGGTATTTCAGGTTGCTGCAGAAGACCTGAAGGCTTCTGATATTCGGCCTTTACCTTGGCATAAGTCAAATATTTGCCAACATACGTTGCAACATCACCTTTCAATCTCGGCCACCAGTAGAAGTCCTTCAAGTCCTGATACATCTTATCTGCTCCGGGATGGATCGAGTACCTTGATTTATGAGCTTCATCGAAAATAACGTCTCTAAGACCACCAAAGAGGGGAACCCAAATTCGTTTCATGAAACACCATGTTCCTTCCTCATTGGGTATCAACTGCTTCTCCATCCCACGGAGATATTCGTCCACGAGATTCTCCTTCTTAAGAGCTTCTCTCTGCGCAGCACGGATGCGTAATGAGAGGTCCGTTTGTATAACCATTTCCAAAGCCCTAACCCTTATGGGCTTGATTCTTTCTTTCCGACTCAAGGCGTCTTCTACGACATTCGCCTTTCCCGGGTGGTACTTGATTTCACAATCATAATCGTTTAACAGCTCAACCCATCATCGTTGTCTCATATTAAGCTCTTTCTGATCAAATATATGATGTAAACTCTTGTGATCAGTAAAGATCGTGCATCGGGTGCCATACAAATAATGTCGCCAGATCTTTAATGCAAACACCACTGCGCCTAATTCCAAATCGTGCGTGGTGTAGTTCTTCTCGTGAACCTTCAACTGGCGCGAAGCATAAGCGACAACCTTCTGTCGCTGCATCAGTACACATCCTAATCCCTGACGCGAGGCGTCACAATTTCGGGTAGGGATAAAATAGGTGCGTCACAAAGCTTGTTCTTCAGCAACTGAAAAGCTTCTTCTTGCTGGTCTCCCCATTCATACTTCTTGTCCTTTTGGGTAAGGGAGGTCAAAGGTTGAGCAATTTTTGAAAAATCCTCAATGAATCGGCGATAATATCCTGCCAAACCTAGGAACTGTCGAATCTCGGTTGGCTTCTTTGGAGTTTCCCAATTCTTGATCGCCTCGATCTTGGTGGGATCCACATGGACTCCATCTTCGTTTACTACATGACCAAGAAATTGAACCTCGCGCAACCAGAACTCGCACTTTGAGAACTTTGCGTACAATTTCTCTTTCTTAAGCAGCTCTAAAATAGCTCTTAGGTGTTGGTCATGCTCTCCCTTCGTCCTTGAATAAATCAAAATATCGTCGATAAACACAATCACGAATTTATCGAGATATGGCTTGCAGACTCTATTCATCAAATCCATAAACACTGCTGGCGCATTTGTCAAACCAAACGGCATTACCAAAAACTCGTAATGTCCATATCGAGTCCTAAAGGTAGTCTTTGGAATGCTCTCTTCTTGAATTCTCAATTGGTGATAACCTGATCGAAGAACGATCTTGGAGTAAAAACTCGAACCTTGTAGTTGATCGAAAAGATCATCAATCCTTGGCAAAGGATACCGATTCTTGATGGTTAACTTGTTTAACTCTCGGTAGTCGATACACATACGAAAACTACCGTCCTTCTTCTTGATGAACAAAATTGGAGCTCCCCAAGGCGAGAAGCTTGGTCTGATAAATCCCTTGTCCAAAACTCTTGAAGTTGCGTTGACAACTCTTGCATCTCGGAAGGCGCAAGTCGATAAGGTGCCTTAGCTAAAGGCGCAGCGCCTGGAAGTAAGTCAATGTGGAATTCGACTTGTCACTGCGACGGTAATCCTGGCAAGTCTTAAGGAAGACTTCAGGATATTCCCTCACAACTGGGATATCTTCCAGCTTTGGCTCAGTGGCTTCCTTGTCCACAACGTGTGCCAAGAAGGCAACACATCCTTTCTGCAAACATCTTCGGGCTTTCAAACAACTGATAATTCTTAGAGGCGTATCATATTTCTCTCCATGCACTACAATCGTTTCTCCATTCGCCATCGGAATGCGAATGATCTTCTCGTGGCATACGATCTCTGCTCGGTTGCTTGACAACTAATCCATTCCGACTACCACGTCAAAGCTTCCCAACTCGACTGGCAGAAGATCAAGCGTAAACTCATGCTCCCCGAGTTCTATTACACAGCCTCTAATGACTTCATTCGCTTCTACTAGCTTTCTGTTAGCTAGTTCTCTCGAGTACGGAATATCTAGCTTACTAGCTACCAACCCAAGTATTTTCTTAAATTCTAAGGATACAATGCTATAATCGGCACCAGTATCAAACAGTGCAGATGCAAAGTGTTGGTTGATAGGGAACGTACCCGTGACTACGTTCGGATCTTGGCGAGCTTCCCTCGCTCCTATGTTAAAGACGCTCCCCTGAGCTTGGTTGATCTTTGGGCAATCTCTCTTGAAATGCCCAACATCTCCACAGTTAAAGCAACCTGGTCCCCAAACTTTTCCATTTCCAATTCCACCCTGGTTGTTGTTTTGGTTGCGGTTTCCACTTTCAGCCTGGTTTCCAAAATTACCACGATTACCATTACCGCCATTTCCTCCTTGATTGCGGTTTCCACACCCATTTCCACTACGGTTGCCGTTTCCATTCCCGTTGCCATTACCTCTCAGACCACCATTACCACGACTGGCACCATACCAGCATGTCTCTTTGGCATGGCCAACTTTTCAGCACGTCTCACACTTTCCAGCTCGGCATCGTCCAGTGTGATGAAACTGACACATATCGCATTTGGGCAAGGTGCCCATATACCCTTTTCCTTTGTTTTCAACACCAGTCTTGACCTCGGCTGGTGGGTTTGCCTCTTTCTTCTTGTTAGCACTGTTGGTACCCTTCTTAAAATTTGAGAACTTCCTTTTGTTCTCTCCTGATGACTTAACGTGAGTCTCCTTCTTCTTTTGGTCAGAAATCGAGAACTTGTTCAACCTGATCGCTTCTTCAGTTAGTGCCATACTCAGATCAATAGCCTCAGTGATCGTTGAAGGCTTTGACGTCGTCACCATGCTCATGATTTGGGGTGCCAATCCCCAAATAAAACGCTCGATTCGCTTGAACTCCGGATCAACCATGTAAGGAACGACGCGAGATAGGTCATGAAATCTCTGTATGTATTCAGCAATCTTCGGACCATCCATCTTGAGATTCCAGAATTCAGTTTCCAATTTATGGATCTCGGCCATTGAACAATATTTCTTGCGCATGAGTTCCTTCATCTCATCCCAAGTCGTGGCATTTGCAGCCTCTTCTCCCAGAGTCTGAACTTGGAGATTCCACCATGATAGAGCTTCGTCTAAGAACAGTCCAGAGATGTAGGTGACCTGGTGCTCCGGTGCACACTTGCTCATTCTTAGCACAGAATCGGTCTTCTCTGTCCATCTAACGAAAGCTACAGCACCCCCGGTGCCGTCGAAATTCAGCGGCTTGCAGTCAAGGAACTGCTTGTAGGTACAGCATGTACAAGCAACATCATTCATAGAAAGCATTAGCGAACGCACATCGAATATCCAATTGTAACGTAATGTGTCTTTAGTGACTTAAACATTACCATGAGGTGGGTTACTTCCTGAGGTACCTCCGCTATGCTCAGAGCGTAAGGCCTCGTATTGTGCTATTGCTCGTGAAATCCGTTCTTGTAGCTCAGCCCCTGATGTGGGCAGCTGGTTGTCTCTTCCAGGAGGCATCTTCTAAAAGAAGATTGTATAGGTCAGGTCTTATGCATATAAGTATGTAGTACGTGTATGTAATAACATTTATCAACGCAAGTAAACACATAACATCACATTCATATCACCAATGTATAATTCAACAATGTATATAATGAGAATATTGCGATTGAGCTTGTATAAATCATCGACCACAAATACAGTTTTACATGTTCTACAAATGTATCGTATCACATCAAAAGGGACTACAGGGTCACACTACCCTTGTCCGAAATGTTTATCAATCTATAGCAGTCATAAAATCAAAATGCGGTCTTTAAAAGGCTTCGTAAGCTAGGCTCAATAGCGACACTCTCATCAAAAGTAAGCTACCTGCATAAAACCAAAAACCGGCTATGCTGATGGTGGAGGAGGAGGTGGAGGAACGAAAAGTAAACTGCGCACATGCACTAATTCCTCCTCAAGAGCATGAACGCGACGCAACAGATAACTAATCTGCTGCTCCATGGTAAGAAATCGAACGTCAAAATCTGGATAAGGCAGAAGAGGAGCAGGTGGAGTCGCAAAAGGTGGCTGACATGAACAAGGTGGAGGACGTGGAGTCCTCTCAAGCTCCATGACTCTACGACACAAGATCTCCTACTGAAGCTGCAATGACAGGAGTAAGTCATCCCACGTGTAACCAATAAAGTGGGAGGGATGGTATGGATCAGAAACTGGCATAGTGTTCGGCGGAAACCATATGAGTGGCTCGCCTGGTGGTGCTGAAGTAAAATGAGTAGCAGGTGTATACTGTGGCATGAAAGGAAATGCGGCTGACACGTGTGGAGCATGGCCAGGTTGCTAGCTAGAGGGTCCTTCCCCTGGATGGGGTGGAGGGATATCCTACAAGAATGTGATCGGCAGGTCAGTGCGGTGAACAACGGATATAATCTGGTGAAATGGGGCAACATCAATAGGTGCATGTGAATGAGGGGGAGTAACAGGCTCAACAAAAGGGGGCATATCATCATCCTCTATCCACCCATTGCTGGTGAACGCATAACGGGGGTCTATCTGATCAGCAAAAGCAGCAGGGTCAGCGGGTGCAGGGATCGGGTCTGGTATAAGTGGTGCAACAACAGGTATGCCAACAGGTACAGGGTCATGGTCAGGCAGAGGATCAGGAGCAGGTATAGGCTCGGGTGCTGGCATCGGCTCAGGAGTAAGTGCCTGCTTAGGATCAGCAGGTATCGGCTCTAGATCAGCGGGTGCATCAAAAGGCTAATCGTCGGGAACAAAGTCAATCTCATGTCCAGGCTCAACATCATGATCAAAGTCGTGTGGAATAACAAGTGCAACAGAGAGGGCCCTGTCAGTATCAGAATCAGTGGGGTAACGCTGCAATCCCAGTGCATGCAAAGTGGAAGAAGACACAGATGTGACAACCCTCACCAAACCAGGTATCCGTACGACTTAATTAATAATTAATTACTGCTTAATTACTGTGCTTACTTGAACTTGTGGATAAACCGCTACTTGAATGCTGATACATGTACTTACTTGCATCATACTTTACTTGCTGTCACTCCATGTTTTGCTTACAGCACCTTTGTGACCACCTTGATGCACCAAAAGCACAGTAGCACAATGAACGGATAACCTATTAAATGTGCTGTCATAACTAGCACCAGGCAGGTACTGCCTCTAAGGCCTGTAAGAGCCTGAGATAGTTTGCTACACTAGTGGTGAGTGTAGTGATATAAGGGTTGTAGAACTGCGTCACTAGGAATGAGATTACAGTGACTGGATGTGCCTAAAACGTACTTTGAGTACAAAATTCAGCACTTTAATTAAAATTCAGCATTTAGCTACCTAATAAAGTGCCAAAACATGAGAAAAATGTTACTAGACACTTTCCAAAGTGTCGGGAATAAGTTGTGTCACTAGAAATATTAATAACGACACTTTAATTACTTATTTAGAATTTTAACGGATTAATATCCAACCGAACAGCCGGACTTAACCCGTGAGTTAAAAATATTGACACTATTTTTCTTTTTTCTGAGCCAGTTAGGGTCCCCGAATACCCTAGCACCCGTTACAAATTACTACACACTAATAATTAATATTAATCATCAACCTAACTAATTAGTCTAACTATATAGTTAGAATTCAACCATGAACCCTCTTTTTTTTGAACGAGCTCGGTTCCCATGTGGGACAAAACCAACATCATTTTGATTATCATATTATCCTTGCTTCATATCAAGGAGACATAAAATCCCCTGGGTAATTAAAATTGAGAAGATTATAAATAACACCAAGTCCCTCATATCTTCCACTAAACCATACATCATAAACTTGATCATTTCTTGCTCCCTCCTTGCTCCTCACGGCCGAAACCAAAGCACCACCCACCATTTTTTTATTTCCATCTTGCAATTTAACATACAACCAAGGGTGAAGGATCACATACGAGGAAGCCCGGTGCTTTCGGATTGCCAAGGACCCCTCTACGTTGCTTTTATCCACTCATTCTTCGACTAGATTCTTCCCTAGCCTCGAGCTAGTAGTAAGTTGCTTGAAACACACTCTCGATCTATTTTAAAGTGGTTAAAATAAGATATGACGGTTAAAACTCGTGAACTTGCAAGATGAAGTGTTAAAAGTCTACTAAAATGTTAAAAATGATGGTTAAAAGCTATGATGTTGTGTAAATCTAGCAAGACTTGTTTTGTGTAACTATTTAGTGCCGATCTATGTTGTGGTAGCTCGGATCATCATCTAACCCGGATTAGTCATGTTCATGAAACATGACATAGAATATGTTAAGAATGAAAAGGGTTAAATGATGAAACTCTACTACACACTAAACTTGAACTTGTGTAAAATCGATTTTTCTTATGAAATGGTGTTCAAAACTAGTAGATCTACGGATCTACAAACGGTATTTTCGAAGGACCAAGTGTCAAAGAAATCATATTTTCTAAAACCGGATCTTACACGAACAAGAATGATTTTTAAACACATAAGTGTGTAGACGCTTGTGTAACACTAAATTTCGACAAAGAACTAGTTTTGTCAAATTTTACAAGAAGTTGTAAAGATGGAATTTCGTTAAAAACGAGACTTTTACGAAACCGGATTGATTTATACAAAAGATCCACTAAAAGTAATGGGATTTACTTCATATTTTTGGATAAACTTCAAGTTCATGTAATTTTTGCGATTTATATATATTTTGACTAGTTGATGCTTTGGATATTGTTTTGGTTGAATGAGAAAATTGTTGATTTGAATCTTAAAAGAAAATGATACGCTTGAAAGCGTGGCCACCTCCAGTTACAGGGGAAACTCTGGCGAATTTTTTCTAAAAACCTAACACTTGGGAATATTTTCACTACAAGTGTTGTAAATCTATTTTTGACTTGTTTTCAAAACGTAAGTTTCGCCACGACTTTATTTACAAAATATCGGAGGTAGGATTTTCACAAAATAAAACCTGAAATATATATATTTAGAATATATGTTTTCATAACAACACTTGTGAATTTCTATGATTATTTTGTGAACTATACAAATATTATTTTTAGGGTAAAAATAATATTACCGAATGATAACGATTCCAAAAATAATACATACGCTTTCATAATTAATAATAAGTTACAACGGTATTATTATTACCACCCGATCTTTGTCCGTAACTTACGCAATTCAGAAAATACCAATGAACGCGTATTTGTCAAGAATATTATTTCGGAAAAATATATGGAATAAAATATAATATTTTTGGGAAAAATGATTATATTTTGGAGTTAGAAAAAAAATATCTTAAGTGAGACTTAATAATGTATTTCGAATTTTACAAACACGCATGTATTAAATCCCCCATCCTTGGGAAGGAGAATAATTACCAAGTATTTACAAAAATATAAACACGAAATAGTTGTCTAACTATTTCCCAAAAACTTAAACCTTAAGCTAAGGCACGGCCGTCCGTCTAATAGATTTAGTACGTGTAGGTCGTCGCACAGCTGCTTGATCAAGAGATATACTTGGTAGAGACGCACCACTGTGAGTTCATGTCCCCCTTTTCTCTTAACTGTTTTCAGTTTTTAACTGCGGGGGTGAAATACATGTTACTATGATTATGAATAATTCTTACATGGTATGGTTAGCGTAAGGAGGGTTATTATTCAGATCATGTGAGTGGGTAGGCGGAAACTTGAGGCCATTAATCCTCAAGGTAGGACCGAGGGACAGGAGCGGTAGATCTACTTGGGTGTAGCGAGCCCAGCCCAGGCCCAAACAGAACGGACCTCGGGGTGACTTTGTGCCCAACGCATAAATCCGCTAGGTTTGAGTCTTCCTACTTGCACTTCACACATATCAATGGCCTTGCAAACCATTGGTGATCTCTTTTTCCTTATTTGCTACATACCAGGGTTTTTATACATACAAAGGTTTATTTACTCACTTACACATGAACTCGCTCAACATTATTGTTGATTTTTCAACTTACATGTATTTTAGGGAATTAAAAGATCTGGCGCAGTATGTTATGTTTTCCCGCTGCGTATGGGTTCCTAGGTCATCCAGGTTTAGGGGATGTGACTTTTACCTGGACGAGTCACAGTCCTTAAACTGCGTCTTATTCATGTTAATGTTTATGTCTTTCAAAACAATGCTTTACGTTATGGTGGTGTAGTTCCAAGACAATGTTATGTTACTTTGGTTTTAAAACTTATTTTAAATGGATGATCTTGCATGGTTTTTATTTCATATAGCTTGTTATGGTTAAGCTATGGTATTAAGAAGTCACACCAAAATAACCACGCTTCCGCAAAGCCAGGGTGTGACAGCTTGGTATCAGAGCTCTGATCATAGCGAACTAGGATTCCTTCTCGAGTCTAGACTATGACCACTAGGGCCCTCACGAAAACATTTTTTACACTGCGTACAACTTAAGTCCAGATCCAAAACTTTTTACAAACAAATGTTGAGCACATTTTATTTGTTAGTTATGGACTCAGACTGGGAGGCTGAGGCTCGGTCTGGGAGGCTGAGGTAGTTGGCTAGTGGGACTAGGGAGTCAGTCTGGGAGGCTGGGAGGCTAGTGGGACTAGGAAGAGCAGTCTGGGAGGCTGGGAGGCTAGTGGGACTAGGAAGAGCAGTCTGAGAGGCTGGGAGAATTTGGTTAGTGGGACTAGGAAGAGCAGTCTGAGAGGCTGGGAGAATTTGGCTAGTGGGACTAGGAAGAGCAGTCTGAGAGGCTGGGAGAATTTGGCTAGTGGGACTAGGAAGAGCAGTCTGAGAGGCTGGGAGAATTTGGCTAGTGGGACTAGGAAAAGCAGTCTGAGAGGCTGGGAGGCTAGTGGGACTAGGAGAATTATTTGATTGCTTATTGGTGACTAATATGTTTATCTGACTATATGATTGATTGTTGTACGTATGTGTGTTTGTGTTACAAAAAGTCATGCCTTCATCAGATACTGGAGAGTCGGACACTACAGATCCCACGACCATAGTATCAGGCGACATAGTTTCATCGGAGCACGAGGTGTACACTTCCGATACGACCAACACAGATGAGGACGACTTTCAGCCCTTTGCACTGCCTGATGTCGTAGCAGAGCCTGCTGATGGCCATCTTGTTGGGGATTTGCCACTCGCGGTGATCCCTGCTCCTGTGCCCCTTGCCGCTTATCCCGTTGTTGATATGCCCCCCCCCCCCCCCCGACGTTGTCTCTGACGACGATGTCGATCTATTAGAGGAGGACCCACTTGAGGGCAAGGCCCTATTCTTGCTGGTGATAGCCTACTGCTTGCTGACGCTCCTGCAGAGGAGGCTCATGCCCATTCACCTGTCCTAGACTCATTTGAGCTCGTGGCGTCCGCATCCTTGCATATACAGGAAGTGCAGCACCACTCACGCGACGCCGACCCGGATATGGCGTCATCAGCTGCACCAGTTCCCGCACACAGCTTTGAGTTTGATCGCGATACTGAGGACGATTCTGTTTTTCCACCTGGTTTTGATCCAGACCATGACATGGAGTTCATACACTTAGACCAGCCCTTGGAGGATTCTGTAGTCCCTGTCGACCCTATGTTTGTTGATCCAGCTGATTTTGAGATGGAGTTTGTTGATCCGGAGCCGGCTGTGGCCCCTGAGCCAGGCATTGCTCCTGACCCCGCATTGGAGCATGACCCTGTTCATGCCGATGCACCTGCTGTTGCTCCTTGATTGATCATCTACTTGGACGAGAGAAAATTGGGGTAACTGTGCAAGACAATTTATTATTACGGGGGCCCACGTAATAACGACTTGTAGTGCACAGAAATCCTGGTGGACTCTGCGGGTCAAGCTAATGAAAACCAATGTAGCAGGAAATAATTGAAACACGAATGACCAAGGCGATGTAGCCTCGAGTTCATTCTATTACATGCAATGAGCCAATTTGGCAAGCCTATGTGAAGGCTCAGAAATTATTTCCTCGCTCATACATTGAGTATATATACGTGAGAAATTAGGTGATTACATGATGGCTTATGGTGCTGTGTATCTCATAGACAATTGAAATGTTGTCTAACCCACTTCATGCCACTTCGACAGAAGAGAATGTCACCCAGACGTGGCACAGACACCAGTATGTTGCCAAGGACAGAAGCCGAGCTGCAAGAACGTATCTCACAGGAAAATGCACGACATAAAGCCCTCCGCTCTAAGCACAGCAATGGCATTACTGGAAATAACCCTCCAACTGGCTGCACCCATGAGCAGTTCCTGAACTGCAAGCCTTTGAAGTTTGACGGAACAGTAGGCGCCATTGCATTTGTTCGTTGGTCCAAAAAGATTGACTCCATTCTAAGAATGAGTAACGGTTCGCCCCAACAGAGTGTTACCTATACCTCGGGGTTATTTTTAGATGACACACTCTCATGATGGAACCTTCAGGTTCAGACCCTTGGCACAGATGCTGCTTATGCACTGAGCTGGGACGAGCTCAAAGAAATGATGGAGAAGAAATACTGTTCCAGGGTCGGAGTCTAGAAGCTTGAGGTGGAGTTCTGGAATTTGAAAATGGACGAACCAAAGATTCCTGAATACGTCCAGCGATCGCACGACTTGTCTAGGGTCGTCCCCTACTTAGTCAAACCGGAGTTCAAAAGGATTGAATGATTCATTTGGGGACTTGCACACCAGATCAGGGGCATGGTTACTACCTCGAAGCCCTCAACCATTACAGAGGCTATCGATATGGGTGATTTATTTATAAAATGAGATGTTATGTGTTGATATTACATACGTACACTTTACTTACTATCACCTGACCAACGTGAACCATCTTTTAGAAGATGCCACGAAAACGCGATCCGCGCATGCTTGCCAACGAGGCAGGACTTCAACAAATCATCGCTGCCGCCATTGCACAGTACGCAGCCTCACAAGGAGGAACTAGCGGAAGTAATTCTAACAATAACGGCAATAACAATCTACCACATGGGTGCACTACAAGCAGTTTCTAGACTGCAAGCCGGTCAACTTTGATGGCACCGGAGGTACTGTCGCTTTTGTTCGTTGGGCCGAGAAGACTGAATCTGTTCTCCGCATGAGCAAATGTGCACCAGGCCAGCAAGTCACCTACATTTCTGGGCTATTTTTGGATGGAGCCCTATCTTGGTGGAATTTGCAAGTGCAGACACTTGGTGAAGCTGCTGCCTACGCACTAACATGGACCGAACTGAAGGAACTAATGCGCAAAAAGTATTGTTCTCGCACTGAAATCCAAAGATTGGAAACTGAGTTCTGGCATTTGAAGATGGAAGGTCCGAAGATCGCGGAATATGTTCAGAGGTTTCACGACCTGTCGCATGTGGTACCCTATATGGTCACTCCAGAATTCAAGCGGATTGAACGCTTCATTTGGGGATTAGCTCCTCAAATCATAAGCATGGTGACCTCCTCCAAGCATGCAACAATTACTGAGGCAATCGATTTGAGCGTGGCTCTCACTGAGGAAGCTATTCGCCTGAATAAGTTCGATGAGATCGAGACAAAGAAAAAAAGAGACTCACGTCGAGTCATCCGGAGGTAACAAACGAAAGTTCTCGAACTTCAAACAAGGCACTAGTGGTGTTGTCAAGAAAGGAGAGCCAAACGCGCCAGCTCAGGTTACAGCTGGTAGTGGAAAGAAAGAAAAGGGATATATGGGCACCCAGCCCAAGTGCAACACCCGCCAGCATCACCATTCTGGCCGTTGTAGTTTGAAAGTGTGTGAAGCGTGTGGGGAACCTGGCCACTTGAAGGATTCTTGTTGGGCCACTGTTGGCCAGGGAGGCCAAGGAGGATTTGGAAACAGAAACAATAACCGGGGTGGAAATGGAAATCGCCCACAAGGAAACAATGGAGGTAATGGGTATCGAGGCAACAATGTGAATCAAGCGGGCGCTGTGAATCATAACCAAAGGAATAACCAAGCTGGAAATGGAGGTGGAAACGGGCAAAGACCTGGATGCTTTAACTGTGGTGATATCGGGCACTTTAAGAGGAACTGCCCAGAGTTGAACCAAGCCCGTGGAAGAGTGTTCAATATCGAAGCGAGGGAAGCGCGCCAGGATCCCAATGTCGTTACTGGTACGTTCCCTGTAAATCAACGCTATGCATCCGTTTTATTTGATACTGGTGCCGACTATAGCTTCGTATCGTTAGAATTTAAGAATATGCTTGGTTTAGCCGCTAGTAAGTTAGATATTCCCTACTCAATCGAATTGGCTAATGGGAAGTTAGTAGAAGCCAAAGAAGTGATCAGAAGTTGTGCAATCGAGTTGGGAGAGCGTGAGTTTACTTTGGATCTACTACCAGTCCAGTTGGGAAGCTTTGACGTGGTAGTAGGGATGGATTGGTTATCAAGCAACAAGGCAGAAATTGTTTGTCACGAAAAGGTCGTTCGTATCCCGACCGAAGATGGCGAAACAATTGTGGTACATGGCGAAAAGCGCGATACGCCGTTAAGAATTATCAGCTGCCTCAAAGCGCGAAAGTGTTTGCAAAAGGGGTGTGCTGCCTTCCTGGCACACATTGTAGACAAGAAAGCTGCAGAACCGAAGATCGAAGACATCCCTGTCGTGAGGGAGTATCCGGAAGTCTTCCCGGAGGACTTGCCTGGACTGCCACCTCAGAGGCAAGTGGAGTTTCTCATCGATTTAGTCCCAGGCGTCGCGCCTGTGGCTAAGGCACCTTATAGACTTGCCCCGTCTGAGATGCAAGAATTGTCGACACAACTTCAAGAGTTGTTAGACAAGGGATTTATCCGACCAAGCTTCTCGCCTTGGGGAGCTCCGGTCCTGTTTGTCAAGAAGAAGGACGGTAGTTTTCGAATGTGCATCGACTACCGGGAGCTGAACAAGCTGACGATCAAGAATAGATATCCTCTGCCAAGAATTGATGATCTGTTTGATCAACTGCAAGGTTCAAGCTTTTACTCAAAGATCGATTTGCGATCTGGATACCATCAGTTAAGGATACAAGAGGAGAGTATCCCGAAGACAGCCTTCAGAACTCGTTATGGACACTACGAGTTCCTTGTTACGCCGTTTGGGTTGACCAACGCACCTGCAGTCTTTATGGATCTGATGAATAGAGTTTGCAAGCCGTACTTGGAAAAGTTCGTGATTGTGTTTATCGACGACATCTTGATTTATTCAAGGACAAAAGCTGAGCACGAACAGCATCTAAGAGCTATTTTGAAGCTGCTGAAGAAAGAACAGCTGTATGCCAAATTCTCTAAGTGCAAATTTTGGCTACGTGAAGTCCAATTTCTTGGACATGTGGTAAATGGAGATGGAATCCATGTGGATCCAACCAAGATCGAAGCGATCAAGAATTGGGAAACGCCAAAGACGCCAACCGAGATTCGACAATTCTTGGGTTTGGCTGGCTACTATCGAAGGTTCATTGAGGACTTTTCGAAGATCGCTCAACCAATGATGCTCCTCACCCAGAAAGATAAGAAGTTTGATTGGGGAATCAAACAGGAAGAAGCGTTTCAGCTGTTGAAGGATAAGCTCTGCAATGTGCCAATTCTAGCACTACCGGAAGGTACTGACAATTTCGTGGTATAATGTGACGCCTCGCATCAAGGTTTGGGTTGCGTGTTGATGCAACGCCAGAAGGTTATTGCTTACGCATCACGTCAGTTGAAGGTACATGAGAAGAGCTATACCACGCACGATTTGGAGCTAGGCGCAGTGATATTTGCTTTAAAGATATGGAGACACTACCTATATGGTACGAAGTGTACAATTTTTACAGATCATAAGAGCCTACAACACATATTCAACCAGAAGGAGTTGAATATGAGACAAAGACGATGGGTTGAGTTGTTAAATGATTACGATTGCGAGATAAAGTATTATCCAGGGAAGGCGAATGTGGTTGCCGACGCCCTAAGTCGAAAAGAGAGGATCAAGCCCATAAGGGTTAGGGCTTTAGAAATGATTATCCAAACCGATCTTTCCTTGCGCATTCGTGCCGCGCAGAAAGAAGCTCTTAAGGAAAGAAATCTTGAAGAAGAATATCTCCGTGGGATGGAGAAGCTATTGGTGCCAAACGAGGAAGGAACGTTATGTTTTGAGAAAAGGATTTGGGTTCCTCTGTTTGGTGGTTTAAGGAAAGTTGTTTTTGATGAAGCTCACAAATCGCGGTACTCTATCCATCCAGGAGCGGATAAGATGTACCAAGATCTCAAGGATTACTATTGGTGGCCTAGGATGAAGGGTGATGTCGCTGTTTATGTGAGCAAATGTTTAACGTGTGCTAAGGTGAAAGCGGAATGCCAGAAGCCTTCAGGACTTCTGCAACAACCTGAGATTCCCAAGTGGAAATGGGAACAAATCTCCATGGATTTTATTACAAAGTTGCCAAGAACGCCAAGAGGTCATGACACTATTTGGGTAATAGTGGACCGATTAACGAAGTCAGCGCACTTTCTGCCAATCAAAGAGAATGATAACACCAGCAAACTGGCAGAAATATACATGCGAGAGATCGTCGCACGTCATGGAGTGCCTCTCTCGATCATCTCTGATAGAGATGGACGTTTCATATCAAGGATTTGGAAATCCTTCCAAGAAGCTTTTGGCTCACAATTAAATCTGAGCAGTGCGTTTCATCCGCAAACTGATGGGCAAAGCGAGCGAACTATTCAGACCTTGGAAGATATGCTGAGAGCATGTGTTATGGATTTGGGCGGTAGCTGGGATAAGCATTTGCCACTGGTCGAATTTTCATACAACAACAGCTACCACACCAGTATTGGAGTCGCGCCATTTGAAGCTCTTTACGGACGCAAGTGTCGATCACCCCTATGTTGGGCTGACGCAGGTGATAGGCAGCTTGTTGGTCCCGAAATCGTCCATGAGACGACAGACAAGATTGCGCAGATTCGAAAACGCATCGAAGCAGCTCGCGACAGACAGAAAGCCTATGCAGATCCAAACTGGAAACATTTGGAATTCCAAGATTGGAGATATGGTTTTATTGAAAGTTTCACCCTGGAAGGGTGTGGCACGCTTTGGAAAGCGTGGGAAGTTGAATCCGCGTTACATTGGCCCTTTCAGAATCCTGCAAAGGATTGGGCTAGTAGCATACAAGCTGGACTTACCTGCTGAACTGAATGGAGTTCACGATACATTTCATGTATCCAACCTGAAGAAAAGTCCAACTCAAGATACCGTTATCATTCCCACCGACGAGATTCATGTTGACGACACGCTCCATTTCGTTGAAGAACCTGTTGAGGTTACGGATTGGAAAGTAAAAAAGACCCGCCGGAGCAGTGTCAAGCTCGTCAAGGTTCGTTGGAATGCCAGACATGGTCCTGAATACACCTGGGAGCGTGAGGACCGGATGAAAGAGAAATACCCCCACTTATTTCGTAAGAACCCTGCATCTACAAGCAGAACTTAAAATTTCGGGATGAAATTTTTCTAACGGGGGGAGAATGTGACAACCCTCACCAAACCAGGTATCCGTAAGACTTAATTAATAATTAATTACTGCTTAATTACTGTGCTTACTTGAACTTGTGGATAAACCGCTACTTGAATGCTGATACATGTACTTACTTGCATCATACTTTACTTGCTGTCACTCCATGTTTTGCTTACAGCACCTTTGTGACCACCTTGATGCACCAAAAGCACAGTAGCACAATGAACGGATAACCTATTAAACGTGCTGTCATAACTAGCACCAGGCAGGTACTGCCTCTAAGGCCTGTAAGAGCCTGAGATAGTTTGCTACACTAGTGGTGAGTGTAGTGATATAAGGGTTGTAGAACTCTACTACACACTAAACTTGAACTTGTGTAAAATCGATTTTTCTTATGAAATGGTGTTCAAAACTAGTAGATCTACGGATCTACAAACGGTATTTTCGAAGGACCAAGTGTCAAAGAAATCATATTTTCTAAAACCGGATCTTACACGAACAAGAATGATTTTTAAACACACAAGTGTGTAGACGCTTGTGTAACACTAAATTTCGACAAAGAACTAGTTTTGTCAAATTTTACAAGAAGTTGTAAAGATGGAATTTCGTTAAAAACGAGACTTTTACGAAACCGGATTGATTTATACAAAAGATCCACTAAAAGTAATGGGATTTACTTCATATTTTTGGATAAACTTCAAGTTCATGTAATTTTTGCGATTTATATATATTTTGACTAGTTGATGCTTTGGATATTGTTTTGGTTGAATGAGAAAATTGTTGATTTGAATCTTAAAAGAAAATGATACGCTTGAAAGCGTGGCCACCTCCAGTTACAGGGGAAACTCTGGCGAAATTTTTCTAAAAACCTAACACTTGGGAATATTTTCACTACAAGTGTTGTAAATCTATTTTTGACTTGTTTTCAAAACGTAAGTTTCGCCACGACTTTATTTACAAAATATCGGAGGTGGGATTTTCACAAAATAAAACCTGAAATATATATATTTAGAATATATGTTTTCATAACAACACTTGTGAATTTCTATGATTATTTTGTGAACTATACAAATATTATTTTTAGGGGAAAAATAATATTACCGAATGATAACGATTCCAAAAATAATACATACGCTTTCATAATTAATAATAAGTTACAACAGTATAATTATTACCACCTGATCTTTATCCGTAACTTACGCAATTCAGAAAATACCAATGAACGCGTATTTGTCAAGAATATTATTTCGGAAAAATATATGGAATAAAATATAATATTTTTGGGAAAAATGATTATATTTTGGAGTTAGAAAAAAAATATATTAAGTGAGACTTAATAATGTATTTCGAATTTTGCGAACACGCATGTATTAAATCCCTCATCCTTGGGAAGGAGAATAATTACCAAGTATTTACAAAAATATAAACACGAAATAGTTGTCTAACTATTTCCCAAAAACTTAAACCTTAAGCTAAGGCACGGCCGTCCGTCTAATAGATTTAGTACGTGTAGGTCGTCGCACAGCTGCTTGATCAAGAGATATACTTGGTAGAGACGCACCACTGTGAGTTCATGTCCCCCTTTTCTCTTAACTGTTTTCAGTTTTTAACTGCGGGGGTGAAATACATGTTACTATGATTACGAATAATTCTTACATGGTATGGTTAGCGTAAGGAGGGTTATTATTCAGATCATGTGAGTGGGTAGGCGGAAACTTGAGGCCATTAATCCTCAAGGTAGGACTGAGGGACAGGAGCGGTAGATCTACTTGGGTGTAGCGAGCCCAGCCCAGGCCCAAACAGAACGGACCTCGGGGTGACTTTGTGCCCAACGCATAAATCCGCTAGGTTTGAGTCTTCCTACTTGCACTTCACACATATCAATGGCCTTGCAAACCATTGGTGATCTCTTTTTCCTTATTTGCTACATACCAGGGTTTTTATACATACAAAGGTTTATTTACTCACTTACACATGAACTCGCTCAACATTATTGTTGATTTTTCAACTTACATGTATTTCAGGGAATTAAAAGATCTGGCGCGGTATGTTATGTTTTCCCGCTGCATATGGGTTCCGAGGTCATCCAGGTTTAGGGGATGTGACTTTTACCTGGACGAGTCATAGTCCTTAAACTGCGTCTTATTCATGTTAATGTTTATATCTTTCAAAACAATGCTTTACGTTATGATGGTGTAGTTCCAAGACAATGTTATGTTACTTTGGTTTTAAAACTTATTTTAAATGGATGATCTTGCATGGTTTTTATTTCATATAGCTTGTTATGGTTAAGCTATGGTATTAAGAAGTCACACCAAAAT
Source organism: Helianthus tuberosus (assembly GCA_030545235.1). Lineage (NCBI taxonomy): Eukaryota > Viridiplantae > Streptophyta > Magnoliopsida > Asterales > Asteraceae > Helianthus > Helianthus tuberosus. The sequence continues at coordinate 178,583,460 of CM060354.1, forward strand.
AACCACGCTTCCGCAAAGCCAGGGTGTGACAACAGACTCAAAAGAATCTGGAGCAGAATGATCAGATGAAACCTCAACGATAGGAATCTCAACAAGTGGAACAACAATGACATCATCAGCTGGAACTCCATCACCCTGGGCAGCATCAGGGGGACCATCAATGAAAACATCGACATCATCATCAGACAAGTCATCAAAAGGCAAATCCTCGAGAGGAAAAGCCGCAAGAGGCAAAGGGGTGAGGATCGGAACCACGGCATGCTCATCATCGGGATGTCCGAGGATGAGATGGTCCTGGTCAGGAATAGGAACAAGAAAGGGATCCTCGTCGGGTAAACCATCAGCATGTAGTACATCGTCGCCAAAATCAGGTAATGCAAAAGGCTGGAAATCATCGTCATCATCCGACATCATCTCCGGGTCACTTTCAGTGTTGGAGGTAAAAATCTCAAGGTCTGGGACAATCTCGTCGTCCGAAACGATAGCCATGGGGTCAACAGTATCTGATAGTCCACTCTCAGATGAGGACATAGTGTCTGTAACAAAACAATCACAACATATGCACATATATCAACAATCATCATTAAGCATGTAAGTAATAACAATGTAAGCACGTATTCTTCCTAGTCTTCCCAGACTACCCACCTAGTCTCTCAGACTAAGCCTCCCAGTCTCTTAGACTGAACTACTTAGTCTCTCAGACTAAACTCCCCAGTCTCGCAGACTGTCCCAACTAGTCTCTCAGACTAACTTCCCAGTCTCTCAGACTGAACTACCCAGTCTCTCAGACTGAACTATAAGCGAAATCTTTGAAATGTGATTTGTGTCTTTTATTTGTAAAAATGTTTGTTTCCTGGATCTGGGCGTTTCGTGTATGCAATAAAAGTATGTTGTGAAAACATTTTCGTGAGAGCCCTAATGATTGTAGTCTAGACTCGAGAAGGAATCCTAGTTCGCTACAATCGAAGCTCTGATACCAAGCTGTCACACCCTGACTTTTGCGGAAGCGTGATTATGGTGTGACTTCTTAATACCGTTGCATACAATCATAACAACACTATATGATTAAACTATTAGATGTTCATACATAAATTAAGTTTGAAAACATCACAACATAATTGTCTGAAACGTAGACTCCAAATTTAAATTACAAACCACAACATGTTTTAAAGAGTTCACGAGGACTCGACAAAGACCTTAAATAAAACCGAGTTTAGAACCATGTATCTCGTCTAGGATTAGGATACATCTCCTAAACCCTAATGACTTCAGATGACATCTTTTTATTCATGACGCAGCTTGGAACATGCAAACACCCGCCAGATCCACTTAATTTCCTGAAATACATGTAGTTTGAAAACATCAACAAAAGTTGAGCGAGTTCATGTGTTTGTGTATATATATGTATGAAACCTTTGTGAACAGTGTATGTATGTATGTATGTTTGTAAATCCCGGTATGAAAGCAAACAAGGAAACAAATCACCAATGGTTTGCAAGGGCACGGGTATGTGTGACGGCGTAGGAAGGCTCAAACCTAGCAAATTTGTACCGGGCCTCCGGCTGTAAGACATAGTCACCTCATGGGCCACCTTGGTCCTTATGGGTGTGGGCTCGCTACACCCAAATAGATCTATCACTCATGCCCCTCGGTCCTAACACGAGGATTAATGATCTTAAGTGTGCGCCTACCCATTCACATGATCTACTGTACTTTCCAAGACTAACCATACCAATTGTAATTGTATGTAAACATTTTGCAACATGTATTTCACCCCCGAAGTTAATAAACAAAACAGTTTAAAGAAAATGGGGACATGAACTCACAGTCTTGCGTCTTCGATAAGCGTAACTCAAGTTCCTTCAGCAAACACGACTACCTACAATGTACTAAGGTCTATTAGACGAACGGGTCATGCCTTGTCTTAGTATTAATGTTTTTGAGTTACGTTTCTTTTCTATTTTCAATAGTATTCCAAGTTATAATTACTTGTTAAAATAATAAATATTTTAACTTAAATTATATTTATTACTTTTTGGAATAATCGTTAAACAATATTTTGTAACAATACTTCTCAAGTATTTATACTTGTATTTCCTTCCCAATGATGGGTATATTTGTACTTGTAATTGTATATTTTTGCCGTGTATCGGTTTCGTATTCCGGTGTGGATTTATACGTGCGAGAATACGTATTTTCTTGTAATCGTTAAGTATTCTTATACTTAATTTTTGTGTTAAACATTCCGGGATATTATTTCTAATAAAAATCCACTAATATATATACATTTCCCAAAATATATATATATTTAAGAATTATTACTTAGAAAAATTATTTATAATTTTTCCTTTTGGCAAAAATATTTGTAGTTCCAAAATAATACATTTTCAAGTCTAAATTTAGAAAATATATGTAAACTTATTTTTATCCAAAAATAATGTATTTCAAGTTTATCCAAGAAAATATATATTTTTCCCAAAAATAATATATCTCCTAATAATTCCAAGGAAACATATATATACTTTTATTCACCAAAAATATATATTTCCTTTTTGTCAAAATATGATATAACTTTGTGACAATCGTAAAAAAAAAATCATGTTTTCATTTCTTGTGTCCAAAATATTATTTTCCAAAAATATACTTATAAATGTATTTAACGGAATATTTTGTAAGTTACGTTCTTCCGTTCGGTTTCCCAAATGTTATGTGTAACGTGTGTATTTATTCCTTGAGATTTTTGGTAATATTTTGGATTGTAATTTTCTTGGTATTTTCATGTGTTATATTATCTTAGGTCCTAAAATAATATAACTATTACACAAAGTATACAAATAATCACACACATTATGTCTTTAATGTATATATATATTCTAAGTATATATTTATCCATTTTTATTTATAAAAACCAACCTCCAACATTTGTATTTTTGTAATAAAAAATTATGGCAAACTTGTATGAAATCATGGTTAAAATATACTTGTAAATACTTGTTTAAAAATATTTTTCTAAGTATTTAATAATTACAAAATTTTTGCCATAGTTTTCCCTTAAAAATGGAGGTTTCCATGCTTTCAAAGCATATCATTTTCTTTTAAAATCATCATCAATCATCAACAATTCCATCAACACTTACCAAGTGCCAAAAGCATGCAATTTATACATCAGCATGAACTTGAACTTTTATAAAAACTTGTAGTAACTTACTATGTTGTTAAGTAAGCATTGTTACCCTTAAAAATATGGTTATTTGTTTGTAAATCTTATTCTTGTAAAATTTAGTCTTTTACAACTTGTATGATGATTTTTCAAAAATCAATCTTCTTGTATTTTTCTTGTTAATAATGTATTTCTATACTTGATTCACCACTAAAAACATGGTTAGTTTCTTTAAAATCCATGATTATGTAAATCTTGCAAATGAACTTGGTTACTTGAGAAAACTATGTTTAAAATTACTTTTATACAAGACTTCTAACATGCTTCATACTTCATCATACACAAAACCATTTTTATTTTCAAGTTCATGAGAAACATAAAGTATGATCATCTTGGTCTTTCACAAGATCATCACCTTAACTTACTAGATCATGTGTTTAATCACAATCTAGTAGGTTTCATATGATGTCTTACATCATAAACACAAATAATCAGTAATCAAGAAGCAAAACAACACTTATCAACATGTATTCTTATGGTTTTAAGCTTATGTTAAAATTTTAAGTTCATGGTTCTTGATGTTCTTTGAGATTAACAACTAGTATCTTCTTTTAACCACTTAAACATGATGTAAAATGAAGAGTAGAGTGTGCTTACTACTAGCTCAAGGCTAGGGAAGAACACAAGTTGATGAAGATGATAAATGTGATTGATAAAAACAAATGAAAGAGGTCCTTCAATCTCCAAGAGCTCCAAGCTTACTTGTAGACCTTCTTACACCGTTGTAACACTTGAGATTGGATGATGGAAGCTTGACAATGGTGGTGGTGTTGTGGGTGTTCTCGGCCGAGACCAAGAGAAGAGAGGGAGAGAAAGATGAAGGTGAAGTGTGATGAAGATGAATGGTGGTTCAAGACTTGTGGGCTATCTTATAATCTTCCAACACTCAAATGTCCAATGGTTTCCATGTCTCAAAAGATCTAACACAATCCAATAAAATAAGCAAGGAAAATCAAGGGTGGGCCACCCTTTGTGACCGTCTCCATGGGGGGGGGGGGGGTATAGGGTTGGGTTGTAATGGATGGTTAAGAGAACTAGTTGAAATCCAAGTATAATGGTTAAGTGTTTAGTTATTATATGTTTACATAGTATGTTATGGTGTTCGGGGATCATAACTTGCTTGGAAACATTAAAACAATGCTTCTAGTGTAATTTTGATGTTTCGGGTAGTGTCCGGTTGTTCGGTTAGATACTGATTCGTTAAAGTGCTAAACTATACCGTTTAGTGTTCTTTATGTACCCTTTTGTGACACTTTTAATTCCCGACACTTAGGAAAGCATTCAGGACCATTTAGTCATATTTTTGCATGATACAAGCTTGTTAAAATGCTGATTTTTGCTGAATTATGCTGAATTCAGCACTTTGGGTGAGTTTTAGGCACTTTCCGGCACTTAAACTATCACTTAGGAATGCAGTTTTGTGGTCCTTATGTTGGTGCACTAAATGTCTGCTGATTACGTCATAATCAAGTCTTGTGTCTAGAATTGTTTGAATGATCACACAATAGGGTTTAATTAGGGTTTGTTTGTGTTAAACTTGAAGATTTCGCTTGAAACATCTTCAAGCGAAATCAACATGTGATGATTTCGCTTCAAGCAATCTCAAGCGAAATCTCAAGTCTATAAATAGGCTGTTGTGTTGTTCATTTGATAGAACTTGGTCATTGTGTGAAACACGAAGTGCTGCCGGATTTGTATCAGAAAACATTGTACAAGCACAAATATCAATCAGAAAAGAAAGATTAAAAGGATTAGAGCTGTTATGAATTTGTTTACGTTGATTCCGCCTTCGTACGCAAAGATGAACTACCTTAACTGACGGTTTAAGGTCGTAGAACGGTCCAACAAGTGTTATCAGAGCTCAGGACGAGGAGTTCATACCATAGCAGCGGATTCTCTTCTTTCTACTCATTTCTTTTTATAATTTTCTGATCTGAACGAGTTCCAACGGTCGAAATGATCTGATTTTCGAGTATATCGTGTGAAACAGAGTTTTAACAAAGCCTACAAAGATTCGGACTAAAATTCAGATTAAAACTTGTTAAAAATGACCTAAAACCTGATTTAGCTTGAAAGTGTTCGAACTTGAAGGAGGATTTCGCTTGAAAACAGTTGAAGCGAAATTGTTTGCTGGATTTCGCTTGAATCTATTGAAAATAGTCTGTTAGATTTCGCTTGAAAAGTTCAAGCGAAATAGGAGTATTGGATTTCGCTTGAACTGATTGATTTTGTATCAGACAATTTCGCTTGAGAGCCCAAGCGAAATAGAAGATTTCGCTTTAATAGTTCAATTTCGCTTGAACTTTCTATACTTGATTGATTTCGCTTGAAGCTGTTTACTCTTCAAGTGATTTCGCTTGAAGCGCTGTTATTTCAAAACGAGTCTTAGTTTGATTTCGTCAACAAACATACTGTTACGTATTCAGTTTGTTTGAACTAATAGCTTGTTTGATTTGTTTGCAGGTGATTTCGAGGTAATTCAAGGACATAAAATCATGGGGAAAAACGACGAACCCATTCCTTGGAAAGATAACCGAATTGAAGAGCAAAAATATAAATACAGAAAAATGATTGCTGAAAACAAAATAATTAGAATATCTCGTATCTTTCTGGAAGCAAGGAGAGCAAATAGATGGGATCCGGACAAAGAGTGTTATCTTGATGAGTATGGAAATATTGCGATCGATGATAGTACGCTTGATATCGAAGCCATAATCCAGCAGTACAAAGAAGAGGATGATTATTGGCAAAAGAAATGGTGGGGAGATGAAGAAGAGAAAAAGAAAAAGAAAGAGTTAATAGATGAAATAGAAAGAAAATCGGAAAATATAAGTTTGGATGTGTTTCTTGAAATAATCAAAAGATGTGAAAATGAAACGACAAAGAATGAAGAATCAAAGAAGGGTGAAACTTTAAAATGTGAAGTTGGGTGCTCTAAATGTGATAAAATTGAAGCTGACAATGACAAACTCTTGAAGGATTCGGAAAGTTTGACATTGGAAGTCAAAAAGATGAAGGATGAGAAGCAATCTGATGATAAACAGATTTTTGTTTTGCAGGAAAATTGTGAGAAATTGAAGTCACAAAATGACAAACTGTTGAGTAGTTTGGACAGTTTGACATTGGAAATTAATGACTTGAAAGAAAAAGAAAAAGAAAAAGATTTTGGAAAAATCAAAATTGAAAATGAAAACGTTTTTTGGATAAAATTGGAAAATGAAGCGTTAAAAGAAAAAGAAAAAGATTTTCAAAGTCAAATGAAGATTTTAGAAGATGAAAAATCTGCCATTTTTAACAATAATCTTGAAAAACAGATTGAAATAAATTCTCATCTTCAGAAAATCATTCGACTTGAAAATGAAGCTGAAATTGCTCGGAACAAAATTTCTGAGTTAGAGAATAAATTGAAAGGTTTTGTGACTTCGGCACCATATGAGTGTCCAAAACCGATCAATTCAGTTCCAATAAGTGATAATGTCACAAATTTTGACAAAGTCAAAGTCAAAATTGAAGATTGTGATGACAAAGCTGATGATGAAATAGAAAAAGAAACGAAAAGAAAAATATTTTTAGATTTACAAGAAAAATTTAAAAATACTGTTTTGCAATCTACTGAAACAGGTGAATGTTCTAAACAAAAACCTGTTAAGAAGAGTGTAGAATAGAAACAAAAAGAAAAAAATTTGAAAAATCCTAAAAATGAAAATAAAAGCTCATCAGATAAGTCATCCAATCATTTCGAAAAATCACAAAAATCTAAAAATGAAAACTCACAAAATGTTGGTAATAAGTGGTGCAGGTTTGACCACAGTGCTCAAAAGCCAAATCCAGTTTACAAGAGAAGATGGGATGAAGATTATTCAAGGAAAAATCATTACAATGATAGAAAACAAAGAAATGGTGATTACCACAAGGCAAATAAATGCTTTGATCTAAGTGTGTGGTATGAAGACGGTGTTTGGTGTGAAAGTGGTGAATGGTACGATAACAGAGTGTGTTACACCTGTGGTGTAAGAGGACACATTGCTGTTAACTGCCAGAATTGGAGTTATGAGACAAGAAGATGCTATAATTGTCAAATCAGATGTCATATTGCCAGAGATTGTCCAAGGAGATCAATGGGAAGATCGAGGGTTGAATCTCAAAGAATGGCAAAGAAGCCAGTCAATGTCAAGTCCCATGAACAGAAGGTTCTAAAATCTAAAGTTCAGGATCAGAAAATTCCAGAAAAGAAAGTTAAACTTTCACAGGGGCAGAAAGACAGACTACGAAAGAAAAGGAAGAAGGCGAGAGAGTATCTCGAGAAAATTTTGTCTTCGGGTTCACCAGACAGATTGAATAAAAGTTCTGATGAATCAATTCACTCGACTGCAAAGCCAAGTAAATTGAATTCTTCAGATGCAAATCTGAGGACAAAAGAAGAAAAGAAGAAGAAGAAAATGGTTGGCGATGAATCTGATGTGTCAAAGTCAGACAAGCCACCATCAGGCAATGAATCTGACAGGTCAAAGTCAGACAAGCCATGTTCAGGCAATGATTCTGGTTTGTCAAAACCAGAAGAGCCATCTGTTGAGGTAAAAACTGTCACACCCAAGGCTGGTCAGGCTTGGGTGAATCTTTTCAAATAGAAAAACCTGACTTGCCGGAGCTTCCAGATTGGTAAGCGTGAAGCAGGTATCGGCATCATTCTTGAGAAATTCACAGGTTGGTAACTGTGATATTTCGATTTACAAGTGGTAAATCAGGGACATTAAGTTGTACTTGATTTTCTACTAGTGTTTGTTGTTGACAAGGGTCTTAATTGTTAATTTTTTAAAATGGTTGAAAAAGAACAATGTGATGAAACCCCGAGTTTGTGAAATGACACCCAAAACTAATTTTCCGGAAAAACCATTTGATTAAAACAAACTTAAGTGTTTTGAAATCTTAATGGGAAAATAGTTTGTTGTCAGGGGGAGTTCTGATTGTTTATGCCAAGTGAATGGCGAATTGAAGCGATTTGATATCAGTTTGTCACGTTTCATGTATAGTTTGTTTTCAAATTTTCTCAGAAAATCAAAATTGAAACATATTTTGATTTTAGGGGGAGAAAAATTTTAAAAAAAATTAGAAAATTTGAAAATGTCAAAAACATTGAAAAAAAAATGAGTTTTGTTGAGACAAGAGGAAATGATAGTAAATCAGTGGACTATCACAGCATGCTAAAGAAATGTAAAGTCTAAAAGTGATAAACGGTCTCACTAAAGATGTGACGATAGGCTCAGCTAGACTAGTAGATTTGCGATAACGATACAAACATAAATGAAAAAGCCTAGTTCTAGTGGGAAACATGGTCAAAAGCATAGTACTTGGTTTTGTCCTTCTTGATTGTGTGCCTACTCGGTAATCGCTGAATGTCGAAAGACATAAAAACCGGTCAGTTTGTGAACTTTCACAACTTGCTGAAAAGTCGCTGTGATTTTGTGCATTTTATTTTGCAAAGATTTAAACTTGTTTTATTTCTTTATTTTGTTTAAGCATCGGACATCCTCTGCGTATACGTGAGTATCGACCTGGATGTTGTTGCCTAAACGTTCTGCTTTATTCTCTTTGGTGTTTCGTTTAAGCTTTGGATCACCTCTGCGTATACGGGAGTATCGACCTGGTGGTTAAAGCCTAAATGACTTCAACTTGTTTTATTTTTCTTATTTTGTTTAAACATTGGACTTTCTCTGCGTATACGGAAGTATCGACCTGATTGTTAATGTTTAAACATTCTGCGTTGTTTTCGCACATATCACAGTTGATGAAAGTTTAAAGGCATTACTTGAGTTAGTGTATTACATGATGAGGGGATATGCTGAGATTGTGGGGTCCATAAGAATTTTAGTGCTATCTAAATATACCTAAACGTATCGGTAAGCATTTCGAAAGTTTTTAGATTGAGTTTAAGAGGACAATTATATCGTCAATCAAGGTGAATCGTTTAGAGCTTAAAATGTCAAAAGCTTAATGGTGCTAGTGATTTGTTTCATGAACTGATATGATCCTCTTACACAAACTCACAAAAATATTGTATGTATGTATATATTTCTTTACTGCATTTCTTTAAAATCAAAAATCCAAAAATATTGTGTTTAGTTTTAAAGTTTTGAAAAATACAAAAAGATTTTCGACGACTGATGTTGAAGAGCTGATTTTCAAAATTCAAAGTGCTAAACTTGATGAATTGGGTTGGGAGAGTTTGTTGAAAACTTTGAATGGTCTATACAAATGTTTTTGAAAGATTGAGGGGTTAGTTAATCAAGGTTATTTATTTGAACTTGATGTAGCTATACAGATTGTTGAATTGATGATTTCTACCAGTAAGTTTGTTAAATTCAATTGATATAAATTTGTGAAACTTATGGTGAGGTAGAGGATGTGCAGGGTAACAGGTTTTGGACTTCATCGTTCTCATGGGAGTTAATTATCAAAGATTGAACCAGATATCTCAAATTCTAGCATATTGAGAGGGGGAGACTGTGAAAGAGTAAGTCTGGATCAACGGTCAAAGGGAAGATTGAAGATAAAGATTGAAGAAAGTTTTTACAATGTTTGAAGATTGTTAAAGGCAAAGACTTGAAGCCAAAGACTTCATCAACATCCAAGGGGGAGTCTGTTGGTGCACTAAATGTCTGCTGATTACGTCATAATCAAGTCTTGTGTCTAGAATTGTTTGAATGATCACACAATAGGGTTTAATTAGGGTTTGTTTGTGTTAAACTTGAAGATTTCGCTTGAAACAGCTTCAAGCGAAATCAACATGTGATGATTTCGCTTCAAGCAATCTCAAGCGAAATCTCAAGTCTATAAATAGGCTGTTGTGTTGTTCATTTGATAGAACTTGGTCATTGTGTGAAACACGAAGTGCTGCCGGATTTGTATCAGAAAACATTGTACAAGCACAAATATCAATCAGAAAAGAAAGATTAAAAGGATTAGAGCTGTTATGACTTTGTTTACGTTGATTCCGCCTTCGTACGCAAAGATGAACTACCTTAACTGACGGTTTAAGGTCGTAGAACGGTCCAACACCTTACTTCCCTACACACCATACTAGTGTAGTACTTAGTCTCTGGCCCATACTGGGTCTCAAAACACTGTCTGTCTATGTACTGAACTTCGTCAGCATTTTTCTGAGGTATCCGCTAACTGTGTTAACTGTGCTTTGTGCATCGTTTATGTCAATTTGGTTTGCATGCAATAATGATATGAAATTATGCAATATGTGATGCACATGTAAGTATGATGCAGTAATCAGAAAGTAGTTAATTGTAATTCAGCACAGTCATTAAGCATTAATCATGATTAATTAATTGTACGGATACCTGGATTTTTGTCAGTTGTTACATCTCGAGTGGGGTCTCGAGTCAGGTCGCGACTGAGTTATGAGATCTCGAGTCAGTTATGAGGTCTCGAGTCGCAACCTTGGTCTCGAGTCACAACCTTGGTCTCGAGTTGTAGCCTTATGGTCTCGAGTCACAACCTTATGGTCTCGAGTTGTGAAGATTTAAAACCCTTAGTCGAAACCTCAGTGGTCTCGAGTCGAAACCGTTGTCTCGAGTTGTAAAGATTTGAGAATCCTTATGATTTCGAGTCGAGACCTTGTGGTCTCGAGTCGAGATCTTGGTCTCGGGTCGTTAAAAATTGATCTCGAAACTCCTGTTAGCAGCTGTTGTTGTGAAAATAACTGAAAGCTCGAAATTTTAGGGATTGTGGGATAATGTTTCCTGTTTTATTGTTGATCTAAACTTATCAAAAGATTTTGAAAATTATAACTTGTTATCTATTAACAGTTTTCGGAGTTTTAGAAGATAAAATTCAGATCAAAAACAGTAAAACATCCACTAATCCAAATCATATTCCAAAACTTAAGTAATTTTTGAGTTTTCTTAGAACAAGTGATGAACCCTAAAAATAAAACATAATTCTGGAAACCCGAAACCTGAATTTTAATGGTTTTGTAATGGATTTCGGAACAGTAAGTTTTACCCGTTATGATTTCGAGTCAATTATTAAAATTCTTTTCCGAAAACAGTGATTCGGGACATTGTTAAAGGACTCGAAACCGGCTATTTATAATACTTTCAAAAATTTTGTTTTCCAGATTTCAATCCCAGAATTAACGGATACGAAAACAGAACCGATTTATCAACATATGCTCTGATACCACATGTTGATCAGTTCTGTTTAAACATAATAGAAAACATGAATAACATACCTGTTACAGCAGACAGTCCAGCAGAGAATCCAGTCAGAGATGCAGCCATTGAGTTTGACATACTTGTTAGGATGATTTGGGTCCTCCTTAGGGTGTAAGATTATGAAGGTGGTGAAACCGAAACAAGGGTTGGTTTCGGTTAGGAGAGAGAGACGAATTGATGTTATTAGGGTTGTGTGAATTGTGTAATTGTCTAACCCTTAAACTTTCTAATAATCTCCTTATATATACACCCAAGAGGAAAACTAATTAGTTAATAAGGGTAATATGGTCCATCAACAATTACCAACTAATTATTAATAGGTTATTAATATATTTTGATCTATATAATATAAATGATTATAATGGCTACAAAATTAAATATTATAACAATTATATATTTAATCTCACAAGTGGCTGATGGTGATGGTGGTAATTGTGGTGGCTGATGGTGGTGGGATTATTATTGGCCAACAAGCGAAAGGTGGATTATTAATCCCATGTCATTGCCCAGTCAGTATTCACGTCATTAAAAAGGCAACGACAATAGAGTTTTTTAACGAAGGTCCAGTGAGAAAAAAATAGTCTAAAAGGTGGGACTACTGATAGGAATATTCTTAGGTGAGATTATCATTGGCTAACAAACAAAAGGTGGGACAAATAAAACCTGATTTCCCAATAATCTATGATTTAAAAAAAATACATAGAATCGGTTTAGTTTGTTTTTGGCAGGTATAGAAACCTTGTTAATCATAACTGGCCCACTACTTTTGGTTTTCAAAAGATCACTAAACCGACCCGCTTGTTTTTGGTACGGTTCAATTATAGCAGTTATCGGTTTATTTAGTTATGGGTAATCTATTTTACTCAACATTTTAGGTGTGTATTTGTATATATTTTTTTTCTTTTTTGCATCTCTTCTTTATATTTATATGTATCTCATACAATTTGTTTTACAGAATTTAGATTCATCTATGTGTTTTGTTTTGGGAAATAGGACAATGCCCATCCTCATTTGTGAAAAAGGGCTATGTTTTGGGAGCTTCGACACTAGCTAATACGTTTGGCATGATTCACCATCATAGGATGACTTCAGTTGCATCTCTATGCATGCATGCATGCATACGTTTGGCAAAACCATTACCCTAAGGGTGTGGTCTGACCTAAACCGCTATCCCTATTTATTTTAATTTATTTTTGTTTAAAGAAAGATGAAAAGAAATATTGAAAATGGAAACTAAGACCATGGTTGTCATGGTTTAATCCATGGGAACCATGGTGGATCAGGTAAGGGGTGGTGTAGCTTTCTATTTATGTTTCTACATGGCGAATCATGACCCAACCTTGACCTCCACACCCTTTAGCCTAAGGTAGAGATTATTGTGTCTTTGTATCAAAGCTATTTGTTATTTTCCAAAAGACTTTTATTTTTACTTTTATTTTTATTATTTTCATAATAATCATTGTCTTTTTTATTCTTAGATATAACTTATCTTGCACAATAACAAAACTATAAAATAATAATTCAGTGACTCACATATCTTCTAGATTAATGATTAATAATTAATGGGTTAGACACTTAGACTTGGCTGTGATTTATAAAATTATAAAATTAAATAAACTTTTAAAACATTTAGGAACACAATATTACATTACATTGGCTGTGATTTATAAAATTATAAAATTAAATAAACTTTTAAAACATTTAGGAACACGATATTACATTACATTACACTATATCTTAAAATCAAAAGTCGGTGGCTGTGTCATGTTAAAGCCACCGACCAAAACTAAAATATATACATTACATGATCCACGTTTGGTAAAACAACTCCAAGTGATGTTGTGCTCTCTGTTTTGTAGTAAGGCTTTGCTTTTTATTCTTCCGCAGGTTCAAGTCTTTTTCTCAACACTCTATTGTGATTTTTAATTTATTTCTTCAATTGCTTCTATGTGTTTTTTATCTTTTCACTTTTCCTATATCTTTCTTTATTTGATTATTTTGGTTATTGTCTATTCAATTAATTATTTAACTAAATTACATTCTTTTATAGTTAAATAACAAAAAATCAGCGACATCCTGATATCCTTTCAGGTATATTACGACTTTTATTTACTTTTATTTTGTTGGTTATCTTTCGATCCTTTTAATGTTTAATTCATTTTTAAAGTTTTTTCTCGATCATGTGTCATTAAACTTTTGATCATATTCTGACTTTTATTTAGTTGGTTTATTCTTTGGTTCCTACAATGATTGGTCGTATCGTATCGGTACCTTACCGTTTCGTAATAAACCGAACCAATACCGACCGAGTCCCGCCGCGTCACCCGCCGCAACGCGCGGGCGATGATTCTAGTACAATCTTAAAGGACAAAGTCGGTGGGGTTTCCCACCAGCTTTGCCTCCCTGCCTCCGTGCTTTCATGATTTTGCAATTTTAGTCCCTTGACTTTGTAACCTTCAAAGTTTCATAAAATGACAAATTTAGTCCCTAAACATTCTACTTTGAATTTCCAAAACCACAACCTTATCCTTCAAACTTTGTCACCACCAACCCTCTACTTTGGTGTTCCACAATCACCCCTTGGCTCTTACCTAGTTACGCCACCAACTCCCTTCTTTTACATTTCCACCAACACCCCCTCATCTTTTACACATTTCCCTCACCACCCCTATACTTTTACACTTTGTCTTTTTAGACTTTGCTTTTTTACCCCTTGCACTATTACTCCATTTTTACACCCGCCCAACTTTAAAAAAATTGCAATTGTAACCCCTAGACTACAACTCCTACTTTTGCAAATGTCAGTGCATTGTGTTTTACGAAATATCTTAGGCATTGTGTTTTACACTTTTTTTTGTAATTGTCTTTTACGCACTGCGTTTTACGAATCATGTTTTGTCTTATTATATGTTTCCACCCGTCGCACGCCGCCGTAACGCGCGTTGGACAAAATACTAGTTTTACTTACGCATCTAGTTTTGACACCACGTGTTAGATTATTTAACATGAACATGTAAAATATATAGATACGATGAGTGAGATAAAGTAAATTTCATGAAGATATACCGACATGTCACTCGAAATATTTGTTACAGTATCAAATACAAAGGTTTTAAAAACAATAAGTCTTTCAAAGGGTATCAAATGGACTTTGATTGATCTTATTCAAGCGGTATTGGAATCGTCTTATCGAACTTTACGATGTGAGATTTTAGGTTTTAACTTTTGAATGTATAGGTTGTAGATTTTAGAATTTTTGTTTATTATAATTGTGTCTTTTATTTATCATTGTGTCTTTTCTATATTTGCGTCATTGTGTCTTTTTTTGCGACCCATTGTGTCTTTTTTTCCTTGACATTGTGTCATCTTGTACGATCCATTGTGTTTTTATACATTTCTTATTTTTAACAGCTTTTGTAGAATAAATTAACCCATATAAATGTTAACAAACTTGATAATCATACAGAGGGAAATTATTATATTGAAACACTAGTAATATGAAATCCCAATCCTCTAAAATAATTTATAAAATAGTTTATAGAACCATTTTATGCTACCCGCCTTATAAATTGATATTGATATATTATTATATATGAAGATTGAAGAAAATAATATAAGTAATTTTTGAAATAAAGATTCCAGAAAAGGTAATGTTTTTAGAAGACAAGGAAAATAAAAAAGAGAAGATAATGTTTTTTATTGCAAGGAATTATGATTGCATCTAAACTTTCTTTGACATAAACCAGATAACTCCACTATGTCCTCATCTTGCCAACGACTCCTCTATCACACACACTTTAAAACAAAAATAATTGTTGTCGGGATAACTGGATTATTATATTTATATACATGTATATGTGGTTTGGTTTCTATATACTAATTCTAGTGTATTTAAATTTCAGGATGATATACTTGTATATTCAGAGCCAGAGAGTATTTGTGTGTTTAAAAATGGCCCAAACCATCTACACACTTGGTGTGTAGATAGTCACCCCAAAAAGGTATTTTTTGTCCTTATGTGCACATCCTGCAGTGTCGAACTGTGGCCAAAACGCGGCGTTTTGGTCCGGTTAACCAGACAAAGACTGACGGGTGTCTGACGGGTCTGTTGACCGGACCAAAACGCCGAGCTTTGGCCGCGTTTTGGTCCTGTCAACTAGACCGGGTGTCAGTCTTTTGTCTGGTTGACAGGACCAAAACGCGGCCAAAGCTCGGCGTTTTGGTCCGGTCAACAGACCCGTCAGTCTTTGTTAGGTTAACCGGACCAAAACGCCGCGTTTTGACCACAGTTCGACACTGCAGGGTGTGCATATAAAGACAAAAAAAATCTTTTAAGGTGTGTAGACAGGCAAATGGGTGTGCCAATAGGTACACCCTTAAAAATAAGGGCCTTATGCCTACTATTGTAATCACACAATACATTTAAAATGTAAGAAGATTTGTTTTAAATTAATTTTAGGCTGGAGGGTATGGGTTGCTATCACCCATCCACCTCAAGGCTATTGTAGAGAATGAGAAAATAGGAATCCATCCGATACCATGCCAACTATTGAGAAAAAACAATAGAGCCTCCTGGTTGACGTGACGCATACATGACACAATGAAGCTCCTCACCTAGGGATGGCAATGGGTCGGGTTTGGGACGAGTTTTGGTAATCCCAAACCCAAACCCGATTAGATATGCTTGTCCCAAACCTGTCCCAAAACCCGTCGGATTTCTAGCGGGTAAATACCCATCAGGTATCGGGTATACCTGCGGGTTTCGGGTAACCCATTAATTTTAAAAAGTTTACCCGTTTGGTATACCCGACCCAAAACCCATCGGGTAACTACTTACATTTAATATTATCACTAAACAAATATATCAAATAAGTATAATGTATATGGGATAAAATACATATGTGTATAGAAAAAAGGATTTATTATATATTAACATTTTTAAAAATATACAAGAAATTATATCGGATATACAATCGGGTAAACGGGTTTACTTTATCGGGTAATTGGGTCAAGTAAACGGGTATATCACAAATCCCAAACCCATCCCAAACCTGCGAAAAAAATAAAAACTAGTCCAAAACCCGACGAACCGACCTCAAACCCATCCCAAATATATCGCGTTTCGGATTTACCCATCGGGTATGGGTTCGATTACCATCCCTATCCTCACCATACCTTGATGCCTTAAAAATTGATTTATTTTGGCTTGAATTGTGATATTTGATTTATATTATTTATTTATTCTGTTTATTCTTTTTGGAAAAACGTGTTAGATAAAAATAGTTATAAGGGTGTAAGGGGTGCTCACCTAAGAGGTGAGTCCCCTCTCTTACGCCAAACCAATCCTCGTGTGCCACGTCAACTCCCCTCTTAAACTCCCCTAACACCCTAAATTGATGGCGGCACTCCCCTCTTAGGTGACTTGGTTTTTTATTAAAAAAAAAGAAAGAAAATCCTTCATTGGTCCACTCATCCTCTCTCCTCCCTCTCTCCTCCCCCTCTCTTCGGTGAATCCCCACCGATTTCATTCACCTAAACCACTCACCTAAGTGATGGCGGCGGTGTTCCCCTTAGGTGAATGGGGTCACCGAATGGACTCCCCGCTTACGCCCCTTACACCCTAAGAATAAGTCAAGTGATGTGCACCTGAAGTGGTCATAAAAATGACACGGTGGCTTCTATTTAAAAAAAGAGTAAATTACAAGTTTTGTCCTTTATGTTTGTCCCAAATTTCAGGCGCTGTCCTTTACCTTCAAAATTGATGAGTATTGTCCTTAATGTTTTTCAAAATCTTGCACGTTATGTCCTTTAGGGCAAACCCAGTTAATTGTTTTTGTTAAATCTGATCATGTGCAAGGCACATGAGGTCATTCTTGTCATTTCACCTTTAAAGGGACTAATGTGCAAATAATTAATATTCAAGGACTATTTTATAAAAAAATATAAACAACTGAAATCACTCTTTCTCTCTTCTCTCTCTCTAAACTCACTCTCACCTCTTTTTCCCACTTTCTTGTCAGTTGACTGCAACCACAATACACAACACCTAATCATCACTCCATTGTCTACAAACCATCGCCTCCACCCTGCACCGCCTACAGACACCACCTACAACCACCGCCTCCACCCTTCAACGCCTACGACTACCACCTCCACCACTTCCACCTTCCACCCTTCATCGCCTACAACTACCGCCTCTAACCACCGCATCTTCATCACCGGTTCAAGCTCTTCATCACCGGACACATGAGGCACGTGCCAGTTCACGAACATGTTTTCGGAGCTGCACAGGAAAAATGTATCTGGGTGGTCGGAGAGGATGTGGCTGGCCGTAATTGGTTGCCAGAATTCTTGTAGTTTTCCGTCAACAGAGTGGATTACCTTAGTTGTTGATGATTGGTTCTTATTGTTGATTTGTAATGTTGCTCTGTTTTTTGGATAATGAATTGATATGTGCCCATGTGGTGCAAGAAAGTCAATGGGCAACAGATAAAACACTTTTGAAACTTTCATTGCTAATAACTATTATTTGGAATTTGGTGATTTTAGAATATGGGAATTTGGAATTTGTACGCAAATGGGGCATTAGAAATTTGATGATTTTAAAATTTGGGAATTAGGGTCTTAATGATTTATTAAAAGGGGGGGGGGGGGTTGTTTGTTCAGATGATTTGGGGATTTTTTTGTTTGTTCAGATGATTTGGGGATTTTTTTGGTTGTTCAGAGATTTGGGGATTTTTTTTTGTTGAATCATGTTATACTTCTCATCAGATGTAAGAAGGCTGGTCGTGTTTTTAGAGAGAGAATGATATAGAGAGAGAGGTGAGGGAGAATGACTGGTTGTGGGGGCGATGTAGAGTGGCGGTGGAGGACCTGGAGGTGGCGGTGGAAGAAGGTGGTGGTGGTGGAAGGAGGTGGTGGTGGAAGGAGATGGTGGAAGTGGTAGAGAGAGAGGGAGAGAGAGTTAGATGTTGTAGAGAGAGAAGGTTTTGTTTAGAGAGAGTTGAGTTAATATATATTATTTTTATTTTTTCTTTTAAGATATTTTTTTACATAATAGGGTAAAATGTCAAAAATGACCTCATGTGCCTTGCACATGATTAGATTTAAAAAAAAAATTAACTGGGTTTGCCCTAAAGGACATAACGTGCAAGATTTTGAAACATTAAGGACAAAACTCATAAATTTTGAAGGTAAAGGACAGCGCCTGAAATTTGGGACAAACATAAAGGACAAAACTTGTAATTTACTCTTTAAAAACATATATATATATTTCAAGGTAAATGTCATATCACAATCATCGATAGGTGTATGAGAGCGGGTCATTATTGTTGGGCTTTTCTAATGGCACACCCCCTGTCTATCTACACACATTTTCAATTCAATATGCATCGTATAGGCCTATACGATGCGTATTGAATTAAAGTAAAAAACATGGCAGACTGACAGGTGCAGGTTATGTCTGGTGGCGGGCCTGATACGCATCGTATAGGCCTATACGATGCGTATCAGGCCGTTGTTTTTTTTAATTTGTTTTTTGTTGTGTTGTGTCGAATGCGAACCCGAGAAACGAAAGGGATTTCGAGCAGTTGGTCGATGATATGATTGATAAAGATCTTGACACGATTATTTCCATTTTCAAGTATTATTAAAACCATTCAAGCCAACCAGTCTACAATGTGGTTCCCAATTTGCGGAACATAATCCCAGATTATCTAAAGAAACGCTTTTATCATGTGTCATGTGGTAAACAAATACCAAGGCTGTATACAGATCTCTATTCGGTCATCTTTCCAAGCTTTTACACACGAATATGTGGTTCCCAATTTGCGGAACATAACCCCAGACTGTCTAAAGAAGCGCTTTTATCATGTGTCATATTAGATGTGTTATGGTGAGATTTTTCAAGTTTGCACAGTGGGAGAAAAGACCAGCACCTCTATCCGTATTGTCCTTTAAATTCGCATAAACATATATTCGTTTCATAACCTCCTCCTATAAATCAACCACAACTCACCCGATACGTCTTCTCTGGATTGTAAGATTAAATATATATTATTTTATATTTAATCTAGTAGCCATTATAATCATTTACATTATATAGATCAAAATATATAATAACCTATTAAATAATTAGTTGGTAATTGTTGACGGGCCTAATTATCCTTATTAACTAATTAGGGTTTCCTCTTGGGTGCATATATAAGGAGACTTATGTGGAGGTTTTAGGGTTAGACACATAACCTAATTACTCATAACATCAAATCACCTCCTCTCCTATAGCTGATTACCCTTTATTGGTTTTTCATCATCACCATCATTAGAATGCACCCTAAGGAGGAACCAGATCAAGCTGACAATCATGTCAAACACTATTTCATGTTTTCCATTATGTCTAAACAGAACTGATCAACATGTGGTATCAGAGCATATGTTGATTAATCAGTTCTGTTTTCGTATCCATTATTCTGGGATTGAAATTTGGAAAACATAAATTTTCAAAGTTTAATAAAATTCGAAACTCTGTTCTCGAGTTACTGTTTCGATTCAGTGTTTCGGAATTCATAATAACAGGAATTCTGAACAACTTCATAATCACAATCAGCCGATTTCGAGTCTTGACCGAAATCATTGTTTTCGGAAAAAGAACGGTGACTAGAAATCATAATGGGTAAAATCAACATGTCCGAAATCTGTTATAGAAGCCTTAATTTTCAGATTTCGGGTTCCAGATTTATGTTTTATTTTTTTAGGGTTCATCACTTGTTATAAGAAAACTCGAAAAAATTCCTTAAGTTTTGGAATGAAATCTGGATTAGTGGGTGTTTTTTACTGTTTTGATCTAAATTTTATCTCTTAAAATCTTCGAAAACTGTTAAAAGATATACAATTATAATTTTCGAAATCCTTGATAAGTTTAGATCAACAATAAAACATGAAACACTATCACACTGTAACAATCATCGGTAAAACCAACACTCTCATAATATTTCCGACACCCTATTATATATTAAAATACCCTTATATGTCTTATATTACACCCTGTATGTGAAAACTGAGCCCGAAATAGGTTATAACATATAAAATAAATTAAAAAAATAAAAGTTAAGCTGAGGCGGGCCGCGTAGACCCACCCCAAGCCTTTACGCGGGCGGTATAAAGGTGTAGACCGGATTACGTTGATTCTTTAGTTCATACGGGCCGCGTAAGACCTCGTCTAAGTTGACGCGGGCCGCGATAGATCATGAAACGCGGAGACATCCTGAGCTGACACGTGTCGACATCTTGGCAAGTCTAGTAGCTGACCCAGCTAAGCTACAACGTTGACCAATGTTGACGCGAGCCGCGTAAGAGTCCCTTATCTTTTACGCGGGCCGTGACAGGTCTAGAATCAGGAACTATAAATAGCAGGCATCAGTTTTCGTTTTCCGTCGCTCACAATTCATTCTCAATCTCGAAATTCTGTAGAAGAAACATAATAGTCGGGTATTATACCCCTAATTAGCGAGGTTCTGCTCCGTTGTAAGTATTATAACCCTAGTTTCATAATAGTTACGCTGCCCGATTGATTTAGGGTTCCGTAACAACTGTCGTGGTTCTGCCCGACGTAGTTGTTGGAATGCCGTCTTGGGGAGGGTATTATTAATATGTTCAAAGGGTTATGATACTAACCAATGTACATTTGTATAAATTATAGATTATATCCAGGAAACCCTTACGAAAAGCCTAAGACAGCAATGTGAGTTTATCCTCTTTTTGTTAACATTTTTGGTAATGTTTTACCAAACTTTAAATGTTTTACTATGAAAATTAGCAGTGATTGAGTCTTTGTAGTTCTTCAATTACTGCCGGTATGTTGGGGTTTTGTATACAAAATTTGTACTACTTGCGAGTAGTAAGTCGGGATGACAATACGTTACCATTGGACAATGAGTTAGCCAATGGGTAATATGACCCACAAGTCAGGTCTGATAGTACCAAATGGAGTAATTGTGTAGACATAAACAATGTGATCGTTCTCAATACTGTTCACTGTGACTTTAAACTTGATTAAACTGGGATTCACTCACCAGTATTTCCCGCTGACAAATATTTTTAAAACATGTTTCAGGTAACCCAATGTGACAGCCAATTAGTAAAAGCCAGCTGGAGAGCACTGAAGGCTTGGGAAAATGTGGCTATAAAAGTTACCTAATAAACGATGTTTTAAAATTCAATAAAATAGGGTTTATCCCTATAAATGTATTGTAATAAGAAACTTGGGTTTTACCCATGTGATTATTAATATTAAATAAGGTGGTTTTACTCTGATAAACATTTCCTAACTACGGTCCAGATGTAAATTCCGCTGCAAGATTAAATAACCTGATACCACCGAAACTCTGAGATCGCGTCCGCCTGTTTCCGGGAATCAGGGATCGGGGGTTGCGACAGAAGGTGGTATCAGAGCCTAGCCACTGGTCTGAGCCAAAGAAGTGTTCTGCTGACACTTAAATTCTAAATTTTGTGTTAGGAAATAAATTATGGAAATACATGCATAACTGTATTTATTTGTTATGTGTTATTTGACTATTTGTTAGTTTACAGTATGAGTGATCAAGGACCCTCAGACATGAATCGTCTGTTGTCCGAATCACCTAAGAGTGAAGGTACTTCGTCACAGCCTGCTCTTTCTGGGTATTCTGCTGATCAGGAAGAATGAGTGTTTACCTTTAGAGCACAGTCAGAAGAGCCATTCCCTAATAAGAAACGAGGATGGTTCAGTAAGGAAGCTTTTGCTCGTAGGAATAGAATGCGAAAGTTGCAACAGCAAAGAGTTCTAGCAGCTGCTAAGCGTAGAACAGATGCCCATACACAGGATATGCTTAATAGAAGCCTAGCTAATTTTCATATCCTAGCTACAACTGCTGCTGACCCAAGTCTGGAACAATTATTAGCCCCACAACCACAAAACCCAGATCAACCCATGGAAATAGAAAACCAGGAAAACCAGGTGGAGATGCATGACTTTAACCCAGAAGAAATCCCTAGGGTACCTGCACCAAACCCTCTAGACCCAAATTACGACCCCTGGTGGGATGACAATAGGGACTTTGTGCAACGTTACCCTATCCAGGAATACCCACCCATACAGAACATAGAAGCCTACCCAGGTATGGACCCTTTAGATCCCTATTACCAAGATGATTATATTAGGGAAATCTTAGAAGATCCTTACCGATTTCAGGCACCTACACCCCCATATCAGGAACCCGCACCCCAGATTCCAAACCCAGTCCGAGAACCTGCACCCCCAATGAGTGCAGAAAACGTTCAAGAACTTAGGACTTTTGGGGAGGAAATTTTAGAAAGCAGTGAGAGAATGCGTCAGGTGGGAGAGCGTCTCGTATGGAAATACGATGAGCGCAATATGGATTTTTGGATAAATCCATATCCATGAATGTGAATGGAGGAAATGGTAGTAGTAGTAATAATATAATAAAATAAAATATGTGTGTAGGGATGCATATTACTATTAGTGTGATTCTATTTCTGTTGGTATTGTAATTTTATTTCAGTACTAGTGTGTAATAGACTCATAATAGTATATGAAAAGAGTATAGTCGCAATGATCGATGCTTTTGGCAAAAATGTGTGTCATGTGATTAACTATATTAAGATATTATTTGTGATATTAATATGGGGGTAATTGTTTAAAATTCAGATGGCCGACGAAGGAAATCAAGGAAATCTGAATAATGATAACCAGAGTAACATTAACGTGGTTAATGAGAATCCAAGCATCAATAACAATAACAATCAAGTGGACAATAGTGCTATCCAACACATAGTAGCACAGGGAATTATAGATGCAATGCCTTTTATTCTTCAAACTGTTAAAGATGCTGATAATAAAAGTAAGCATAGCAGTAAGCGACCAAGTGAACCAGAACACAACGTGAACAATGGACCTATACTTCAAATGCCCATTCCCAAAAGAAGAAGAATCGTGCCTTACGGTTGTTCTTATAAGGAATTCTGGTCTTGTAAACCAATGGAATTCTCGGGCCACGAAGGGGCCATTGCAACCTTACGCTGGATAGAAAAGACTGAGGCAGTCTTAAGGATAAGCAAATGTGCTGAAGAAGACAAAATACTATTTGCTTCTAATCTGTTTAAGAATGCAGCACTAGAATGGTGGAACACTATCCTCCAAACAAAAGGAAGTGATAGAACCTATAGTATGGAATGGGAAGAATTTAAGGACAAGGTAGAAAGGAAATTCTGCCCTCCTAATGAAAAGGAACAGATAGCAAACAAATTCCTAAACCTTAGGATGACTGGTGTGGATAGTAAGGGATATACTAAAATATTCTTCGAATATGCTAGAATAGTGCCAACTCTTGTGTAGGATTGAATCGCGACCTGAATGAGTCTTTCGAAAGAGCTCTAGTCCGTTTCAGAGGCGGAAACTAAGAAACGGATGTAAAAACAGCTTGAATATCACTTTAAACGTCTTGTGAATTGAATTAATAGCGATTACAATCACAAGGAATACCGGCAGCACCTCGGTATCAAATCTGAAATCCGTTATAAATGACAAGAACACAAACCTATTTATAGTTTTCCTAATTCCGTTTGAAGCTACACATGGCAGATTCAAACGGACCATTCAAACGAAAATACAAGTATCACTTTCAAACGAAAGTCTCAAACGAAATGACTTTTGTTTTCAAATCTGACACTTATTTCATGTGAACTTGCAATGATGATGTCATCTCTATGATGTCATCATTAAATATGATGACATCAAGCTTGATCAGATCCGCAACGCAACCTAGACTCGATATAAGACGAAGTCGACAGATGTATGCACCAACAGACTCCCCCTCAGATGTTGACGAGTCTTAAGTGTCGAGTCTTTACAATCTTCAGTCTTTATCAGTCTAACATTCTTCTTCAGGATCTTTTTCTTTAACAGACTCCCCCCTCAACTTGTACTGGGATCGTAGTCTGGCTTTCACAGGTTCAGATATTGTAAGCTGACTCACCTGCATATTCTCTACCCAAAACATAAGTTTCATAAAATATAAGATATAACAAATTTAGAAACTTTGCTAATCACTTGAAAACACAACCCTGAATACATCATTTTCAAGTATCAAACAAAATGATTTATCATGTCAATTTCTGATGAACCACTTGAATGAATATCATTTTCATTTCACACATCTTCAAACCCACCTTCCCAAACCTGTTCGTCATGTTCAGCACTTGGAATTTTGAAAATCAGTTCTTCAATATCAGTTGTCGAAAATCTTTTTGGATTTTTTTTTTAAATTTATACTAAAACACACCGAAACTCTTTTTGAATTTTTTAAAAATTTATGCTAAAACACTCCGAAAATCTTTTTGGATTTTGACATAACAGAAATGAAATGCAGTAAAGAAATATTTACATACAATATTTTTGTGAGTTTGTGTAAGAGGATCATATCAGTTTTTGAGACAAATCACCAACACCGTTAAGCTTTAAACATTTTAGGTTCTAAACGATTCACTTAGATTGTCAGTATACTGATCCACTTAAATTTTCACACAAAGTTCAATTGTTTCGAGATACGAGAGTAATGTTTTAAGCACTTAAACTTATTCGCGTGTCCCACCTCAGAATATACTCCCGTATCCAGATCCCAATATTCAGTCTTACAGGTGAGTATACCTAGATGATATCTGTAAGGGGTTAAATTGCGAAACCGTGAGAGCTCAGGTCAGAACTTCCGTTTAGCAGAGAGATGACGGCTCGACTTTTGGTGGGTCCCCTTTAGAGGATCTTTTTTACAACAACATTGATTAGCAATTTTATTGTCTCATCATTTATGCTAAGGGCGGCGCTATATTTCAAGTAAGCAGTAAAGTATTCTCCGGGGACTAGGCCATTGCTTCCGCATTATCAGAAGTCCTGGGATAATACCCCAGATATCACTAAGCATAAAGACCTAGTATCTCAGAAAGAGGGGTCCTTCAAACAAGATTTCGGGGGTTACCCATATATCCGAGAGATGTTACCCACGAATTAAGCAAGTTTGAAATTTAGGTTTATATCTCGTCACATTCTACTAAATGTGCAAAAACCTACTGGCATATCATCAGTGAGACCGTTTATCACATTTAACTTTCCATTTCTTTAGCATGCCGTGATTGTCCACTGATGTACTATCATTTCCTTTTTTTCACAACAAAACTCGTTTTTCATTTTATCTTGTTTTTGACTTTTTCAAATTTTCAAATGTTTTTGGATTTTCTGCAAATTTTTACTCCCCCTAAAATGCAAACACATTTTAGGAAATTTGAAAACAAAATTTGAAACTCTACCTGTACAATTTGTTTTCTTAAAAAAAATGACAACCGATATCAAATCGCTTCAATTCGCCATCCACTTGGCATAAACAATCAGAACTCCCCCTCACAACAAACTATTTTCCCAATGTGATTTAAAAACACTTAAGTTTGTTTTAATCAAATGGTTTTTCCGGAAAATTAGTTTTGTTGATTTTCAAACCACTTGTAGGTTAAGGGATAAACTCATCATTTTGTTCTCTAAAATTCCACATGTAAGTATGGTCCGATCAAGTTCAACTTAATGACCTTGATTAACCATTTGAAGATGAAAACCTTCTTCAACCACTTACAGGTTCACTCACCAACCATTCCATTTGTAAATCAAAATATAACAATATAAAGATATCACCTGTAGATTTACCATACAAACATTTCAAGAATGATGCCGATTCCTGCTCCACTCTTACCAACCTGGGAGCTCCGGCAAGTCCAGATTTTCAGTTAGGAAAAACTTTCCCCCAAGCTGGACCAGCCTTGGGAGATTCTGGTACACTTATCCCACCAACATTTTGATTTGTAAAATTCTTTTGCATCCTTCACTTTTCTGTCAACCATCTTACCAAAAATATGTTTAACTTTTCCATTAAAAGCTTTTTCAACATCAAATTCTTTCTTATCAGCAAAGAATTGATCTGATATCTAAGTTTTACCAACCTTCAACCTCCAATTTTCCTTTGACAACTTAGGAACACTTTCATCGTTTACCTCAGGAACGGAATTATCAACCTTTTTCTCAACAGATGACTCCTCTGATTTTATGGAATCAGATTCATTGTCAGAACTACTATCAGATTTTACAACCCATTTTTGTTTTGTTAAATCGACACGTCTTTTGTAAAATCATTTTTAAGTTTCACCAACTTCCAAAGTCGATTTATCAACACTTTTTCTTCTCATTTCAGAGTTAGAAGAAACTCCCTGTTTTGAATAAGTGGACTCTTGGCAGTTCCAAGCAATATGTCCAACTTTTTGGCATTTAAAGCAAGTTCTTCTGTCAACTCTTTGAGCAAACATTCTCACATTTTTCTTCACTTCAGCAAGAAACTCTTGATTGGACTGTTTCCAGAATGGTTTCTTCTGCTCATCTCCAGCACTTCCTCCTGCAACAAATTTTGTTTTTGGTTTATAATTTTTCTCATTTTTATAATCTTCTGAAGGAATAAAACCAAGACCTTTCTTTTTGAAATTACAATTGTAGTTTGGTTTCTTTCGATAACCATAACCAGAACTGTAACCCCTTTTCTTGTTCAATCTCTGTTGAACTCTTGAAGTGTACTTTTTAGGTTTTTCAGCAAGATTTAAATCTTTTATTTCAGAAATATTAATTTCTGTCAATTTGAAAACCTGTTTGATCATTTCAGTTTTGACACTTCTTATTGGAAACTCCTCATCAGAATATAATTTGTCTGAATCATTCAAAGTATAAGCCACTTTGATTGGTTCGTCACTCAAATTAGATTTTGATAACATGAATTCGTTATTGTAAACCCTCTTAACCGGTGAACTCGGACTCTTTTCTGACGAACTCGAACTTTCAGACTTAGACTCCGGTTTGGACTCTTCATCCGTATCCAACACCTGATCGACCACTCTTTTTAATAATTCAGACTCATGATCAGTGTCAGACGCTGTGAATGTAACATCAATATTGTCTGGTAATTCATCAATGATTTCAGACTTTAACTTGATGTTGACTGCCTTTTTTAGACGCTCCTCGTTAGGATTCCTTGGAGAATAAGTTTCATGGATCGGGGGCGGACATCTGTTATACTTGACACTTGGTTTCTTACCGGTATTAGTATCTTCAGTCTTTTTGTCCATGAACACTTCCAGACCTGCAACAGTAGGATAAACACGATCAATCAAATAATCACAAGTAGTGTAACTCAACAGTAATCGTTTAATCCTTTCACTCTCAATCTTCTCAAGTTCCACTTCTTTCTTCAGCTTTGCACAATCTTCAATGTACTCATTGATGACGCTCTACTTTGTCATTAATGTTGCACTCATTTTTTCCATTGCTTTTTCAATTTCTGTATTCGTCTTTTTTCAGACGATCAACTGTGTTGTTGAGCACATCATATGATTCCTTCACATACTTCACATCGGACAATAAATCTTCTTTAATCTTCTCTAATTCAGTAATCTTCTTATATTTCTCCCCACAAACTTTGCAGGATTCTGAACACTTCGAACACGGTTTTTCAACTTCAACAAATTTTTCAACTATCTTTTCAACCTCGACAGTCTTTTCAACATCAACGAGTTTCTCAATTTCAACATTTTTTTCTACTTCCACTATTTTTTCAACTTCGACTAGTTTTTCAACTTCAACTATTTTCTCCACCACTTTCTCCACTTCAACAACTTTCTCAACCACTTTCTCAATCACTTGATCAACATTTGCTTCTCCAGCTTCTGTCTTTGTCTTTTCATCAGTTTGCATTTTTGTTGCTTCCAGCTCTTTCTTCAATCTTGCCATCTTCTTCTGATACAGCATCTCCATTTTATCTGCAAAAAAAACAAATTAAAACTAGTAGGATCTATGCCTTTTCTAGCTTTGTTGAGATGTTCTTCCTCGTCATCGGTATCTACATCACTTCCAAGATCTAGAAAAATCGGGATTCTTTTCTGATTAGTCTCATCTTCACCCTGAATTCTACCAACAAAGCCTGAACCAGATGGAATGTATTTATCCCAGCTAAATCCTTCAACAACAAATTCATCATCTTGATCAATGATACCAAAATAAGCTTTTCTATTTGCATCTTCGATCATTTTCCTTTTGTCATCCACAATTGGCCGAGCATGTGCAGTTTGTGGTTCCTTTTATTGAGTAATCTGATGAAAAATCGATTTTTGATAATAATTGTTCTTTTCTTGATTCCCGGTTGCTTCTTGGTTTTTGCATTCTCGTTTAAAATGACCTTTTCCTTTGCACCGAAAACAAGTGACTTTCGATTTGTCAAAACCCAGTGGAGAAGTAGCCATTCCTCGAAACTCATCTCTACCAGTAATTTGTTGAAACTTTTCTGCCATTCTCCAAGCACTAGCTAAGCACCACTTTACATCCATCAACTCAAGTTCCTCTGCATCAATTTGATCATAATCTTCTTTGGTAAGCATAGGATTTCCAATTTTGCCACCAATCAAGCTTTCATATGATTCCAACATTGCAACGAGTGATGCCATGTGTTGTTTTGCTATTTCCGGAGACAGATCTTGACCGTTTTGAATGTTCAAAGTTACATTGCACTGCAAATTTGTTGAATTCGGTTGTTGAGGACTTGATGTTGTGCTGTTTGGATCAAAACTTGAAAATGATGAAGAATATCCACCACTCTGAGTTGTAGTACTAGCATTAGGACTAGAAGATCCATCAGCACTAAAACCAGTTTGGATCTTTGGACTAGGACTGGGGTTAGCCTCAAACTTGTTCCCTCGATAATACAAACTGACATCTTGTTTGGCATTTGGATTCGTCATTATGGCATTTTTCTGAATATCTAGCTCCTGCTCTTCAATCTTTTGAATAAACTGTGCCAGATTCATACTCTGAGACTTCCTTAAATGTTTCACAATCATCAAATAAGTTCCCCATTTATGTTG
Source organism: Helianthus tuberosus (assembly GCA_030545235.1). Taxonomy (NCBI): domain Eukaryota; kingdom Viridiplantae; phylum Streptophyta; class Magnoliopsida; order Asterales; family Asteraceae; genus Helianthus; species Helianthus tuberosus. The sequence goes on from CM060354.1 coordinate 178,612,896, forward strand.
TGGTAGTACATCAGCAAGTTTATCGACCCACTCATCATCCACTTTTTCAATGTTAAATCTTTTCATTTCCAAAACTAGATGACAATATCTATCAATTATCTGCTTTGTTGTTTCATGGTCGAAAGCTGAAAACATATCAAACGATTTCTTCAATAATGCCTTTTTTGTTTTTAATCATATCTGCACTTCCTTTGAATTTCTGAATCAATGCTTCCCAAATTGACTTAGCTGTATTATCATGTTGGAGCAAAACAAATATATCTTCTTTAAAAGCTTGTTGAAGAATACTGATCATCATTTTTTCACTTGTGTATTTCAATTTATCACTCTCAGTAAAATCACTAAAACCCTTTTCAAGCCCACGTTCGTTTTTCGGTTTTTCGTAATCTTTCTCCAAAGAACACCACGCATCAAACTTATAAGCTTGCAACCAGTTCTCAAATCGATTTTGCCAACCTTTGAAATCTTCAATGTACATCAGTTTTGGTGGTTTCTGATGCGTTCCCGTCTCATTCTCACTGTAAAGTGTTTCAGCAGCAGTAACTGGAGCAACAGGTGTCGCAATAGCATTGTAGAATTCCTCAGCCATGTTTAAGCAAATTGTTTCACAAATACAAATGATGCGTGTGAAGTGTATATATAAGTTTAAATATATTTTAAGCCCTTTTACACTTTTTAGTCAAGTTTTAAATTTATAAAACACGATATTTACTAACACTAAACACACATATGGGCAAGTGCACCCATCGTGAGCGTAGTATAGTGTTGGTAAGATACCGAGGTCGTCCAAGGACACAAGAGCTTTTAGTACCGGTTTATCCTCAACGTCTAATCAAATCAAAAGTTTAGAAAAATGTTTTTAAACTAAGAAAATAAAAATTAACTAAAATGCTGAAAAATAAAAATAAAAGAAAAACAGATAGACAAGATGAATCACTTGGTTCCGACTCGTGTTTAGTGTAACCTTTGATTATTTCCGCACTTTTGCACTTATTTAAGAGATTATCTTAGTTATTGTAGTAGTCCCCTCTTTTGGAGGTGACGTTACCCTCAACCCAGTAGTTTGAGTCAGCAAGGATACAATCCTAAAGGGTCGGATTATTGAAAGATAATTAATTAAGTTATTAATGCAAATTATGGTAGGCCCCTCTTTTGAAGGTGATGTTACCCTCGACTAAGTAGTCTGAGTCAGCAAGGATACAGTCCTAAGTAGCCGGGTTATAGTATTAATAGTAGTTAACTTATGAGGGGATCAAAGAGTTTGGACCCCCGCCATCCAATACCGTTAAGTATTGAAGGAGGTCCTACTAAATTTGACCCATGTCCCTTGCAGGATCTCTAAACGCTGAACAATGGCAAGACTCTTACCAAACCGTTCCCCTAACCCCCGACCAGGTAGCCAACATACCTCCATATAGACCGTGGAGATATGAATGGTGAAAATCTTTTATTTTATATAGACAGTAAAATAATGCCAAGACACCACGGACAAACGATAAGGAAGAATCACCTTCAACATAAGAAACTAGTTATTAAAGTCATTAATACATAACCAATTAAAAAGTGCGAAAAGATTAAAAATAAAAAGTATTACACTAGACACTTGTCTTCACCAAGTGATGTAAGAGACTTAGGCAAACATGGCCTTGATTGTCAAGAACTCTTACGATCAAACGTGATACAAGTCTCAAACGGAATAGTCCAGTCTCATTTGAAACTACACCACTTTCAAACGAAACACATATATGTGTGACTTTCAAATGAAACTTTCAAACGGCAATCACTTTTCAAACGAGTTTTTCAAACGGAATGTCAGTTTTCAAACGGAAAGCCAAGCTTCAAACGGATGACGTCAGCATTTAACGAACAGTTTCAAACGGATTAAGTGTTTTCGATCAGTTTTAGGTCGAATTTTAGTTCAAAACTTTCAAGGATTCGTTATCAATATGTTTTGCTTGTTATGTGATTGTTTTAGGCCATTTCAACCGTAAACACTTGATCAAATCATAAAAGAAAGGTAGAAGTGAGATTTTCAAGCTGAATTAGGCAAGAACTCCTCGTCCTGAGCTCTGATACCACTTGTAGGATCGAATCGCGACCTGAATGAGTCGTTCGGATGAGCTCTAGTCCGTTTCAGAGGCGGAAACTATGAAACGGATGTAAAAACAGCTTGAATATCACTTTAAACGTCTTGTGAATTGAATTAATAGCGATTACAATCACAAGGAATACCGGAAGCACCTCGGTATCAAATCTGAAATCCGTTACAAATGACAAGAACACAAACCTATTTGTAGTTTTCCTAATTCCGTTTGAAGCTACACATGTCAGATTCAAACGGACCATTCAAACGAAAATACAAGTATCACTTTCAAACGAAAGTCTCAAACGAAATGACTTTTGTTTTCAAATCTGACACTTATTTCATGTGAACTTGCAATGATGATGTCATCTCTATGACGTCATCATTAAATATGATGACATCAAGCTTGATCAGATCCGCAACGCAACCCAGACTCGATATAAGACGAAGTCGACAGATGTATGCACCAACATCTTGCTTCACCAGAACCAGTGTTAATCTCCCGTTATATCTGGGGATTAATTGGAGAGATTAGACATATCGTCAAGGCAGCTAGACCTCAAAATATAGAAGAAGCTGTAGAACTAGCAAATACCTTGACTGATGAATTAGTCTGTACTAGAGAAGAAGATCAGAGGAGGAACTTAACCCAAAGGCTTACACAAGAATTTTGTTCTGGAAATTTTAATCGTAGGAATATGGGTTCTACCTCTGCACCCTACTGCAAGGTCTGCAAGAAAAAGCATTCGGGAAAATGCTCCACTCTCTGCAATTATTGCAAGATGCTAGGACACAAGGAAGAAAATTGCAGGAAGAAATCCAGTAATGGATTATGCTTCAACTGTGGAGAAAAAGGTCATATTAGGCCAAACTGTCCGAAATTAGCTTCAGCTCCAGACAACAAGAATACTAAAAATGCTAGAGCATTTGTTTTGACTGCTGAAGAAGCCAAAATGATTCTAGATGTTATATCTGGTACGTTTTTAGTTAATGATGTCTTTGCTAAAGTATTATTCGACTCTGGTGCAAACCAAAGTTTTATTAATACATCGTTTTGCAAAATTTTAAATCAATCATTAACTAAACTACCACTAGAATGCTTAGTAGAGACAGCCAATGGAGAAACTGTTAGAATTTCTGAAATCTTGCAGGGAGCAAGAATAGAAATTTTAAATCAGAAATTTATTGCAAATCTTTATCCCATGAACCTGGTAGGATTTGATGTTATTTTAGGAATGGATTGGTTAATAGCCAATAAAGCCAATATTTTATGTGATCAAAAGTTAATTCAAGTAAATTCACCAAAAGGTAAAACGATCACAATTAAAGGAGATAAACCTTCTAGGTCAACTAAGTTTATTTCTGTGATGAAAACTGCAAGTTGTATGAGAAAAGGTTCTATAGTGTATTTGATTTCCATAATCACTAACACTAAAGGAAAAGAACAAAAAGTGTCACAGTTTTTAGATGTCTTTCCAGAAGAATTACCAGGACTACCTCCAGACAGAGAAGTTGAATTCATGATTCATCTAATACCAGGAACAGCACCAATTGCCAAAGCACCCTACCGTTTGGCACCCGCTGAAATGCAAGAACTAAAGAAACAATTAGATGAATTGTTGGAGAAAGGATTTATACAGCCAAGTTCGTCGCCATGGGGAGCGCCGATACTCTTTGTTAAAAAGAAGGACGGATCAATGCGTATGTGCATTGACTACCGTGAATTAAACAAAGTCACGATTAAGAATCGGTACCCATTACCGAGAATTGATGATCTGTTTGATCAACTACAAGGAGCTCGATTTTTCTCTAAAATCGATTTAAGGTCAGGATATCATCAATTAAAGGTACAGGAAGAGGACATTCCTAAGACCGCATTCAGAACAAGGTATGGTCATTATGAATTTACTGTCATGCCATTTGGTTTAACGAATGCCCCAGCTGCATTTATGGACATGATGAACCGAATATGTAAGCCATATTTGGATAAATTCACAATTGTCTTCATAGATGATATTCTAATTTATTCTAAGAATAAAGAGGATCATGCAAAGCATTTGCACGCACTTTTAAGTTTATTAAGAAAGGAAAAGCTTTATGCTAAATTTTCTAAGTGCGAATTTTGGTTAGAACAGGTACAATTCCTTGGACACCTAGTCAATCATGAAGGAATTCATGTAGATCCAACAAAGATTGAGGCAATTACTAAATGGAAAACCCCTGAGTCACCAACCGAGGTTAGAAGTTTCTTAGGATTGGCCGGTTATTATAGAAGATTTATTAAAGATTTCTCTAGAATAGCCATTCCCTTAACTAAGCTAACCTGTAAATCTGTTAAGTTTGAATGGGGATTAAAACAAGAAGAAGCATTTAGAAGTCTTAAGCAAAGATTAACCCATACACCCATACTAGCGTTACCAGAAGGAACTGAAGACTTCGTAGTTTATTGTGATGCTTCTAGATTAGGTTATGGATGTGTGTTGATGCAACGCCAAAAGTTTATAGCTTACGCTTCTAGACAACTTAAGAATCGTGAAGAGAATCATTCAACCCATGATTTAGAATTAGGAGCCATAATTTTTTCTCTTAAGATTTGGAGACATTACCTTTTTGGTAGTAAGTTTACCATATTTACTGATCACAAAAGTTTATGGTATGTTTTCGGGCAGAAAGCGTTGAATATGAGACAAAGGCATTGGATGGAATTTCTTAGTGATTATGATTGTGATATCCAGTATCATGAAGGAAAAGCAAATGTAGTAGCAGATGCTTTAAGTCGAAAGTATCATGAAAAGCCAAAAATGGTACGTTCTCTTAAATTAAATCTGCAAGTAGATTTAAATGATCAGATAAGAGAAGCACAAGAATCAGTAATCAAGGATGATTCTGAAAAATTAAAAGGTATGCTAAAAGAATTAAAACAAGGAACAGATGGAATTTGGAGATTCCATGAAAATAGAATGTGGGTACGAAAAACCTAGCTAGTTACTAAAATAAAGGGTTAAAAATGAAAAAGGTTTTGGTGGGTGAAAGGGTGTTTGGTTTGGGTTATGAAATGAAAAGGTTTAGGCTCAAAGGGGCTAACTAGGAGGATTTTGGGTAGGTGGTAAAAAAAATAATGGTGTAGAAATAAAAAGGGTTAGTCCTAATGCCTCCGTCATTTACTTACTCGGGTTTAAGTTGGTAAGGACCGGGAATGTATCATCATGGCAAGTTCTAGAGTCGTAAGAACCAAGCGGCTATTCACACAAGAAACGAAAAATGATCATTTAATTTAAAGATATATATTTGTATGCTCAATAAAGGCTCAAAACTCACTTTTGTGGGAATGGGTTTTTATGTGATCAAGTATATATAATTATATTTTAACTAAGCTTGTTATGCCTTTTCATAATTTTCTTATGTTGGTTCTTTTTATCACGACGCTATCGGTTGTAAATTTGTAAAAATATAACCTTTTTAGAACTTTGAAATTACCAAGTTAAACCTAGACAAGTAAAAAAAATGAAAATTTTTGAAAAATTTTGGGGTGATTAGCGGTTCCAATAGAGTTTTGTGTAAGGCTTGTATTTAGGACTTGCAAGATTCAAGGTTTTAGCATCCCCCCACACTTAAATTACACATTGTCCTCAATGTGTCCAAAAAATAAGTTTTTAGGTTGATTGAATGTGTAAAAAGTGTGATTTAAGCAAATATTTTGTGTTACTGGGCGCTGAACACGGCCCATGCCTGGTGGGCACGGGGGCGTGTCGGCTGTACACGGCCCCATGTCTGTCAAGCTCTGCAGAATTTAAAACAAACAGCAGGTTCAGGGGAGTGGGCACGGGGGCGTGTCAGCTGGACACGGCCCCGTGTGGACAATCTGCAAGGTTGAAAAACAGGTTTCCTTCTTCGTTTTTCCTGTCCCGGCTTTAGTAGTACTAATGCTTAGTACTCTAAGCCTCGTATGTACCTGCTTAATCAATAAACACTATACCACACCATAGCAAATATCCTAATTTTACCAAGTTCAACATCCATGTTAACAAAGTAAAAAAAAAAAGAAAAGAAAAATAAGTGCAGAAAATAAAAGAAGTTAGGGAAAGTAAATTGTTCAACATTTGGCACGCAGGCCTTAAATTGTTCAAGATTAAAAGTTAACCTGGGGAATCATCCACCAACCGCTTCTTCCTTCGCTCCTCCTAATCCATGTCCTCGTCCTCATCATCATCATCTCCCCCATGGCCTGCAATGTACTCCCGGATATTTCCAATATCATCTTGGATCTCGGATATGTTTCTCTCGATCGCCCCAACCCGGTTGTACGTGTTCCTGGTGCACATGAGGTTTTCCTGCAACAAATCATGTAAACTTTGGAAGTTAGGAAAACCGCCTCCTGAGGCACCATGATGCCCTCCGTATGGACCTTCATGACAATGGCGGAGAATTCTTCGTGCTTCACTACCATGTACGCATCGTCGGATGAGTTGGTCGGCACACATTTTGAAAAGATACGGATCTTCCCAAAAATAGTGTTTCACATTGGCAAATAATTTTTCTTTGATGATGTGGCCAACCCTTAGCGACTATACCACTAGCTAGGTAGTTAGCATAGTCGGCGTACCATGGTTCTTCTTTGTATTCCACCATTTCTAGGGACTCCGTTGGAAATTTTTCATTGATTTGTTCGTCCCTGGTTGCCACCAAAGCTGGATCTTCTAAGCGCGAAAGATGATCTGCTGCGGTATTTTCTGCTCCTCTTTTGTCTTTGATCTCGATATCAAATTCTTGGAGGAGTAGAATCCACCGAATCAAATGTGGTTTTGCGTCTTGCTTTTTGAAGAGATATCGAATGGCTGCATGATCTGTATAGACTATAGTTTTAGAAAGAACAAGATAAGAACGAAATTTATGAAAAGCAAATACCACAGCTAGTAATTCTTTTTCAGTTGTTGTGTAATTTTCTTGTGCATCATTAAGTGTTTTACTAGCATAATAAATTGGGTGGAAATGCTTTTCTTTTCTTTATCCCAAGACAGCTCCAACTGCAAAGTCACTCGCATCACACATGATTTCGAAAGGAAATTTCCAATCAGGCGCTATCATGATAGGTGCATTGACTAACATTTCCTTTAGGGTTAGAAATGCTTGATTGCAATCCTTGTTAAAGATGAAATGAGCATCTTTTTCAAGTAATTTTGTCAGAGGCCTATAAATTTTTGAAAAGTCTTTGATAAACCGCTTATAAAATCCGGCATGCCCTAGGAAACTTCTGATAGCTCTAACGGAGGATGGAGGTGGTAATCTAGAAATAGTGTCAATCTTGGCTCGATCCACCTCCATTCCTTCGCTTGAGATTTTATGACCGAGTACTATTCCCTCCGTTACCATGAAATGGCATTTTTCCCAGTTAAGGGCGAGGTTAGTTTCCTCACATCGGGATAGCATTCGTTCAAGGTTATCGAGGCATTGGTCATATGAATCCCCAAAGATAGAAAAGTCGTCCATGAAGACTTCCATTGTCTTTTCTATCATGTCGTGGAAGATGGCTACCATGCAACGTTGGAATGTTGCGGGGGCATTACATAGACCAAACGACATGCATCGATAAGCAAAAGTTCCATAGGGACATGTGATGGCTGTCTTTTCTTGGTCTTCGGGTACTATCGGGATTTGAAAGTAACCTGAAAAACCATCCAAGAAACAGTAAAATTTATGACCGAATAATCTTTCTAACATTTGATCAATGAAGGGTAAAGGAAAGTGATCTTTTCTTGTTGCTTCATTTAATCGTCTATAATCTATACATACTCTCCATCCTGTGACGGTTCTCGTTGGTATTAGTTCATTCTTTTCATTAGTTATTACCGTCATACCTCCTTTCTTTGGAACTACTTGGACGGGACTTACCCAAGGACTATCAGAGATAGGATAGATAAGTCCGGCGTCAAGTAATTTGATGACTTCGTTTTTAACCACTTCTTGAACATTTGGATTTACTCAACGTTGTGGTTGTATTACCGATTTGTAGTCATCATTCATTAAAATTTTGTGCGTGCACATGGAAGGACTTATTCCTTTAATATCTACAAGCTTCCAAGCAATCGCGTTTTTGTGTTTTTTCAAAAGACTAACTAATTTTTCTTTTTCTAAACTATCTAATTTAGATGAAATAATTACAGGTAATTTACCATCTTTATCTAGAAAAGCATATTCCAAACCTTTTGGAAGTTCTTTGAGCTCAAGTGGTGGGTCTTTAGGAGACTCCTTATTTGGTTGCTCATTTTGATCAAGAACTTTAAAAGTTTGTTCTATGGCGACCTCTTCTTCAACAAAGTGGTCAAACTTTCACTTGTATCGGGTGGTTCATCTTCATCTTCAATTAGGGGGTCATTGTTGCCGAATGGATATTTCATTGACTGCTCAAGATCGACACTTCTTTTAAATGCCCCTAATTGGAGAGGTAGATTGTTGTACTTCCGGTTTTTCAAAGCTTCGTGGGTTTTTACAAATGGTCGTCCCAACATTAGGGGAGCGTCATCGAGGATGACAAAGTCGGTGGGTACTACCATTTGATTTGTTTGAACCAAGACATCCTCAACTACACCGATTGATTTTATTACCTTCCGATTGGATAGAAAAATGGGTCTTTAGGAAGTTCTTTGAGCTCAAGTGGTGGGTCTTTAGGAGACTCCTTATTTGGTTGCTCATTTTGATCAAGAACTTTAAAAGTTTGTTCTATGGCGACCTCTTCTTCAACAAAGTGGTCAAACTTTTCACTTGTATCGGGTGGTTCATCTTCATCTTCAATTAGGGGGTCATTGTTGCCGAATGGATATTTCATTGACTGCTCAAGATCGACACTTCTTTTAAATGCCCCTAATTGGAGAGGTAGATTGTTGTACTTCCGGTTTTTCAAAGCTTCGTGGGTTTTTACAAATGGTCGTCCCAACATTAGGGGAGCGTCATCGAGGATGACAAAGTCGGTGGGAACTACCATTTGATTTGTTTGAACCAAGACATCCTCAACTACACCGATTGATTTTATTACCTTCCGATTGGATAGAAAAATGGGTATTTGAAGTGGAGAAAAATCACTAATACTTAATTTTTCAAAAATGTAGTTAGGCATTATGTTAACACAAAGATCTTTATCAATTGTGACATTACTAATAAACGAATTTTGAAAGAAACATGGAACCGGTGTAATGTTAATTTCAAATGGATCTTCTTTTATTAGCGAGGTTTGATCAATAGTTAACTTAACACTTACCGTTTTGCCAATTTTAGTGTTAGTGTTTAACTCTTTTAAAAACTTAGCATGAGTGGGAACTAAACAATGATTTTCAAAAGAAGGTGACAAGAGATTAATTTCTTCAAAATTAGACTCTTCTTGAATTTTATCGTTAACGGACTCACCTTTTTCGTTGTTTAACTCATGTGTCGGTTTTTCACTTATTTGTTCTTCCATTTTTACACTTTCGGTTATCTCTTCTTTATTTAATTCTTCTTCTTTTGTGCGGAACTCCTCTTCCCTTGCGCGAGATTCTTTTATATAGCGATCGATAACTCTAAGGTGTTCTAATATCCTATCGGTCACTTCGGTTATAGAAAAAGGATCGGGATTTTCAAAGCTTGAATCCGGTTGTTCGATCCTTTGTTCCTCATAATACCCATATGAAGTAGATGGTTCACACCATTGTTCTTCATTGTAAGCATATGATGTTTAAGGGTCGTAATTTTGTTCTTCATAATACTCATATGAGGTTGGTTGTTCACGCCATGGTTCCTCATAGTAAGCATACGAAGGTGGTGGCTCATATCTTGGTTCCTCAAAGTATGAGTATGAAGGCTCATACCTTGGTTCCTCAAAATATGAGTATGAGGGAGGAGGTTCATACCTTTGGTCTTCATAGGATGTGTATGAAGTCGATGGCTCGTACCTGGGCTCCTCATAGTAGGTGTATGAAGTGGATGGTTGATATGAGTGATTATATTGAACCGAGTGCGGATTACTACAATTAGTGCAACAGTTACTCCTATAATCATCATCCCCATAGGTGTAGTTGTAACCTCCTGAGTATTGATGTAACACCTCGGAAATTCACGTCCTATAATAGGTTGACACGTGTCATAAAGTTTAAACGTGTGAAAGAAATATTATGGAAGGACTAAAGTTGACAAACGTTGAAAGTATGTGAATATACGTATTCTAAGTGTCAACTGTGAATAAATACAATGTATATTAACCCTACACGATGCTCATACCTTCGAACGAATAAATCATGGATCATACGAAGCTAAATGTGAGTGATTTCAAACTACAGGGACCAAATGTGTCAACATGTTTAATTTATACCTCTGAGTGACCTTTTGACAAACCCGAAGCTTTGTAAATATAAATTCTGCTCATGAGAATACACCATAAAAATTTCATAAAGTTTCGTTAACGTATGAGAAAGATATGATCAAATTCGTGTGCGAAGCGTTAAAGCGTAAACGTCGAAAGTTAGGACTTTTCGGGTGAAAATAAAGTTACCCGGGGACTTGGCAAAGTGGGTATATGATTTAAGGCCTTAGTAGATCAATTGTGGAGGTTTAAAGTGCAATAAATCAGTAACCATTCGAGTTTTGAAGAGACAAGGGCTGAATCGCAAACAAAATCAATAATCTGATCTGGTAAGGGGGTCGCGCTGCGCGACGGCACCCTCGCGCTACGCGAGGGTGTGCCCAGTTCCGAGAAAAACGCTGCATGTCTGCCAATGCGTATTTTCGCAACCCCAACTCGTTTTTCCACTTGTCCTGGCCCCTAAAACGTCCCCTAAGCCCCTAGGACACATGCCAAACGATTGTGGGCACTCCTAGACTCAGTTGTCAATGATTTATGGTGTGTGGAACCATTATAAATAGCCTTCCAAGTTCACCATTTTTCTCACACCTTCATTTGATCATCTGGAGCCTTTCTGGAGCTAAGGAACTCTCCCAACTGATCATAAGTCGTGCATAGGACCCTTGTAAGTGTTCTAATCCTTTCTTGTTTGAGTTTAGCTTAGTTAATTAGCTAAAAGTCAAACCGTCGTAATTACGGTTTGACTTCGAGATTAGTCGATAATGGCTCAGTCAAATCTCGAATCAAAAGTAGTTATAAGTTGGTATTTATGTGGGTAATAAAACCCCAAAAGGGTTTCCCCTGATCACCACTTTAACTAGTTCAAAAGTCGGGTCAAACATATACTTAAAAAGTCAACAGAATTCTTAAAAGGTCAATTATGCATAATTAGCTATCTAGGCCATGTATAACCTGTTTGATTATTGTTATAACTTAGTAATTAGTGTAAGAACATGTTCAAACCTGTTCAACCCGACTATTTCCTGTTTAGACCCGGTTTGGAACCGAAAGTCGCATAGTTTGACTTTCACTTTGACTTTCAGTTCTGACCCGTTTGGGCATATTTTAGAAATGCCTCAGAGCTTTAATTGGACTAGGATACATGTTAGAACAACCCTCTGTGATTGTGCACCTCGGTTCATTAATTATCCAATTAATATGCAAGTTTCCGTTAATTGTTCAGATGTTGACCGTTATGCCCTTATTACCTTAAAACATGATTTATGAAAATGTAAAAGTGTAGAAACCTTGAATATGGATACATAAACTTGTATGCAAAATTTGACATCAGTTTGACTTGTAGATTAAGAGTTATGCTCATTAGCGTAATTACGGTGCTTTATGTTAATAAAGTGGTGTAATTAGCGTATAGCCTAATTAAACATACTTTTTGGTATCAAACGAATTACCCACTGATGTAATATATTATTTTGGGAATTTTAAAGATTTCTAATTAATTTTAGGCTGAGCATAACTCATAGTCGTAGGCTTAATTCGGTAATTGTCGGTTTTGCCCTTACGGGCCATAAAATGAGGTTTACACATCTAAACGACTCCAAACCTTTTGCCACTGATTAGTTATGATTAATAAATTATTTTAAGCCTTCTGGAAATATAAAAATATCAGATTTAAGTATAGAACCCGAAAATGGCCTTTAATCGCCATAATTAGCGTTTTTAACGCATAGTATGTCTTAGAATCATATTGGACATACCCGGGTTGATACCTACTGATATAAGAAGCAAATTATCATATTTTAACAGTAAGCAAAAGTTGATAAACTCAGACTTCAGTTTTTGAGCTTTTCGGCTTATGTGAAATTACCAAAATACCCCTATGGGGCATAGTTTGGTTAAATAGGATAAATTTCACATATATGCCTTAGCCTACTGTTATAACCCATTAAAATGAGTATGTTTTCTGTTTACATCAGACCTGTAACTCAGTTAAACAAGTAAACTCTTTTACAAACTTTAAAATGACCAAACTACCCCTACGGGGCATAGTTTGTGTTTAAATTAGTTCGGGGCATAACGAAAGACATCCTACTGATGTTACAACATATTTGAAGCATATTGACTTAGGAAACCTGTATATGGCTCTTACGGATACCCGTTACGCATACTACGCGTTCGGCTCGGTTTATGTAACAAGTTTACATAAATTAGCCGAAACGGGTCAAACCTTATCGGTTTTAGCTCAAAATCCAGAATGTGAATAATAAACCCATATTAAACAAGTCTTCAAACTTGTCGGGTATGAATCACATTCTATCCGGTCTTCGCTTAATCGTGCGTACGAACCGTATCTTCGAAACTAGCCGGTCTAAGCTTAAGCATAATTAAAGACCCGCTAGGATTCTAATAGGTTATGTTTAACCTTCGTTCCAGATTAGGAGAAACAGTAAAAGCTACCTGCTATTTGATTATTGTGACTATACTTTGCATCAAGGTAAATACTTTTAACTTATTTTCCCTATACGGGCTTGGGTTACGGTACATAGCGTACCGCTTGATCGAGCATCAAATCTTCCACGCTTAGTGGTTAATTGAATAATTTGATCGGCTCGTTTTAAACAGATATGTTTACTTTACAGCCTTTGGGGGGTTAATGACCATGTCCCGGATATCCCTGGCATCATCTTACGAGATGGCCACGACCTGAGCACGGGGTGTAGGCGTACTCCCGTGTATAACTCACTTAAAGTGGTGTGTCTATTGATCTTTAACCCGGATACGTTCCGGGCTACTGAACGCATAAGTAACATGTAAATCGTTCACAAGATTATAATATTATATAATTCTCCCAAGTTAAATAAAATGTTTATGCCATGTGCATCCAAACCAATTTTCAATCATTTTATAAAATGAGTCAGTTGAATGTATTTACCAGTGTAAACTGACGTATTTTCCCAAAAAGATTAAATGCAGGTACTAGACGAAATAGGTTGGGATTCTCCTAAGCATCATTAGAAGTCTCGCAAGCTTTAGATGCCGAAGTCTGTTGAACCATAAACAATGTTTTCTTTATTCGATCCTACTGTGGATAAACACCGGATAATTGTGACTTTGTTTACAATAAATAAATTCGGTTGTATCTTATTTTAAATTTGCTTCCGCTGTGCATTATTATATTGTGTTGTTTGACTATTACGTTGCCAACCACGTCACGATACTCCCCCACCGGGCCCACCGGTTGACACGTGGAAATTCGGGGTGTGACAATTGATCCATGAGAATGACTCAGCAGACCACAACCAAGTCTCGAGATCAGAAAACAAAAATAAAAACGGAAACAGAGGCTGGACACGGCCCCGTGTTCAGTGGACACGACCCCGTGTACAGAATCTGTATCTGGGCGTTTTAATTAAATTTACTGATTTCGTTGAGCACGGGGCGTGTTCAGTGAGCACGGCCCGTGTTCAAGCTACTGTTACTGGGTGTTTTATGAAAATGTGCAGCACAACCCCGTGTTCAGTGAGCACGGCCCGTGTTCAGGTTACTGTAAATGCAAAACTAAACTAAAATGCAGAAAAATGTGCGCGCGTTTTGAAAAGGTTTTGAAAAACTGATTAGGCCGTCGATTTTAAGCTTTCTTAAAATCCTTGTGTCCCCGACAATGGCGCCAAAAACTTGATGCGTGTGAAGTGTATATATAAGTTTAAATATATTTTAAGCCCTTTTACACTTTTTAGTCAAGTTTTAAATTTATAAAACACGATATTTACTAACACTACACACACATATGGGCAAGTGCACCCATCGTGAGCGTAGTATAGTGTTGGTAAGATACCGAGGTCGTCCAAGGACACAAGAGCTTTTAGTACCGGTTTATCCTCAACGTCTAATCAAATCAAAAGTTTAGAAAAATGTTTTTAAACTAAGAAAATAAAAATTAACTAAAATGCTGAAAAATAAAAATAAAAGAAAAACAGATATACAAGATGAATCACTTGGTTCCGACTCGTGTTTAGTGTAACCTTTGATTATTTCCGCACTTTTGCACTTATTTAAGAGATTATCTTAGTTATTGTAGTAGGCCCCTCTTTTGGAGGTGACGTTACCCTCAACCCAGTAGTTTGAGTCAGCAAGGATACAATCCTAAAGGGTCGGATTATTGAAAGATAATTAATTAAGTTATTAATGCAAATTATGGTAGGCCCCTCTTTTGAAGGTGACGTTACCCTCGACTAAGTAGTCTGAGTCAGCAAGGATACAGTCCTAAGTAGCCGGGTTATAGTATTAATAGTAGTTAACTTATGAGGGGATCAAAGAGTTTAGACCCCCACCATCCACTACCGTTAAGTATTGAAGGAGGTCCTACTAAATTTGACCCAGGTCCCTTGCAGGATCTCTAAACGCTTAACAATCACAAGACTCTTACCAAACCGTTCCCTTAACCCCCGACCAGGTAGCCAACATACCTCCATATAGACCGTGGAGATATGAATGATGAAAATCTTTTATTTTATATAGACAGTAAAATAATGCCAAGACACCACGGACAAACGATAAGGAAGAATCACCTTCAACATAAGAAACTAGTTATTAAAGTCATTAATACATAACCAATTAAAAAGTGCGAAAAGATTAAAAATAAAAAGTATTACACTAGACACTTGTCTTCACCAAGTGATGTAAGAGACTTAGGCAAACATGGCCTTGATTGTCAAGAACTCTTACGATCAATCTTGGATCCCGAGACGACTCACACACTCTACGATGGACAATGGATGATGGTGGTGGATGATGGTGTTATGGTGGTGGTGGGTGAAGTGTGAGAGAGGTGGTTTGCCAAGGGATGGTTTGAGCTTGAGCCAAGCACTCCTATTTATAGGCTGAACAGAAGCTTCGGCACGGCCCCGTGTCCACATCCTTCTCTTTCTTCATTAATTGCTCTTGTCTTTATTAGTTGACCACGCCCCCGTGTCCGCTGAGCACGACCCCGTGTGCAGAAGCATATCTGTACTATGAAGATTTGCCTAGATTCTGCGAATCTTATAGTTGACCACGGCCCCGTGGTGGGCAATAGAAGCTTCTACAACTTTGTCTTTTCTGCTGACACTTGGGCACGCCCCCGTGCTGGCTGAGCACGGGGCGTGTTCAGTCTTATGTCTTCTTGTTTTGCTTGGGAAGATGCTGTTGTGGGGTCGGGCATGTCACGCTTGTTCCTTTTCTTGTATTTATGTTAGATTTTGCTGTCTTTTTGCTTCTTTTGTTAATTTGAGCTCATTTAATCCTGAAAATACAAAAGGAAGACAAAAGCACACTTTTTCCAACATTAGTACTAAAAAAGGGTTAGCTTTATGCCACAATTGATGTAATTTATATGTTGCATTTTGCACACATCAACAAACTTTCTTGTTTTAAAAATACTGGTCTCAAACAAGCTGGATCTCCTCGTAAAAACACCACTTTCAAACGTGAACAACTTATACGTTTTCAAACGGAACAACTTTCAAACAACCACTTTCAAACGACCAGTTCAAACGAATCACTTTCAAACGGTTAGACACTTTTCAAACGGAAACCACTTTCAAACTTCAACTCTCAAACGTGATACAAGTCTCAAACGGAATAGTCCAGCCTCGTTTGAAACTACACCACTTTCAAACGAAACACATATATGTGTGACTTTCAAACGAAACTTTCAAACGACAATCACTTTTCAAACGAGTTTTTCAAATGGAATGTCAGTTTTCAAACGAAAAGCCAAGCTTTAAACGGATGACGTCAGCATTTAACGAACAGTTTCAAACGGATTAAGTGTTTTCGATCAGTTTTAGGTCGAATTTTAGTTCAAAACTTTCAAGGATTCGTTATCAATATGTTTTGCTTGTTATGTGATTGTTTTAGGCCATTTCAACCGTAAACACTTGATCAAATCATAAAAGAAAGGTAGAAGTGAGATTTTCAAGCTGAATATGGCAAGAACTCCTCGTCCTGAGCTCTGATACCACTTGTAGGATCGAATCGCGACCCGAATGAGTCGTTCGGAAGAGCTCTAGTCCGTTTCAGAGGCGGAAACTAAGAAACGGATGTAAAAACAGCTTGAATATCACTTTAAACGTCTTGTGAATTGAATTAATAGAGATTACAATCACAAGGAATACCGGCAGCACCTCGGTATCAAATCTGAAATCCGTTACAAATGACAAGAACACAAACCTATTTATAGTTTTCCTAATTCCGTTTGAAGCTACACATGTCAGATTCAAACGGACCATTCAAACGAAAATACAAGTATCACTTTCAAACGAAAGTCTCAAACGAAATGACTTTTGTTTTCAAATCTGACACTTATTTCATGTGAACTTGCAATGATGATGTCATCTCTATGATGTCATCATTAAATATGATGACATCAAGCTTGATCAGATCCGTAACGCAACCCAGACTCGATATAAGACGAAGTCGACAGATGTATGCACCAACATCTTGCTTCACCAGAACCAGTGTTAATCTCCCGTTATATCTGGGGATTAATTGGAGAGATTAGACATATCGTCAAGGCAGCTAGACCTCAAAATATAGAAGAAGCTGTAGAACTAGCAAATACCTTGACTGATGAATTAGTCTGTACTAGAGAAGAAGATCAGAGGAGGAACTTAACCCAAAGGCTTACACAAGAATTTTGTTCTGGAAATTTTAATCGTAGGAATATGGGTTCTAACTCTGCACCCTACTGCAAGGTCTGCAAGAAAAAGCATTCGGGAAAATGCTCCACTCTCTGCAATTATTGCAAGATGCTAGGACACAAGGAAGAAAATTGCAGGAAGAAATCCAGTAATGGATTATGCTTCAACTGTGGAGAAAAAGGTCATATTAGGCCAAACTGTCCGAAATTAGCTTCAGCTCCAGACAACAAGAATACTAAAAATGCTAGAGCATTTGTTTTGACTGCAGAAGAAGCCAAAATGATTCTAGATGTTATATCTGTTACGTTTTTAGTTAATGATGTCTTTGCTAAAGTATTATTCGACTCTGGTGCAAACCAAAGTTTTATTAATACATCGTTTTGCAAAATTTTAAATCAATCATTAACTAAACTACCACTAGAATGCTTAGTAGAGACAGCCAATGGAGAAACTGTTAGAATTTCTAAAATCTTGCAGGGAGCAAGAATAGAAATTTTAAATCAGAAATTTATTGCAAATCTTTATCCCATGAACCTGGTAGGATTTGATGTTATTTTAGGAATGGATTGGTTAATAGCCAATAAAGCCAATATTTTATGTGATCAAAAGTTAATTCAAGTAAATTCACCAAAAGGTAAAACGATCACAATTAAAGGAGATAAACCTTCTAGGTCAACTAAGTTTATTTCTGTGATGAAAACTGCAAGTTGTATGAGAAAAGGTTCTATAGTGTATTTGATTTCCATAATCACTAACACTAAAGGAAAAGAACAAAAAGACATTCCAGTAGTGTCACAGTTTTTAGATGTCTTTCCAGAAGAATTACCAGGACTACCTCCAGACAGAGAAGTTGAATTCATGATTCATCTAATACCAGGAACAGCACCAATTGCCAAAGCACCCTACCGTTTGGCACCCGCTGAAATGCAAGAACTAAAGAAACAATTAGATGAATTGTTGGAGAAAGGATTTATACAGCCAAGTTCGTCGCCATGGGGAGCGCCGATACTCTTTGTTAAAAAGAAGGACGGATCAATGCGTATGTGCATTGACTACCGTGTATTAAACAAAGTCACGATTAAGAATCGGTACCCATTACCGAGAATTGATGATCTGTTTGATCAACTACAAGGAGCTCGATTTTTCTCTAAAATCGATTTAAGGTCAGGATATCATCAATTAAAGGTACAGGAAGAGGACATTCCTAAGACCGCATTCAGAACAAGGTATGGTCATTATGAATTTACTGTCATGCCATTTGGTTTAACGAATGCCCCAGCTGCATTTATGGACATGATGAACCGAATATGTAAGCCATATTTGGATAAATTCATAATTGTCTTCATAGATGATATTCTAATTTATTCTAAGAATAAAGAGGATCATGCAAAGCATTTGCACGCACTTTTAAGTTTATTAAGAAAGGAAAAGCTTTATGCTAAATTTTCTAAGTGCGAATTTTGGTTAGAACAGGTACAATTCCTTGGACACCTAGTCAATCATGAAGGAATTCATGTAGATCCAACAAAGATTGAGGCAATTACTAAATGGAAAACCCCTGAGTCACCAACCGAGGTTAGAAGTTTCTTAGGATTGGCCGGTTATTATAGAAGATTTATTAAAGATTTCTCTAGAATAGCCATTCCCTTAACTAAGCTAACCTGTAAATCTGTTAAGTTTGAATGGGGATTAAAACAAGAAGAAGCATTTAGAAGTCTTAAGCAAAGATTAACCCATACACCCATACTAGCGTTACCAGAAGGAACTGAAGACTTCGTAGTTTATTGTGATGCTTCTAGATTAGGTTATGGATGTGTGTTGATGCAACGCCAAAATTTATAGCTTACGCTTCTAGACAACTTAAGAATCGTGAAGAGAATCATTCAACCCATGATTTAGAATTAGGAGCCATAATTTTTTCTCTTAAGATTTGCAGACATTACCTTTATGGTAGTAAGTTTACCATATTTACTGATCACAAAAGTTTAAGTTCTGTTTTCGGGCAGAAAGCGTTGAATATGAGACAAAGGCGTTGGATGGAATTTCTTAGTGATTATGATTGTGATATCCAGTATCATGAAGGAAAAGCAAATGTAGTAGCAGATGCTTTAAGTCGAAAGTATCATGAAAAGCCAAAAATGGTACGTTCTCTTAAATTAAATCTGCAAGTAGATTTAAATGATCAGATAAGAGAAGCACAAGAATCAGTAATCAAGGATGATTCTGAAAAATTAAAAGGTATGCTAAAAGAATTAAAACAAGGAACAGATGGAATTTGGAGATTCCATGAAAATAGAATGTGGGTACGAAAAACCTAGCTAGTTACTAAAATAAAGGGTTAAAAATGAAAAAGGTTTTGGTGGGTGAAAGGGTGTTTGGTTTGGGTTATGAAATGAAAAGGTTTAGGCTCAAAGGGGCTAACTAGGAGGATTTTGGGTAGGTGGTAAAAAAAATAATGGTGTAGAAATTAAAAGGGTTAGTCCTAATGCCTCCGTCATTTACTTAGTCGGGTTTAAGTTGGTAAAGACCGGGAATGTATCATCATGGCAAGTTCTAGAGTCGTAAGAACCAAGCGGCTATTCACACAAGAAACGAAAAATGATCATTTAATTTAAAGATATATATTTGTATGCTCAATAAAGGCTCAAAACTCACTTTTGTGGGAATGGGTTTTTATGTGATCAAGTATATATAATTATATTTTAACTAAGCTTGTTATGCCTTTTCATAATTTTCTTATGTTGGTTCTTTTTATCACGACGCTATCGGTTGTAAATTTGTAAAAATATAACCTTTTTAGAACTTTTAAATTACCAAGTTAAACCTAGACAAGTAAAAAAAATGAAAAATTTTGAAAAAATTTGGGGTGATTAGCGGTTCCAATAGAGTTTTGTGTAAGGCTTGTATTTAGGACTTGCAAGATTCAAGGTTTTAGCATCCCCCCACACTTAAATTACACATTGTCCTCAATGTGTCCAAAAAATAAGTTTTTAGGTTGATCGAATGTGTAAAAAGTGTGATTTAAGCAAATATTTTATGTTACTGGGCGCTGAACACGGCCCATGCCTGGTGGGCACGGGGGCGTGTCGGCTGTACACGGCCCCATGTCTGTCAAGGTCTGGAGAATTTAAAACAAACAGCAGGTTCAGGGGAGTGGGCACGGGGGCGTGTCAGCTGGACACGGCCCCGTGTGGACAATCTGCAAGGTTGAAAAACAGGTTTCTTTCTTCGGTTTTCCTGTCCCGGCTTTAGTAGTACTAATGCTTAGTACTCTAAGCCTCGTATGTACCTGCTTAATAAATAAACACTATACCACACCATAGCAAATATCCTAATTTTACCAAGTTCAACATCCATGTTAACAAAGTAAAAAAAAAAAAGAAAAGAAAAATAAGTGCAGAAAATAAAAGAAGTTAGGGAAAGTAAATTGTTCAACATTTGGCACGCATGCCTTAAATTGTTCAAGATTAAAAGTTAACCTGGGGAATCATCCACCAACCGCTTCTTCCTTCGCTCCTCCTAATCCATGTCCTCGTCCTCATCATCATCATCTCCCCCATGGCCTGCAATGTACTCCCGGATATTTCCAATATCATCTTGGATCTCGGATATGTTTCTCTCGATCGCCCCAACCCGGTTGTACGTGTTGCTTGCCATATTGTAGTTGTTCCTGGTGCACATGAGGTTTTCCTGCAACAAATCATGTAAACTTTGGAAGTTAGGAAAACCGCCTCCTGAGGAGGAGGATTGGCCCGGATCACCATGGGGCTGGTATTGGTATTGATGATGTTGTGGAGCGTGGAGGACAAGTGCCTCCTGCGGGTTCCATGCATGCCCTTGCATCCTTTGGAAGCTCACCGTCCCGTCTTCAGCCTCATAGATTAGGTTCATTGAGCGGCAGATGTGTATATCCACCCTACCCGACCATGGGCTCCTTCCGAATGACCTAGGTATGTTTGTGAAGTGCTTGAAGAGACGGTACACCCATCCTCCAAAGAAGATGGGGGTTGGTGCAGAAGCAAGGCGGTTCAGATGCATGTTTCGGAGCATGAGGAAAGGAACATCGAGGTGCCTGCGGTTATGGATACAGTGGAGGACAACAAGATCTCTTAACCCAACGCCGCCGCCGCTATCATGCCTTTGGCTAAGAGAATAGCCGAGGAGCCTATGGATGTATCGGTAGAGCGGATCCCTCAACTTTGTGCTCTTCGTGCTGCTCGGATTGTAGTACCCTTCACCAATCTGAGCCCACGCGGCTTGGCGATCGTTTTCGTCTATCTCTCGCATCCCTCCAGTATTTTCCTCGTTTCCCGCATCTTCTTTCGCGTACAACCCGACAATCGACCCAAATTGTGCCATAGAGATCGAATACCTAGTTCCGCCACATCGGAATGCTACCCCATCATTGTCGAATGGGTCTCACCTTGAGTTAAACGTGAAGGTGCTATAGAATTCCAAAGTGCATTCGTGGACGGAACGGAGTCGAGTTGTTAGAGCGACTCTTAGAGGTCTCGTGACAAGGTTGTTGAAGCGGTCGAGTTGGTTCACCAATGTTAACAAATCCGTGCATGCTTGCCTCGGGTATTCCCCCGGCCTTGTTTGAAGTACTTCGTATCTAGCCCTCGCATCGAGCTCATTTGCGTTAAACCTTGTGAACTTCCTTTCCATCTGAAAGAATACACCAAAAGTTAGCACGAAACATTAGGATTTTCGGACAAAGCTGCAAACAGTGGGCTGGACACGACCCCGTGTCCAGGCGTCTGTTACACAAAAATTCCATTTTTCGACCCGGTTTCGAAAACTTCAATTTTTTTGGTCCAATAGGTGCGGTTTCCCCCGAAAATGAAACCCCAAGTGCTGTTTTTCCCAAAACAACCCGTTTACCCTATCAATTTTATCTTTTTCGGTTAAAAAACAAGGGTTTGTGGTTTTTGTGAGAAATCGGGCGAATCTATGAACAATACAAGTGGATTTACTTCCCATAACACTAATCTAACTAAATGCTAACAGATCTAAACAAAAATTTGAGGTTCGATCCGGATGAACTTTAAGAACCCTAGATTTTTCCCCAAATTTTTGGTGTTTTAACTACATGCAAGTAACTAATCTAACTAAGAATAGTGATAGAATCATACCTTGATGTTGTTAAAATGATAGGAGACGTTGAAAATCTACGGAAAATCGCCAGGAACCAGAGTGTTTTCGGGGAAACGGGGCGTGTGGAATGAAGTAACTGTTATGAAAAAAAGGGTTTTATCCCGACTGCAGCGCGGACACGGCCCCGTGTCCAGCGGACACGGCCTCGTGCCGAGCAAAGTTTTGAATTTTTTTTAGTGCTTGTGTGAGTACCCGTTGTTTCCCAAAAAGTTTGGTTAGAAGACTTACCGATTTAGATGTCGTCCTTATCGTTCATAACTTACCAGGTATGATGATGATGTTTTCATTCTTCAATCGTTTGAAGCGAGATCTCCTCCTCTTCATCCTCAATGAATCCTTGATAGAGTTTCAGCCGTTGGCCATTGACTTTGAATGGGGGTCCATTCCGAGATTTAATTTCTATTGCACCGTGTGGGAAAATATGGGTGATGGAAAAAGGTCCTGACCACCTAGACTTTAATTTTCCAGGAAATAATCGAAGTCGTGAATTAAACAAAAGAACTAGATCTCCTACTCGAAATTCATTAGGTTTAATATGTTTATCATGCAAATTTTTCATTATTTCCTTATAAATTTCGGAGTTTGAGTATGCATAATTTCTAAGTTCGTCTAATTCATTTAATTGACAGAATCGATTTTTACCAGCAAACTCTAAATCTAAGTTTACATTTTTAATTGCCCAGTAGGCTTTGTGTGCAATTTCTACTGGCAAGTGACAACTTTTTCCTTAGACTAGCTTATATGGGGTTGTACCTATTGTTGTTTTATAAGCAGTTCGAAAGGCCCATAAAGCATCATCTAATTTATCTGCCCATTCCTTTTTATTTAATCCTACGGTTTTTTCGAGTATTCTTTTTAAACCCCTATTAGTCACTTCGGCTTGCCCGTTTGTTTGAGGGTGATATGCTGTTGAGACCCGGTGATAGACCCCATATCTTGTTAAAAAAAATTCAAGTTGATGATTGCAAAAATGGGTACCTCTATCAC
This sequence comes from Helianthus tuberosus, assembly GCA_030545235.1. NCBI lineage: Eukaryota > Viridiplantae > Streptophyta > Magnoliopsida > Asterales > Asteraceae > Helianthus > Helianthus tuberosus. The sequence goes on from CM060354.1 coordinate 178,636,129, forward strand.
TTATTAATGCTTTAGGTGTGCCAAAACGAGAAAATAATTTTTTCAGAAATCTTACCACGACTCTTCCATCATTTGTTGGAAGTGCCTCGGCCTCGGCCCATTTAGACAAGTAGTCTACTGCCACAAGTATATATTTGTTTCCTTTTGATGGTGGGAAAGGTCCCATAAAGTCGAGTCCCCACATGTCAAAAATCTCACAAACAAGAATGCCATTTTGTGGCATTTCGTTTTTGGAAGAAATATTACCTGTTCTTTGGCAAGCATCACATGTCTTGACAAGACTTTGGGCGTCTTTGTAAATGGTCGACCAATAAAATCCTGAATCAAATACCTTTCGTGCGGTACTTGAGGCACCATGATGCCCTCCGTATGGACCTTCATGACAATGGCGGAGAATTCTTCGTGCTTCACTACCATGTACGCATCGTCGGATGAGTTGGTCGGCACACATTTTGAAAAGATACGGATCTTCCCAAAAATAGTGTTTCACATTGGCAAATAATTTTTTCTTTGATGATGTGGCCAACCCTTAGCGACTATACCGCTAGCTAGGTAGTTAGCATAGTCGGCGTACCATGGTTCTTCTTTGTATTCCACCATTTCTAGGGACTCCGTTGGAAATTTTTCATTGATTTGTTCGTCCCTGGTTGCCACCAAAGCTGGGTCTTCTAAGCGCGAAAGATGATCTGCTGCGGTATTTTCTGCTCCTCTTTTGTCTTTGATCTCGATATCAAATTCTTGGAGGAGTAGAATCCACCGAATCAAATGTGGTTTTGCGTCTTGCTTTTTGAAGAGATATCGAATGGCTGCATGATCTGTATAGACTATAGTTTTAGAAAGAACAAGATAAGAACGAAATTTATCAAAAGCAAATACCACAGCTAGTAATTCTTTTTCAGTTTTTGTGTAATTTTCTTGTGCATCATTAAGTGTTTTACTAGCATAATAAATTGGGTGGAAATGCTTTTCTTTTCTTTATCCCAAGACAGCTCCAACTGCAAAGTCACTCGCATCACACATGATTTCGAAAGGAAATTTCCAATCAGGCGCTATCATGATAGGTGCATTGACTAACATTTCCTTTAGGGTTAGAAATGCTTGATTGCAATCCTTGTTAAAGATGAAATGAGCATCTTTTTCAAGTAATTTTGTCAGAGGCCTATAAATTTTTGAAAAGTCTTTGATAAACCGCCTATAAAATCCGGCATGCCCTAGGAAACTTCTGATAGCTCTAACGGAGGATGGAGGTGGTAATCTAGAAATAGTGTCAATCTTGGCTCGATCCACCTCCATTCCTTCGCTTGAGATTTTATGACCGAGTACTATTCCCTCCGTTACCATGAAATGGCATTTTTCCCAGTTAAGGTTAGTTTCCTCACATCGGGATAACATTCGTTCAAGGTTATCGAGGCATTGGTCATATGAATCCCCAAAGATAGAAAAGTCGTCCATGAAGACTTCCATTGTCTTTTCTATCATGTCGTGGAAGATGGCTACCATGCAACGTTGGAATGTTGCGGGGGCATTACATAGACCAAACGACATGCATCGATAAGCAAAAGTTCCATAGGGACATGTGATGGCTGTCTTTTCTTGGTCTTCGGGTACTATCGGGATTTGAAAGTAACCTGAAAAACCATCCAAGAAACAGTAAAATTTATGACCGAATAATCTTTCTAACATTTGATCAATGAAGGGTAAAGGAAAGTGATATTTTCTTGTTGCTTCATTTAATCGTCTATAATCTATACATACTCTCCATCCTGTGACGGTTCTCGTTGGTATTAGTTCATTCTTTTCATTAGTTATTACCGTCATACCTCCTTTCTTTGGAACTACTTGGACGGGACTTACCCAAGGACTATCAGAGATAGGATAGATAAGTCCGGCGTCAAGTAATTTGATGACTTCGTTTTTAACCACTTCTTGAACATTTGGATTTACTCAACGTTGTGGTTGTATTACCGATTTGTAGTCATCATTCATTAAAATTTTGTGCGTGCACATGGAAGGACTTATTCCTTTAATATCTACAAGCTTCCAAGCAATCGCGTTTTTGTGTTTTTTCAAAAGACTAACTAATTTTTCTTTTTCTAAACTATCTAATTTAGATGAAATAATTACAGGTAATTTACCATCTTTATCTAGAAAAGCATATTCCAAACCTTTTGGAAGTTCTTTGAGCTCAAGTGGTGGGTCTTTAGGAGACTCCTTATTTGGTTGCTCATTTTGATCAAGAACTTTAAAAGTTTGTTCTATGGCGACCTCTTCTTCAACAAAGTGGTCAAACTTTCACTTGTATCGGGTGGTTCATCTTCATCTTCAATTAGGGGGTCATTGTTGTCACGGCCCACGACCCGGTTTGACCCGTTTCAAGAGCCGCGGCAGAAAATACTGCGGTATTTATTTAATTGAGTTTTACAGCGGAAACAGGATCGCTTAAAGCTAAAATTTTTCCCCGATTATTTTATTTCACAATTCGGGATAAAACCCCGATAATTTACAATAGTATGTTTTTACTATAAAAGCGTGATATTACAAAATTTATTTCTTTATTTTATACTGAGCCACTATCTTAAGCTTGAAATGCTCCACAGCACTTTTCCTGATTTACAACAGATCACCTGAAACATGTTTGAAAAAGGTTTTGTCAGCGGGAAATACTGAGTGAATCATTCTATTTTGCATAATGATGCATAGTTATCAATTACAGCATAAGAGCGATTACAATGGCTTCTATCTTATTTTTATCTGGCATTCTGTCACAATGGTGACATGTCACAATGGTGACGATGGTCATACCACTATTTAGATCAATGAACCTAAATAGTGACGATTATCGCTGTAGGTCAATGAACCCAACAGTGATTATCCCGAGTAGGTCAATGAACCTAACTGGGTGAGAATTAGTAATGTGCACAATACCCCACTAACCAGTAATTCAAGATATCCACGACTTAGTCCCTGTAATTATAATCTTGAAATAATTTGGAGTATTGTAAAATATTTAATAAAAATAACTCACAAACGGTGAGAATAGTTGTATAAAGCAATTTGATAAAAAGAGAGAATAACTCACAAACTGTGAGAAAAGAAGAATGACTCACTTTGCAGATTTATACGGGCAGAGCCTAGCCTACTGATTAGCCTTTTATCCTAATTTCAATAACAAGCACACAATTTTGGAATTAGTAATCAATCCAGCATTTACGATAACTCACGAGATCAAATTATCACAATGAATGTCAAAATGCAATACTTTGTCCATCGAGTTAACGATGATCCATTGAATTAACAATGAACGACAAGGTATAATACTTTACCCATCGAATTAACGAGGATCCGTTGAATTAACAACGAACGATAAAGTATAATACTTTACCTATCGAATTAACGACAATCCGTCAAATTAATGACGAACGATAAAGTATAACCCTAATGTGGGCGGCACTTAAACATTCATTGGATATTTGAATCAATCGGACAATGAATCGTAGCAGCGATTGTGCTAATACCCTGATTGCAGCTTCAATTAAAGACCTGTGTGTGTTAATTGAAGTGTACAGCAGAAAACTCGGTGTATAATTGAGAATTCTTTCGTCGTAAATTGTCCAGATTTCGAATGCCAATGTTCTGAATTTATACACGATTTTTGTCAAGCTTACGGACCGTAAGCTTGATGACCTTACGGTCCGTAAGGTACTCAAAATGCTTGTTTTGTTGCCACGTGTGGGACTAGCTCAGATGAGTCGACACATTCTAAAAATTCAACTTGGAGAGCACGTAATTCGGATAATCGTCAAGTAGGGAATGCCCCCCCCTGAGTTTTAGGGGCCCTAATCCTGATTCTGAAAATTATGAAAATTTTAGGGTTTGCACAGAATCACTTGGGTGTCTCAATTAGGTTTTCCTATTAGTCAAATTAATTTAATAATTATGACTTTTGATGAGAGTCGTTACATTCTCCCCAACTTAATAAAAATCTCGTCCTCGAGATTTACTGGAATAATTGAGAATACTTTCTCTTTATTTCGATTTCCAGTTCCCAAGTATATTAGGATCCTGTCTTTGAATCCTACTTTACTTAACATTATTTGTTACTTTATATCTTAGAAATGTACTATCAAAGATTCATCTTATAGACATTTCTTAAGATTGGATATATAAAATATATCATGTATTCCAACTAACCTTCCTGGTAGTTGTAAACTATAAGTAACTGATCCAATACGTTGAATTTACTGGAAATGATCCTACCTACTTTTGGACTTAGTTTTCCTTTCTTACTCCTTTCCAAGGAGATACTTCCAATTTGGTAATTGCTGTTATCTTAGCATAATTTATGTGAATACCTTCATGATTCACCATATGACCTAGAATTGTACTTCTATCAGCCAAAATTCATTCTTCAAAAATTTGGCGTAAAGCTTTTCTTTTCTTAACAACCAATATTGTGCTAACCGATAAGGTTCCCTAGCTTACCGGTAAAATTCCTGGAATTGATAAATCCTAAATTCTATCTTCATATCTGATGATAATCCAGGTAAATCTTCTGGAATTACATCTGGTTATTCTGAAACCACAAGAATTTCCTTAAATTCTGTATCTTTAATATTTAATGATTACTGAAATCATATATACTATTCCTTGCTTTCGTTCATAATTAGCAATTTCCATTACTGATATGAACTTCATAGGTTTACATGGTTTATCTCCTGTAATCATAATTACTTCTCCGATGGTTGATTGAATTTCTAAGAAATTCTGATCACAGATAATGATCACAACATTGAATTCAACTAATTTCATAGGTAATAGGGTTGCAGAAAACTTATAACTTATTTCTATGTTCTGCATAACCTTATTAATTTTAACTAATTTCACATCTGCCGTTTCTATGTAGAAACTTATCTAATGCTGGTTAACGGTAAGTTAAGAGTTTGGCAGAGTAAAGTATTTATAAAACTTTGGTTTGCACCAGAGTCAAATAATACTTTTATGTAAACGTTGTAAGCTAAGAACATACCGGCTATCACATCTGGAATCATCTCGGCTTCATGAGTAGTCAGCTGAAAGGCTCTCGCATTCCTTTTTGCTCCTTCTGCTGGTTTGACTTGATTGTCAAATGGTTTATTCAGTTTTGGACAATCTGGCCTAAGATGTCCAGTTTCTCTACAGTTGTAACAAACTGAAAATTTCTTCCTCCTACAATCTTCTTCTTGATGCCCTGGAATCTTGCAAAAATTGCAATATCCTTTGCATTTTCCAAAATGCTTCCTTTTGCAAAAATTGCAAAATGGACTAGTAGAAGATTGCCCATTCCCTCCTTTCTTGAAATGGTTATGGTTACCCGAACTGAATTCTTGGGTAATCTTTTGGGCTACTTCCTTCCTTTTATTTTCTTCTCTTGTCCGTACTAGCTCGTCAGTCATAGTATTGGCTAATTCTACTGCATCATCAATCGTACGAGGTTTCGCAGCTTTGACGATATTACGGATCTCGGAAATTAATCCCCAAATATAACGAGAAATAAGTACCGGTTCTGGCGAAGCCAGGGTTGGTACCACTCTAGCATATTCGAAGAATGTCGTAGTATACCCTCGACAATCTACATCCACCATCCGATGGGTCAGAAATTTATTTGCCATTTGATCTTTTTCATATTCAGGACAGAATTTTCTTTCTACAAGATTTTTAAATTCTTCCCAGTTCATAGCATACGCCATCCTTCTTCCTTTTGCCTGCAACACTGTGTTCCACCATTCTAGTGCCACTTCTTTGAAAAGGTTTGATACATACATAACCTGATCATTCTGAGCACATTTACTTATGGCAATTACTGCCTCGGTTTTCTCTAACCAACGCAGTGCTGCAGTCGCTCCTTCATTGCCTGCAAACTCAGTGGTTTTACAAGCAAGAAATTCTTTATAAGTGCAACCGGGCGTTGCAACTTTCCTTTTCTTAGGGAGCGGAGCTTGCCGTGGTTCATTATCATGATTAACATGATTACTACCTCCATTTATGCTATTACTGAAATTATCTTCAGAAATGCGTTTACTAGGAATAACTTGTTGAGGTTTGATTGGATTTTTAACAGCAGCAATGATTGCTGGAATAGCATTGGCTATCCCTTGAGCAACTATTCCTGGAATAGTGTTGGCTATCTCTTGAGCAATGATATTTTCTATATCTTGCCTAGTCACATATTGATTCCCTGATTGTTGCTCAGATTGATTACCCTCATTAACTGGTTCATTATTAGCATTTTCCATCTGATATCTATTTTATAGATACATAATTAGTATAAAGGAAATAATTCAATGTCACAATTTAGTTGCACATAATCACATAAACGAATATACAAACAAAAGTTGTAACTTTCTAAAATTTCCTTATATCTTGTTTCTATATACGCCCGTTTTATTATTTATTTTACACATACTGATTTTACTGTTACTATTACAAAACCACAGTTTCATAATCCCCTATCCTTTGTCAGATGATGTTCTAGTAGCGGCGTTTCTTCTCATCGTATTTCCAGGAGATCTGTCCCAAAGTCTCTTGGATTCTATTCCCAGCCTCCATGTTGTTAAAATGATGGAGTTCAGTCCTATTTTCATTACTTATGGGTAAATTTGGTAAAGGTTCTGATTTGTACTTAGGAAAAAGCCTATAGGGATGGTTTTGTAACAGTATTTCATTATCCAACCATTCGTCTATATTCCAATGATTTGAAGAGTTTGGAATAGATGGTTCTAAGTTCATCAAATTATTTTCATTAATTGGTTCAATAGTATCATCGGTTGCCATTATAAAATCTAGTTCTTCTTGAGATGGTAATCCTTCCATTTGCATAGAACTTTCCCCAATTTCCATTTTCTTAGGCTTAGGTTTCTCGAAAGGTAAAGCGTTAAATTCTATAGGTTCTTCTATGTCTGGAATATACCTATTAAAATCTCTGGAAACTTCGATTTTTACTGGATAGAGATTTAAATTCTGAAGGGCTTCCGACAAATCACTCATGCTGTTTAGTAATATACACACAATTACTAAGTCATAAAAATTTTATAGAACAACTTTTTAAATAGTATTTCATACTACTAAAACATTTAAAACATACCAGGTTTTATTTGTAATTTATTTATAAATTTTTCTAGACTGTAGATAATAAAAATACTAAACTTTAAATCAGAATATTTAAAGATTTATATTTACTATTACAGTAGTTAATATATAAAAATCTATATACTAAGTAAGTATGATGACTTAATTTACATATATTAACTAATCATTATCCTTGTGGATATTGGTTAATGCTGCCTTGTTTAAGCATAGGTGATCAGTCCATGCATAACTAAGGCTAGGTTATCCAATATCTGCCTTTGATAATAATCATAGTATTTAAAAATAATCTTAATACCACTATTATTAATATATTATTATTAATAATAAAATTATTAATAATAATTAACTAAACAATAATTTTAAATAAAAATATACTTTATATATAAAAATATAATTTCTTTACCACAATATAGTAATACTATATTAGGTAATTCCATATATTAATCAAATATATAATGTTTTTCAATTAACAATAATAGAGCAACAAATATTACAATATATATAAAAATATGCCCATATTAAAATTAACAAATAGCCAGTTAAAACACATAATCATATAATAGTAATCAGGAAAAATTTAAGTATTTCTAAATACTTAATTAGCTTAACCCAGTGGCTCTGATACCACCTTTTTCTGTCACGGCCCACGACCCGGTTTGACCCGTTTCAAGAGCCGCGGCAGAAAATACTGCGGTATTTATTTAATTGAGTTTTACAGCGGAAACAGGATCGCTTAAAGCTAAAATTTTTCCCCGATTATTTTATTTCACAATTCGGGATAAAACCCCGATAATTTACAATAGTATGTTTTTACTATAAAAGCGTGATATTACAAAATTTATTTCTTTATTTTATACTGAGCCACTATCTTAAGCTTGAAATGCTCCACAGCACTTTTCCTGATTTACAACAGATCACCTGAAACATGTTTGAAAAAGGTTTTGTCAGCGGGAAATACTGAGTGAATCATTCTATTTTGCATAATGATGCATAGTTATCAATTACAGCATAAGAGCGATTACAATGGCTTCTATCTTATTTTTATCTGGCATTCTGTCACAATGGTGACATGTCACAATGGTGACGATGGTCATACCACTATTTAGATCAATGAACCTAAATAGTGACGATTATCGCTGTAGGTCAATGAACCCAACAGTGATTATCCCGAGTAGGTCAATGAACCTAACTGGGTGAGAATTAGTAATGTGCACAATACCCCACTAACCAGTAATTCAAGATATCCACGACTTAGTCCCTGTAATTATAATCTTGAAATAATTTGGAGTATTGTAAAATATTTAATAAAAATAACTCACAAACGGTGAGAATAGTTGTATAAAGCAATTTGATAAAAAGAGAGAATAACTCACAAACTGTGAGAAAAGAAGAATGACTCACTTTGCAGATTTATACGGGCAGAGCCTAGCCTACTGATTAGCCTTTTATCCTAATTTCAATAACAAGCACACAATTTTGGAATTAGTAATCAATCCAGCATTTACGATAACTCACGAGATCAAATTATCACAATGAATGTCAAAATGCAATACTTTGTCCATCGAGTTAACGATGATCCATTGAATTAACAATGAACGACAAGGTATAATACTTTACCCATCGAATTAACGAGGATCCGTTGAATTAACAACGAACGATAAAGTATAATACTTTACCTATCGAATTAACGACAATCCGTCAAATTAATGACGAACGATAAAGTATAACCCTAATGTGGGCGGCACTTAAACATTCATTGGATATTTGAATCAATCGGACAATGAATCGTAGCAGCGATTGTGCTAATACCCTGATTGCAGCTTCAATTAAAGACCTGTGTGTGTTAATTGAAGTGTACAGCAGAAAACTCGGTGTATAATTGAGAATTCTTTCGTCGTAAATTGTCCAGATTTCGAATGCCAATGTTCTGAATTTATACACGATTTTTGTCAAGCTTACGGACCGTAAGCTTGATGACCTTACGGTCCGTAAGGTACTCAAAATGCTTGTTTTGTTGCCACGTGTGGGACTAGCTCAGATGAGTCGACACATTCTAAAAATTCAACTTGGAGAGCACGTAATTCGGATAATCGTCAAGTAGGGAATGCCCCCCCCTGAGTTTTAGGGGCCCTAATCCTGATTCTGAAAATTATGAAAATTTTAGGGTTTGCACAGAATCACTTGGGTGTCTCAATTAGGTTTTCCTATTAGTCAAATTAATTTAATAATTATGACTTTTGATGAGAGTCGTTACAATTGTTGCCGAATGGATATTTCATTGACTGCTCAAGATCGACACTTCTTTTAAATGCCCCTAATTGGAGAGGTAGATTGTTGTACTTCCGGTTTTTCAAATGGGTTTTTACAAATGGTCGTCCCAACATTAGGGGAGCGTCATCGAGGATGACAAAGTCGGTGGGTACTACCATTTGATTTGTTTGAACCAAGACATCCTCAACTACACCGATTGATTTTATTACCTTCCGATTGGATAGAAAAATGGGTCTTTAGGAAGTTCTTTGAGCTCAAGTGGTGGGTCTTTAGGAGACTCCTTATTTGGTTGCTCATTTTGATCAAGAACTTTAAAAGTTTGTTCTATGGCGACCTCTTCTTCAACAAAGTGGTCAAACTTTTCACTTGTATCGGGTGGTTCATCTTCATCTTCAATTAGGGGGTCATTGTTGCCGAATGGATATTTCATTGACTGCTCAAGATCGACACTTCTTTTAAATGCCCCTAATTGGAGAGGTAGATTGTTGTACTTCCGGTTTTTCAAAGCTTTGTGGGTTTTTACAAATGGTCGTCCCAACATTAGGGGAGCGTCATCGAGGATGACAAAGTCGGTGGGAACTACCATTTGATTTGTTTGAACCAAGACATCCTCAACTACACCGATTGATTTTATTACCTTCCGATTGGATAGAAAAATGGGTATTTGAAGTGGAGAAAAATCACTAATACTTAATTTTTCGAAAATGTAGTTAGGCATTATGTTAACACAAAGATCTTTATCAATTGTGACATTACTAATAAACGAATTTTGAAAGAAACATGGAACCGGTGTAATGTTAATTTCAAATGGATCTTCTTTTATTAGCGAGGTTTGATCAATAGTCAACTTAACACTTACCGTTTTGCCAATTTTAGTGTTAGTGTTTAACTCTTTTAAAAACTTAGCATGAGTGGGAACTAAACAATGATTTTCAAAAGAAGGTGACAAGAGATTAATTTCTTCAAAATTTGACTCTTCTTGAATTTTATCGTTAACGGACTCACCTTTTTCGTTGTTTAACTCATGTGTCGGTTTTTCACTTATTTGTTCTTCCATTTTTACACTTTCGGTTATCTCTTCTTTATTTAATTCTTCTTCTTTTGTGCGGAACTCCTCTTCCCTTGCGCGAGATTCTTTTATATAGCGATCGATAACTCTAAGGTGTTCTAATATCCTATCGGTCACTTCGGTTATAGAAAAAGGATCGGGATTTTCAAAGCTTGAATCCGGTTGTTCGATCCTTTGTTCCTCATAATACCCATATGAAGTAGATGGTTCACACCATTGTTCTTCATTGTAAGCATATGATGTTTAAGGGTCGTAATTTTGTTCTTCATAATACTCATATGAGGTTGGTTGTTCACGCCATGGTTCCTCATAGTAAGCATACGAAGGTGGTGGCTCATATCTTGGTTCCTCAAAGTATGAGTATGAAGGCTCATAACTTGGTTCCTCAAAATATGAGTATGAGGGAGGAGGTTCATACCTTTGGTCTTCATAGGATGTGTATGAAGTCGATGGCTCGTACCTGGGCTCCTCATAGTAGGTGTATGAAGTGGATGGTTGATATGAGTGATTATATTGAACCGAGTGTGGATTACTACAATTAGTGCAACAGTTACTCCTATAATCATCCTCCCCATAGGTGTAGTTGTAACCTCCTGAGTATTGATCCATGAGAATGACTCAGCAGACCACAACCAAGTCTCGAGATCAGAAAACAAAAATAAAAACGGAAACAGAGGCTGGACACGGCCCCGTGTTCAGTGGACACGACCCCGTGTACAGAATCTGTATCTGGGCGTTTTAATTAAATTTACTGATTTCGTTGAGCACGGGGCGTGTTCAGTGAGCACGGCCCGTGTTCAAGCTACTGTTACTGGGTGTTTTATGAAAATGTGCAGCACAGCCCCGTGTTCAGTGAGCACGGCCCGTGTTCAGGTTACTGTAAATGCAAAACTAAACTAAAATGCAGAAAAATGTGCGCGCGTTTTGAAAAGGTTTTGAAAAACTGATTAGGCCGTCGATTTTAAGCTTTCTTAAAATCCTTGTGTCCCCGACAATGGCGCCAAAAACTTGATGCGTGTGAAGTGTATATATAAGTTTAAATATATTTTAAGCCCTTTTACACTTTTTAGTCAAGTTTTAAATTTATAAAACACGATATTTACTAACACTACACACACATATGGGCAAGTGCACCCATCGTGAGCGTAGTATAGTGTTGGTAAGATACCGAGGTCGTCCAAGGACACAAGAGCTTTTAGTACCGGTTTATCCTCAACGTCTAATCAAATCAAAAGTTTAGAAAAATGTTTTTAAACTAAGAAAATAAAAATTAACTAAAATGCTGAAAAATAAAAATAAAAGAAAAACAGATATACAAGATGAATCACTTGGTTCCGACTCGTGTTTAGTGTAACCTTTGATTATTTCCGCACTTTTGCACTTATTTAAGAGATTATCTTAGTTATTGTAGTAGGCCCCTCTTTTGGAGGTGACGTTGCCCTCAACCCAGTAGTTTGAGTCAGCAAGGATACAATCCTAAAGGGTCGGATTATTGAAAGATAATTAATTAAGTTATTAATGCAAATTATGGTAGGCCCCTCTTTTGAAGGCGACGTTACCCTCGACAAAGTAGTCTAAGTCAGCAAGGATACAGTCCTAAGTAGTCGGGTTATAGTATTAATAGTAGTTAACTTATGAGGGGATCAAAGAGTTTGGACCCCCGCCATCCACTACCGTTAAGTATTGAAGGAGGTCCTACTAAATTTGACCCAGGTCCCTTGCAGGATCTCTAAACGCTTAACAATCGCAAGACTCTTACCAAACCGTTCCCTTAACCCCCGACCAGGTAGCCAACATACCTCCATATAGACCGTGGAGATATGAATGGTGAAAATCTTTTATTTTATATAGACAGTAAAATAATGCCAAGACACCACGGACAAACGATAAGGAAGAATCACCTTCAACATAAGAAACTAGTTATTAAAGTCATTAATACATAACCAATTAAAAAGTGTGAAAAGATTAAAAATAAAAAGTATTACACTAGACACTTGTCTTCACCAAGTGATGTAAGAGACTTAGGCAAACATGGCCTTGATTGTCAAGAACTCTTACGATCAATCTTGGATCCCGAGACGACTCACACACTCTACGATGGACAATGGATGATGGTGGTGGATGATGGTGTTATGGTGGTGGTGGGTGGTGGGTGAAGTGTGAGAGGGGTGGTTTGCCAAGGGATGGTTTGAGCTTGAGCCAAGCACTCCTATTTATAGGCTAAACAGAAGCTTCGGCACGGCCCCGTGTCCACATCCTTCTCTTTCTTCATTAATTGCTCTTGTCTTTATTAGTTGACCACGCCCCCGTGTCCGCTGAGCACGACCCCGTGTGCAGAAGCATATCTGTACTATGAAGATTTGCCTAGATTCTGCGAATCTTATAGTTGACCACGGCCCCGTGGTGGGCAATAGAAGCTTCTACAACTTTGTCTTTTCTGCTGACACTTGGGCACGCCCCCGTGCTGGCTGAGCACGGGGCGTGTTCAGTCTTATGTCTTCTTGTTTTGCTTGGGAAGATGCTGTTGTGGGGTCGGGCATGTCACTCTTGTTCCTTTTCTTGTATTTATGTTAGATTTTGCTGTCTTTTTGCTTCTTTTGTTAATTTGAGCTCATTTAATCCTGAAAATACAAAAGGAAGACAAAAGCACATTTTTTCCAACATTAGTACTAAAAAAGGGTTAGTTTTATGCCACAATTGATGTAATTTATATGTTGCATTTTGCACACATCAACAAACTTTCTTGTTTTAAAAATACTGGTCTCAAACAAGCTGGATCTCCTCGTAAAAACACCACTTTCAAACGTGAACAACTTATACGTTTTCAAACGGAACAACTTTCAAACAACCACTTTCAAACGACCAGTTCAAACGAATCACTTTCAAACGGTTAGACACTTTTCAAACGGAAACCACTTTCAAACTTCAACTCTCAAACGTGATACAAGTCTCAAACGGAATAGTCCAGCCTCGTTTGAAACTACACCACTTTCAAACGAAACACATATATGTGTGACTTTCAAACGAAACTTTCAAACGACAATCACTTTTCAAACGAGTTTTTCAAATGGAATGTCAGTTTTCAAACGGAAAGCCAAGCTTCAAACGGATGACGTCAGCATTTAACGAACAGTTTCAAACGGATTAAGTGTTTTCGATCAGTTTTAGGTCGAATTTTAGTTCAAAACTTTCAAGGATTCGTTATCAATATGTTTTGCTTGTTATGTGATTGTTTTAGGCCATTTCAACCGTAAACACTTGATCAAATCATAAAAGAAAGGTAGAAGTGAGATTTTCAAGCTGAATATGGCAAGAACTCCTCGTCCTGAGCTCTGATACCACTTGTAGGATCGAATCGCGACCCGAATGAGTCGTTCGGAAGAGCTCTAGTCCGTTTCAGAGGCGGAAACTAAGAAACGGATGTAAAAACAGCTTGAATATCACTTTAAACGTCTTGTGAATTGAATTAATAGCGATTACAATCACAAGGAATACCGGCAGCACCTCGGTATCAAATCTGAAATCCGTTACAAATGACAAGAACACAAACCTATTTATAGTTTTCCTAATTCCGTTTGAAGCTACACATGTCAGATTCAAACGGACCATTCAAACGAAAATACAAGTATCACTTTCAAACGAAAGTCTCAAACGAAATGACTTTTGTTTTCAAATCTGACACTTATTTCATGTGAACTTGCAATGATGATGTCATCTCTATGATGTCATCATTAAATATGATGACATCAAGCTTGATCAGATCCGTAATGCAACCCAGACTCGATATAAGACGAAGTCGACAGATGTATGCACCAACATCTTGCTTCACCAGAACCAATGTTAATCTCCCGTTATATCTGGGGATTAATTGGAGAGATTAGACATATCGTCAAGGCAGCTAGACCTCAAAATATAGAAGAAGCTGTAAAAATAGCAAATACCTTGGCTAATGAATTAGTCCGTACTAGAGAAGAAGATCAGAGGAGGAACTTAACCCAAAGGCTTACACAAGAATTTCGTTCTGGAAATTTTTATCGTAGGAATATGGGTTCTACCTCTGCACCCTACTGCAAGGTCTGCAAGAAAAAGCATTCGGGAAAATGCTCCACTTTCTGCAATTATTGCAAGATGTCAGGACACAAGGAAGAAAATTGCAGGAAGAAATCCAGTAATGGATTATGCTTCAACTGTGGAGAAAAAGGTCATATTAGGCCAAACTGTCCGAAATTAGCTTCAGCTCCAGACAACAAGAATACTAAAAATGCTAGAGCATTTGTTTTGACTGCAGAAGAAGCCAAAATGATTCTAGATGTTATATCTGGTACGTTTTTAGTTAATGATGTCTTTGCTAAAGTATTATTCAACTCTGGTGCAAACCAAAGTTTTATTAATACATCGTTTTGCAAAATTTTAAATTAATCATTAACTAAACTACCACTAGAATGCTTAGTAGAGACAGCCAATGGAGAAACTGTTAGAATTTCTGAAATCTTGCAGGGAGCAAGAATAGAAATTTTAAATTAGAAATTTATTGCAAATCTTTATCCCATGAACCTGGTAGGATTTGATGTTGTTTTAGGAATGGATTGGTTAATAGCCAATAAAGCCAATATTTTATGTGATCAAAATTTAATTCAAGTAAATTCACCAAAAGGTAAAACGATCACAATTAAAGGAGATAAACCTTATAGGTCAACTAAGTTTATTTCTGTGATGAAAACTGCAAGTTGTATGAGAAAAAGGTTCTATAGTGTATTTGATTTCCATAATCACTAACACTAAAGGAAAAGAACAAAAAGACATTCCAGTAGTGTCACAGTTTTTAGATGTCTTTCCAGAAGAATTACCAGGACTACCTCCAGACAGAGAAGTTGAATTCATGATTCATCTAATACCAGGAACAACACCAATTGCCAAAGCACCCTACCGTTTGGCACCCGCTGAAATGCAAGAACTAAAGAAACAATTAGATGAATTGTTGGAGAAAGGATTTATATAACCAAGTTCGTCGCCATGGGGAGCGCCGATACTCTTTGTTAAAAAGAAGGACGGATCAATGCGTATGTGCATTGACTACCGTGAATTAAACAAAGTCACGATTAAGAATCGGTACCCATTACCGAGAATCGATGATCTGTTTGATCAACTACAAGGAGCTCGATTTTTCTCTAAAATCGATTTAAGGTCAGGATATCATCAATTAAAGGTACAGGAAGAGGACATTCCTAAGACCGCATTCAGAACAAGGTATGGTCATTATGAATTTACTGTCATGCCATTTGGTTTAACGAATGCCCCAGCTGCATTTATGGACATGATGAACCGAATATGTAAGCCATATTTGGATAAATTCATAATTGTCTTCATAGATGATATTCTAATTTATTCTAAGAATAAAGAGGATCATGCAAAGCATTTGCACGCACTTTTAAGTTTATTAAGAAAGGAAAAGCTTTATGCTAAATTTTCTAAGTGCGAATTTTGGTTAGAACAGGTACAATTCCTTGGACACCTAGTCAATCATGAAGGAATTCATGTAGATCCAACAAAGATTGAGGCAATTACTAAATGGAAAACCTCTGAGTCACCAACCGAGGTTAGAAGTTTCTTAGGATTGGCCGGTTATTATAGAAGATTTATTAAAGATTTCTCTAGAATAGCCATTCCCTTAACTAAGCTAACCTGTAAATCTGTTAAGTTTGAATGGGGATTAAAACAAGAAGAAGCATTTAGAAGTCTTAAGCAAAGATTAACCCATACACCCATACTAGCGTTACCAGAAGGAACTGAAGACTTCGTAGTTTATTGTGATGCTTCTAGATTAGGTTATGGATGTGTGTTGATGCAACGCCAAAAGGTTATAGCTTACGCATCTAGACAACTTAAGAATCATGAAGAGAATTATTCAACCCATGATTTAGAATTAGGAGCCATAATTTTTGCTCTTAAGATTTGGAGACATTACCTTTATGGTAGTAAGTTTACCATATTTACTGATCACAAAAGTTTAAGGTATGTTTTCGGGCAGAAAGAGTTGAATATGAGACAAAGGCGTTGGATGGAATTTCTTAGTGATTATGATTGTGATATCCAGTATCATGAAGGAAAAGCAAATGTAGTAGCAGATGCTTTAAGTCGAAAGTATCATGAAAAGCCAAAAAGGGTACGTTCTCTTAAATTAAATCTGCAAGTAGATTTAAATGATCAGATAAGAGAAGCACAAGAATCAGTAATCAAGGATGATTCTGAAAAATTAAAAGGTATGCTAAAAGAATTAAAACAAGGAACAGATGGAATTTGGAGATTCCATGAAAATAGAATGTGGATACCTAAATTAGGAAACCTACGTCATCGTATATTAGAAGAAGCCCATAAGTCTAAGTATACGATGCATCCAGGAAGTGATAAAATGTACCAGGATTTAAGGAAAAATTTCTGGTGGATAGGAATGAAAAAGGACATAGCAGCTTATGTTTCTAAATGTTTAACTTGTTCACAAGTTAAAGCTGAACATCAGAAACCCTCAGGTTTGTTACAGTAATTTGAAATGCCAGTTTGGAAATGGGAATTAATAACAATATATTTTGTTACTAAATTACCCAAAACTAGGAAAGGAAATGATACAATCTGGGTAATTGTAGATAGACTAACCAAGTCCGCTCATTTTCTACCAATGAAAGAAACAATTAGTATGGAACAATTATCTAAATTGTATGTAAATGAAATTGTTTCTTTACATGGTATTCCTTTATCAATTGTTTCTGATAGAGATAGCCGCTTTACATCTCATTTTTGGTCAAGTTTCCAAAAAGCAATGGGAACCAAATTAAAGTTAAGCACAACTTATCATCCACAAACGGATGGACAAAGCGAAAGGACAATTCAAACAATGGAGGACATGCTTATAGCTTGTGCAATCGATTTCGAAGGTAATTGGGGCGATCATTTACCTTTAATAGAATTTTCTTACAATAATAGTTATCACACAAGTATCAATGCTGCACCATTCGAAGCACTTTATGGAAGAAAGTGTCGAACCCCAGTCTGTTGGGCAGAAATTGGGGAAAAGCAACTATCTGGACCTGAGATAGTACAAGAAACAACTGACAAGATAATTCAAGTCAATGAATGACTGAAAGCTGCACGTGATCGACAAAAGAGTTATGCCAATAACCGACGCAAGCCATTGGAGTTTCAAGTAGGAGATAAAGTATTATTGAAAGTCTCTCCTTGGAAAGGAGTAGTAAGATTCATCAAAAGAGGAAAGCTAAGTCCCAGGTATATTGGACCTTTTGATATTATTAGAAGAATAGGACCTGTAGCCTATCAACTACAATTGCCAGAAGAAATGGCAGGAATACATGATGTGTTTCATGTATCCAATCTCAAAAAGTGTTTAGCTGATGAATCATTGATAGTGCCTCTTAAGGATATAGAGGTAAATGAACAACTCAAATTTGTAGAAAGAACTCTACAGATTGAAGACAGGAAAGTCAAAAATCTCAAACACAAAAGACTAGTTCTAGTCAAAGTAAAGTGGGACTCCAAAAGAGGACCAGAGTACACATGGGAGCTTGAATCTGAAATGCAAAAGAAATACCCGCATTTGTTTCAATAGATCTCGAGGACGAGCTCTAAATTAAGGTGGGGAGAATGTAACAACCCTCGGTAAAACCAACACTCTTATAATATTTCCGATACTTTAGAATATTTGAAATATCCCAATATGTCTTATATTACACCCCGTATGTGAAAACCGAGCCCGGAATACGTTATAGTTTATAAAATAAATTAAAAACAATAAATGTTAAGCTTAGGCGGGCCGCGTAGACCCACCCCAAGCCTTTACGCGGGCGGTATAAAGGTGTAGACCGGATTACGTTGATTCCTTAGTTCATACGGGTCACGTAAGACCTCGTCTAAGTTGATTCTTTAGTTCATACGGGCCGCGTAAGACCTCGTCTAAGTTAACGCGGGCCGCGAGAGATCATGAAACGTGGAGACATCCTGAGCTGACACGTGTCGACATCGTGGCAAGTCTAGTAGCTGACCCAGCTACGCTACAGTGTTGACCAATGTTGACGCGGGCCGCGTAAGAGTCCCTTATCTTTTATGCGGGCCGCGACAGGTCTAGAATCAGGAACTATAAATAGCAGGCATCAGTTTTCGTTTTCCGTCGCTCACAATTCATTCTCAATCTCGAAATTCTATAGAAGAAACATAATAGTCGGGTATTATACCCTTAATTAGCGAGGTTCTGCTCCGTTGTAAGTATTATAACCCTAGTTTCATAATAGTTACGCTGCCCGATTGATTTAGGGTTCCGTAACAACTGTCGTGGTTCTGCCCGACGTAGTTGTTGGAATGCCGTCTCGGGGAGGGTATTATTAATATGTTCAAAGGGTTATGATACTAACCAATGTACATTTGTATAAATTATAGATTATATCCAGGAAACCCTTACGAAAAGCCTAAGACAGCAATGTGAGTTTATCCTCTTTTTGTTAACATTTTTGGTAATGTTTTACCAAACTTTAAATGTTTTACTATGAAAATTAGCAGTGATTGAGTCTTTGTAGTTCTTCAATTACTGCCGGTATGTTGGGGTTTTGTATACAAAATTTGTACTACTTGCGAGTAGTAAGTGGGGATCACAATACGTTACCATTGGACAATGAGTTAGCCAATCGGTAATATGACCCACAAGGCATGTCTGATAGTACCAAATGGAGTAATTGTGTAGACATAAACAATGTGATCGCTCTCAATACTGTTCACTGTGACTTTAAACTTGATTAAACTGGGATTCACTCACCAGTATTTCCCGCTGACAAATATTTTTAAAACATGTTTCAGGTAACCCAATGTGAGAGCCAATTAGTAAAAGCCAGCTGGAGAGCACTGAAGGCTTGGGAAAATGTGGCTATAAAAGTTACCTAATAAACGATGTTTTAAAATTCAATAAAATCGGGTTTATCCCTATAAATGTATTGTAATAAGAAACTTGGGTTTTACCCATGTGATTATTAATATTAAATAAGGTGGTTTTACTCTGATAAACATTTCCTAACTATGGTCCTGATGTAAATTCCACTGCAAGATTAAATAACCTGATACCACCGAAACTCTGAGATCCCGT
The DNA here is from genome assembly GCA_030545235.1 of Helianthus tuberosus. Classification (NCBI taxonomy): domain Eukaryota; kingdom Viridiplantae; phylum Streptophyta; class Magnoliopsida; order Asterales; family Asteraceae; genus Helianthus; species Helianthus tuberosus. The sequence goes on from CM060354.1 coordinate 178,655,733, forward strand.
CCGCCCGTTTCCGGGAATCAGGGATCGGGGGTTGCGACACACACAATCCCTAAAATTTTGAGCTTTCAGTTATTTTGCATTAACAGCTGTTAACAGGAGTTTTGAGATCCCTTTTAATGACCCGAGACCAAGATCTCAACTCGAGACCACAAGATCTCGACTCGAAATCATAAGTGTTCTCAAATTTTTTTACAACTCAAGACAACAATTTCGACTCGAGACCACTAAGATTTCGACCAAGGGCTTAAATCTTCACAACTCGTGACCATGGTTGCGACTCGAGACCTCATCAAGCACTCGAGATCTCATAAAACACAGTAGTCGAGACCATGATTACGACTCGAGACACTGAGGTTGTGACTCGAGACCATTAATGAGTCGAGACCTCATAATGTTTACAAGATGAGTCGAGACTTGACTCGAGATCTCACTCGAGACCTCATGACTGAGTCGAGATCTCACTCGAAACCTCATTATTTTAGGCTGTTTAATGTGAACTAAGACTTAGCTCGGGGCTCCGTCAGGGAACTCACCGCGGAGTTCGATCCGCGCTAACAGGTGGTTTCCTATTAAATGATTGGTTTTGTAAATACTTAGTTAATTAATAAGGATCAAATAATGTTTACAAAACCAAAATGGCTTTACTTGAATGAGCTTCTGATGTATCGTTTCTGGCCAAAGCTGATTTGATACATCTACTTATCGTTCAAGTATTACGAAAAGCTATGTTAAGTATGCATTACGAACGTGAGTGTCTTAATTTCTGGCCAAAGCTGATTTAATTCATTCATGTATAACATTCTTAACAAGTGCATAACTAAAGTGATTGTCTCATTTCTGGCCAAAGCTGATTTGTCACGATTACTTTGCACACATGCTTAAATGATTACACTTCTGGCCAAAGCTGATTTGTCTTCGTTTAAGTAGAACTTTAAATAAGTCTATTATTTTGATGTTAGTAATAGACATATCACAACCTCTTCACATAATGATCCTTATATTATGATCATTTCGTCTGCCTTATTTTTTTTAGCACCCATAATTTTACTCACTGTAATTTTCTTCTATAAATCAATATCTCATCCACTCTAATTCTTAAACCTAAAATGTTTTGCTTTATTTAAAGTTTCTATAAGATTAGCTCTTGAATTAAATCCTTGATTATTTCGTAAGACACGATAATCCTATTGCTCTCTTCTGATAATGATTACTAAAGAAGAAAAGTAGAGCATGATTAATAGGACAAATCGAAGACGATGTCTCTTATGATAATCAAGAACTTTCTAACATAATTGTTATCACTAAAGTTTTTCCAGATTAAGTCTTTCCTAAGACTAATCTATTATTGTGGAATAATCACAAGAACTCCTAAGATGCATGCCTTCATTTAAAATTCTAAACTATAAAGTTAAGTCGTATATGTAATACATAATAATGTACAATACCATGACCCATAAAGTTAAGGTTTACGCATGGAAATAAGTACATTTTCCAGTATATTACATACTAAGATTTTCGCTTGTACAATTTGATGCCTTATAAATCAACTATAACACTCAAAAGTACCAAAGTATAATGAGTGTGTTGATAAGCAACATATGTACAAAGAGGATTGTTCTAAGGTCCATAGACAAATTACAAGTACTAATTCCACCTCTAAGGTTCTTCAAGGGAAAATCTCACTGCATAATTATGCCATTAGACTAGACATAAGCAACGAGACTATCCATTATTCTAAAGAACAGTTAAATAAATTAATTAGATAGTCACTTATTAATGGTATCTAAGTCTGATAATTTTAATATTCCTATTAACACATGATTAGTTGACTCTAGTTTTAAACTTTTCTTTACCAGAAGTCAACAAATAACTAACATGAGAGTTAGTGACAAAATTAAATGTTAAGGCTATAAGAACCATAATAAGCAGTCTTCTAACAACGCCTTTCGATACCTTATATATTCTGAAGATTAATCAGAATATAGTATCATAATTAAGCAATGTTATGAATGTTGTGAGGTTTGCATAGTCAACATAAAGTCACACTTACCTTAAACTCTCATCTTATTTGTTCTAAATATCTGGATTGAAACATTAATAAGATAAAACTAGATGATATCTTACACTTTCACAACTTTTGTCATCATGTAAATGAGAATTTGACAAAAGGAGAATGAGACCTATAAATTTCATCCATTATAACTGAAATTCATGAGAAATCATGACATGGTTAATGAGGATGATTTTTTTATCTAATCTCCTTCTAAGTGATTTTAAATCATGCCGTTAAAGCCCTAAATATTACTTGGCTTAAGGAATAAGTATGGGTCCATCATAAGTCATTCATTGACACTCGTGGAACTTATTCCAAATGGAATATTCAGACATAATTCATTTATCAATTAAAGACTATCTACCTGTATCTACATTTTGTCTCATATGGCACACAATATTAAAAGAAATCTATTTCATATATATACTTAATAAGATTTCTATTAAATGTATCTAAGTTTCTTATGATATCTGGACATTAAAGAAATCAAATAAAGTCTAACATATATATGATAGGTTCCCACGTCACGTACCTCATTGAAACTTCTCTTGTAGCATTCTAGAGATATTAAAGATCAGTGGGAGCATTAAGTGTCTTAATAATAACTTGCAATAGTTGCAAGAGGTGGGGGAGTGAAAATTTTACATTACCTAAATTTACACCTCTTGTACAAGACACCGCTCCATCACGACATTGTTCCATCAAAACTTGTCTCGTTAAAATCTAATGCCACTCTTACAAAAGTCTTATTGTTTCTTAATTGTGGGCACACTTAGTTTTCTTACCTAAACTAGCATAATTCTCAACAAGAGAAATCACGACTAACGTCATTAACTTGTTTCTCTATTAGAATTTGTTGGTTGTTAAATATTGACCCTAAGCATGTTGAGTTCCTAAAGATTTCTAAGGTCAGTGGGAGCAGTCAAGTCCTTATCATTACTTGCAAGGAATACAAGAGGCGGGGGGAAGAGTGTCATTAAATTTCACTCCGAATTTAATAACGATTACACCTCTTGTACACCATACTGCACCAACTCTTACAAACTTAGAATGAAAATGATAGCAACCTAACCAAGAGCTAATCCATAAAACTGAAACTTCTAATAAACCCAATAATCAACTTAGGAGGTCATCTAGGTTTAAAAACCTACTAACTTTGATGATTACATAACCTCCCTAACTGAAGTTGAAATGGATTTTGGAAAAATTTACTGATCCTATCTCTTCTAATTAAGCCATTAGCGCATTAGCGTCAATCAATCTTCTGAATGGAATAAAACTGTTTTCTAGTAAAACTGATTTTATGTGTTCGTATAACGTTTGGGATTTGATTGAATTACCTAAGAGTGTTCATAACTAAACCAAATCCTAATATAAGCGTTAAGACACAAAGAAGCATGATTGATTGTCAAAGGTTATACTTAGGAAGAGATAAATTATCAAAGATTTCTTTGAGGATCATTACTGTTCTAGTAGCTTATAATAGTTTTGAGCTACATTAGATGAACATTAAAAAGAATTTTCCCTAACAAACTGGCCGACATATTTACATGTTCATAAAACAACCTGAAAGTTCCAAACTGAAGGTTAAAGAACACTTTATTTGTAAGCCAATAAAATCCATGTATGGGTTAATGCAAACATCATAATGTGATGAAATCTTAACGTGATTATTTTCATCAACAACCAAGTGGATTAATGTACCTACCTCAAGATGAGTGGGAGCAACTAAATTAAACTTGTCTGTATAGATGATATTCTTTTGACAGGTATATGTTACATAAGTCAAAGCATTGTTAACACAAACTTTGATATAATAAATCTCAGAGATATCTCTTTCGTGATAGATATCATAACATGCCGAGATAGACCCAATGGGACATTAGTTTCGTTCCATAAGTTTAGCCTTAAATGGGTCCTTACACATGTAACAAACAATACTGCTCTCCTTTTGAGGATAATAGGATAAATGAGATTATTTACTTACGCTTCATTAATTAGAAGCCTTATGTAAGTTCAAGTCTATACTCGTTTAGATATTACTCACATTGCAACACACTAGATATGTCTAGATTAACGTGAAGCATTTAATAGAGTATTACAATATCTTTAAAAGAAACGAAAGGCAATGATATGAAAAATAAGTGAGAACTCAAACTGGTTTATTACTTTAACTTTGTGATATTCAAAGATGACAAAATGTTATTTCGGGTATATCTTTATGTCAGCAGGAAAAACCTATCTCATGGAGGAGTCATAATAAACTGATAATAACAACCTAAGTTATAACGACATAATATAGTCACTAAATGTTGTTGGAAATTTATCAGTGGACTCATAAGTTTATTAACTCCATATAATTAATGTTTTGAAGACTTAGTGTGATAAAGTTAACTACCATGACTCCTTGAACAGTAACAGTTCAAGATGTGCTGCATTAAATTTCGATACGCAATTAATTATTCGTTTATGAACGAATTGAGGAAACTAAGTTTTGTATCGAATACATTCATGATATGCTTAAGGATCCTATAACTGAAGGGCTATTACCCATAAGTCTTATTAAGAGAGTGACGTGATGTCGTGGTACATGCAAATTTAATCCAAATAACAACTAATAGATAGTGGTAAATGGGTATCGAACTCAGGGAGTATGTGGAAATGTGTTGATTTTATAGCTCCGCAATTAAACTACAATTAACCTAATTTGCAGAAATTAAAGATTAATGATTTGGATTGTTTGTTTTAGAAAACTAAATTACTAACTAATTGCGAATCAAAATTGGTTGTTTAACAGATTAGGAGAAAATGACCATCTTAGGTTTCGGTTTCCATGAACAATTGTGCACAAATCCAACTAGAAAGAGTTACATAGACACAACCCATGCATAAATGTATGTTGTGATAAAAGGGAATGAAGTACTCCGATTATATAAACGCGAGGTTGTTACCCGATGATCAATTAACCAATATCCAACCCTAACCCTTCCCGTGATATCTCGATTGTCAACGACACCAAGAACGTACGATTTAGACTAGAATTGCAATACCAATTAACAATTTACAATCAAGCATTCATGCACCATAATAAACATAGCAAACATACCAAGTCTATTATTCTAGAAATAAAGATTCATCACACAAAAGTCATAAAAAAACCTTCACCTAAGATGATCACCAAAAGTTTAGCCGGACATTGTTTGGTGGATCATCATAACATCAAGATTGAAGTTCATATGAATCGAAAGACAAACCGAATTGTTAGAAATTGTTCACCAACACTTGCCAAAGCCAAAATTCGCCCTAACACTCCAGAGAAACGTCCAATGATGAGATCATGTGAAAAGACACCATCAAAAACGGTTTTAATGAGCAGTTACGATTTTTCCGTCGCCTCCACCGTAATTTACGGTCTCCACCGTAAATTACGGTGGTCTTCAAACATTTACGATGGATTGCTCCTGGAGTACGGTGGAGAACATGCAGGTTTCAGGGCCACCGTAAATTACGGTGGCCACCGTAATTTATGGTGGAGCCCTGATTTTTGGGTTTTGTTTCTTCTTTCATTCCATGCACGACCCGATCCTCTCCAAACCGTCCAAAGCAGCGTTTTATCCATTTTTAGCTCCCGAACTGTACCTGAAACATAAGCATTCGTAGTTATCTAATTCAAGATAATTACACGATTAAATGAGGGATAAACTCGTCTTTTAACATCATTAAGGGTTGTCCTATGGACCACCCGTCACATCCCTACACTTAACCATTGCTTGTCCCAAGCAACTCATCAAACCATTTTCAAAACAAGCGATCACATAAACCAAGCATAAACATGTAGTCCTTTTACTAACCCTTTCTTAACACCTAAAATAACGCACCCCTCGCTATGTCTCTCCTCTCGGAAACAAGTAAGCACTAGCAACTATGAGCTAGACACACAAAGGCAAACGGGCGGTTGCACAACTATAGGCTTGTACCTAAATCAATCCTTCTCATAATAAGTGCCAAACATGAATGCAAATCAAAGGGGCTTTAAGGTTGTAACTTGGCTAGGTATACGGGTGGGAAATGGAATATATATGAAGTAGCGAAAACTTAACCCGGTCTTTTATTACACGACAAAATAAACAAACAACTACCAAACTTAACTACTATGTACAAGACAACTAAACATCATTTCTTTTTCATTGTTTTTTCCTCTTTTTTCCTTTTTTTAACATAGAGAGCAAACATTCAACATAATCATCAAATATATCTACATACTACTAAAACAACCACTAACACTATAAGACCGGGTTAAGTCGGGTAAATTTTTGGGAAACTAGCTAAGGGGTAACAAATGATCGGCTTTTAGGCACAAAATGGGCAACTAAATGTCCAAACCCCCGCCCCTCTCACTACCAAGCTCATATATATAATTTATGAGGTCCAACCCCCCAAATCCCACACTCACACGCACTATGACGAGGCTACCTAAATGCCCTTATCCTTTGTACATTCATGTACAACTAAGGCCTCGAACCGTATTCAAGCACAAGTTCTAATGCACCCCACCCGCTGCCACTCTCATCAAAGACAAGTATTATTTATTTACATGTGTGGCTTCAACTCTCACCAAGAACAAGGGGTATTAAAGGTTGCTGGTGCATCATTTGGGTTTAGTCCAAGGTGTTCAAATTCTCACATTGTTTCGCTTGATTTAATTTTTTTTTTTCAAAAACTTCAAAATTTCCCCCCATCCCCACACTTGGGATACATTGACCCCAATGTATGGTTTTAGGAGGATTTGATCGCTAAACTCTTTAACACCAACTAAAAGCTCAACACTCAAACCACCAATTTCTTTTTGGCATTTTTCATTTTATATTTTTTTTTCTTTTAAACATCACACCGCCAACTTCCACCACCCAAACATAACATCAAAAACTCAACACCACCCAACCACCCGACCATAAACATAACAAACTAAACACATATTCACAAAATGTACAAGAAGGAGCACGACCTGACTAATAGTAGCGCGGTTGAGGCGGTCCAAAAATGGAAGACATCATCTCGTTCCATTCTCCAAAGCCGAATGCACCGCTACCGCTTCCACCTTGTTGGGATGCTCCTTGTTGTTGACGTAGGTCTAGCCATTGTGAATGATGGAGCGGCGGGGTTGGATACGATACACTACCATCGTATGGTGGTAGGGACGCATAATCCACCGGAGGTGGATCCACAACCACGGGCCACCCGGCATGCCAATCTGCATGCATTTTTCGCGCTTGATCATCTTCATACCTATTATTCATCTCTAGCTCATGAGAGTAAGCGTGTGTACGATTCCATGATTCTTGACGATCAAAGTTATGCTTCAAAGACCGCTCCATGCTAGCACTCATCATCGTTTGTTGATCAAACAAAGTACGCTCCGAACCCGACCATGACTCAAAAACGGGTGCCGGAGGACGTTGATTCTCAATTACCTCTTGCATAGTGCCATTGTAAGCTCAATTCGGCTCATAGGAACGCTCCGTGTAATCATAGAAGGCACCACCATAACCCCTACCTAGGCCCCCTTGGCCCACATTCACATTTTCACCACCATGAGGCTCATCCGCATAATCATCATCACCACTCGGAGCTTCCGCCTCACTCTCCGGTTCATCCGCTTCACCAGGTAGAAGATCCCTTGCACCCACTTTCAATGCTGGCCATCTTTGACCCTCCGACTTGAGCTTATGTTACCTTTCCGATTGCGTGTAGGTCCAACCAATTCCCAACTTTTGTAAAGTAAAAGGCTGATGCCTTTTTGGTGTCCCTTTATCCTCTGACGTGATTGCCTTAAACTGCTTCATCAATCCCGTGATAATTCGGCAATACGGGATAATATCTCTCCCCAACTTGTTTCGGAAAATCCAGAGATGGTTCATGATCAAATATCGGATTGGAAAACGCGGAGACCCATTGAGTAACGAATAGAGGACGTGTACTTCCGGGTACCTCACTTGCTCCCTATCTCCTCTCCATGGAATGACATTCAAAATGCAAATCGCTAGCAACAACTTTGCTTCTATCTTCAAGTTCCTCCGGTACAAAACTCCACTATAAGTACCGGGCAAAAATAACGCCGCTAGCATATCGTTCGGATGTTTCTCCGGTTTAAGCAAAAGGTCATCAAGACTACGAATCATATAATCACGAGCCGGTAGATTGTCATATTTCCCCAATTTCTTTAGTGTGTCAAATGACATCTCCACCTTTATTCCATTTACCTCACCCGTCAACTTCATTTGTGATGGCCTATCATACTTGTTACACTTCAACGTCGCCATCCATTCTTGAATCTCAGTCATGAACAGATTCTTGCTATCTTTATCGTAACAACTAAGCGTCGCCTCCCATCCTAAGGCGCGGAACTAGTTAAACACATTGAATGGCCCAAACTCCACCTCTCGAACTTCCCTCTCACAAAGAAACGCGGCAACCCTATTTTTTAACCGGTTCATACTGTCATGAAAAATTGTCGGTTGCCAATGCTCCGGCTGTTCATCCAATGGACCCGATTCCCATCTTGGCTTTTCAGCCGGGTCCAACTCTACCATCTCTTCATCCTCGCTATCACTTTCACTAACTCTACCCAAATATTGTCTTTTCTTCGGTTGTTCTTCCGGCTGTTTGACTTTGCCTTTAGACGAAGAAGACGAACTAGATCCTGCTCTTTCCTTCGTTCGTACCATTTTTCTACACACATAGTAAAGCAAACAACACAACCAAACACAAAAAGTTAGACCCTTCTCTCCAAAATATCCCCACACTTGCTTGTTACTATGGTTGTAGATGTTAGTGAACCAATAGTTTATAAATCTTTTTCAAAAATTGGGCATGGTGTCTCTACAATGTAGAGATTCCCAAAAAGTTCACAACTTTACATCAAACCTACATCTACAAACCATAACAATGTTCAAGTAACTATTTTCATGACAAAATCTAAGAACAAGCAAGTGGGTATGAACAAATAACACAAATAACCTTACTTTCCATAATGCATCATCAAAACATAACAAATAAACTTCCATACCTTTGTTTGAAGACGCTAGAACACACGTGAAACAAGAACTTCAAAAACCCCCAAAATTTTCGGACCTAGGGCTTGTGAATCGGACCAGAAAACATCGTGTTCTTACAAATCTCTTTGCAAAATCAGCAAGTACGTGAAAAATTAGTCAAGATAGACCCAAATTTCACTTGGTTTGGCCAAAAATTGAGAGAGATATGAAGCTTGAAAGGTTGAAGAAGGTTGTAGGGTTATGGAGATTTTGTGGGGTTAGATGAAAGTTGTAGATGATGTTTGTAGTGAGGGAAGAAGCAGAAAATCGTATGGATGTGAAGAAGTTTACGTGACTTATTATTATTTTTTTTATGTAACTGCGCTGCCCTGCTCGACCCTTCAGATCGCCAGGTCCACCATAAATTACGGTGGACACCGTAAGTTATGGTGGAACCTGGCAAAAAATTCCTACCGTACCTCAGTAGCGTTTCACCGTAAAGCCCCACTTTTTTTTTCTATCCACCGTAAATTACGTTACGGTGGTACCTGGGCATCCTTTTTTCGCCAAAAATTGTGATTTTATGTGTCCTTTTTATATTTTTATCAGTTTTTTTTCAAATTTTTTTTTTAAATTTTTCATAAACATGTAAAAATTACCATACCCCCTCGAAAGTCCTGTGTTGTCCTCAACACAATGTTAGAGAAATTCGGGACCCGAATGTCCCCACACTTGTTTCAAACACAAGCTTCAAGCGAGTACAGTAAATGTGCAAACTATACAAAATAAACAAAACAAAATACTAACTATTTACACTACCAAACCTAGGCCTCTCATGGTTGTTCCTCATCGACCGGGCGTAAGATGTAGCCCGCTTTGTCTAGGTTCAAGTTGTTAATGTCGTTCCCTTCCAAGTATGGCTTCAACCGATGACCGTTCACCGTTTGTTGTTTGTTCGTTTGCTCATCTTGGATATCTACAACACCAAACCTCCCAACTCGCCGAACGACATACGGGCCCATCCATTTGCTTTTAAGCTTGCCCGCAAACATCTTGAGCCTTGAATTGTACAACCAAACCTTTTGACCCACTTCAAAGGTTTTCTTCCTCAACTTTGCATCGTGTACCTTTTTTAGCTTGTCTTTGTAAGCCGATGCACACTCATATGCCTCGTCTCTAATTTCTTCAATTTCGCTCAATTGCAATTTCCTCATCTTTCCCGCCTCATCATAATCCGCATTCACCGTCTTGATTGCCCAATGTGCCCGATGCGCTAACTCCATTGGCAAGTAACAACCCTTTCCATAAACCATCCGATAAGGTGTTGTGCCAATTGGAGTCTTGTAGGCCGTTCGGTATTCTCACAACGCATCATCCAACTTGCTCGACCAATCCTTCCTATCCGTTCTAACCGTCTTCATGAGGATTTCTTTGATTTGACGGTTGGACACTTCGACTTGTCCACTCGTTTGCGGATGGTAAGGTGTGGCAATCCGGTGATTCACGCTATACCTCTTCAATAATTTCCCTAAATTGAAGTTCTTGAAATGCGAACCACCATCACTTATGATAACTCTTGGAATGCCGAAACGGGAGAAGATGTTGGATTGAACGAATTTACAAACAACCGAGTGGTCATTTGTTCTTGTTGCAATAGCCTCAAGATTTAATCCAAATAACAACTAATAGATAGTGGTAAATGGGTATCGAACTCAGGGAGTATGTGGAAATGTGTTGATTTTATAGCTTTGCAATTAAACTACAATTAACCAAATTTGCAGAAATTAAAGATCAATGATTTGGATTGTTTATTTTAGAAAACTAAATTACTAACTAATAACGAATCAAAATTGGTTGTTTAACAGATTAGGAGAAAATGACCATCTTAGGTTTCGGTTTCCATGAACAATTGTGCACAAATCCAACTAGAAAGAGTTATATAGACACAACTCATGCATAAATGTATGTTGTGATAAAAGGGAACGGAGTACTCGGATTATATAAACGCGAGGTTGTTACCCGATGATCAATTAACCAATATCCAACCCTAACCCTTCCCGTGATATCTCGATTGTCAACGACACCAAGAACGTACGATTTAGACTAGAATTGCAATACCAATTAACAATTTACAATCAAGCATTCATGCACCATAATAAACATAGCAAACATACCAAGTCTATTATTCTAGAAATAAAGATTCATCACACAAAATTCATTAAAAAACCTTCACCTAAGATGATCACCGAAAGTTTAGCCGGACATTGTTTGGTGGATCATCATAACATCAAGATTGAAGTTCATATGAATCGAAAGATAAACCGAATTCTTAGAAATTGTTCACCAACACTTGCCAAAGCCAAAATTCGCCCTAACACTCCAGAGAAACGTCCAATAATGAGATCATGTGAAAAGACACCATCAAAAACGGTTTTAATGAGCAGTTACGATTTTTTCCGTCTCCTCCACCGTAATTTACGGTCTCCACCGTAAATTACGGTGGTCTTCAAACATTTACGGTGGATTGCTCCTGGAGTACGGTGGAGAACATGCAGGTTTCAGGGCCACCGTAAATTACGGTGGCCACCGTAATTTACAGTGGAGCCCTGATTTTTGTGTTTTGTTTCTTCTTTCATTCCATGCACGACCCGATCCTCTCCAAACCGTCCAAAGCAGCGTTTTATCCATTTTTAGCTCCAGAACTGGACCTGAAACATAAGCATTCGTAGTTATCTAATTCAAGATAATTACACGATCAAATGAGGGATAAACTCGTCTTTTAACATCATTAAGGGTTGTCCTATGGACCACCCGTCAGAGAGCTCATAGACGGGTATTAATTGATGGCCATGCGCAACTGCATATCGTACTATGAATGAATAAGTATTAGTTAATTTTCCTCATCAGTTTGATTTTGTATGTCTCTAAGAATATGTCAAGCCGGCATAATGGCATATACACAAATAATGTTACAAATCAAACAAATGGATTTGCGTATTTTGATCATAACGCTTGGGTTTTAAATTAAGGCTATAGTATGACTAAAGGGGGTCCTGAGTCGCATAATGATTCAACGGCTGTATTTCTCTACTATAGTAATTGTTTAAGGCTAAAATGAGTGTTAACTCCTGATCAGGCTTATCTAATACTCATAGTAAATGATTACTCGGCTAAGTGGGAGAATGTAAGATTAAATATATATTATTTTATATTTAATCTAGTAGCCATTATAATCATTTACATTATATAGATCAAAATATATAATAACCTATTAAATAATTAGTTGGTAATTGTTGATGAGCCTAATTACCCTTATTAACGAATTAGGGTTTCCTCTTGGGTGCATATATAAGGAGACTTATGTGGAGGTTTTAGGGTTAGACACATAACCTAATTACTCATAACATCAAATCGCCTCCCCTCCTATAGCCGATTACCCTTTATCGGTTTTTCATCATCACCATCATTAGATTGCACCCTTAGGAGGAACCAGATCAAGATGACAATCATGTCAAACACTATTGCTACGTCTCCATCTGGATTCTCTGCTGGCCTGTGCTGATGCAATCAAAGGTATGTTTTCATGTTTTCCATTATGTCTAAACAGAACTGATCAACATGGATCACACATGATAAAAGCCCTTCTTTAGACAATCTGGGATTATGTTCCGTTTCTTCAAGATTTACGTCTGATGTCCAAGTTTGATCATGTAACAACCCTCGGTAAAACCAACACTCTTATAATATTTCCGACACTTTAGAATATTTGAAATATCCCAATATGTCTTATATTACACCCCGTATGTGAAAACCGAGCCCGGAATACGTTATAGTTTATAAAATAAATTAAAAACAATAAATGTTAAGCTGAGGCGGGCCGCGTAGACCCACCCCAAGCCTTTACGCGGGCGGTATAAAGGTGTAGACCGGATTACGTTGATTCTTTAGTTCATAAGGGCCGCGTAAGACCTCGTCTAAGTTGACGCGGGCCGCGAGAGATCATGAAACGCGGAGACATCCTGAGCTGACACGTGTCGACATCGTGGCGAGTCTAGTAGCTGACCCAACTAAGCTATAGCATTGACCAATGCTGACGCGGGCTGCGTAAGAGTCCCTTATCTTTTACGCGGGCCGCGACAGGTCTAGAATCAGGAACTATAAATAGCAGGCATCAATTTCCGTTTTTCGTCGCTCACAATTCATTCTCAATCTTGAAATTCTGTAGAAGAAACATAATAGTCGGGTATTATACCCCTAATTAACGAGGTTCTGCTCCGTTGTAAGTATTATAACCCTAGTTTCATAATAGTTACGCTGGCCGATTGATTTAGGGTTCCGTAACAACTGTCGTGGTTCTGCCCGACGTAGTTGTTGGAATACCGTCTCGGGGAGGGTATCATTAATATTTTCAAAGGGTTATGATACTAACCAATGTACATTTGTATAAATTATAGATTATATCCAGGAAACCCTTACAAGAAATCTAAGATAGCAAAGTGAGTTCATCCTCTTTTTGTTAACATTTTTGGTAATGTTTTACCAAACTTTAAATCTTTTACTATGAAAATTAGAAGTGATTGAGTCTTTGTAGTTCTTCAATTACTGCCGGTATGTTGGGGTTTTGTATACCAAATTTGTACTACTTGCGAGTAGTAAGTCGGGATGACAATACGTTACCATTGGACAATGAGTTAGCCAATGGGTAATATGACCCACAAGTCAGGTCTAATAGTACCAAATGGAGTAATTGTGTAGACATAAACAATGTGATCGCTCTCAATACTGTTCACTGTTACTTTAAACTTGATTAAACTGGGATTCACTCACCAGTATTTCCCGCTGACAAATATTTTTAAAACATGTTTCAGGTAACCCAATGTGACAGCCAATTAGTAAAAGCCACCTGGAGAGCACTAAAGGCTTGGGAAAATGTGGCTATAAAAGTTACCTAATAAACGATGTTTTAAAATTAAATAAAATAGGGTTTATCCCTATAAATGTATTGTAATAAGAAACTTGGGTTTTACCCATGTTATTATTAATATTAAATAAGGTGGTTTTACTCTGATAAACATTTCCTAACTACGGTCCTGATGTAAATTCCGCTGCACGATTAAATAACCTGATACCACCGAAACTCTGAGATCGCGTCCGCCCGTTTCAGGGAATCAGGGATCGGGGGTTGCGACAGATCACATTTGACTTCATCAGCGGCAGTCCAATGACTTTCTTGAGTCACATATTCGACAATAGGGCCCACGGATCTTATGCCCACCCGAGACCGACCTCTGGATCATACCTGATAAAAGCGCTTCTTTAGACAATCTAGGATTATGTTCTGTTTCTTCAAGATTTACGTCTGATGTCCAAGTTTGATCACATTTGACTTTATTGGCGGCAGTCCAATGACTTTCTTGAGTCACATATCCGACAATAGGGCCCACGGATCTTATGCCCACCCGATACAGACCTCTGGATCACACATGATAAAAGCGCTTCTTTAGACAATCTGGGATTATGTTCTGTTTCTTCAAGATTTACGTCTGATGTCCAAGTTTGATCACATTTCACTTCATCGGCGGCAGTCCAATGACTTTCTTGAGTCACATATCCGACAATAGGGACCACGGATCTTATGCCCACCCGAGACCGACCTCTGAATCATCATAGAAGACGTGTCGGGTTCTTCTGCTAGTGGTCGAGCTTCCAATGCTCACACAGGGTGATAAACAACGCTGATATCATCACAGAAGCGTTGGGATTCAAGGGTTTATGAGTCAAAGTTAACATTCAGATTCAGAAAGCAGATGATTTTGTACTTGGTTTATTCTCTTTAATCTATTAGAACGATCCTTGTTTTGTCACGTACATGCGTTTAATTCCCAAAACATCCTTGTAGTGTTTAGAATGTTTGTAGGAAATGTTGGTTCAATACCACCGGTTTCTAACTTTATGCTTGCATCCACCACAGTGAATATTAACTTTGTTGGAATCTAATGGAACACCTGATTGAGAGAAACTTCTTCGAGCTAACCGCCGATATCTCATCCTTCTGTTGTTCAGTACTTCCGAGAGGATTCAAGTTATTTTAGTTATTTCTGTTGATTTAGTACTTCAACGTATTTTAGTTGGTTTCGAATATACCCAAAGAGATATGAACCAACCGAAATCCACTTCCAAGACGATTCAAGTGAGTCCTATGAAGCAAGTGTCGGTCTATTCAATTGAGAGGAAACATTGCATGCCTTGAACGAGTCTAGAACACTCGTAATCCTTGACCGGCTTTGAAACCGGACGGAATCTACGAAGAAACTGTTCGATTTCACGGTGAGTGGAGAAATTAGCGACGGAGAAACTATTTGAATTTGTGGATTTCGGTTGGCTCAGAAACTTAACAGGAGAAGTAACTAAAAAAGCGGTGAACGGTATTTAACGTACACACCGCATTCGAAGATCCTTGCATTAGACACAATTTGTTGTAATTTGTGGATCAACAGAAATAACTGAAATAGTTCTCTTTAATCCATTAGAACGATCCTTGTTTTGAGAACCTGATTCTGTTGTTCAGTACCAACAGAATGCATACACAAATAGTTCTAGTGGACGAAACAAATGAAACCGGAGCTGTTATCTTGGTTGTTCAGTACTTTCGTGTGCTAAATACAAAGGCGATTTCAACGTCCATTGATCAAATAATAAAAACCCTAAGAATGCATACACAAATAGTTCTAGTGGAACCTTCTGGGGTAGTCCAGTTGGCCAGCCTCACCCAGGCCTCTACTTGAGGTCACCGGTTCGATTCCCGGCAATGCCCTTATGGGGTGTTGGGGCTCTTCACCGTGGGTAATCACCGCCAGGCAGCTATGGGGCTAAGCTAGCTTGCGGAGTTGCAATACTCCAGCGGATGGGAGGTCCGTGCAACTACCCCCCCCCCCCCCAAATAGTTCTAGTGGACGAAGCAAAGAGACCGCCTTATTAATTTTAATGAAGCAATGAAGATTGAATCTGCAAACCGCAACCTTTATTGATCTGGAATTGGAGAACCGTTGTTAACAAGAGTATGTTGTTCCAATATCAATTCCAAGATTATTGATGGTAACAAGAGTATGTTGTTCCAAGATCAAGCAGGCACGGATGCAATTCAAGCAGGCACTATGAAGCAAGTGTCGGTCTATTCAATTGAGAGGAATTATTGCATTACATCCCTGTTGAAAAACATAATCGATAAATTTAGGGAAAATGGGGTTGAAAGATGATAACCCAACAGTGGAGGATCTCATTCGACAACTTCGATAAATTAAGGGGTATTCTCAAATAATGTTTCCTAGATGTTTGATGACCAACAAATGTCCAAAGTGCTGCTTCTTCGTTCGCGTGACGGAAAGCTATTGCGTGACAGGAAGCTACCTTGCAAAATTTAAAAAATTAAATCGACACCCTCAATACGCATTGTATAGGCCTATACGATGCGTATTACTTTTTTGGAGGGACAATGGCAGCCTTTGGCAGGCATAGAAGTTTGAACCCACCTCAATACGCATCGTATAGGCCTATACGATGCGTATTGAGGGTGTCAATTTAACCCCACAAGGTGTGCCAATAATACGACCCTTATTGTAGATGTGTAGTAATATTAATCATTGAGAAATTGATCTTCGAAGGTTTAGCATCAAGAATTTAACTTTTAAATAACCTTAAAATTTCTAACATTCCAGTTAAGATTGATAGCACCTTGTGCGAAGTCAAGGCTTTAAGTTTTTTATGGTTTTTTAATAGATCTAGATACAAAGGGTGTGCGTGGGGGGATTGGTGCTCTTTTGTAAATATGTAAGTTCTTTTGTTTTGTTGTTTGGTCGGTCCTGTTGGGGTTGGCGGTTTCGTTGATAAAGTTTACATTTCAAAAAAAAAAAACTTTTTAATAAGATATATATTATTTATCAAGTAGAAAGGCAATCATTTATTTATTTATATTTATATTTAATTTCATGAATAGTCATTTATATAAATAATATGTAACATAGGTAGTTTAATCGTAAACTTTGTTTTACTCAAATTAATTATTGCAAGTCGTCTCTCTTTCTAAACACTCAACTTGGATTACCAATTGATAGTAACATGTCATTTAGTTCTAATATGAATAGTCATTTATATAAATAATATGTAACATAGGTAGTTTAATCGTAAACTTTGTTTTACTCAAATTAATTATTGCAAGTCGTCTCTCTTTCTAAACACTCAACTTGGATTACCAATTGATAGTAACATGTCATTTAGTTCTAATTGGTATAACATAATGAACTAATTAATTTAACAAACATTATACTTATGAAAATCAAAATGTCTATGCCTAGTGTCGTTTATTACTTATCATAAGTGTGATTGGGAGATTAAGATTATTCGAATTTTAGATTTAGACTCAGGAATTATCACATAATCAACTTATCCTTTAAGGCGAATCTTGCTTTCTTGAGATGGCCAAATTTTGAATTTTAATAAGATGCTACACTGATTCGGAAATTTAAAAACCGAATTCTAACTCGTTATTATGTATGGTTTTAGTTTTTACAAGTTCGTGTTCGATATATATAGAACCTCCATTATAGTCACTGAAAAGCTATAAACATCTAATAATACATATCTAGCTAAATGATGACGGAGATTGGAAATTCCGGCTGGAACCTAATGCCTTAGGGTGGAAGGAGTGCTCCCCAAATGGGGAGTGGTAAACTTTTCCACTAGACAATAATCTCATGCCATGTCAACGGCTCACTCCACTCTTCATTTTGCACTCAAACACTAGGGGTGCTCAAACACATAGAGAGTGGTAAACATATTTTTTTTTTAAATTGTGTGATTGGTTGAAAGGGGTTGGGGCTCACCATTAACCCCTCTCTCTCTTCTCTTCCTACATCGGTGAATACTCACCGCAATAACCACTCACCGCTCACCGATTTGAGGGTGGCGCCTCCTCACCGTGCAGCATACATCATTCATCGATGGTGCTCCTTCCACCCTTATGGTGCAAAGTCATTTAAGTTCATACATAGCATATGGGAGGCTTTAATTAATCTTCTTTTGTCATTATTAAATTACAGGGTAAATTATAATTTACGTTCTTTAAGTTTCAGTCAAATTACATGTGTTGTCCTTTAACTAACGACATTACACTGGATGTTATTTATATTACTATTTCTCACCAAGCGGTGTCATTTTCCCCTAACCCAATTAGTTTTTTTAACTCTCAACACGTGCCACTCACATGAGGGCACAATGGTCATTTTCACTCAATATCTAGAGTAAAATTGCATTTTACGTCCTTTAAGTTTCAAGTAAAAAACGTAAAATGCCTGAACTTTAGTTGAAACTTAAAGTACGTAAAATGTAATTTATTTTAGATATTGAGTGAAAATGACCAATATGCCCACATGTGAGTGGCATGTGTTAAAAAAATTAACTGGGTTAGGGGAAAAAGACATCGCCTGATGAGAAACAATAACATAAAGGACATCCAGATTATTTTGTTGGTTAAAGGAGCGTCTGCAATTTGGCACAAATGTAAATTTCAATTTAGTCATAGGCAAAATGTTAGGATCTGAGTTTCTAATGATTGTGTTTTTGTTTGAGAATTAAGAAGATGAACAAGTAATTGCAGCGGAAACTAAATGGAAACCAACTTTCATACACAATCAAACAGGAGAAATGCTTTCAACACACATGTTTAACATTGAACCGAATGATTAAATTTATTTCAATCTTCAATTACAACTTTGCATGCATGTATTACAAACTCCCCGTCAGCCTGAGCTCACAACGATTTGTTCGTACAGGAAGACAAGTCATGAAAGAGCTAATAGAACAGTACAGGGTACTGTTCTATTTATAGGCACGAGCAAACCACTGAAGCATCTTGGCTGACGTCACTATGAAAGTGACATCTAACCTCCTAACAACCTGTAACTACTGACCTAATACAACTACTGTTTATCAAACAACTGATTACATTACAATACAATGAATAAACAAACTACTGCTTCCTATTCCACTGTTTTGACTCCTGCAGTACTTTATGTCTTCAGCAGTGCTTGACCCAGATCAGTAGATTGAGCATCAGTGTTAGTCTTCAACAGTCTTTAATCATCAGCAGTTGTTGAAGGACAGTTGTTGTAGACGAGCAGTAGATAGAGGCCATCGGTTGTTTAGCCACTTTCAAGGGGAGAGAATTGAATACAAACATCTGCTTATTCTGGATCCACTGCTCTGATCCAGTTTTGGCTTTAATCAACTGTTCCTTTAATAGGGTTCAATCCCAACAATCTCCCCCTAGAACAGATGATGCCAAAACTCTTCATTATTATGGATCTTTATTGCCTCATCAACAATTCCCTGACTTGACCTTTGAATTGTAATTCAAAGTCCAAGGAATCTGTGTCATCCTCATCCCTGCACAGTGGGTTTGATATTTTCTTCACTTCACCACTGGATTTGATCAGAGTCAATTTCTTTGGTCTGTTTGTCAGATTTCCACTTTAGTATTTTTGAATCCAGTGGGTTTCTTGGGAGAGGTTTTATTGATGATGAGTTTGGAAATGGTGGCCTGGTGATAACTGGCTGAGTAGTGCTTTGAGCTTTAGCAAGCTCAGGATTTTCAGCTATCATCTGCTTGAGGACTAACTTTATGATGTCATCCCCTGCTGCTATATCCTCTACTGTTTCTGCATCCATCTGTTTTTGCTTCCTTCTTTGATAAAGGATGGAACCAGGTGGAGCAGTGGATTTCCTGACTTGTAGTTTTTGTGGTTTAGCTTGAACCACTACTTCAGGGTAAACAGGCTTTTGTGGAACATTAGGATTCTTCTTTCTCAACTCTTCCAGCTTTTTGTAAGAGGCCATCACTTTATCCTCTGACCATCTTGTCACCTGATTCCTTGACCCAAAATCTGCTGTTATCAACTCTTCTTTCATCCTCTTCAGCTGCAAAGTTCTCTCTGATACATTTTTCTTGTACTTTGCCCAGTTTGGAGGAGTCTGCTTCACCTTGTTTTTGATCATATCTTGAATTATGACTGTTTCATTTTCTAGCTCACTGATGGTCCATTCTTTATACTGGTTGGTACCTATCTCCCTTGTACTTTTTGTAAGCCATGATATAATCAAGATAGTCTTTCCTCAAGGTTTCATCATCTCTTTCTGAGAGCTTTTGACACAAATCTTTTGAAAACTGCTCCAGAGTTCTGACTTGTGTGAGCAGATATTGATAGTATCTTTGGATCTCTTTGTCTGATTTGCCTTCAGTGTTTCTTTTAGAGATATCCTCTGCTTGTTGACCTTTTATTTTTAAATATTCTTCAATGTTGTTAGGCCTGGGATATCCTTGAACAGATGGCAAGTTCCTTTTTGCAGGATCATCTTCAGAGTAGAAGGATTTTATCTCCTCTCTAACTGCTAGAAGCTCTAATGGATACTGAACAGCTGCAGAAACAATAGCAGTGTTTGGATTTTGAGCTTTTACTGAAGAGAGTGGATCAGGGTTAGGAATTATAGCAAGGGTCAGTGGTTGTGAGGTAGTTGGAGGTGGTGAAGAATCATCATCTTCCAAGATTATCCTTCTCCTTTTTGGTTTAGAAGAGGTTGGTGGTGTTTTGGTGGCTTGAGAAGTGGTGATTTGAGTGGTGGTGATTGAAGTGGAAGTTGGCTGACTAACAGCTGTTGAAACAACTGGTGTTTCAACCGCTGTTGTCATTACAACTGATGATGTGTCATCAGTTGTCTTCTGCTTTTGGTAGGAGGCTGTTTTGGTGGTGATAAGATTTTTGATAGGGCAGTGGTTGAAGTGGGAGCAGTGGTTGTAGTGTGTGTTGAAGTGGTGGTCGTTGGGTTAACAACTGCTGAAACCACTGAAGTACCAACAGTTGTTACAACAGCTGTTGGTTTGGAGGTTTGATGTGAGGAGTTTTTAGGAGTTTGAGAGGCATGTTTTGTGAGTCTGGAAAGTGTGGTTTTGGGTTGCCTCACTTTTCTAGTGGGCTGCTTTCTTTGTGGCTTAGGAAGTTCTTCTTGATCATCCTTTGGCTCAAAAATACCCTGAACTTCCTTCTCCATAAAAACTTTCTTTTCCTGCTCAAACCTTGACTTGCCCTTTGCCTCCATATCCTTTTTTAGCCTTATCTTTTCATCAGCTAAGGCATTTAAGGTTACATCAACCTTTTTAGAACCATCTGGCTTAGGGATGTCTGCAAGCATACTAGAATTGTCAGGTGCAATGTACAACCCATCTTCATATCCCTTTTTCTTCAACTGCTTCATTTTCTCCCCCTTTTTGGCATCAGCTGGTGGTGGGTTGTCCACAAAGATGATAGAGGGAGGAGTAGTGCTAATGGTGTTCAACAGGTGGGCCTTGATTGCCTTTATATCTGCTTGTGTGTCTTTGAACCTAGCTTCCATGATATTTCTGATATTTTGACCTTGAATTTCATGTTGCTGATCAGCAAATTATCTTTGTTGGATGAGCATAGGCTGAAACAAACTCCACAACTCATTTGGAGTAGGAGCAGATGATGGAGCAGC
Source organism: Helianthus tuberosus (assembly GCA_030545235.1). NCBI lineage: Eukaryota > Viridiplantae > Streptophyta > Magnoliopsida > Asterales > Asteraceae > Helianthus > Helianthus tuberosus. The sequence goes on from CM060354.1 coordinate 178,677,384, forward strand.
TGTTGGAGTTGGTGCAACAGTGGATGGTACCTTTTGTGCTTTCAACAATTGTTGCAGCATGTCTTTGATTTCTGCAACAGATGTATCAAGTTTGTCAACTCTATCCGTCAATTCTTGGTACATTAAACCATCACCCAACTTAATGGGATCATCTGATTTCCCACTGTCAGTGGTTGTAACAGTGGTTGACTTAGGGAATGTATCCCAAAAATCATCCACTGATGCCCCTTTGTCTTGGTACTGGGGACTTCTTCCTTTAGTATGAGTAACCCTTTTAAGTGAACCAGTGAATCTTGGAAACACTCGAGTTCCCAAAGAAGAAATTTCCTTCAAGGAAGTCTGATTGATGAAACTACTGTCCAAGTGTAAACCAGTGGGTTCAACACTTGTAGTAGTTGCTTCACTTGAACTACCACCAAGAGTTGCATGTAACTCAAGGGGTGTAACCTCCTCAGTTGTTGGTGGGTTAGCAAAGATAGGGAGCTCAGACTCAGACACTTGTGGAGGCATACTCTCAGTGATAGGTGGTTGAGAGGAACTGATTTCTGTCTGAGCTATATCAAGTGCATCCAATAAAAGTTTTGTTTGTGGGGGAATTTGAGAAGTGAGGAGAGGTGTAGAAAGCAAATTTGCCCATGGGCAGTGGACTGTGGATGATAGAATCAAGTGATTCTAGAGCATCATAATTTGGTGTCCCTGTTCTTACAACCTGTTCTTTTTTAGAAGAAGCAGGAGGAGTTTGAGGCTCTGGTTGAGATCTTTCTTCCAACTTCTGTGAGGAAGTAGCAGCAGTGGTTTCTGGTGACTTTTGTGTTGTCACTGGCTGTTGCTTTGGGATCTCATCTTCCAGGGTTGTCTTTTTTGTAGGTTTGTGGGGCTTTTGTGTTTTATTTTGTTTTGTTTTTTTTGTGGGTTTATGTGTGGGTTTCACAGCAGTTGTTTTGCTGTTGTGATCACCTTGAGCAGTGGGCTTAGCAGCAGGTGCCTGAGGAGCAGTGGTGTTAGTACATTTATGTCTATCGCCTTTGTCAATCAGAGCAGTAGCGAGAAACAGAAGAAAACGAGTCGTTATGATGTAATATCTAGACAAAAGGCAAGGTGGCAATATTGTAATTAATGAGAAATCTCATTAAAAGCCAAGGCCTATAAATAGGATCTTTATGTTTAGATTAGAGACATTTGGCTCATTTGTGTTTTGGAGCTTTCTAGATCTAGAGAGAGAATCTAGAGAGAGAAAGTGATTCAAGGTGCTTGTTCTTGTTAGATTTCTAATAGAATCACGTTTATATTACATCATGTGTTTTAGGTCGCGTTCGTGTACGGATTCCGCATGTTATACGTTCGTTTCGCAATTGTTTCGGAATCAAAACCGGTCCTACAAGTGGTATCAGAGCAGGAGCTCGATTGCACTGATCTATCACACATTTCCGAGCAGAAAATTATCAGATTCAGATCCGAATTTCTTCTACTTCTTCATCTTTTTCATATTTTCACATTTTACACTGATTTTCGTCAAATTGAACGGGTTTTTACGGTCCAAATCGTCTGATTTTTTGATATGTTGTGCGAAAACACCTGATCTATAACCCTACCAAATTTCAGATTCATACTCCTAGCCGTTTAGGAGAAATTCGAGTTTTTAGGTCCGTTTGAAGCAGTCCTGGCCGTTTGAAGCAGTCCTGACCGTTTGAAGCAGACCTGACCGTTTGAAACTGACACCTTCCCGTTTGAAACAGACACCTTCCAGTTTGAAAATGACACTTCCTGTTTGAAACTGATACCTTCCAGTTTGAAAATGACACTTCCCGTTTGAAACTGACACCTTCCCATTTGAAACTGACACCTTCCAGTTTGAAAGTGACAGTTTGAGGGTGTGACCGTTTGAAGGTGTGACAGTTTGAGGGTGTGACCGTTTGAGGGTGTGACAGTTTGAGGGTATGACCGTTTGAGGGTAGCATTTGAAACACGATGTCCGTTTGAAAGTGGTTCAGTTGTTCACGTGAATTGTTTTTTGCAGAATCTCGAGATATAGAGTCTGTCATACTCATTGTTGCGGTCCAATCTTTATTCAACAATAATTGAAATTGTCAGTACATAAATGGTTGCACATGTGACTTTGATTTTATCGATACAATGGAAATTGGGAGATTGACATTGTCTGCCATTTACATTGAGTAGATACATGTGATTTGTTTAATAGAATAACAGCCCAAGTGACATTAGATATCTTTGGCCCAATCAAAGTCAAAAGGTGTTGTCTGCCCAATAATTGAAAGGTCCAATCAGATTGATTTGAAAAATTGCTGTTGTAGACTAAGTGAACTTTGAGGTCCAATCAAACTATGTTGTTGGTTTAGTGGATTTATCAGACCAAGATACAAAGAATTTGGTCAAATTTTGTTGTCGGCTTGTTATATTCAAGGGTCAAAAGAATAGTGTTGTTTGTGTCAAAAGTGATCTGCCCAATCAGCATTTGTTCTAATAGTTGCGGCCCAAGTAATTAAATTTGTTTGGAAGGTTCATTAGTCCATCTTCAAGCCCATATTACGTGGCCCACTCAATCAGTTTTCATTCGATCAAGTTTTCTTCGACACGAGTCCTAGACCAATTTCGCTCTCACACTTTTACGTATACAGTTCGTTTAAACTGATTGTTTGTTTGTTTGTTTGTTTTCAGGTGATTAAAAGGTGCTGATATTCGAAGAGCTATAATTCAAGAAGTTTACATCATGGCTGAAGAATTCTATAACACATTCTACAACGCATTTACTTCCGAATCGACAGATAGAAGATCCGAGATGAGAGAATATTCGAAGGAGATTTCAGAGAATTTGAAATTCGAGAACATGTATGGAAGTCAACAGAAGCCACCAAAGTTAATGAAAGTTGAATATTATAACTGGTGGAAAAACAGATTTGAGGGTTGGGTAAAAGCTTTCGCTCCTGAAAGCTGGTTAAAACTGGTAAATGGATACACTGAACCAGTAAAAGAGGGAGGAGAGTTAATAGATGCAAAAGATTTCTCAGACATAGATATAAAAAATGTTGTGGCTGAATATAAGAAGATCACATTAATCAAACAGTCAGTGAGAGAGGATATTATCTCGTTACTTGAACAAGAGAAAACTTCAAAGAGTTTGTGGGAAGCGTTAGGGAGAAAGTGTGTAGGAAGTAATGAAATTGTTAAAAATAAAAAGAAGTTGTTGCGTAAAGAGTTTGATCTTTTCAGTTGTATGAAAAATGAATCTGTTTGTAAAATGATCAAAAGATTTGGGCATCTAAAAATGGAGTTGGCCAGACATGAAATCACATATTCTGCAGAGGAGCTGGTGGATAAATTGTTTGATTCATTGCCAAATGATCAAGAGTGGCAATACTTCGCTTTAATGTTGAAAAATACAATCAAGCCTGAAGATTTAAAAGTGGATTTGCTGATTGAAAGGCTTGAAAGCCATGAGTTGGAGATAAAGAGATCTAAAGTCAACAATCCGGCTTATCAGCAGAATGTAGAGCTTTACTACAGAGGAAATGTACCGCAGGCTGGGTCTCCAAGAACAGCGTTTTCTGCAGAAAGCTCAAATTTAGTGAACAATGAAAGTCTTCACAGTGGTTTTCACAGTGAATCTTCTTCAAACACTTCAAGTCAATCTGCTTCCAAGAATTTGTTTCAGTGTAATATCGCAGTGGATTTGAAGAATGGGCAGAATTTCAGCGAAGAGTCGGCAAAACAACAGATGGTTTTCTTGGCATCTGTACTTGAATCGTATGAAAGCCTTGTTGCAGGGAAGATTGGCAATATCAACTTGACAAAAGAAGATTATGACCAATTAGACCCCGAGGAGATGGAACTAATGGATATAAGATGGTGCATGGCCAGTGCGGTTCGTCGGGCACAACGGTTCATGGAGATCACGGAGAGAAAGTCAATTGGTGGACCATCTACCAAACTGGGATTTGATAAATCTAAGGTGACATGCTTCAAATGCAAACAAAGAGGTCACTTTAAGCGCGAGTGCAGAAATGCGTATGCTGATGATGATTCTGCAAACCCGTTCAACGAAGATTATTACAAGAAAGCGATTTACCATCAAAACAAGTCTGAGCCACCAAGATTGAAACAACCTGAAGAAAAATCAAGGGCTCTTGCAGTTATATATGACGATGAAGGTTACGACTGGAGTCAGGTTTGCCCTGAAGAAGATGCAGTTGGATATGCATTTGTGGTTGATGTTGATCCTGATAGATGGTGGAAAGCAGATTATGGAAGATGGGAAATCGGAAAATTAAACGAACCATTCAAAGAAGCCCAGAGAGCAAAAAGATGGAATGAAGAGTTGGAATGTTACATGGATCCACGGGGTAATCCAGTTGCTGACCCATCAAAAGTGGATTTCAAAGCTGTAACAAATTTGCTTCCAAGGCAAGCTACTTTCAACACACGAAGGTTATCTGATAAAGCATATTTTCCTGATTTGGAGAAGAAAATTAGAGAGGTTTGTGAAGCAAGTCTACCGAAGGTGGTAGAGATGAAAAAGAGAAAATAAGAAGAATTGAAGAAGATGATTGAGGAAGTGAAAACTGTCGCGAAGCTTGCTGTTGAAGAAGAACAGAAGATAGAAGATGTACAGAAAGAAGAAAAAGAGGAGAACAAAGAGCAAGATCAGAAAGCTGAAACAGAAGAATCGGTGCTGAAAGAGACTGAGGTAAATGAATCTTCTGACTTGTCGAATGTTGAAATTGTTGATAAAAATGAGAACAAATGTAGGAATTGCATAGAAATGTGCAAAGCCTGTATTGAAAAAGATGAATTAATAAAAACAAAAGATAATGAATTAAGCAAACTTGAAAATGGTTTCACAATAAAATGTAAAGATATGATTGAAAAAGAAGAAATTTTGAAACTAAAAGTTGAAAATTTGACACAGAAATGTCAAGGTCTTGAAAAGGATAATGATGTTTATAGACAATTGTGTTCTACAAAATGTGTTGATTGTGTTGAAAAAGAATCTAAATTTCAAGATTTACAAAAACAGTATGATTCTTTAAAGTGGTCGAGTCAGAGAGTACAAGAAGCTTATGATACTTTGAAGAGCCAAGTCAAAAGTTTTGATCAAAGATTGTCAGAAACTTTAGTCACTAAAGAAATGTATGAAAGAAAGTTTAAAGAAAAGCAAATTGAATTAAACAAATGTGTTGATGAAATTGCTAATCTTAAACAAGTCTTGGCTGAAAAAGAAAAGGTTGTTACAAAACTTCAAAGTTATCATAACTCTTCGTACATTCTCGAACGCATTTTCAACATCACACCAGATAACAAAGATACTGACAATTGCAAAAAGGGTATTGGCTCAGAGTTCCATCAGGTACCACCACCATTGAGAAACAATTATACTTTTTATGATGAGGAAAAGGTGGAAAAGGGTTTGAACTTAGCTGACCAGTTACCTGAAAGTATCGATGTGACTTACTCCAAATCTGATGATGCTAATGATTCAGAGGTAGTAAGTAAGGTTGTTGAAAGCGTTTTGAAAGATGAGTCTACAAAAGGTAAGTCTGAATCACAGGATGAAGATGAAGGAAATCTTTATGATGGTTATCTGAAAAACACAAAATCCGAGAAAAATTTGAATGATGATTCAAAAGGATTGGTTTATACCATGATTGGATCGGACAAATTATTCTTAGATGTTGTATTCCCGATTCAGAATGTGATTTCAGAAAAGGTTGATAAAGTTTTCAAAATGGTTGAGATTGAGAAGTCTGAGATTCCAAAGTTTACTGGTAAAGGTCATAAATCTTTTTATAACAAACCTGGTTTTAAGAAGAAAAACATGAGGGTTGGTTTGGGTTATAAAAATAAACGGAATTGGAATCAAAGTAAAAAACCAAATTTGCAACAAAAGATGAGTTTTGTTCAAGGGAAAAGCTTGAAAGAAGAGGAAAAACTCAAATTTGGACAACAGTCTAATGAGGAGTTTGATGCTATGAAAAAGAAACAACAACAGGCCAAGGATGTTTCAAAGAAAGTGTGTTTTAAATGTGATCAAATTGGACATGTTGCTCGAAAGTGTCCAAATCCAAAGCCTGTTGATGTTGAAAAACAGAAATCTGAGGATGTGAAACCAAAGTCAACCAGGTTTGATTCGAAACAAACTTGGAGGTACAATACAAACAAGTTTGCTTCAAATCAAAATTGGAAATCAAACCCGAACAGGTTCGATTCAAGACAGACCTGGAATTCTCACACACCTAGATTCAGAACAACACAGAATTGGAGAACATCTGTTGATATGATAAAACCTCAAGAGTTTTGGAAACCTAAAAATGTTATTCAAAATCAAAAGGTTCAAAAAGAGACAAACTTTTACAAAAGAGGTACTCCGGAAGGTCAAATGTGGAGTGCTAAGAAACAAGTGACGTCGGAAAAAGATGAGAAAGTTGAAGTCAACGCTGAAAAAGTTTTAAATGACAAAGAGTTTCCGAAATTAAATGAACATTATTGTGTTGAAATGCCTAAGGTCCAACAGACCTGGGCTAAATTGTTCAAATGATTGATAAAGTTTGAATGTGCAGGTGCTCAACGAAGCTGAAGATTGTGAGAATGGTAGTTGGAGCAGCTTGACACAGGAAGAAGTTGTAAAACCCTGGTTTGGTTAAACAGGGAGTTTATCAATTTCTGTATATAAATAAAAAATATTTTCAAAATCCTAAAAATTGAAAAATTTAAAACCAAAAATATGTTTTTAGTTTGTTAAAATTTGAAAAACCAAAATTATGTTGTCTTTAATTTTGTTTTGAATGTATGTTGATTGAATACGCCGAAACCCTCACGGCTGAACAAACATGATTACTTTCATCAGATTGAAAAACGGTTTTCAAACTGTAAAATATCAATGTGTTGTAAATCATGGGGGTATGTATATTTTCTGCAAATCAGAGCACTTTAAGCAGAAAATGGATGGCGAGACAAAGCTATCAGTATTGTGTTGTCAAATTTTTTAATGATTTTGCATTTTAGGGGGAGAAAAATTGTCATTAGAAAATCCAAAAACATTAGAAAATTTGAAAAAGCCAAAAACATGATAAAAATTTAAAAATTTGAGTTTTGCGTAAAAAGAGGAAATGATAGTACATCAGTAGACAGTTACAGTATGCTAAAGAATTGTAATGATTATATAGCGTTAAACAGTCTCACTGATGATATGTCGGTAGGTTTTTATACACTTAGTAAACTTTTTCGGGATATAAACCTAAATTCAAACACTTGCTTATTTCGTGGGGAACACTACTTGGATATATAGGTAACCCCTGAAATCTCGTTTGAAAGGTTCTTTTTTCTGATATACTAGGTCTTTATACTCAGTGATATCTGGGGTATTATTCCGGGACTTCTGCTGAATGGAAGTTCTGACCTAGTCCTCGAATAATACTTTTCACAAATGCTTGAAACATAGCATCACCCTCAGCATATATGATAAGACAATAAAATTGCTTAGCAATGCTGTTGTAAAAAATATCCTCTAAAGGGGACACACCCACAAGTTGAGTCATGATCTCTCTGCTGAACGGTAGTTCTGACCTGAGCTCTCATGATTCTTCATAATTTATTAACCCCTTACAGATATCATTTGTGTTATACTTACCTGTAAGACTGAATATTGGAATCTGGATACGGGAGTATATTCAAGAGGTGGGACACATGAATGGGTTTAAATTCTTAAAATACCTAATTCGTATCCTGAATCAGTTGAACTTTGTGTGAAAATTTAAGTGGATCAGTATATAGACAATCTAAGTGAATTGTTTAATTCTTAATGTGTAAATAAGCTCAACGGGACTTGTGACTTGTCAAAAACTGATATGATCCTCTGACGCGAACTCAAACAAAAATAGTGTCTGTAAATATGTTTGTACATATTTTGTTATTGCTTTATATTTTTAGAAAATACAAAAAGATTTTTGATTTTGCTTTATTTTCGACAACCGATGTCTGAGTGCTGAGTTTCAAAATCTAAGTAAGCTGATTGTGTTTCTAAAAATAAAACAAGTTCATTAATTTGAAACTTGAATTAAAAATCAAAAATCAAAAACAGTTTGTGATATCTCCAAGGTCATTAGTTTGGACTTGGTTGATTAACTGTGAGGGATTTGGATGCTTATACTGTTATAGAGCTAGTTTTCGATTCGTTTCGATGAAACTGCCAAATTTATGAAAATTGTTTGTTTAGAATGTTTGAGTGAGCCAGGTTACAATTCCTGGATAGCTGAAATTTGAAATGCTGTTACTTATAAATGTTTGAGTGATTGCAGATGAGATTCCAGACTACGATCCCAGAAGCTGAGTCTAAGGGGGAGTCTGAAGACGAGCTCAAAGCAAGGGAGAGCTTGTAATCGAAAAGCAAGGTGTCGATCCCTATAGCACGGAAGCTTGACGAAAGGGGGAGCCTGATGAAGAAAAGAGTCTACAGAAAGGAGGAGCTGAAACTGAAGACAGATCCACCGGGATTCTGTTCGAGAAGATTCAAAGAGAGAGAGAAAGAGAAGACGCTACGAGTTTGACTCAATGATCGAGATTGACTGCGGCAATATCCAAGGGGGAGTCTGTTAGTACATTTATGTCTATCGCCTTCGTCAATCCGAGCAGTAGCGAGAAACAGAAGAAAACGAGTCGTTATGATGTAATATCTAGACAAAAGGCAAGGTGGCAATATTGTAATTAATGATAAATCTCATTAAAATCCAAGGCCTATAAATAGGAGCTTTATGTTTAGATTAGAGACTTTTGGCTCATTTGTGCTTTGGAGCTTTCTAGATCTAGAGAGAGAATCTATAGAGAGAAAGTGATTCAAGGTGCTTGTTCTTGTTAGATTTCTAATAGAATCACGTTTATATTACATCGTGTGTTTTAGGTCGCGTTCGTGTACGGATTCCGCACGTTATACGTTCGTTTCGCAATCGTTTCGGAATCAAAACCGGTCCTACAAGTGGTAGCTGCTGAAGTCTGCTCAGGAACCTCTGCTTGTGTTTTGGAAACTTTAGACAGCCTTGTAAATGTTTCAGGTGTTAGGCTGTTTATTTGAAAAGGTTCTCCTTGGATAAGTACATGAGCATTATCCTTTGAAATTTTTTTATTAAAATAGTAGCTTAGAAACCTTGGAAATAGTAAAAAGGTTTTCTTATTAACATTTTTTACCAAATCATTGAAGATCACCTGTAGTTAAAATTTTACTCATTCATGATAGCATAACCCAGGTATTGGATCTTCAACGAAATTTCATTGAAAGCAGTGGTTTTATTGGACACACACATTAAGAGGGTATGAAATAAAAACCTTGGAGCAGGAGGAAAACTGCCCTTTTGTAAAGTTTCTTTTTTCATTTCCTCAGCATACTCCCCTCTCAATAAAATTTGTTTGATACTCGATTTTCGAGAAAGAAGTTTTACCTTGAAGATCATCGAGTTCAAATACCTCCGAAATCGTTTGAGGTGTTATTGTGATAGAAATTCCCTTTATTGAAGAAGTAATGGCTATTGGCTTGTTATCAATAGAATCAAGCTTTGCATTTTTCCAAAACTCTTGCTGGGTTTTCTTGTAAACTGGTGCATCATAGGTCAACAAAGTTTTGTACTTTGACGACAAAAGAGCTTCAATGACGGAGTCAAAAGTGGTGGTGTGAGTTGGTTTTACAAGTAGACCCAAATAATTGTGAGGAGCTTTGAATGGAAGATCTGTGGCCATTTGAGTGAATTTGTGAGAGGATGAAGACGATGAGTGATGTGAGAGAAAAAGATGGTAACTGCTTTGAGAAGGAATTTTGAATTCGATTCGACAGTGAAAAACCCTGTTTGGGGGTTTTATCAGGGTTTTATAAAGGGAAAAAGTGAATACTGATGTGGCAGCGGTTACAAAAGATCTGACCGACAAGTACTGTCCACGTGTCAACTACTGATGAATAATGGAAGACAGTTGTTTAGGAAACCACTGATGGAACAAGTATCAGTGGTTGCAACGGTTATAATGAGAACAGTGGCTGATTTTCAACTATCAGTGGATAGCCTATCAGTGGGTTAAAACACTGATTTTGAACAACAGTGATTAACAAGGAAATGAGAAGACAGTGGTTGACTTTCAGTAGTGGACAATATTATCAAAACAGATGTTTGAACCAAAAACAGTGGTTATGGCATACTTTTAAGGATTTAATGAAAATTTCATGTTTAGCTATTTTTAAGGATGGAATTTTGATTTTCTGAAAACATTTTAATGCTTTTATTCATAGAAAAACAAGATTTTGCTTGTTATTCCACGTTCAGCATGCCAACCCTAGAGATCAAGCTTTCAAATGTGGATGTGTCTAATGCTTTTGTTAGCACATCTGCCAGCTGATCTTTAGTTGGAACATGGTGCAGAGAAATCAAACCTTTTTCATAGCACAAAGTGATGTCTAATATCAATGTGCTTGGTGGTTGAATGGGATATTGGATTTTTGATGATATTTTCTGCTGCCTGACTGTCCAACATGAGAGGTGTCTTTAAGGCAGTGATACCAAAATCCAGCAGTTGGTTTTGAAGCCATAACAGTTGGGCTGTACAGCTTGCAGCAGCTATATACTCTGCCTCAGCAGTGGATGTGGAAACAGCTGCTTGCTTTTTGCTTTACCAAGACACTAAGCAACTGCCTAGGAATTGGCACCCTCATGAAGTGGACTTCCTTGTCTTGTCACATCCAGCAAAGTCACTATCTGAGTAACCTGAAAGCTTGATATTTCCATCAGCTGGATACCAGATACCAAGTGTGGGAGCACCTTTTAGGTATCTGAATATCCTTTTTACAGCAATAAGGTTTGACTTTCTGGGGGCTGATTGGGATCTTGCACAAACACATGTTACAAACATGATGTCTGGCCTAGATGCAGTTAGGTACAATAAAGACTCAATCATGCTTCTATATAGAGTTTGATCCACCAAATCATCCTTTTCATCAGACATGACTATTTTTGTGGTTGCAATGGATGTACTGCATGGCTTACAATCATCCATCTCAAATTTCTTTAAAAGTTCTTTGGCATATTTGCCTTGATGGTTAAAAGTACCATTTTGCAGTTGCCTTACTTAGAGACCAAGAAAACATTGGAGTTCACCCATTGCACTCATCTCAAACTCAGCTGTCATGAGTTGTCTGAACTCTTCACACATTTTATTGCATGTGCTTCCCAAAATGATGTCATCCACATAAATCTGGACAATCATCAAGTCCTTCCCTCTCCATTTTAAAAACAATGTTTTGTCTATTTTACCTCTTGTGAAACCAATGGAAAGTAGAAAGTTGGAAAGAGTTTCATACCAGGCTCTTGGTCCTTGTTTCAGACCATACAAAGCTTTATTTAGCTTGTAGACATGATTTGGATTAAATGGATCCTCAAAGCCTGGAGGTTGACACACATATACCTCTTCTTGAATCTTACCATAGAGGAATGCACATTTGATATCCATTTGATACACCTTTATGTTGTGGTTGACAGCAAAGGCCAGGAATAGTCTGATAGCTTCTAGTCTTGCTACAGGGGCAAATGTTTCATCATAGTCAATGCCATCTTCATGTCTAAACCCTTGAACCACAAGCCTAGCTTTATTCTTGACAGCAATACCCCTTTCATCAGTTTTATTTTTGAAGACCCACTTTGTGCCAATAGGACTCACACCCTCTGGCAGTGGTACAAGCTCCCAAACTTGTTGTCTTCTAAACTGTTGGAGCTCCTCTTGCATGGCTTCTACCCAGCTGTTGTCTTTTAGTGCCTATTGGTACTTGACTGGCTGATGGAGAGATAGGAAACCAACAAAAAGACAGATGTTTTGGGATTGGCTTCTTGTTAGCACCCCTTCACTGATGTTGCCAATGATTTGGTCAAGTGGATGAGACTTCAAGAAGATTAGATCTCCTTTGTATGGAACAATGGCATTTAATGGTGAAGGCTGCATATGTGAATCATCTGAGCTAACCACTTCCGGTGACTTTGATGATCCAGCAGTGGCTTCAAATGGAGGTGGAGGAATAGAATGAACATGTGTGAAAACATGTTGACTTTTATCCACTGTTTGTTGGCTTTTGTCAATAGTGGTTGATGATGATGAGCTACTTTGGTCAACAACTGCTGAGGTAGCAGTGGTTGAGCTTTGACAGCTGTTTTGAACATCTGCTGCTCTTCCAATTGAAGCAGACTTTTGTTGAGGAATAATGACTTCATATCCATAGTCTGATGGAGGATTTTCTGATGGACCTGGACTGTTAGTCTTGACAGAAATATTTTCAAAGGTAAATTTATCAAGATCAAACAATTCTACAGGATTTGCAGGGATTTTTATTGATGAAAGTTCATTGAACTTCACATTCAAAGTCTCTTCCACTATTTTGATCCTTGTGTTAAACACTTTGTAGGCCTTAGCAGTGATTGAGTATCCCAAATGGTAACCACAATCAATTTTGGCTGCAAACTTTGAGATAGAATCTTTTAAGTTTAAAATGAAACATGGGCAGCCAAAAATTTTGAAATATGAGATCAGTGGTTTTATTTTATACAAGAGTTCATAGGCAGTCTTTTGATGCCTGGGGTTGATTAAAACTCTGTTCTGGACATAGCAAGCAGTGTTTACTGCCTCTGCCCAGAAAGTTAATGGCAAACCTGAATCAGGAAGCATGGTTCTGGCAGCCTCAATCAAAGTCCTGTTCTTTCTTTCAACAACCCCATTTTGCTCTGGTGTTCTTGGAATGCTGTACTGCCTTACAATTCCTTTTGACACACAGAAATCATCCAACTCCTTATTTCTGAACTCTGTGCCATTATCACTCCTGAAGATTTTTACTAGCAAGTCAAACTGCTTTTTAACCTATGTAACAAAGTCTTGTAGAATGCCTGCAGTCTTATCTTTGGAGTGTAAAAAGTAAGTCCATGTAAACCTAGAAAAGTCATCAACAATAACCAAACAATATCTTTTCTTCCTAAGACTCATGACTTTAACTGGGCCAAACAGATCCATGTGAAGCATTTGCAAACACTTGGTTGTTTTGTACTCTTCAATGGACTTATATGAGCTTTTATGTTGTTTTCCTTTTAGGCAGGAGACACAATGCTTAGGACAGGTGAACAGTTTTTGAGGTAAACCTCTTACTAACCCCTGTTTTGATAAAGCAGTGATTGTCTTGAGATTTGTGTGCCCCAATCTCCTGTGCCATAATTCTGTCTCTTTGTTAGAGGTAGCTGAAAACAGACAGGCATCAGTCCTGGGGCTCTCTTTTGACATATCAACTACATAAACATTGCCACTCCTTTGAGCAACAAGTTGGGTTTTTCTATTTTTTATTATTTCTTCAATCTTTTAAACCATTACTGGTCCAACAATCCTACAACACTCCTTTATAAAGAATGAGCCATAGCCCTTATCACTCATTTGTGAGACACTTAGGAGGTTGAAATTTAGATTGTCTATCAGATTGACATTTTTAAAGTTAACATTACCAGACTGAACTGTACCAGACCCCATAACCTTCCCTTTACTATTATTACCAAAGGATATATCACCCCCTCCATGAGTTTTGAAATCCTTGAGTAGGACTCTACATCCTGTCATGTGTCTGGAGCTTCCACTATCTACATACCAAAGACTATCTAAGCATGCAAAAGCTCCCTGCACATCAAGTAAAAGGTTAGTTCATTAGGGTCTCCAAATCCAATAAGGCTTTGGATGGGGTCTCAACAGTGTCTAGGTTAAGTTCAGGTGGATGGACAGTGGTTAGCTCAGGGGTTTGGACAGTTTTGGAACTGTTTTTCTCTAACCACTGTTGGGGGTCTTGTCCTATCAGCTGTTGATACCCAAAGGGATGCTTGTTCACTCTTGGTTTAGAAGGCCCTTTGTAGGCTTCATAAACATGTGGGACCCTTGGGTATGGTGGTTGACCTTTACCTCTTCGGTATTGGTTAGCAGGGGGTGCATCAGTTACCTGAACATGTCTTTTAACAGAGGTTTGGTTCAGCTGTTTGGTAACAGCTGTTTGAACTGGCACAAACAGTGGTTGGTTTCTTTGAAACTTGATTGGTGGTGTTTATGAACTCAAGGATGTTTTTGCAGTGTACTCATTCTTTTTTACATCAAAGGATTTGAGATACACACATTCCTGAGTTTTGTGGTTTGATTTACCACAGATGGTGCATCTCTTAGCAGGTTCAATGACACTTGTTTTGTTGATATCATATGCTTTTAGATGAAAACAATATTTTGTTAGATGATTCTTCTTTTCACAGAAATCACAAAACAGGTTTTTAACTTTTTCTTTTCTTCTTCTCAGACTCCTTAGCAACAGAGTTTTGAACCACTGTTGGAATGTCTTTAAGAGGAATGACCTTTTCTTTGGGAGCCTTTACACCATCAGTGGTTGTGAAGTCCATGGGCTTGAAGTTTTCAAGAATGTCACACTCATCAGACCATGTGGGTTTAAATTGGTATTTCTCAATTTCCTCAAAAGTTGAGGACCCCACAGATCTTTCCAAAGTGATTTTATTACCAAGTTTGTCAGTTATTTTAACTTCTTGGCCATTCTTGTTGGTTGGAATGATTTCCCAGAACCAGCTTGATTTGCAGCATTGTTTTCAACTTGGTCATTTTTTCTAAACCCAATGCCAAATTTTACATTACTTTCAAGCTGTTTTTCAAACATGATCTCATAACCTTTACATGATTCCACCCATTTTTCACAAGTGATTTGGGTGGATTCCAACTCCTTTTTGCAAACTTGATATTTTTCTATCATTGTTTGGGGTTGGTCTTTGGTTATGCTATGCTCTTGTTTAATGCTGCAAATTTCACTTTCCTTTTCATTCAACTTGTTTTTCAGTTCTTTAATGACTTTTCAAATTGAACTTCAGAAGTTAACAACCTATCCCTAAGGTTTTCATTCACCTTTTTAATGTTAGCAAATGCTATAATGCATTTGTCTGAACACAGATTTTGAAGAACCTGAGGTGATACCTTGGATGCAGCCATCATTGCACAATCACAGGTATGATCACTTTCTTCTTCAGCCTTCTCTTCTTTTTCACCTTCTTCATTCTCTTCTTCTTCTTCTTTGGACCAGGGGTCGGACAGTGGTTCCAACAGGGGTTTTTGTAGGTCCCTCGGAGGTTGAGGTTAAACCTTATCCTTGTTATGTTTAACACACTAGCAAGTGCGGAATCCAAGCTAGAATGCAAACCGATAGTTTATATGAGAACACAAGCTACAAAGAGAAAGGTAGACACACGAGATATCAAAGTTTTCTCTTGTATTTCAGTGGACACGGTTACAGCCCTTGACCAAACTGAAAATACGCTCTCTACAAGACTAAGTTCACTCACGCTCTGAAGTGAACACATTACATCAGTATATATATCCATCACAGGTCTTCTGGTCGAAGGATCAGATAGACTGATCGAAAGATCATCTATCGAGATAAAACCTATCGAAGGATCCACATATACCTCGAAGGATGATATCCTTCGAGGTCCATCTATATCCATCGAAGGTTATCCTTCGAGCTCATCGAAGGATATAAACAATCCTTCGATGACTCATCCTTCGACACACATGACTTACAAACTTGTTCTAACTGTTTGACCAAGTCAAACCAGGAGGATGGTTGACTGGTCAAACTTACATTAAGCACACATATTAACACACCTAATACGTAAACAAGACTAACAAAAGACATCGTTTTATATCATAACAAAATACAGACAAAGTACAGACACAAGTGCACCAACAAACTCCCCCTTGGCTGTAGCTTTGTCTCGATCTTCGTGTCTTCAAGTCTCTGACGTCCTTTCAACCGTTAAGTGATGCGTAGACCATGCACTTCCCGCATTCACAAGTAGGTTGAAGCAATACCTGGCCATCTTCTGAAACTTCATTGCTTGTGCACGATCTCTAACCAAGTAGTTGATCTCGTGATCCTTAAGAATAATAATATCCGACCTGGACATGTTAGAAATCCACATTGGATCTATCATTCGAAAGTTCTCCTGACTGTCTCGGAATAAGATCACTGCTTCTCCAGTATCTGCATCATAAACCCAGCAACGAAAGTTACCCAGAAAATCTGTCTTCATTTTCAACAATGGTATTTTCTTCATCAACTTCGGAGGATCATAAACCAATCGATAACGAGCAGTATTTGTCTCTGGATCAAGCGTGAACCTGATCTGCTCGTATCGAGGAAACTGCGGCTTGTATAGCGGATCCTTCCAACCTCTTCTTCGTTCCAACCTGATCTTCTTGGCAAACAAATCCACCATCTTATCTTCGACTCGATTAATAACCTCCAGCTGAGCCAAAACCGCAACATCATAATAAGGAAGTGAAAGAATGCTGAGAAGAGTCCTGAAGTACTGAAGGCCGCATTCTCGCTTCACAACCATGCAGTGAAGCTCCTTAATGAACATCCAACTGATAATACGACCCCGAGCCGGATTCCTTTCCAGAGTCATGTAGTTGGCCTGATCCAACGGAGGGAGCGGAGGAGGATTCCTAGCTAGGAAATCCGCTCGCCATTCGTTTACGGTCTTCTCACGACTTTCTTGAACTGAAGGAGAATCTGAAGAAGGATTAGAAGATTCTGCTGTCTTTGCTGCCACAAACTCATCATCAAGCGTATTAAGCTCCACATTATCTTGACTAACGTAAACAGGACGTTCCGGATCCGAACCGATGAAGATTTCTTCAATCGTAGAGAAATCGGTTTCGTCCGGAACTAACGGAGTAGCATCGATCGTTGTCAAATCAACTTCATCCATTTCCGTCAGAGCTAATACACATTCATCAGACATCTCTGTAACGTGTTCTCCCTCTTCTAATAGTTCACCCGTGACTGGATGATACTGTTGAACAATTGAGGATTCAGAGAGATCGGTAAACGTTTCCAGTTCAAGACTAACATTTTCAAACCCTGCCGAAGCTTCTAATGTTTCAGTCTGCTCAGACGGACCAGTAGTAGCTGTTGGAGGAGCAGTAGGAGCATCTTGAGATGTACCAGACCCACCTGCAGCACCGGATGCAGTTGCACCGGAACCTGTGGCAGCTGGATGATCAGGATTTGCTGCATCATCGTCCTTGTCATCTCCACGCTTTGAGGAAACGATGCCCAAAGCTTTGCACCTTTCATTCCAAAGTGTAACTACTTTGTGATCAAATTTCTTCATGTTTGCTTGAATAGGCTTGAAGGCTTCTATTAATCGATCATCACGATTTTTATAGCGATCCGACAGCTCTGTATGCTTCTGCTTTAACGCTTTTGCCTCATTCTCTAACACAGTACTATGCCCCTTCATTACCTCAACTTCTCTATCACGAGCCTTGTTAGCTTCTTTCAGATTTTCAATCTCTTGAGCTTGTTCTCTTATCTTGAGATTCTGTGCACTAACAAGTGAGACCAGCTTGTTGTGTGCCTCAGCATCCTGTGTTCGTTGTACACGGTATTCTTCAATCTTTCTAGTATTCCGAACGACTAAGGTACCCAATTCACTGACTTGTTCGATCAGGAAGTGAATTTTCTCAGCATCAGACAACCCAGACAAGGTTTCAGCTAAAGTCGGCCGTGAGGGCTCAGGTCCTGAGAAACCAGACTGGCCAGATGGACCAGAAGTACCTGTTGGACCAGAAATAACAAGAGGAGGACGTGTGTGTGTACCTGAGACGGGGGTTGCAGGCGGCTGTTGATCAACAGTCGCCGTGCGTGCCCCAGAGGACGTCTGTGGAGATGAGACCAGCTCCAGCATCTCTGATGTAGTTAACTGATCACTGACAGGAGGCAGCTGATGCTCCGGAGGCGTTGAATGCTGGATCGGATCAGGTATAGTGACATCACCAGCAGTTTCACTTGTTGACCTTAATCCGCCCTTTGATTTCTTTGAAGTACGGGTACCCTCTCTTCTTGCTTGCCTTTTCCTTCTGACTAAACCAGGAGCAGCAGGAATATAATCATCATCTTTGTCAGATTCTGCGGCATTAACCGGTTTCTCAATACGTTCAAAACCACGAAAATTTCCGCGCTGATCATAAGCTTTTCGCATCCCTGGTAGAGGAGGATTATCATCCTCAGAAGACGAATCATCATTACCAGAACCTCCTTCAACATCAGAAGACGAACTGCTTTCATCCGCCAACCTCCTCGGCTCGTCCACCTTACTTTTACCTTTGTCTGTCGCATCATCGCCTGACCGACTTGCAGGACCAACAACATTACCACGGACATCTGATTCGATGAACACTCCTTGAACTTCTTCTGCAGCAACATTTACATCAACTTCAACATGTGCTGCAACACTGGAACTGCCAGCAGACTTCTTGCTCGATGCTTTAATTCCGTGCTTAGCCCCGAGTTGTGTGTTAGCCAACGCGATTAATCTGGGCTCTTCGTCAACAGAATCACTTCCATCTCGACGCCACTTGTGATTCTGTGGTGCCTCGTAGGCTAGATCATCGAGGTGACTAATAAGCTTTCTGACTGGATCGGATTCCTTATACTTAGACATAGATTTGAAGATCAGCAGTGTACGCTCGTTCATCGGATTGACTGGAAGGACATCTGCTTCAACCTTGGGAAGATTTGGAATCTGATCATCTATCATCATTTGCAAGAATCTTGGATATAACCAAAACTTGGTTGACGTCCGTTGATTTGCTGACGGAAGTGGCCTGCGGGCATTCTCTTTTAGATTGTCAAAGATGTAACGAGATATGTTGAACGGCTTGTTCAGAATTAAAGCCGTAAACAATCCCGTCAACTCAATAGGTGACAAATCGTATCCAGACCGTTTGTTGCTCAAACAATGAATAAGAATATGCAACAGAAACTTGTATCGTAACGGCATGAACCCCTTGCTTATCTGATTTGCTAGCACATTATCGCTGTAACGTAGCCTCATCAATAAACCACGCTGACACTGTAAATCAATAGAAGACGGATCTTCTGGTTGATCTCCCAATTGCAAACGCGCTCTGATGGTGTTCTCGGTGATCACCACGGGTTTCTCAGTAACGAATCCTCTAATCACTTCTTGGTTATTCACTGTATCGACCACAGCAGAATTCCAGAATTCCTTGATCTGGGACTGGTAAGCGGTGTGTTGTGTAGTAATGGCATAGTTGATTCGTGTCCGGTGAAGATACTGCATTATCCCATTGAATTCCGGACTAACTTTGTCTTCCGGTTGCAGATACGCGGCCATGTTGTGTCTTGGCTCCGACATAGATTCAACTTCCGACTTTTCTTTCTTAGTTGGTTTTGCCCGTTCTTTCTTCTCTTTCGGTGCCATTTCTGTTCATGAAAACAGGAACACGTAATGAGAAAACAGTCATAACAGTCAACAAGGATTTCACACTTAAAAGATTTCAGTTTCTAGAAAAATTTCTAAGTGTTCTTTCTCGAAGGATTCCATGTAGATATCGAAGGATGACAATTTGATCGAAAGATGTTATATTCCTCGAAAGATGACAGGTCTTATCGAAAGATCAACTTACGAAAGATCATAACTTTTGAAAGATATTTTGATCAATCGAAAGATCTGATCAACCGAAGGATGATCCTTCGAAAGGCTTAGTATCCTTCGAGCCTCAGTTCGAAGGATATTTTGAAGTCCATCCTTCGAGGATTTTCCGGTGACACTGTACATCGGCGTTTTTCCGGTGACAGTTTTAAGTGTGATTTACGTATGTTTCAAGCCATTTAAAGGATCAACATCAAGACACTTAAAAACAGAAACAACAACATCAAAGCCAACCCCGGACACTAATCCAACCCCAAACACCAATACACACACATGAACAAATTAACCCAAGAACACCCAAAACAACTCTCAGACCATTAAAAAATTAGCATAAAACATTGTAACACAGAGCATCAGACAAGACAGAAACTTATGATCATCAAAATCTACCACTAACATGCTTACAACACATTCACATTACATAAAGACACATGATCAGATGAAATGTTCAAGTTGTTGTTAGTTAAGTGTATTAGGATTATCCTACCGAGATTGTAGATAAAATCCTGATACCCTAACTTTTTGTTTCAATTTTGGCAGAGTTTCGGTAGGATTAGAGGTTTTTGAAATAGTGAAGTTGAACTGTTATGTTGAAATGAAGAAGAAGACCCCTTTTATACCCTGACCTCGAAATACGAACCGCCTCGAAGGATCCTCTACCTTTCGAAAGATGAAGAAGGTGCTCGAAAGATGGGATTTTGGGTCGAAGGATCCAGATCTGGATCGAAAGATGCCAGATATTTGTGGAACCCTCAACAATCTCGAAAGACGATCCTCGAAGGATATCTTTCGACCTGATCCATCCAATTGGTCAAATCTTTCGTTGACCATTTCATCTTTCGAGCCTCAAGATTGACTTTCATTGACCATCTGATCTTTCGAGAGCCAATGCTTTCTCGAAGGATCGGATTTTCACCAACACTTTGGATTTTGGGAATTTGCAATTCAAACCCTTCAAATTCTTAAAAGTTTTCAGAAACGACCGTTTTGAAAAATTGTCCGTTATGAAGTTCTGCAAAGGTCAGTTTTATGAAGTATCTCGGCTTGCCAGGTATCTGATCGAGTACCAACATCGGTTAATCAAAAATAAAATTAAATTGAAAATGTTTTTGGATTTTGATAAAATAAAAGACAACAATTTCAATATCCTTTGAATGTTATCAAACGACATCACCGCTAATGTCGTGCTGATATGCACCAAACGACAAAACTGTTTAAAAAGACAATAAGAGTAAAGCATTAAAGTTAAGCGGTAAATAAATATGTACAAACACAACAATATTTTTGCGAGTTTCTGGCGAAGAGAATCATATCAGTTTGCGGTCTTTTGTCAAAACACATTTCCTTTTAATATTCTTTTACAGAAGTGGATAAGTATTCTACCATAATTACCGATATTGTTATCCACTTAAACTCAGCGATCAAGTGTAATCATAATACATTGAGATACATTTAAGGTATGATTTATACTTACCGACCGGTGTTCATCCACTCACGACATATTCCCGTATCAAGGTATGCACGAGAGTTCATCTTACTGGGGAGTATACCATTTATCATCCGTTTTTAACATATATAAAATATGAACAAGTCACTTATTTGATTTGAAAACAAGCCCTATGTGATAGAATCACTTATTGATGAGGAACTTGATTTTCATATGCATGAGGGCACAGGAGCAAGTCCGTGAACAGGTCAGTACTTTCGTACAGCAGAGAGACGAACTTGAGTCCCGGATGAATGTGATATTTTATCACTTATTTGATTGGACATGTGATTGTTGATCACTTATTGAGGTCGAATGCAATATGTACACGTATGTATAGTATCATGGAAGATCTAGACTTGCGTCCCCGTTATTTTTCGGAAAAAGATACAACCATGATACCCAGATGATAAACAGCATAAACCCCGAATATCTCAGAACCTCGGCAATCTATCAAACGAAATTTCGGTACCAAGACCATATGCCAATGAGCGGTTCCCACGCGGTTTTCAGTTCGTTATGTTTATATCTCCTGCATACTTTAAAATGATCGTGAGTCTACCGGTACATCATTAGTAGAGCTACTTATCTTTTTCTTTTCTTTTGATTTCTAGAAACATGTTTCGACCGACCTCTGATGTAATATCATTTTCTCTTATATTGCCAAGAAACTCATTTTTGTTTTTCTATTGTTTTTGTGTTTTTCTGAATTTTCTCCCCCTTAAATGCAGAAAGTAAATAAAGTAAAGACATATTTTTGTATTTTTGCGGTTTTTCAATGTTTTTGTATTTTCCTTGAAACTTTCTCCCCCTAAAAATCAAAAATAAAATAAAATAAAGTAAAAACATTTTTTTTTTTTAGAGAAAAATATTTACAAAAACGATTTTCCGATGTCGGTTACTCTTGCTTCACCTTTATGCCGTTTACCAAAAGTAAATAATCGAATCTTGATTTATGAAATGCTTTGGTAAAAAGGTCGGCACGTTGGTGATCGGTATGAATGTGAACCACATCGATAAGTCTCTTTTCAAAGCAATCACGTATGAAGTGATATTTAATATCGATGTGCTTCGTTTTTGAGTGCTGTACAGGATTTCTAGTGATCTGTAAAGCAGCTTCATTATCAACATAAATAGGAGTAGTTAGGAATTCAAAACCGTAGTCCCGCATCTGTTGTTGGATCCATAGAACCTGGGAGCAGCAACTAGATGCAGCAATGTATTCCGCTTCACATGTAGACGTAGCCACACATGTCTGCTTCTTGCACTGCCAAGTGACTAGGCGATTGCCTAAGAACTGACATCCTGCTGTAGTTGATTTGCCATCTTTCTTGCAGCCGCCGAAATCAGAATCACTGTAAGCCTTGAGATCGAAGTTATCATCCTTAGGGTACCATAACCCGGTGTCAGGACAACCCTTTAGATAACGAAAAATCCTTTTGACAGCAGCATAGTGAGAGACCTTCGGATTCGCTTGGTATCTGGCGAGAAGACATGTTGGATACATAATGTCGGGTCTTGATGCGGTGAGATACATTAAAGATCCAATCATAGCACGATAAAGTGAAGAGTCCACAGCTTCCCCCTTTTCATCCGGAGTAATCCCGTGATTCTGCGGAAGAGGAGTAGAAATTGGCTTCGAATCGGACATCTGGAACCGGCTCAAGATGTCTCCGACGTACTTGGTTTGATGGATAAAAATTCCAGATTCGGACTGATTAACTTGCAAACCCAAGAAGAACGTCATTTCACCCATCGCACTCATCTCGAATCGATCTTGCATCACCTTCTCAAATTCCTTGCATAAATTATCATCGGTAGAACCAAAGATAATGTCATCGACGTATACCTGTACCAACAGAAGATCTTCACCTTTTTCTTTGATGAAGAGGGTACAATCGATCAAACCCCGTCTAAACCCGTTGTTCAGCAAGTAGGTAGACAGTGTCTCATACCAGGCTCGAGGTGCTTGATGAAGACCATATAACGCTTTGTTAAGTAGTAAAACTCTGTCAGGATGTAATGGATCTTCAAACCCCGGTGGTTGCTCGACATATACTTCTTCTTCGACTACTCCGTGAAGAAATGCACTTTTAACATCCATCTGGTACACCTTGAATTTCTTGAAGGATGCGTAGGCTAGAAAGATTCTAATAGCCTCCAGACGTGCAACAGGTGCGTACACTTCATTGTAGTCAATACCTTCTATCTGACTGAAACCTTGAACAACTAACCTTGCTTTGTTTCGGACAACAATTCCACGGTCATCCTTCTTGCACTTAAACACCCAACGAGTTCCGATCTTCTTGTAGTTGTCGGGCCTATCAACCAATTTCCATACGCCCAACTTCTCGAACTGCTGAAGTTCTTCTTGCATGGCTTCCACCCAGGAATCATCTTTCAATGCCTCCTTCCAAGATCTAGGCTCTTCTTGGCTAACATAGCAGGCGAAAGACCAATCATTTTGTTGTCCCGATTCTCGTATCTCAGCATATAAGCCAGCATTTTCATTATTTCTGATTTGATTTCTTGTCCTTACACCACTGAGAACATCACCTATAATATTCTGCTGAGGATGAATGTTATGAATTCGGGTTTCAGGAACTAGAGGAATTTCAACATTGGTCCTCAAGTTATTGATATTTAAATTCCCGATATCATTCTGAAGCTGTTGAGTTGTAGAAGATGATGCATTTTCTTCTTCGACAATTGGCGCAGACACTGGATCCGTTGCTTCTGAAGTACCTTGAATCGGACCCCGTGCTTCACCATCATTTGCATCAACATACTCCTCATCTTCCGATGACAAATTGTAGTCGACAGCATCATTAAACACCTCATTTGAAGCGAGATTGTTGACAGAAGAAGATGCTTGTGAGTCAACAAGGATTGGGCGAACTAACTGAGAGCCAGTCGCATTCTCGCTTTCAGACAACATTTGAGCAATTGCATTGTCATCATCAAATGACGGCAGATTGAATAAGTCGAAAAGACCATCATAATCGAACATCCATGGATCCCCAGAAGGCTTCGGTGGATTAGAATATATTTGAACTCTTACTTCACCCCACTCTTCAATCTTCTTGGTAGTTAGGTTCCATACTCGCAGATTAGGAGTAGCATACCCAAGGAAGTAACCTTCGATAGCTTTGGCACCAAACTTCCCGTCAGGCTCAATCATGGTACATGGTGCACCAAAAGGTTCTAGATATTCCAAGTCAGGAGTCTTCTTGTGTAGGAGTTCGAAACACGTTTTCCCATGTCTTTTCACTGTGAGAACCCTGTTTAACGTGTAACAAGCCGAGGCAACAGCTTCAGTCCAGAATCGAACTGGAAGCTGAGACTCAACCAACATGGTTCTTGCAGTCTCAATTAAGGTTCTGTTCTTTCTTTCAGCGACTCCGTTTTGTTGTGGCGTGTACCGAGAGCTGTATTCATGAAGGATTCCTTTTGCAGTGCAAAATTCATCCATAACCCTGTTTTTGAACTCGGTTCCGTTGTCGCTTCGAATTCGCCTCACCTTTAGATTATAAAGATTTTCCAACAAGGTGATCAAATTCTTTAGAATTTCTGGAGTCTCGCTCTTGTGGACCATGAAGTCAACCCATGAAAATCTTGAATAGTCATCAGTTACTACCAAGCAGAAAACTTCCCCGTGCACACTCTTGTGTTTGACTGGGCCGAAAAGGTCCATATGCAGACGTTCGAGTGGCATGTTTACAGTGTTAACCTTCTTCAATGGATGTGATTTCTTGATCTGCTTCCCTTTCTGACACGGCACACAGACATCTTGAAGTTGAAAATTCTTCACATTGACACCTCTCACCAGATTGTTTTTGACAAGGTGATTCATTTTTCTGAGGTGAATATGACCCATCCGTCTGTGCCAAGAGATCGTCTCCTTTTCAGTGGCTCTTGAAATAAAGCAAGTAACATGTTTGGACTTGGTTATTGCTTGGCTCATATCGAGGACATACAAATCATTAACTCTTGGTGCTGATAAGAGAATCCATTCTTCGGGAATCTTGAATCCTGGCTTCAGCACATAACAACCGGCATCATCAAAATGCACGGTGAATTTCTTGTCGCAGATCTGAGAAACACTCAGGAGATTGTGATCCAGCTGTTGCACATAATTGATTTTGTCGAAACTCACAACTCCATTTGAGATCATTCCCTCGCCGGTGATATACCCTCCTTTGTCTCCAGCAAACGCAACATATCCTCCTCTTATACTTCGCACATAAAAAAGAAGACGATAGTCGCCCGTCATGTGCCTGGAAGCCCCACTATCAACAATCCAATGACTATTAATAGTTCCTCCTGGAGCCGCCTGCACATGCAATTAACTTATCAGTTTGATAGGGGGACCCAAGCCTTTGTGGACTTGGGTCGTCCTTGATCATCAAGGAAAGTGATTTCAATCACTTGATGATTAGGAAAAAGAACCTGTGGTGCTCCCCCTGATTGAATTACCTGCTTTTGCTTCCAAGCTGTTTGTCCTTTACCAGTATTTGAATTTATTGTTTTAGCATTTACTGGTTTTACAGTTTCAAATTTTGCTTGTACAGGTTTTTCTTCTTTGACCTCTGTTTTTAAGGCCTTTTCAATTACCTTTTGATTCTTTTGCTTTAACTTATTTTCCCTTTCTTTCAAGACACGTGGGTCTTGTTTCGGGGAAACTGATCGTTTTCGGTAATCGATTTCTTGGGGAGCACTCGTTTTTTACTTCAGCTTTTGCACGTGTGGGCAATATCTTACAATATGCCCAACTGTCCCACATTCAAAACATGTTCTCCGCTCTACAAACTTCGGAGAAACACGTTGATGACCAGACGGAGAACCAGACCATGAACTTTGTGATCTAGATGTGCTTGGACCTAAATCACATCCGTTGGTGTGTTGGGTGTAATTATTCTGATCATTTCGTTTTAAAATTCTAACTTGTTTTATGAAATCAATGTTAGATTTATCCTGAAATGTTTCAAGTTTGCCTGAACCCGTGGATCCAACAAAGTTCATTTTCGGTTCTCGTTTCTTAACAGGAGCTCTTTTGTTTTGCACCTTTTGTTGTTGAACCTTAGGTTGCTCAACCTTTGATTGTTGAATTTTAGGTTGTGCAGCCTTAGGTTGAGTAGCCTTAGACTGTTCAACTTTAGGTTGTTGAGCTTTTGGTTGTTCAGTCTTAGGCTGCTGAACTTTAGGTGCTTGAACATTCTTGTTTTGAGGCTTCTTTCCCTGTACCTTACCCTTTCCGGAGTTGACTTGTTGTTTTCGCTCAATTGGTAGTTTTTGGTTTCCGTATTGTTTTCTAATTTGTTCACACGGAATTGGATCACATTGAGTGACAGTAACTTTGCCACTTTTGTTCCCCAAAAACTTATCAGTACATCCTTCAAAAATTTGCTCAATTAAATCTTGATTTACATTTTTAATTGGAAAATCTTTGTTAGAGTAGATTTTGTCATCTCCTTTGAGCATGTACAACAAGTTATTCCCTTCAAGACTAGATACAATGGACTCCATTGCTGTTGACATTTCAGTCTTACTCGGTTTCACTGGTGGATCACACAGGATGTGATTCTCGATTGGAATATCTGTTGTAACCAAGTTAGACTGTTGTTTCACAATTTCTTCAGATTCATCATCCGATGAATCAGATTCATCATCCGAAGAATCAGCATCCTCAACAATGGGAGGACTCTGTTCCTTAACACACGATGAATCCGTCACATTCTCAGATTCTGATTGACCCGAGGATGATGTACCAGTTGTGAACCCGATGCCTGCTGCAAAGTCATCTAGACCGAGTGGCACAGTAGGTTCAAAACGGGGCATATCCTCGTCATCAGGCAATTTGGAGTAATTGTGATTCATTGGGGGAGGACATGATTTGAATCCAACACCTTTTGCATCCCCCTTTTTCTTTTTCTTTTGAACGTCAATGATGTGATCCAATACGTAGCGGGAATTGGAATAGCTTTCCAGTTTCTGCTTAATTGTCTCACATTCACATCGAGCTGTTGCCAACTCTACCATTTGCTTTTCAATTGTGTCAATAAGATTATTGTTAGCATGTTGTTTTCGCAAAACAGCCTTTTGTAATTCTGAAACATCATGTCTTAATGATGCAATTGTTGCTTTAAATTCCTTTTCATTTCTGGTTAAAAACAAGTTAGCTTCAGTTGCTTTAGAAAGATCTACAATCAATTCTTGATTGTGTTTGTATGTGATCTCAAACTGACTTTCCTTTTCAGCATATTTAACATTTAAACTATCACAATTTTCACAACTAACTACAGTGGGTTCATCGACACATACCTGACTTGATGAACTGTCGACATTAGCCATAAAGGCTGAATGGAAAGAAAAAGATCCATCTTCAGAGAAGAACTGAGCAAGCTTCTCGGAAGTTCCAGCAGATTTCTGGCAAAGAATAGATCTCCTCTTGCATAATGCTTCAGCTTCAGCCAAAAGCTCATCAACTTCCAAATCTAAAGCATCACTTGATAAATCACCAGCATCAAGTGATTCCCCATCCATGCTCCCACTATAACCCGAACTATCTTCATCTTCTGAAGATTCACCAGCAGACACGGGTTCTACTACCTTCTCAATCACTTTAGCATAACATGCTGTTCCACCATTTCCTCCTTCTCCAAGCTGAAGGTTCCAATTGCAGATTTCATCAGCTTGAACAACCAATCCTCTGTGGGGATTAGTGTTTGTGGATCCAGATGCATTTCCTCCAACGGGAACTATTGATCTGTCAGAATTGTTGTTCGGTTGCTGTTGTGTCTGTCCTTGATTCCTGAAGGGATTCTGATTTCCTTGCTTAGGTGGCTTCTGACACTCCCGCTTGAAGTGACCCTTTTCACCACAATTGAAGCAAGTGACAGCATTCTTATCAAAACCATACTTGGTGTTGTTGTTGCTATTCAAGTTGGTTCTCCCCGTCCTTTCCATAAACTCCTTTGCTCTTCGAATTGCACTAGCAAGAGCCCATTTGATATCCATCATTTCAAACTCTTCTCTATCTACTTGCTGATAATCTTCATTGGTTAGATTGATATTCCCAATCTGACCTGCGACCAATCCACAATAAGCACTAACCAAGGTGTTCAACATCTCCATATGCTCCTTGGCTATTTCGACACTGACTTTGGAAAAGTTGGAAGTGTCTAATCTGACTGTGTTCGGATTGGAAGTGGCTTGAGAATTTGAAGAGCTTCCATAAAACCCTTGCTGTTGCGGTTGTTGCTGCTGAGCTCTGCTTGGGTCTAAGAAAGGCGGTGGTGTAAATTGCTGAGCTGTTGGTTGCACATTCTGTTGTAGAGAAGAAGAATCTGGTCTTGAATACATCATCGTGTATGCTGAAGGATCAAACTGATTTGTTGTGGAAGGTCCGGTGTTTGAGATGAAAGCTGTTTGAAGCTTTGCATGTTGAGAGGCTGGTTTTTCTCCACTGATACCTCCGGCAATCCCATAGTACATCTCTGGATTTTGAGGAGTTAGTGTTCTTTTTGCCTTAAGCTTTTCTTCTACATCCTTGTTCTCCAATCTTTGAATTAACTCATAAACGGTGATTGTGTCTAGAACACCATTTTCTTTGAGAATTTCAAGATAACTGCTCCACTTTGCTGGTAAGCTATCAGCGAATCTCTTCACCATTTCTTGTGGAGAGGCAGTGACTCTGAAAGCAAACATCTCGCTCAACAAGTGATGGAACCTTGTAGATAAATCTGCCAAAGTCTCATTCTCCATACACGTGAATCCTTCAAACTCTTTCTTCAGTAATTCTTGCTTGATCTTTCTAGATTGAGCATTTCCTTCACATCGTAACGTGAGCATATCCCACAAGCTTTTAGTAGTCGTGCAGTAAACAAACTGGTGGTAAATGTCTTTGTGAAGAGCTTGTGTGAGAATCATGAATGCCTTTTTTCTAACTCAAATTTCTTCTTATCATCATCAGACATAGTGCTGTAAGTTTCTGGATTAGATCCTGCAACTTCCAAATCATTGTCAAATGCGATGAAGAAGCACATCCATAGATCTTGACCTTGCCCCTGAACATAAGTTCTCAGCCTTTCTTTCCACCATCCCCAATCATTGATGTGATTTAGCTTTGGCGGTTTTGTGCTTGTACCAGTTTCACTGTCGTTCTGCATCATAGCTTGAATGCTGTTGCTTTGATTTGTGACCAATGCCCATTGATTTGCAGTTATCATTGCAGCTTGAGGTGGGACAATAGCCTGCATCCATGCATTTTTGTTGAAATCTGACTGAGATTGCGTAGCTGATGATTGTGGAGTCAAAGTTGTTTGAGTCCACGCGGTTGGATCCCACTGACCGTTTGTTCCCATTTTATAAAGAAAATTAATATATTAAGTGAAAATATATTTAAAAAATTTGAAAAACAAGTTTTCCCCTTTTTTAAAATTTAATTTTCACAAACTATGTTAATATCTCGAAGGATGACAATCAGCCGAAGGATCCTTGATCGAAAGACCTGAAAAACACAAACTTGTTAAACTTAAACAGATTAGGATCGAAGGAACAGAACTTGTTCGAAGGATCAACAGTGTTCGAAAGATCACTGTTGAGTTTCGAACAATGACTTCGAAAGACTCTCCAATCGAAGGATCCTTGTCTTTCGAATAAGACCTGTAGATCGACAGATATATCCTTCGAAAAGATTCCTTGGATCGAAAGATAAGTCACAGACTTCGAAGGATGTTCGAAGGATGATTATCTATCGAACCTCCTTTGATCGAAAGATGATCTTTCGACTTCGAAGGATATCCTTCGATCTGCACTGACACAGTTGACAAAAGTTGACAGGTTGGTGAAAAGGTGATTGGTTGGTAGAAAGCTTTCGGCAGAAGGTATGTTCAGACCATACTTTCTGCCAACCCAGATTTGACTAATAAAATATTGCCAAAAAAGAAAGTTCTTATCCAGAAACCGGTCACCGGAGTAAGCCGGAATTTTGGCCGGAAATTACCAAAACTTTTAAAACAAGGTTTTTAAGTTACCCAACCCGTCCTTTAACACACTCGGTAAGATTAGAACACATTTTTACGTCTAGAAATACGAGAAAAACACTAAAAACGGGTGCTAAACCATGTGAGTTTTTATCCAAACACTCCAAAGTCTTGTATAAACTTGGTTTTTAACAAGGAAAAGAGCCACGGCTCTGATACCACTTGTAGGTCCCTCGGAGGTTAAGGTTAAACCTTATCCTTGTTATGTTTAACACACTAGCAAGTGCGGAATCCAAGCTAGAATGCAAACCGATAGTTTATATGAGAACACAAGCTACAAAGAGAAAGGTAGACACACGAGATATCAAAGTTTTCTCTTGTATTTCAGTGGACACGGTTACAGCCCTTGACCAAACTGAAAATACGCTCTCTACAAGACTAAGTTCACTCACGCTCTGAAGTGAACACATTACATCAGTATATATATCCATCACAGGTCTTCTGGTCGAAGGATCAGATAGACTGATCGAAAGATCATCTATCGAGATAAAACCTATCGAAGGATCCACATATACCTCGAAGGATGATATCCTTCGAGGTCCATCTATATCCATCGAAGGTTATCCTTCGAGCTCATCGAAGGATATAAACAATCCTTCGATGACTCATCCTTCGACACACATGACTTACAAACTTGTTCTAACTGTTTGACCAAGTCAAACCAGGAGGATGGTTGACTGGTCAAACTTACATTAAGCACACATATTAACACACCTAAGACGTAAACAAGACTAACAAAAGACATCGTTTTATATCATAACAAAATACAGACAAAGTACAGACACAAGTGCACCAACAGTTTTGAACTTTCTCCCAACAGTACTTCATCAACAACAGTAGTAACCACTGCTTTAGCAATTTTGTCCACTGTTTCAGCACTTGACTGTTCTTCTTCAGCTTCCAGCCCCTCCTGTATGGTTTCCAAAGCTACAAAACATATATCATTACCAGAAACAGTGCTTTGAGCATACAGTGCAAAATTTCCATCTCCTAACTCCTCAGGTAAACTGCTCCAGTCAACCAGCCCTTGTGTGAAAAAGCTTTGTCGGTCTGGTTGAATCACTGTTGGTGCAGTTTGTTGAGGTGCAACTTGTTGCACCTAAACCTGGGGAGCAGGGGCTTGGACATACTGAATTTAGGGAATAGTGGTTTGAACATAATGCATGGGAACAAGGGTTGCAGCATGTGCATAGTGAGCAGTGTTAACATGGGCTGCAGGGGTATATTGGGCATAGTGCACAGTGTTTTGGTTGTTTTGTGGTCTAGGGTTTGAGCTGGGATGAGTGATAATTGGACCAGTGGTTTGACTCCTGCATTCCCTAGCAAAATGACCTAGCCTATTGCACTTATAGCACTTGATCTTGGACTTATCCAACCCCACTTTTAGATTCCCATGTAACCCTGGGAATTTTCTCCCTGTCCTTTTGTAAAACTTGCTAGTTCTTACACTTAGCAATGCCAATTGATGGAAAATGTCCATTTCTTCAAGGTCAGTTGGATCAAAATGATGTAAGTCATTGAGTTCAAAGCACAGATTATCAGAGTTCTGGCTTTCTCCATTTGCTGTGAAAGCAAAGTTGGATAAGTGAGGATCAGAGTTGAAATTTGCACCAGCAGTTATGTCAATAAAATGATCATAACTCTGATCCTTACTGCTGCCAGACTCTTTCTGACCCAGAAGAGCTGTGTTGCCAAATGAGTAGTCATCTACAACTTTGCCAGACTCTTGCAACTTCTTTTTCATATTTAACTCCCTTTCATAGGTCAGGAGTCTACCATGAAGTTGGGTCAGTGTCAGATCTTTGAACTCAACAGAGTTTCTGGTCACAAAAGCTATAGTGTCCCATTTTTCTGGAAGTAATCTTAAAAACCTACTGTTAATAGTTGATTTTGGAAATTCAGTTTTAACAAGCTTAAGTTCACTTATGAGACAGCTAAATCGCTCAAACAGCTGAGTTAATGTTTCACCCTTGATGTGACAAAAGGTTTCATACTATTGGTTCAAAATTTCCCTGTTGTTTTCAATAACTTCTTCAGTTCCCCCAAACTGTTCCTTCAGTGCATCCCACAATTCCTTGGCACTGTTAAAGTGTAACAGTCCAGCATAGATTTCATTGGGTAATGCAGAAGCAACAATGCTAAATGCCTTGGCATCCAATTCAAATTTCTGATAATCCAGTTCAGTATAGTTCTCAACCTTCTTAGGTTCGTACTTACCTGGATCCTCAGCACTCGACACCATTGGAACATGTGGTCCAAAGATAACCGACTTCCAACATCCGGTATTCTGTTGAGCAAGGATGTGACCCATCCTTCTCTGCCAGATGTTGTACTTATTTCGCTTCAACATGGGTGGTTTGAAGAGAGAACCGATGTTATTGTTCATATCTTGTGATTGTGACATCATCCTGGTTGTTTTACAGGTACAGGTTAATCAACTTTGATCGTAATTAAGCCTTACTCTGTTTTTCAATGAAACGAATAATTTAACAGTATCAACGATTATGAGCTGAACTATTTATGTCAAAATGACTGTTAGATCAAATTTGACTGTCCAAGATCTGATACTAATTGTTAGGATCTGAGTTTCTTATGATTGTGTTTTTGTTTGAGAATTAAGAAGATGAACAAGTAATTGCAGCGGAAACTAAATGGAAACAAACTTTCATACACAATCAAACAGGAGAAATGCTTTCAACACACATGTTTAACATTGAACCGAATGATTAAATTTATTTTAATCTTCAATTACAACTTTTCATGCATGTATTACAAACTCCCCCTCAGCCTGAGCTCACAACGATTTGTTCGTACAGGAAGACAAGTGATGAAAGAGCTAATAGAACAGTACAGGGTACTGTTCTATTTATAGGCACAAGCAAACCACTGAAGCATCTTGGCTGACGTCACCATGAAAGTGACATCTAACCTCCTAACAACCTGTAACTACTGACCTAATACAACTACTGTTTATCAAACAACTGATTACATTACAATATAATGAATAAACAAACTACTGCTTCCCATTCCACTGTTGGGACTCCAGCAGTACTTTATGTCTTCAGTAGTGCTTGACCCAGATCAGTAGATTGAGCATCAGTGTTAGTCTTCAACAGTCTTTAATCATCAGCAGTTGTTGAAGGACAGTTGTTGTAGACGAGCAGTAGATAGAGGCCATCAGATGTTTAGCCACTTTCAAGGGGAGAGAATTGAATACAAACATCTGCTTATTCTGGATCCACTACTCTGATCCAGTTTTGGCTTTAATCAACTGTTCCTTTGATAGGGTTCAATCCCAACACAAAGCAACGTGTCTTAGTGCCTAGAAAAAAGAAGAAAAATAGGTAATGGCATGGGTAAAACTTTTTGGATCGATTTTTAGGTAGGAGGAAGTCTTCTAAAAGTGGAGTTTAATCCGTCATATACATGGAACAGGGACATATCGAGCCGAACGCAACTAAGCTTGAGCTTGAGTGTTTAACTTAAGTGAGCTTGGGTTTGAGTTTGATTGTTCCAAACCCTATGTCTAAAGCTCAAGCTCGACTCATGAGTAATGTTACTAACTTGAGCTAAACTCATTTACTTCATGATTTTATGTATACAGACACACACTATACAATGTAATAGTAATATATTATTGTATTCGTGGTATTATTGACACTAGATTTTGCATACCTCATTTGTATATTCTCATCACCCTTAATTAGGTTTGAAGTTGATGTTGAATTGAGGTCAAGATGTGGAAAATTGTTTACTTCTGGTTACAATTGATTTGATCTAAAGATGTTCCTAGCAATTTAGTCTATCAGAATTTGAATCTTATTTTGCTCATAGACCATGTGGTGTGGGCGTTTAACGTCGGCGTGCTTGCCAGTCAACACCCACCAAACCATCCTGTGGCCAGCGTTTTGAACAACGTTTTGATTTGGGCTTCAAGTTCTCCACCGGCGTTGAGGGCAAACGGCTAATGACGTGTTGGCTTGTTATTGGTGGTTTCAAACTAGCCATTCAACAGCTAGTTTGACCTAATTAATTTTTTTTAAATAACACTATATATATATATATAGGTAAAGAGTAAAATACAAATGCGCTTATCGTACGATACGTACGCGATTATCCCAGCCGTTCGATCAGGTGCAGATCTGGTGCGAATTCAATACATATCGCATATGAAAAAATGGTTAGCATGGGGTAGTGTGAAAAATGGCATGGGGTGTGTAGATGGATAAAATCGCATGTGGAAGATTTGAATATCGCATGTGAAAAAATGGCATGGGGTAATGTGAAAAATGGCATGGGGTGTGTAGAATCGCATGTGGAAGATTGAATATCGCATGTGAAAAATGGCTAGCATGGGGTAATGTGAAAAATAGCATGGGGTGTGTAGAATCGCATGTGGAAAATTGAATATCGCATGTGAAAAAATGGCATGGGGTAATGTGAAAAATGGCATGGGGTGTGTAGAATCGCATGTGGAAAATTGAATATCGCATGTGAAAAAATGGCATGGGGTAATGTGAAAAATGGCATGGGGTGTGTAGAATCGCATGTGAAAAATTGAATATCGCATGTGAAAAAATGGCTAGCATGGGGTAATGTGAAAAATGGCATGGGGTGTGTAGAATCGCATGTGGAAAATTGAATATCGCATGTGAAAAATCTTTGCGTGTGTTACTGTTCTTCTTCTTCCATTGTTGGTCGATCATTGTCAGTCTTCTTCCGTTTGACCCTTACAACTCCCAAATTAGTAGTTCTTACTATCGATATCGCACTAAAAGGAACGAAGGGAGGTTGGGGAAGAAGATTTTCAGGTTTTTGAATTTGATTTAGGGTTTGATTTTGAACCATCATCGGTCAATTACAGAGATTTATGACCTCGCAATGACGTTTTTAATCTTCCTGGTATGATTTAGATATATTAAAATGATTAATTTAATCATTTAAATTAGTTTCGCCCGCGTTTGATCTATTGAAGATCGTACGGCTGAGGGCATCGCGTACATAATGTATGATAAGAGGTATTGTACGTTAACCGGCCTCTCTCTCTCTATATATATATATATATATATATATATATATATCACATACTCACCCCGTTTTTTTAAAAACCACACACCCAAACATCCATTTATCTCTTCCCAAATATATATTCTCTACCAATTTTTATAAACTTTTGTAAAAATGGAAGGCTCAAATTCCTCGTGTTCTTCTTCTTCATTGTCGTCTGAGCTTGAGAATTTTATTTTATTCTCGTCGTTTGAGCGGATTTGGTTGAACACATCTGGAGCGTTCCACGGCACGACTTTGACGGAGACAAAGACGATAATTAAAGCTTATGTAATTTTATTTTAATTTTATGTAATTTTTAAGTTTATATTGTTTATGCAATTTATATTAATGTTTTTTATTTAAATTTAATAGTTTTTTTTATTTTAATATAAAATAATGACAAAAACTATGTGTCACGTGTCGAATAAACCCACTCTTCCACGCCCGTTTCCACACCCTCCGTTTTTGCACAACGCCCCGTTTCTGACGCGCGCTGACTGTCGAATAACGCCCCAAGTTCAAGCCCCTCCACACCGTATGGTTTTATAGTTTTAAAAACAAGTTGTTACTTTAGTAACAATTCATCATCATCATCATCATCATACTCAGTAAATCCCACCAATAGCAAAGCAAAGGTAGGATCTGAGGAGGGTAAGATGTAGACAGCTTTACCTCTACCCCGTAGGAATAGAGAAGACGCTTCCAGTGAGACCCCTGACTCGATAGTAGTTTTGCATCAAGCCTTGGACATAAGGCACATAACACTCAGCAATCGGGACAAAGGCCGTTTAGTGCATGTACCCTTTTGTCTTTCAGCTATCAACGCCACCACATGATGCATGATTAACCGTCCTCAGCTTTTAACGTTATTTTCACGAAATTAGTAAAATAACGTTAAAATCAGTGCCCTTTCACTTTTGCCCCCCGATGACCCATACATATATACATTATATGCACATACCGCAAGCGTGGCGTATAACAAATCTATCATTATATTCTTATGTAATGCCTTGGCTTTAGTAACGTAGAACATCTCAACATATTCTTATGTAATGCCTTGGCTTTAGTAACGTAGAACATTTCAACAAGTTTGTCTCAAAAGTCAAGTTAGTCTCTTTTTGTATTGCTCTTACCTTGGTGTTCCCTAATCCTGCATAGTTACATGTTTGTAATACGAATTATACGATTATATGATAAAGCAAGTTCTGTTTGATCGATGGTATTAGGTTTGTATTCGATCTTCCAACGTGAAGCAACCCGAAATAGCTAGTGTATGTAATATTCCTTCTATGTTTTCTATGTCAAATTATAAACCATGCTATGCAATTATAGATTATAGTATTATCTGCGATGTGTAGTTTTTACAATTACTCTTCTTTTTTATTTTTTTACGAAAATGCATCAAACTTAGAAGTCGGCTTAGGCGTCTAAAATAGGTTGAGCCACATTACCAAGCTTGTTTATTTAGAAAGCTCTAATGGGTTAGCATGATCTCGCTTAACCTCAAATAAATTCAAGCTTTTAATGAGTCGTTTACAAATAACTTTGACTCACATATATTGTGGTCCATGCAACAACAGCCCTTCATGCAGTGGCGGATCTAGGATCCACGCCAAGCAGTAACGTTTTATAAGAAAAGCGGTAACGAAATCGAAAAAACGTCAAATTTTTCCAAAATTTACACTAAAAAGGTCAAATTTTTCCCCGCCTAGCGGTAGCGGGCGCTCCCCCGAGTAACCACATAGGTCCGCCCCTGCCTTCATGGCTAATGTCTAATGAGCCCACATAAGTTTTCCCTACAATGCTATGGGTCCTTAACCACCACAAGTGGCCTAGTGGTGGAGTGACTTGGGTTCTCCAATGGAGACCCAAGTTCAATTCCCATTAGTGCCACTTTGGTGGCCACCGACACCCGCTTTAAAGCCGGACCGAGGACACTCGAGGTCTCGGGTTTGAAACATGTTTCTTACCCCTCTTTGATGGCTATGGGTATTTGCCGTCAGGGATCCTTGTCGGGTGGTGAACTGGGAAGGGAGATCCCTTCCGCGGTCAAGGGTATCGTGCAACTACCCTTTTTTTTTACAATGCTATGGGTCCAATGCTTCTCTCGGACCTAATGGTAATAGATTCTTATTGGGCCTGACTGCCTTGAGAGTCCACAAAAGTGAAGTGCACTTTAAATAAAACATAGCCGTAACCAGCTCTAATTAGGAAAAAAAAAAAAAAAAAACAAGACAATGACACGAAAAGAAAAAAAAAACTAGTAAGAAAATAATGAGGTTTTGGTTTGTCATATCAAACATGTTGAAACAAGTCATGTTCGAGTTAACATGTTTAACCCGTTTAATTAAACTATTAGTGATTGATTCAAAAGTTTAACATGTTCATTTAATACTATAATTATATATATTGTTAGTGAAGGATGATTAATAGTAATTTTAATTTTATAATAATATATAGTTTTTTATTATTATTTTTTTAATAACATATTTTTAATTATTTTTCCTTTTTTAAACCATATATTTCTTATATCGTTTTTTTAATAATTCTCTTTTCTTTTTTAGAAAATATATTATCGATTAATTTGATACTTCTTTAATATTATACGTTTATAACTTTTTTTAAAAACTTAAGTACGTAGTTATGATTGATTTTTTCCCGGACATTCCGTTATAAGTTTTGTTAAAAACGAAATTTTACTTATAATAAAGTATTTATTTGGTATCATAAAATAGTATGGTGATAAACTAAACCGTTCTATGGTTTAGCTTTCTAAACAACATGCTTTATTTTCAAATCATGTTTGTTTTACATCATCATTTGCTCGGTTTCGCCGTAACGCCCGACGACAAAAAAACTAGTTTATAATTACATAGCATGGTTTATAATTTAACAAAGGAATATTACATTCCTAGAGCCCATTAAGATTATAGACTTCTGAAATAAAAATATATAGAACTGGACAACTGGTTATTGGGCCAAATTTATGCAAGCCCAACAATTTAAGGTCCACTAACTGTTATATGGATCAAGTTTGGTAACTGCAAACCTAGAGGTGCACAAACGGTTTTTTTTAATACCCTTTTAATACCTGGTACGGGTATGATCGGGTTTTGACTTTTCGGATATTGGTCATACCTGAGTCGGGTTCGGGTCTGGGTATCGGCCAGAAAATCTATATCATGTGTACCCGGGTTTGGATAGGGTTCGGGTTTTCAATACCCGGGTATTAGAGTACCCTATTTCTGGGTCCGGGTAGGGTTCGGGTATTGGTCGGGTAGGGTTCAGGTATTGGTTGGGTATGGTTCGGGTTCGGGTATAGATCGGGTTTTTCGATTCATTTATTTGCATAAAACAAAGAAATATCATGGAAACCTTTATTTATACAAATTGTATCCCTTGAAATATGTTAAAAAGCCTCACACAAGCTCTAAACGTTCTGTTGTACACAACGGGTCTGGGAATTATGAAAACCCAGTTACGGGTATTACGAAATCCCGGGTACGCTAAAAACCTGGGTACAAACCGGGTACGAAAAAACTCGGGTTCAGGTTTGGGTATTGAACAGAATGTGCATACCCGGTCCCTACCTAGGGCAGGGTTCCGGTTTAAAAAACCCGGGTTCAGGGTTTTTTCTGGTTTCGGGATTTTTGTGCACCTCTATGCAAACCTACAATACTATATAATTTAATGTTCGTCACCAACCTTATGATGTTAACCAACTGTTTTTTAATGCTTACGAGCAACCAAGCTTATGATGTTAACCAGACGTTTTTTAAGGCTTACGAGCAACCAATTATAATAAGACTCAACAGTTTCAATAGATTCTCCATTTCAAGTGGCTATGTTGGCGTGACTTTCCAACAATCACAGACAATATATCGAGCAATAGTGTGAGGATATGAACAACATCTAGAAGGGCAGCTAGGGTTTCTTGGTGGTGTTCAGATGCGATAAGCCAATCTTGCGGTTTCAGTGGCAGCTAGGGTTTCTGTGGTAGACACGAGCAACGATGACGACTTACGATTGCTTTCAACTGTGGCGCTATGAGTTTTTTCAACAGCGCTTCAGTCGCATGTACCATATGCGTCAACCAATTGTACCCTCGTCTTAAACTTTTTTTATATATACATCATGTGTACTGATTAAACAAACGACTATTTATGTCCACTTGATTTTCTAAAATAAAATAATAATAACAACTAGTGTTTAACACCCGCATTCCGGGCACGTTAGTCGTAAAACTGTGCTAAATAGTAAGCAAACGACGTCATAAAATTGTAAAACAAAACATTAATCTATACTATCACGTGACGTAAAACGTAGGGTATAAATTGTAAAACAAAAATGTGAATTTATACCGTCATGTGAATTTATACTCCGAGTTGGCATAAAATATAGATAAACTCAAATTTGTACAGAAAAAGCTTTAACATAACGAAAAAGAAAACACAAAACTTGAAGAACATATAAACCATTCTAACTAAAAAACAATAAAAGAAAAAAATTACTACAATAAAAAACCATATAAAAAAACCAAAGAGGTAATACATCAATTCTTATTCTTATTATATAATAATAAACCAAAAGCTACAACCTTCTACACTAAGGGTACAGCTCATTAAAGCATGAAACACTAACTAAGCTAAATGTACAAAACTATATACCTAAAAGTGTTACAAAATTATATTATATAAATAACAATTATTAGAATTTCTTTAAAAGATGGTTGTAAAATGTGATCTTTGTTAATTAACTATACAAGTTAAAAAGCCAAATGTACAAACATATCATATACATTAAACCAGTAATGCATAAGATACAACAAACAATAGCACAAACATATTACAATTTGATAATAAATAAATAATAATAATAATAAAATAATAATAATAAAATAGTAATAATAATAATAATTGTTATCTATACTATCTATAATAAGAGATTATGAGCTGATGTAAAACTGCCTATGTGTCAATTTCTAAGGTATGCCACATGTAATCGCTGATGTCATAATTCCTTTTTCAATATTTAGATATGTATAAATCTTTCTAAAATATATAATCAGATTTTATTATTAGTAAATAAGAGATTTCTTTAGGAGGGAAGTTTGAAATTGCATGGGGAGAAGAAATCAGCAATTAATGCACTGTAAGAAGTAATCATATCTATTAATTAATAATCTATCTAAAATATATAATCGGTATCTAAATGGGCAAAAGGGCAAACACTGATGATCATCCAAACCACTGGCCAACTCCAAAAGTCACGAACTGATGATTCAAAATCAACCACTGATGATTCAAAATCAAAATTATGGCTCCAAATTCAAAATTCAAAATTATGGCTCCAGATATATAACCTATCATCTTCTTCAATCAATTACCCTCTCTAATCAATTTCTCTCTCAACTCTCTCTCTAAAATTCACAGTCTTTTGAAAGATAAATCATTCGATTCATAGTAGCAGGCCCCTCTTTTGAAAGATAAATCTTTCTTCTTTGGCAAGAATCTGGAATTATTTCAATTTCTTCTTCATATCGAAATCTTCTGCCCTAATTCTGTCTGCCGTCCTTCAGCCTTACGAAATCTTCATCACAAAGGTACAATTCCATCTCTTTGGTAACATTCAATCTTGGTTTTCTTGCCTTTTCTTTCGATTTCTTACTTTTTATTTACTGGAACCATATTAGGGTTTTTAGAGTCATCAGGGCACAGGTAGTTGAATATTACACCGAATCTTGACCCTCTTGTACTGTTTATTCATCATCTTTACCATCGATTTGAATATTATTGTATTTGTATGACCTGTTGTTAATCGTTACCGGACCCTCGATGTGTAGATTATGAGCCCATAAACAAACATATATCATTAATAACCAAGGGGATAAAAAGCATTTATGTTTGGCAGAGTATTTGTGACAACTGGCACAAACCGGTAATTTCCGTACACATTGATTATTGCTTAATGACTGCAATTATGAGTTTAATTGTCAGCAATGTCTGAACACATGATTAAACAAGTGAATTCATGCATGTTGTATACTACAAAATATTGCTTTATGCATAAACGAGAGCGTTGCGTCAGAATAATAGTAAACTCACCGGTAAGACACAATGTGTCAACAGAACTGCAGAAAGCAGTCAGACATTAGAATTGAGGCCTAGGTGTAGGTCCGACAACAAGAATGCATTAAAACCCAAGAGTACATACAAGGGTTTAATTTTTATGCAATACGAAAGCAAAAATAAGCACTAAAAAGCACCCGAAACGCACTTTAAGTGCAGAATTTATATAAATTCAGCTCAATTCAGCATTTAGACATATAAATATTATGCAGAAATGTCGTTTTATTATCCAGAATATTTCCCTAAGTGTTGGGAATCGATAGTGTTACAAAAAGATACTTATTAAACACTAAAAGGTGCAATTTAGCACTTTAACGAATCGGTATGCAACCGAACAACCGGACTATACCCGGAACATGAAAATATTGTTAATAACAATATTTATCTTCTTCTGAGCCAGTTAGGGTCCCTGATTACCCTAACACCCGTGGTAACATGTAACATACAAGTAACGGGGTTAGACACTTAACTTAACTAATCATCACCTAACTAAACTAGTTATGATCGAACTAACCCCACCCCCCATACCCTAACCGGCCCTAAACTAGGGGAAACACACAAGTACAAGAGAGATTAACTAAATCTAGTTGGTGTAATATCTAGGGGACATATTGGCCATTGGGTAATACACTCTAAATTGTCTATAAATAAGAGCTAACCTACACACTAATCACCATCACAAAACTCAACAAACTCAACTCTCTCTTGCTCCCTCCTACTCTCGGCCGAACCTCACCCCACCCACCATCATATTTTCGGTTGTTGATTCTTGCATTCCAAGATCATACACACTTCACAAGTCGCGTATTAGGAGCCCCGGAGCAAGCGGAACACGAAGGACCTCTACCGTTAGCTTTTATCCACCCACTTTTCGCCGAGATTCTTCCCTAGCCTTGAGCTAGAGGTATATCATTTAAAACTTGTTTTTACACTCATCTAAAGTGGTTAAAAGGAATATTGTCGGTTGAATCTCGTTAAAATGAAAGATGATGATTAAAAGTCTACTAAAAACACTTAAAGTGGTGGTTAATAGCATATAACTTGTGTAAAAGTCGTAGGACTTGAAATATGTGATTATTGAGACCCGATCTATGATGTGGTAGCTCGGATCTCCGTTTAACCCGACTTTGTAAGATCATGTATCTTCACATAAGCTCGTTTTTGACTAAATACAAGGGTTAAAGGCGAAACTCTACCACACAAGATGCATGAACTTGTGTGAAAATATTTTACTTGTGTAAAAGTGATTTAACCGGTAAAATGGTGTTTAAAACTAGCAGATCTACGTATCTGCAAGTGGTATTTTTGAAGAACCACACTTTAAAGAAATCACATGTTCTAAACCGGGTCTTACACAAACAAAAGTGGTTTTTGTGAACAAACAAGTGTATGGATACTTGTGTAACAAGGGTTTTAACAAAGAAATAATTTTCGTAAAAACCGACTAGAAGATATAAAACTTCATACTCTTTAAAAATAAAGTTTTTAAGAAGTTAAACTTATTTTTAAAGATAACAAGACTTACTAAATGTGCTAGTAAGTTACTACACATTTTGTAAATATTCAAGTTCATGAAATTAGTGAATATTGTTGACGGTTATTGTTGATAATTGTTGTTGCTGATTGTTGATGATTGTTGATGATTTAAAAGAAAATAAACACACGTTTTGAAAACGTGGGAAACCTCCATTTTTAAGGGAAACTCTGTCAAAATTTTTATAAATTTTGACACTTAGAAAAATATAAGTTTTTGAGAAACTTATTCCCTAAAAATGTGTTTAAAAGCATTAACAAGGTTTCCCTAACTTTTGACGATAAGGAATGGTGATTTCCTGAAGAATAAAAATGGATAATAAGTATATATTTTTTAGAGAAAAAATATATATTATTTTATCACCAAATTTTGTGCTAAGTGTATATAGTATGTGTTAAACGTGCTAGTGTATTAAGACTTAAAAATACACTAAATACTCATGAGGAGTAGAAATATAGAAATACACATACAAAACACAAGATACACGATTCGGGTGCAAAGTGCAAAACACAAAAGACTTATATTTATTTTTGAAGAAAATAATATAAGTAAGATACGTAGTTAAAAATATGGAATATTTTTAACACAAGAATATATACACAAAAGAGAGTGACTGTACTTGTGCGACACAAGTCTAGTGACTAACGTTAAGAAAACGCGTATAGGTTACGACGTTAATTAAGCAAATCCGGTGGAGTTTACGACGCTAGGAACGCAAAGTTGTGAGTTCATGCTCCCCCTTTTCTCTTAACTGTTTTCAGTTTTATAACTTCGGGGGTGAAATACATGTTACGTGGTATAATAAACGAGAATTGATACTGGGTATAATAAACGAGAATTGATACTTGATATAATAAACGAGAATTGATACTTGGTGTAATAAACGAGAATTGGTACTTGGTATCATAAACGAGAAATAGTGTCACGAATAGGGTACCATAAGCACCATTAATCGTGTACATACTTAGACCGCAGAACAAAAGGTTAGATCTAACGGGTACTCGGGCAGCCCCACTCTTGGTGACCACTAGTACCGAGGAGTGTTTTTGTGTCTCCGTCGTGAATCGACAACTAGAAAAATGCCTATGGTTTGGTGACTTCCTATGTAGTGCCACACGTTAATGGCCTTGCAACCCATTAACTAAACAAGAATACTTTATTTGGTTTACACCACAAGAATACTTTATTACATTATTTGGTTTATACCACAAGAATACTTTATTTACACAAGAAAACCTTATTTGGTTTATACCACAAGAATACTTTATTTACACAAGAATACCTTATTTGGTTTATACCACAAGAATACTTTATTCAGTTTACACTACAAGAATACTTTATTTTCACAAGATACTCGTTATGTTTTCATACAAAGTATACAAACGTGTTCAACACAAAACTGCATGAATTCACACCAACTTTATGTTGACGTTTTTCCAAAAACTCACATGTATTTCAGGTAACTAGGATGGATGTGCGCGCGGTTTTACTCA
Organism: Helianthus tuberosus; assembly: GCA_030545235.1. Taxonomy (NCBI): domain Eukaryota; kingdom Viridiplantae; phylum Streptophyta; class Magnoliopsida; order Asterales; family Asteraceae; genus Helianthus; species Helianthus tuberosus. Next base: position 178,721,689 of record CM060354.1, read on the forward strand.
TGCTCTTGGATGTCGCTTTGTTTATCTTTGATTAAAGTTGTAAACTTATCAGACAAAATGTTGTCTTGTGACGTAAACACTTAAACCTTGTTTTCGGTTATGTAATGTTTGACATTTTGAAACTAATTTATGAGCATGTAGTGTGTTTACCTTTCGTATGCAATGAGAACCTTTCATGATCACACCTCGTGCTTCCGCCGCAGAAAGGGGTGTGACAGATTGGTATCAGAGCTGCGATTGTAGTGAACCAGGATTCATTCTCGAGTCTAGTCTACAATCTCTAGGATCCATTCACGAAAACAATTTTCAAAGAGTTTTCATTGCATAAAACGTCCCGCGACATCCACTACTTGAAACTGTCTACATGAGTCTAGAAAGGACACTACGAGACTTAGAGTGCACTTGAGTAGCACTTGTCGTTGACTAGAAATTACTTGCAATTATGTGTGATAATTAGCATGTACTAGAAGTAGAATGTCACAAGTATATGTGACTTTACCTGAAAGCGATGGCCCATCTGAAGGGAGAAATACGAGGATGAAACGAACTGTGCGGACTGTGCAAGGAGTTACGTAATTATGGATGCATACATAATTATGGAATTCAGTGCACAGAAATCACAGCAAGTCTTGTCACGTATAGATTCCCTCAGTGCAAGCCTACTAAGTACTCTGCTAGAGTAATGATTGTTTGATGTCACTTATGTGGTATATATACCTGCGAATATATATGATACTACCGTCTAGTGTGACGATATCAGACAAATGTCTAACCCTGCTGTGTTATGTTCTGTCAGAACATGGCACCCAGGAAAACTGTGAATGCTCGCAATGATGATCTACCTCCTCCTCCCCCATTGCCAAGAACTGCTGAAGAGCTGGACGCTCTACTGGAGGAAAGGATCTCCGCTGCTATCGCCCAGTACGAGGCGAACCGAACTCAAGACAGTGGAGGACCAAGCAACGCTAGGCGTAATGGGAATGGAGATTCGTCTGGAGGCAATGCAGCTCAAGGTAATCTTGAGACACTATACTAAGCATGAGGAAATTTATGAACGGTCTTTGTTTCATTATTTCTTCGATTGCTCACATGTGAATTGGTTGAATCAATTCCAGGCTGCACTTTCAAGCAGTTCCTCGACTGCAAGCCGATAAACTATGACGGCACAGGAGGTGCAGTAGCATTTGTGCGCTGGACGGAGAAGACTGAAGCTACCTTCCGCATGAGCAAGTGTACCGTGGATCAACAAGTCACTTTTGCTACTGGGTTATTCGTCGATGAAGCTCTGACTTGGTGGAACCTACAAGCCCAAACCTTGGGTGATGATGCCGCTTATGGCCTAACTTGGGAGGAACTGAAGGAAAGGATGAGAGAGAAGTACTGCTCTCATGCCGAACTCCAAAGGCTGGAGACAGAGTTCTGGCACCTGACCATGGAAGGTGCTGACATAAATGGTTATACTCAAAGGTTCCACGGTCTGTCTAGAGTGCTTCCCTACATGGTGACTCCTGAATTTAAGCGTGTGGAACGCTACATTTGGGGACTGGCCTCAGAATTTCGTGGCATGGTAACGGCGGCCAAACCACAAACAATCACCGAGGCTGTAACTCTGGCTGTCAGCCTGACTGAAGATTGTGTTCGTATGAAGAAGCTCTCACTGAACCCAACAGAAGATACCGAGACACATGCTGAGTTGCCCGGTGACAAGAAAAGAAAACATGCAAACCTGAGTCAAGCAACTCGTAACAACAGGGGTTCCAACAAGAAGCGTGACACTAACCCGCCGCAGGGGGCGAAATCTCTTGCAGCCATGAATGACGCTCCTGCCAAGAGGTACCTGGGCACTCGGCCCCTTTGCAACAATTGCAAGCGTCACCACGAAGGGGTTTGTCGCGTTCCAAAATGCGATAAGTGTGGAAAGTTGGGTCACTATGCTGAGGATTGTTGGAGTAAAGGAAGGAATGGGAATGGAAACCGCAACGATACTGGTAATAGAAACAATGGTGGAAATGGGAATGGCAATGGTAACCGAACTGGGAATGGAGCTGGGCGAAATCAAGGATGCTTCAGTTGTGGAAGCAACGAACATTTCATGAAAGATTGTCCAAAAGGAAACACTGCTCAGGCTCGAGCAATTGTGATTGGAGCAAAGAACGCACGCGAGGACCCAAACGTGGTCACCGGTACGTTTCTCATTAACAATCACTTTGCATCCATATTATTCGACACTGGCGCCGATTATAGCTTCATGTCTGTGGAATTTAAACGCATACTCGGAATAGAATCTAGTAGATTAGAAATTCCTTATTCCATAGAACTAGCCAATGGTAAACTTGTTGAGTCGGGCGAAGTTGTTAGAGGCTGCACACTGGAACTTGGCGAACAAAAATTTAGCATCGACCTCTTGCCTATTCAATTGGGTAGCTTCGATGTAGTGGTCGGAATGGACTGGTTGTCCAAAAACAGAGCTGAAGTTATCTGTCATGAGAAAATCATTCGCATCCCTCTAGCGAATGATGAAACTCTCATCGTGCATGGAGAAAAACGAGACGCGCCTCTTCGAATCATCAGCTGTATGAAGGCACAGAAGTGCTTAAGGAAAGGATGTGTTGCTTTCCTAGCACACGTTATAGACAAGAAGGCGGTGGAGCCAAAACTCGAAGACATTCCTGTGGTGAAGGAATTTCCTGATGTGTTCCCTGAAGATCTGCCAGGATTACCTCCGCAACGACAAGTCGAATTCCGTATAGACTTGGTCCCAGGAGCTGCTCCTGTAGCCAAGGCTCCATATCGGCTTGCACCATCCGAAATGCAAGAATTATCTACACAGCTCCAGGAGTTGTTGGATAAAGGATTCATAAGGCCAAGCTTCTCACCCTGGGGAGCTCCAGTATTATTCGTGAAGAAGAAGGATGGAACACTGCGGATGTGTATCGATTACAGGGAACTGAACAAGCTCACAATCAAGAATCGGTATCCGCTACCAAGGATTGATGATTTATTTGATCAATTGCAAGGATCAAGCTACTATTCCAAGATCGACCTTCGATCTGGATACCATCAGCTGAGAATCCAAGATGAAAGCGTGCCAAAGACTGCATTCAGAACGCGATATGGGCACTACGAATTTCTTGTGATGCCGTTTGGATTGACGAACGCGCCAGCGGTCTTTATGGACCTAATGAACCGCGTATGCAAGCCATATCTCGATAAATTCGTGATTGTATTTATCGACGATATCCTGATTTACTCGCGAACGAAAGAAGAACATGAGCAACATCTCCGGACTATTCTGGAACTACTGAAGAAAGAGAAGCTTTATGCAAAGTTCTTGAAATGCGAATTCTGGATTCGCGAAGTACAATTTCTTGGTCACGTGGTGAATGAGAAAGGCATTCATGTAGACCCGTCCAAGATAGAAGCAATAAAGAATTGGGAAGCTCCCAAGACCCCAACTGAAGTTCGACAATTTTTGGGCTTAGCGGGCTACTATCGGCGATTCATTGAGAATTTCTCGAAGATAGCTCAACCGCTAACGACCCTGACTCAGAAAGACAAGAAGTACGACTGGGGTCACAAGCAAGAAGAAGCCTTTCAGCTACTTAAGAACAAGCTCTGCGATGCACCGATACTATCATTACCCGAAGGCACTGAAGACTTCGTGGTATACTGCGACGCCTCACGACAAGGCTTGGGTTGCGTGCTCATGCAACGCCAAAAAGTCATCGCTTACGCTTCAAGACAACTGAAGGTTCATGAAAGAAATTATACCACTCACGACCTAGAGTTGGGCGCAGTGGTATTCGCCTTGAAGATTTGGCGACATTATCTATATGGTACTCGATGTACAATCTTCACAGATCACAAAAGCTTACAACACATATTTGATCAGAAGGAATTAAATATGCGCCAGCGACGTTGGGTCGAGCTGCTGAATGATTATGACTGTGAGATTAAGTACCATCCTGGAAAGGCGAACGTTGTAGCAGACGCGTTGAGCCGAAAAGAAAGGGTTAAGACCCTAAGGGTTCGAGCATTGGAAATGACGATTCGAACGAACCTCACTGCGCGCATTCGGGATGCGCAACAAGAAGCTCTTAAAGAAGAGAACCGTAAAGCTGAATACCTCCGGGGTGCATTGAATTACATGGTGCCAAACGAAGAGGGAGCCTTATACTTTGAGAAGCGTATTTGGGTTCCACTCTATGGTGGCATACGAGAAGTCATCCTTAATGAAGCCCACAAATCGAGATATTCGATCCATCCAGGATCGGACAAGATGTACCAAGACTTGAAAGAATACTATTGGTGGCCGAGACTCAAAAGCGACGTTGCTGTCTATGTTGGAAAATGCCTAACCTGTGCGAAGGTTAAGGCCGAATATCAGAAACCGTCCGGCCTATTACAACAACCAGAAATTCCCGTATGGAAGTGGGAACAAATCTCGATGGACTTCATAACGAAATTACCCAGGACCCCGAGAGGGCACGATATGATATGGGTAATAGTTGATCGATTAACAAAGTCTGCGCATTTCCTACCAATCCGAGAGAAGGATAGCACTGGAAAGCTTGCAGAGATATACTTAAAGGAAATTGTGGCACGTCATGGAGTGCCAATCTCAATCATTTCAGACAGAGATGGACGCTTTGTCTCAAGAATCTGGCAATCATTTCAGGAAGCCTTTGGATCTCAGTTAGATCTGAGCACGGCATTCCACCCACAAACAGACGGCCAGAGCGAACGGACTATACAAACGTTAGAAGATATGCTTCGCGCATGTGTCATGGACCTAGGCGGCAGTTGGGATACTCATCTACCTTTAGTTGAGTTTTCCTACAATAACAGCTATCATACAAGCATAAAAGCCGCGCCGTTCGAAGCTCTGTATGGCCGCAAATGCCGATCGCCCTTATGTTGGGCAGATGCCGGAGATAAACGTATGGTTGGTCCTGAACTTGTACAAGAGACAACCGACAAGATTGCGCAGATCCGAGAACGCATTAGGGCGGCTCGAGAGCGACAAAAGAGCTACGCGGATCCAAATAGAAAATCGGTAGATTTCGAGGTGGGAGACAAAGTGTTGTTAAAAGTCTCACCATGGAAGGGCGTAGTCAGATTTGGAAAACATGGAAAGTTGAATCCACGATACATCGGACCATTCAGAATATTGAGAAGAATTGGTACCGTGGCATACAAGTTGGAGTTACCGGCAGAACTTAATGGAGTACATGATACGTTTCATGTATCCAACCTGAAGAAGAGTCCAACGCAAGAAAACGTGACCATCCCGTTGGATGAAGTGCATATTGATGAAGCCCTCCGATTTACAGAAAAACCCGTTGAGGTTACTGACTGGAAAGTCAACAAGACCAGGAGGAGCAGTGTGAAACTTGTTAAAGTACGTTGGAGCTCTAAGCACGGACCCGAGTACACATGGGAACGTGAAGACCAGTTCAAGAAAAAGCATCCCCACCTATTCAAGAAGACTCCAGCGAGAGTTAGTTCAGTCTGAATTTCGGGACGAAATTCTTTTAACGGGGGGAGACTGTGACAACTGGCACAAACCGGTAATTTCCGTACACATTGATTATTGCTTAATGACTGCAATTATGAGTTTAATTGTCAGCAATGTCTGAACACATGATTAAACAAGTGAATTCATGCATGTTGTATACTACAAAATATTGCTTTATGCATAAACGAGAGCGTTGCGTCAGAATAATAGTAAACTCACCGGTAAGACACAATGTGTCAACAGAACTGCAGAAAGCAGTCAGACATTAGAATTGAGGCCTAGGTGTAGGTCCGACAACAAGAATGCATTAAAACCCAAGAGTACATACAAGGGTTTAATTTTTATGCAATACGAAAGCAAAAATAAGCACTAAAAAGCACCCGAAACGCACTTTAAGTGCAGAATTTATATAAATTCAGCTCAATTCAGCATTTAGACATATAAATATTATGCAGAAATGTCGTTTTATTATCCAGAATATTTCCCTAAGTGTTGGGAATCGATAGTGTTACAAAAAGATACTTATTAAACACTAAAAGGTGCAATTTAGCACTTTAACGAATCGGTATGCAACCGAACAACCGGACTATACCCGGAACATGAAAATATTGTTAATAACAATATTTATCTTCTTCTGAGCCAGTTAGGGTCCCTGATTACCCTAACACCCGTGGTAACATGTAACATACAAGTAACGGGGTTAGACACTTAACTTAACTAATCATCACCTAACTAAACTAGTTATGATCGAACTAACCCCACCCCCCATACCCTAACCGGCCCTAAACTAGGGGAAACACACAAGTACAAGAGAGATTAACTAAATCTAGTTGGTGTAATATCTAGGGGACATATTGGCCATTGGGTAATACACTCTAAATTGTCTATAAATAAGAGCTAACCTACACACTAATCACCATCACAAAACTCAACAAACTCAACTCTCTCTTGCTCCCTCCTACTCTCGGCCGAACCTCACCCCACCCACCATCATATTTTCGGTTGTTGATTCTTGCATTCCAAGATCATACACACTTCACAAGTCGCGTATTAGGAGCCCCGGAGCAAGCGGAACACGAAGGACCTCTACCGTTAGCTTTTATCCACCCACTTTTCGCCGAGATTCTTCCCTAGCCTTGAGCTAGAGGTATATCATTTAAAACTTGTTTTTACACTCATCTAAAGTGGTTAAAAGGAATATTGTCGGTTGAATCTCGTTAAAATGAAAGATGATGATTAAAAGTCTACTAAAAACACTTAAAGTGGTGGTTAATAGCATATAACTTGTGTAAAAGTCGTAGGACTTGAAATATGTGATTATTGAGACCCGATCTATGATGTGGTAGCTCGGATCTCCGTTTAACCCGACTTTGTAAGATCATGTATCTTCACATAAGCTCGTTTTTGACTAAATACAAGGGTTAAAGGCGAAACTCTACCACACAAGATGCATGAACTTGTGTGAAAATATTTTACTTGTGTAAAAGTGATTTAACCGGTAAAATGGTGTTTAAAACTAGCAGATCTACGTATCTGCAAGTGGTATTTTTGAAGAACCACACTTTAAAGAAATCACATGTTCTAAACCGGGTCTTACACAAACAAAAGTGGTTTTTGTGAACAAACAAGTGTATGGATACTTGTGTAACAAGGGTTTTAACAAAGAAATAATTTTCGTAAAAACCGACTAGAAGATATAAAACTTCATACTCTTTAAAAATAAAGTTTTTAAGAAGTTAAACTTATTTTTAAAGATAACAAGACTTACTAAATGTGCTAGTAAGTTACTACACATTTTGTAAATATTCAAGTTCATGAAATTAGTGAATATTGTTGACGGTTATTGTTGATAATTGTTGTTGCTGATTGTTGATGATTGTTGATGATTTAAAAGAAAATAAACACACGTTTTGAAAACGTGGGAAACCTCCATTTTTAGGGGAAACTCTATCAAAATTTTTATAAATTTTGACACTTAGAAAAATATAAGTTTTTGAGAAACTTATTCCCTAAAAATGTGTTTAAAAGCATTAACAAGGTTTCCCTAACTTTTGACGATAAGGAATGGTGATTTCCTGAAGAATAAAAATGGATAATAAGTATATATTTTTGAGAGAAAAAATATATATTATTTTATCACCAAATTTTGTGCTAAGTGTATATAGTATGTGTTAAACGTGCTAGTGTATTAAGACTTAAAAATACACTAAATACTCATGAGGAGTAGAAATATAGAAATACACATACAAAACACAAGATACATGATTCGGGTGCAAAGTGCAAAACACAAAAGACTTATATTTATTTTTGAAGAAAATAATATAAGTAAGATACGTAGTTAAAAATATGGAATATTTTTAACACAAGAATATATACACAAAAGAGAGTGACTGTACTTGTGCGACACAAGTCTAGTGACTAACGTTAAGAAAACGCGTATAGGTTACGACGTTAATTAAGCAAATCCGGTGGAGTTTACGACGCTAGGAACGCAAAGTTGTGAGTTCATGCTCCCCCTTTTCTCTTAACTGTTTTCAGTTTTATAACTTCGGGGGTGAAATACATGTTACGTGGTATAATAAACGAGAATTGATACTGGGTATAATAAACGAGAATTGATACTTGATATAATAAACGAGAATTGATACTTGGTGTAATAAACGAGAATTGGTACTTGGTATCATAAACGAGAAATAGTGTCACGAATAGGGTACCATAAGCACCATTAATCGTGTACATACTTAGACCGCAGAACAAAAGGTTAGATCTAACGGGTACTCGGGCAGCCCCACTCTTGGTGACCACTAGTACCGAGGAGTGTTTTTGTGTCTCCGTCGTGAATCGACAACTAGAAAAATGCCTATGGTTTGGTGACTTCCTATGTAGTGCCACACGTTAATGGCCTTGCAACCCATTAACTAAACAAGAATACTTTATTTGGTTTACACCACAAGAATACTTTATTACATTATTTGGTTTATACCACAAGAATACTTTATTTACACAAGAAAACCTTATTTGGTTTATACCACAAGAATACTTTATTTACACAAGAATACCTTATTTGGTTTATACCACAAGAATACTTTATTCAGTTTACACTACAAGAATACTTTATTTTCACAAGATACTCGTTATGTTTTCATACAAAGTATACAAACGTGTTCAACACAAAACTGCATGAATTCACACCAACTTTATGTTGACGTTTTTCCAAAAACTCACATGTATTTCAGGTAACTAGGATGGATGTGCGCGCGGTTTTACTCATGCTCTTGGATGTCGCTTTGTTTATCTTTGATTAAAGTTGTAAACTTATCAGACAAAATGCTGTCTTGTGACGTAAACACTTAAACCATGTTTTCGGTTATGTAATGTTTGACATTTTGAAACTAATTTATGAGCATGTAGTGTGTTTACCTTTCGTATGCAATGAGAACCTTTCATGATCACACCTCGTGCTTCCGCCGTAGAAAGGGGTGTGATATTTGTGTAGTATAATCTTATACAGAGTTAAACCATGTTTTCGGTTATGTAATCTTATACATTATGAGCTAATTTCACTAGGTTAAAAAGCATTTATGTTTGGCAGAGTTTTATGAGCTGATATTTGTGTAGTATAATCTTATACAGAGTTAAAAAATATGAATACCCCGATCTTACAAATGGTAATGAACATGTTTTTTATTGAAATTACTAATTACTATGGTTGTGAGTAACAAGTTGATTGTTAATTTAGGTAATGGGGATTTCCGTGTCATCAGTATGTATCTGTGGTAGAAGAAGAAAGAGTTTCAGGTATGAGAACCAACGTAAGAGTTATTAGTTATTAGTTATTATAAAGGAATATATGTTCTTGCTTATAAAGGTGAAGTTAGAATTGATGACAACGTAATCGGAGAAAGGTCTGGTGGCAAGAAGAAAGACTTTCAGGTATGAGTTTCAGTTTTATATATAGATATATAGATCATTATAGTGTCGGTGTATAACGTTTCAATATGCTAAGCGTAATGGTTATTAACGTTTTGGTTGAATTTTATAGGCGTAGAGCGGAAACTGCTGGAGAGGTGGAGGCTTGCAAGCGATGTAACTGTAAGAAATCCAAGTTTTTGAGGCTGTATGTAACTTTGTTGAAGAAGCAACCAGTGAGAGTGTTTTGGTGGAAAACTTGGAGGGGTCGGTGACGTTGTCGAGGTTGTCAGGAAATGCAAAGTGATAGCATTTCCTGACAACCCTCGACAATGTCACCGACCTCCTAATCTGAGCGTGACCCTCTGAAAATATAAATGTTTTGCAACTTCACCATGAATAGAGAAGAAAGAGACAGTTAGGTTTCTAGCTCCAGTTGTGTTGCAGCCGAATCAACGGCAAATTCAGCAGCAGTAGTTGTTGATGCATGAATATGAAGATTGAATTTGTGAGGTTCAGTTAATAATCGACTGATTGAAATTATATTATTTATTGTATTTACCATTGTTAAACCAAAATGATTGAATTTGTGAGGTTCAGGAATATGAAGATTGAATTTGTGAGGTTCAGCAGCAGCAGTTGTTGATTCAGCAGCAGTAGCAGTAGTTGTTGATGTAGGTGAGTTTTGCAAAGGTTTGCGGGTTGAAATAAAATTATTTATTGTATTCACAATTGTTAAACCGATTGTGCTTTATGTTTATGATTTGAACTTGTGATAATTTGTGCCTAATAATCGACTGATTGAACGGATTTTGATTTTTAATTAAGTTTATTAATGTGAACCAAAAGTTTTGGTAAACCAAGGTATGTGCTCTCACATATTCTTGGTTCAAATTAATTTCATGGGATGATAACATCTTTATTTTTATTATTTAGTTTAGGGATTGAATTTTGTGTAGAGATGGATGGATGAAGTGGGTACCTGTTTCATCGGACGAGTTTTGGTTTAATCGAATCGAATGGAATGTTGGATCCTTATGCTAATCTCAATGGAACTGTTAGCAGCGAAGAATCTTATTGGTGCTAATCTGAATGGAATGTTGGATCCTTATGCAATCATCACTTGTGGTTCAGAAAAGCGGTTTAGGTAATAGATAGTATAAATTAAGTTTGTTGTGAAACATGTATTTGGCAAAGGTCTGTTTTATGTTTGAAACCTCTGTTTGTTGTGAACAGATGTTAGAATATAAAACAGATGTTTCAAACGACTGTTGGGTTAAACAGTGTTTTGTGTAGAAAATAGTGGTTGAAACCACTGTTGGGGTTAAAACGGTGGTTCAAACCACTGTTTTGTTCAAACCACTGCTTGAAACTACTGTTCGGTTAAAACGGAGGTTTGAAACCATTGTTGGGTTAAAACAGTGGTTGGAACCACTATTTGGATGTGTGTTGAAAGTGTTTAGATGTGTTGAAAGTGTGGAAGCGAAGGGTAATAAAGTGGTTTTGTGATTTGGTGGTTTCATACCAATGTAGTTATTTCCATTTACGTTTTTTTTCTATTTGTATGTAGTGAAATTGGCTGAATTTATGAAATGTTTTTAGAGCTTTATTGGAAGAACCGAGACGAGAGGGTTTTTGAACTAAAGTATATGGATACATCAACACATCTCCTGGAAAGTATAAAGGCAAAATGAAATCATACCGGTTGATCGCGATTATGCTTTTATGTCACTACGCTTATCTGCTGAAAAAACCCTCCCCGTGTATTGCTGTGTTCTTGGTAGTTGGTACCCACTGTTGTATTGGTCAAACAGGTATGTCGGTTGACTTAGTTGTTTCTTGAACATGTTTTCAACATGTGGTTAAAGCATACTAATGGAAGCTTTGTCTGTCTTATTAGCAAGCGGAGTATGTGAGAAAACACCTTGATTTGAAAGTGGAGGAGTATTGGGGTGAAAAAGGTGTTGATTTTTGGAATGCTGCTGATTGGAAGAAACAACGATATCAGAATCAGGTATGACAAGTCAACATTTTACTTTTTTGTTGACCGCATACAATCTCATCAGAATTTTGATTAATGATCAAATACGTAAAGTACCCCTGAGGCAGGCAAATGCAGTCTTGAGTAATAAACTTTTATTGTGTTACTCTTTACCTTTGTTGTATCATGTAGTTTTTATTTTTCAATTTAAACTGAACACATGTATATGTTATACATCATTCTTACAGCTATTGGTCATGACCCTGACATTTTAAGGAATGCATTGAGGCATAGATTCTTAACGTTGGATATTATCAAGGTGTTAATATTTGATGAATGCCACAACGCAAAGAAAAATCATGCGTATGCTATCATCATGAAGGTATATTAATGATCGTAATTTTTAACATTATTAATTTGTTTTAGTTGAGTTTAAAAATTGAAATAATATTTGTTCAAACCACTGCTTGAAACTACTGTTCGGTTTAAACGGAGGTTTGAAACCATTGTTGGGTTAAAACAGTGGTTGAAACCACTGTTTGGATGTGTGTTGAAAGTGTTTGGATGTGTTGAAAGTGTTGAAAGTATGGAAGCGAAGGGTAATAAAGTGGTTTTGTGATTTGGTGGTTTCATATCAATGTAGTTCTTTCCATTTACGTTTTTTTCTATTTGTATGTAGTGAAATTGGCTGAATTTATGAAATGTTTTTAGAGCTTTATTGGAAGAACCGAGACGAGAAGGTTTTTGAACTAAAGTATATGGATACATCAACACATCTCCTGGAAAGTATAAAGGCAGAATGAAATCATACCGGTGGATGGTTAAAAGGAGAAAAATTGCGGATCTCACCTTAGATAGCTGGAACAATTTTGTAAAACTTGGTTTTTGTATAGGCTTCTGTGTAGTTTGTTTGTTGCTTTTGTTCTATTTGGGGTGTATTTGCTCTTATGTTATGGCTAATATAGCAGTTTTATATTAATTATGCAAAAGAACAATTTCATCAGCATTTCAATATTAAAGTTTTCAAATTAGAAGAAGAGGTACCACCATCTTATTTTTCAATATCATAATATTTTTATTAACCATCGAGATAGTGTTGTTAATGATGTTTTTTTATAGAATGTTAGATGTATTTTGATCTTATCCACTAAAGAAAATCCGTTTGTTACACTTAACTAAGAACAAGTTTTGTTTGGGTCAAATAAGACTGCTTTTAATGAAAGTTTGTGCGAATGTCAATTCATCAAATATTTGTTCACATGATAGTTTACATAGACAAAAACTTTTATCATTATGGTTATTATAATACTAATACATACTGTATTTAACATTATTTTATAAAGATATAGAACTAAAGACCACAATTTAAATGATATATTATAATCTGAATTTGATACGCCTCTTTTGTACACGCCTCTTTTGTTGGGATTGAACCCTATCAGAGGAACAGATAATAAGAGCCAAAACTGGTTCACATCAGTGGATTCATCATAAGCAGCTGTTTGCATTAGACTATCCCCTTGAAAGTGGTTATAACATCTAATGGCCCTCATCCATTGTTTGTATACTACAACTATTGTCCATTAAGTACTGCTTGTGTACAACAACTGCTGAAGACAAGGTGCTGCTACTTAATCTACTGTCCTAACTCAAGTGCTGCTAAAGAGCAAAGCCCTGCTTGGAATGAAGCAGTGGAATGTAAAAACTGCTGACAAATTAATACGATTAAAATATGAAGTATTAAGAAAGTAGCAATTACATACAAAAAAGAAAACTAATCAGACACGTCTAACTCTAATAACAAGAATCAAGAAACTTTAACTTCAACTCCATGGATGTATCTCATTGATCTTTCTCATGAACTCCAGGTCTCTTTCTCCACATTCTATATTACTCGCAACACACAGGTCACGAACGGAAGTACTCGCCATCGCCCTCAAGTCCCTCGAAACCTGGTCTCTTGTCAGCAGACCAACTTCCAGACCGTTAAATCACCTCTTCAACTCTTGAAGAGTATACCTATCAGCCAAAACTTGGTCTTCGATTTGTTTAATAAAACGTTGCTTGAAATCGTCAGATTTTGCAGAAGTATATGACTCCATTTTACTATATTTATAAGAATTAAGGCAAAATAATAATAGTTGCTCTTCTGTTTCACTGAATGAATCTGTTTTAATGAAAAAACTTTTTATTAGCAATGCTATTATATAGAATATATGTAAACAGGCCAAAGGTCAGATTTAAATGCAATCATTAAATAAACATTTATACTTAAAAACCATGTACATTTAATGATTTAACATTCAAAAACGTGTATATGGGAGATGCCTGTTCAGTCACCCTATCAAACATTTTAATGCAAAACCTTTGAAAAATGAGTTTTCATGGGAAAACAAGTAAAATTAAATATCTAGAAAACCAAAGAAGAAAATTGAAACCTTCAAAAAAAGGTTATCATAATTAGGAGACGTCTCTTCAGTTATCATATCAAACATTTTAAACACTATAAAGGATCATTATTAGTTTACTTGAAAACATCAACACTTCAATTAAAAAAAACGTTCATCCTAAAGCAAACCGTCCAAAAACACTCACATTCTTCCTAAATGGCAAGGAAAACCTTCTACCACTGGTCGGATACTGCTGGTCTTAAAATCGAATTTTCAACATGGTCACTCCAAGAACAGAGAAACGCTGAAGAACTCAACAAAAAAGTTGGTATGGTTAGTGATAAATATTATAAGCAAACCTGGAGTAGCATTGCACTGCTGGATGAAGTTGCCTCTTCTACTCCAACATAATTTAAAGAAAAAGCGGAAGAGTTTATCACAAATTTGCTGAAACAGGATCAAAAGACCTGTGATATGCTAGCTGATCTGCAAATTAAAACAAAAAATGAAATTGGATGGAAGAAGGCGAGAGAACGAGATATTCTAGGAAGTGTTAATTGCAATGTTTAATTTTTAATTTTTATTATTTTTCAAAATCATAATTTTGTAATACTATGGTTTATTATTGAATGAATGAAGAAAATTCAAACTTTGATAAGTTTTACAATACTGAAAAATAATCTAAAGAGTATTGGGATTGAACCCTATCAGAGGAACAGATAATTAAAGCCAAAACTGGTTTACAACAGTGGATTTATCATAAACAGTAGTTTACACCAGGCTTTCCCCTTGAAAGTGTTTATAACATCTGATGTCCTTTATCCACTGTCTCTATACAACAGTTGATGTCCTTCAAACTGCTGATGAAGTCCTGAAGACTGTTAAGGATTAAACACTGGTGGTTCAATCTACTGATGCTATCTAAGTACTGCTGTTGATTAAAGTACTGCCCACTTAAGGACTGATCAACTTTGAAGAAACCACTGGGTGTCAAACATCAGTGCTTGACATGCAACAATGGAAGGAAGAAGCAGTAGTTTAGTTTGTCACATATATTGTATAGAATCAGTGGTTAAGGTTAGCAGTGTTTGAAACCACTGTTCGGTTAAAATAGTGTTGTTAATGATATTTTTTGGCGCTGTCGTGGAAACCTTCTCAGGTGGATTTGATAACTTGTGCCTAAATTCAGTAACTGTATGGTGCATAGAGTTTTCTTATTACTATTAATCATTCATCATAAGCAGTAGTTTACACCAGGCTTTCCCCTTGAAAGTGTTTATAACATCTGATGTCCTCTATCCATTGTCTCTATACAACAGTTGCTGTCCTTCAAACTGCTGATGAAGCCTTGAAGACTGTTAAGGATTAAACACTGCTGGTTCAATCTACTGATGCTATATAAGTACTGCTGTTGATTAAAGTAGTGCCCACTCAAGGACTGATCAACTTTGAGGAAACCACTGAATGTCAAACATCAGTGCTTGACATGCAACAATGGAAGGAAGAAGCAGTAGTTTAGTTTGTCACTGTTCGGTTAAAATAGTGTTGTTAATGATATGTTTTGAAACCATTTTTGGGTTAACACTGTTTGAAACTATTGTTGATTTAAGGACAGTGTTTGAAACCAATGTTTTAAGCCAAAAGTGTTTTCAAAACAGTTTTTTAACAACACTAAGTTTAATTCACCAATCTATCATTGTTTGTATCTTCAATGGTCACACAACTTGAATCGTCAAATCATAACATTGAGAGCAGCCCATTAACAAATATTACAAACTGTATTCTCTATAGAGTTTTCTTATAACTATTAATCATTCATTGAATGTTGATTTATCTATTGTAACTGATGAAAGGAGGACATCTTCCAGAAGAGTTGCTTATTACAGAAAAAGTTCATCCAGTTGGTTCTCTCATATCATTCACATAACCTGATATTTAAGGAGAGTTGTTGATGAAAGTTGTATTGGCATTGTTAATATTTTTTTATAACAAATTATTAAAGCCTAAATTGTATATTAAATGTAAAGTTTTAATACATACAATACAGAGACAAAACGTCATACCAACTTCGTAGACTTGACGGAACTTACAGACTAGATAACAAAAGACTGTAACATACAATACAGAGACAAAACGTCATACCACCACAAGTAATTGTGGATCTTACTGGCGGTGCACTTCGGAATGTAGCAGATATGAATGAATATAACCCCAGTGTAGCTAATTACATATCTGCCACTTGGGTTATATTCATTCATATGAATGAATATAACGCCAGTGTAGCTCTTAGATTTTCCTTGAAATTCTAGAGCTCGCTAATTACATATCTACCAATGGGGTTGTATTCATTCTTATGCAATTGATCGTTTTGATCAATCACTTCCTTATGTGCACCGTACTATCTTCTAGGAGGTTGTCAAGTGTTCTCGCCTTCGTAGTTGGTGTTTTGTGTATCTTTACATCCACAGCCATTCTGTACAAAATTTTCACAAAAAACATCACAAACAAACCTGAACAAAGCAAAACAAATCAACCCTCTGTTTTTTCAAAGCAAAACAAACAAACATAACAAAGCAGAACAAAAACAAAACAAACAAACAGAACAAAACAGAACCAAAACAGAACAAAAACAAAACAAACAAACCTGAAAAACTGAAAGCAAAATACCCAAATCAACCCCTTCACAAATAAGTGATTATCATCATCATACGACATTCTGATTATCAAAGAACTGATTATCAAAGAACTGATTATAAAAAACTGATTATCAAAAACTGATTCACAAATAACTGATTATCATCATCATCATCATGCGGCATTCAGATTATCATTATCAAAAACTGAAACCTAAATACCCAAATCAACCCTCTGTTTTTTTTCAAAAAAACATTCACAAAAAACCGATTATCATCATCATCATCATGCGGCATTCAGATTATCATTATCAAAAACTGAAACAAAATACCCAAATCAACCCTCTGTTTTTTACAAAAACATCACAAATATCAAAAAAATATATATAGATAAGATGATGATTCAAACCTCTGTTTTCAAGATGAAGATGGATGAAGATGATGAAGCTGGATGAAGATGATGAAGATCTGTGTTGACTGTTGAGAGTTGAGAGTGATATTTGGAGATTTTTGGAGAAGTGTGATGATGATAATGATCGGTGATGATGTTAGTCATTTCATACAACTTATAATAGTCAAGTTGCATTTTTTGAGAAGTGTGATGATGACAAGGAGATTAAACTAAAAAATAATTATCCATAAGAAATTAAACTAAATAATATTTAGTAGGAGGATTATATATAAATTAATTAGAAAAGATTAAACTAAAATAATACTTATCTATAAAACATGGTCTAATATAGTATAAATAGAACTAAAGACCAAAATTTAAATGATATATTATAATCTGATGTAAATCTGCCTATGTTACGGGTATTAAGGGATAAGGGTATTAAGGAATATTAAGGGATATTAAGGGATAAGGGTATTAAGGACATTTCATACATGTCTTTAACAAATCTAATCCATATTTGATAGAAGGGTTTTAACGGGCCTACAAAATCTAATCCATTAGTAAGCTTAATTAGATCAAATATAAGGGGTTTTATTGACTGTTTAATAACATTTGGTTATTTGAATTAGGTCAGGCTTTAATTATTAGACAATATAAAATTAGGTCATGCTTTCAGTTTAGACAAGAAATTTTGAGTTAGTTAGCTAATTTCTATATCAAACATGAACTACATACAAACAATTTAAATGATGTATTATAATCTATTTCGATGGTTATTAAAACTACCCGTGTGGTCACACATACTGTCTTCAACATTACTTTATAAAGATATAGAAATAAAGACCAAAATTTAAATGATATATTATAATCTGTTTTTTAGTATTTGATTTCGATCATTACTAAACCTACCCGTGTGGTTACACGGGTACTACACCTAGTATACTATTAATTCAACAGATCATGAGGAACAGTCATGTATATGACTTTTGAGTTTTTAACACCAAAATTTTTTATTATTGTTTATATTTCACAAAGCAAAACTATTCAGAATTGATGATAGACTCGAGTTACTCTCGAAGTACTCCGTTTAGTCTACTGGGTGTCTCGAGAGTTTTCTCGAAATTAATTATGTTTGGTCGTTTAAAAAAAAACTTCAGTATTTTGTTTTTTCTTGTCTTTTTTTTTGTCTTTTTTTAGGTTTTTCTTTTTGTTTTTTAAGATTCAATCGCACTCGGTATTATACAGTTAACGAAACGAAAAGGCCAATACCGATAAAAAAATAACGCCGACATCAGTATCGGTATTCGTCTTTATTATTTTCGAGTGATGTAAAACACGTTTTGATATCCTTTTAGCCATATCACGGCTTCTATTTTTTTTTGTTTCTCTTTCGATTGTTATACCGAGTGCCGGTACCGTAACGAACAGAACCGATCCCAACTGAATTCCCGCTACGTAGATTTACATATATTCAAAGCTTTAGGTTTTTTTAAAAGGGTTATTGGATTTTTTCACCGCAAACTATTGGCTATTGGCCGTTGCCACCGCCAACTATCACTTTGACATCTGTCACCCCTAACTTAACACTTAGTGTGTTCTGTCACCACGTCATTAACTGATCACTCACTTTTGATCCTGTTACTATACTTTTATGGGTGTCATAGGGATCATAGGAAGGTTTTAGTGATCTTAGGACACTCTCAAAAGTATAGTAATAGGATCAAAAGTTGGTGATCAGTTAACGGCGTGGTGACAAAACACACTAAGTGTCAAGTTAGGGGTGGCAGGCATTAAAGTGATAGTTGGGGGTGGCAACAACCAATAGCCAATAGTTAGAGGTGATAAAATCCAATAACCCACACTTTAAAATCAAACTGAACCGCACCGGATTTATTTGAATGGTTATGAAATTATCATACAATTCATTATTTTTTATTAGTAAAAAAAAAATAGACCACAAGTTTATCCCAAGAGCTAATAGTTTCACTTAAAGCTACCTGTAAATTACTTTTACTTGACTGTTTCTCAAGACCACAATCAACACCTACCTCCACATCTTTTCTCCATTCACACACCATCAAACCTAAAATATTTGTCACCCATAACATGAATACTTCAGGCTGCACTCATCCTCTTCTTCCCAAAAGATCTTTTTAAAAATTATAATTTCTTCTCGCTACTAAGATGTCGTCCAGCTGGTGCTCGGATGTCTCCGATTTGAACATACAGGGCGAAAACGACTCGCCGGAGATTGACCGAAACCTTGCCAGAAACCTAGCCGTCATAGTCGGAGGCGACGGCTAGATGCTCAAACACCGTCAACAATCTACTTCCATCAACGTTTCCCCGCCTTCAGATTAGGGAAAGAACCGACCCACGCTCCTGAACGGTGGTGTTGCCGTCGTGGCGCCGTCATGGAACCACCGTGGCCGGCACCCATAACTCTTCGTCTATCAAAAGCTCTTTTTCTATTTATGACGTTTATATGTCTCTCTTCCTATTAATTTGAACAAAGGTGGTTTCATAAAGCAAGCAGTGGTGCCATGGTGGTGGTAAATATTAACTTCTGTGAGTCTCCTTTTGAAGTCTGCCATGGCTCTTTTTCAAACAATTAGGTTGGTGGCATAACCGTAATTAACAATATAAAATTGTCCAATTAAAAAATGACAACACCACTGTAGCAAAGTGGTGTTGTCATTTGATATATATAATAATATGTAAAAACATAATATAAATAGAAATTGAGCACCAAACGGTGCATGTTTGTGTGCTCGAAGACTCGTGATGTTTTAGGGTTCGTGTTAGATTTTCAGTCCGTATCCAACCTAATGTTGGATATTTTAGTGTAATCGGGGACAAAGTTGATGACCAAAATGAATTACAATAAACATCAAACAAGTTAGGAGGTGTGAGAGTGTATGCTTGCTTGAGTTGTTATAAATCAAAGTGTTTAGGCGGAGCCCCTAATCAATGGTGGTTCCAAGCGGGCGGCAGCGCCCCTGGTAGCAGAGTCCAAGGGGCAGAGCCCCTGACTGTGGTCACATGGAAAATCTTATTTTAATTAAATTGCTTCATTAAAAAGGTAGATGTTCCTGTAAAAAAGAGGTGTTTGTGAGAAGGGTAAGAAAGAATCTACACAATTAGATATTTGATCTAATGGTTGAGATCAATAGGGACCAAATTGTAAATTATATTTTGTTATTTTGGACTGATTTGAAAATTATAGCGGTAATAGAGTCTTTTTATCCATTTGAAAATAGGAAATTGTAAATCAAATCACTACAATTTCGCGAATCAGTCAAAAATAATAAAGTCCAGATCCAGATCTGGATCTTCTTCTCCAGAATCATTACATCTCCGTATCATTTTCTTCTCCAACATCGTCGTATCTCCGACATCAATCAACACATCAGGTTCGTCTCTCTCGGGTGGGTGTCGGGTGGTTGGGTTCGAGCGAGAGAATGAGAAGAGAGACTGTAGAGAGGCGGCGCCGACCACCTCCCCACGACAATGGGCGGCAGTGGTGGTTCCGACAGTGGAACGACGGGGTTGTAGTGTTATACAGAGTTATAATAGGGTAATATGGTGTTATATACTATTCATAATGTTTTATAGTGATTTGTAGTGTTATATGTTTTTTTATAGTGTTATGTACTTATTACACTGTTATGAACTGTTGAATGGTGTTTTGTAGTGTCTTTAATAGTGTTATATATTTATTGAATGGTGTTATATACTTTTTGAATGATGTTATATAATTATTGAATGGTATTATATACTTATTGAATAGTGTTATAAACTTTTTGAATGATGTTATATAATTATTGAATGGTGTTATATATGTGTTGAATGGTGGTTGCAGTGTTATTCGTAGTGTTTTTATAGAGATCTTTAAAATTGTCTTATATACTTATTGAATGATGTTATATACTTATTGAATGGTGTTATATAATTATTGAATGATGTTATATATGTGCTGAATGGTGGTTGCAGTGTTATTCGTAGTGTTTTTATAGATATCTTTAAAAAAATCATGTTCCTATATATAAGGGTGGCAGTTATGGAAGGTTATCAATTAATTAAATCAATGATAAAATTACGGGTTTATCCTTTTGTATTAATTTAGATTTAGGACACATGTCACATCCACAATATTTCTCACAATTCTCACACATTTAACCTTCTTTACAATAACCTTACCCCATTAAAAATACATTAGAAAAAAAATTATTTTTTTAGAAAATTATGTTTACTTTCAAGATAAAAATTGGCTCTCTTTTGAAGCAATTTGAAAATTAAATGGATAACTGCCTTGTCACACCCCATCCGATGGCGGAAATATCGGGGCATGGCACTGAGCGAAACAGATCGTCCATGAGTATCCATAACAACTATTCATTACCAGATAATTAAACGTCATGTCACATACCACAACATATCAAAATAAAAACAGTTATTACAAATAATTGTCTCAATAACAAATACTGTTCCGACGACTCATATTTAAGCGTGATATAACTAGACCCCTAAGCACCTGCCACATACGTTAAAATAAAGTCAATACACATAGTGTAAATATGAGCATACAAGTTTGATATAGCATAATATAGTTCGAAATAGTTTACGCATAACCAACATGTAACATGTATAATGCGAAGCTAGTAGGTTATCGACAATGAAATATGCACAGACTAGACTGCGAGTTGTAGAATGCGCAACACATATCACCACTGTGACATGTGAGAGGTAACCTTAACAACCCCTGTCCACGACAGGTGCTGAGTCCAAACAAATAGTACTATCGTTGCTAAGGCGTCAGGCAACAATCACTGTGTTAACATAACATACAAGCATTCATCAAGTAACAAGTAACAGGCAATATCGGTCAGCATATAAATAGTGTTTGCGTTGTGTGTTCGAATATGATTTAGAATATGTAACGTATGTAACATCCAAAAGTGCATAAAGCCAAAAGGGATCGAGTATACTCACAGCGATGGTAATGGATTGAAGGGAGCGCTAGTGTGATTAGCCTGAACAGTTAACGATAGCATAAGCATAAGCTAAGAGCGGTGCATAAAACGGTGAAAAGTGACCAAGTGTCGAACGGTAATCCGATCGGATGGCTAGTAGATCGGATGTCAATCTGTTCGAATGGTCATTCGATCGGATAACCATTCGATTGGATTGACATTCATTGGTAAGGATGTATTTGTGTATGATGGCTTTGAAGTTTTCGTTGTAGCATTTTGAAAATAGAGAAGTATCTCTACCCTTCAGGTCGATCGATTGAACTGCAGTTCGATCGGATAGCGATCCGATTGGTAAGACACTTAGTGAGAACAAGTTCACAGCAGGATGGTTACTCGATCGGATGGCAATCCAATCGGATAGCAATACGTTGGAAACTGTTCCTCTTTGAAAATGATCAAGTACCAAAGTTCCAAATGTCACATGATCGGACGACAATCCGTTCGATGTTCAGTCCTTTGAAAACTTGGAAATGATTAAGTGTTTGGAAGCTCAAGTGCAATCCGATCGGATTGCAGTTCGATCGGATGGCAATCCGATCGGACGGCAATCGGTCCCGACGCATCTAATCGTCTTGAACTTGGTTATTTTGAAAGTTTGCGGTTTGTTCAAGACGGTTTGACAACGTACTAAACAACATGAACCCCATCTTGACCCAAGTGATCCGATCGAACTGGAATTACCCTAGTCCGATTAGTTCACTGTTCGAGACGGTGGTTCATGCATAACCCGAAATCAGTTGTCCCTTGGATAGATTTCAGATCTTGAACCAACACATCACTAAGAAAGAGTAGAAGGTCGGAACGAGCTCTGATTCTATCGGTTTTGAATGCATTGAGTGTAAAAGAGTTGAAAGAAAGTTAGAAAACCAACTTTCAATCCTTTTAACCATGAATATGTGTAGATATATGCGAAAACATTGATTATTCATGTGGAAATCCTTCAGATCTAAGTTGTTCTTGGTGGAATGAAGCCAAACCTTGAAGTTTATAAGAACTCCATGATGACATCACCCCAGAACACCTCAAATCCGGTGATTTCACGGTTAAAAGTTAAGATTCAAATGTGAAAAAGATGAAGGAGTGCGTGTAGATCATAGAAGTACAAGATTTAGGTTGAAAACTTACAAGAATCGTGAGAAATCGAGAGAAAAGAGAGCTTGAGTGTGGCTAGTCGAGTGAGGAGCTGTCACATCACAAATAATGTGACAAGAGGGTATTTATAGGGTTTCCAGAAGAGGAAAGTGTTCAAGTGTCGGATTGGTCACCGATCGGATGGAAATTCGATCGGATGGCCACTTAAGATTTTCCCATGTGTTTAATATATTAAAAGCGTGGTAGTTTACTCTGATAAAAATATTTCCTAACTACGGTCCTGATGTAATTTCCACTGCCAAAATGATAAAAACCCGGATACCACCAAAATTGGCCGCGACCGCCCGTTCCCGGGTTGTTAGGCAAAAATTGGAGAAAAACAACTATCCGGACCTGAGGTAGTACAAGAAATAATCGACAAAATTATGCAAGTTAAGGAAAGACTAAAAGCAGCACGTGATCGACAAAAGAGTTATGCAGATACCAGACGAAAGCCATTGGAATTTCAGATAGGAGACAAAGTGTTATTAAAAGTTTCAACTTGGAAAGGAGTGGTAAGATTCATCAAAAAAGGAAAGCTAAGCCCCAGGTATGTTGGACCTTTTGAGATTGTTAGAAGAATAGGACCTCTAGCTTATCAGCTACAACTGCCAGAGGAAATGGTAGGAATACATGATGTATTTCATGTATCTAATCTCAAGAAATACTTAGCTGATGAATCAGTCATAGTGCCTCTTAAGGATATAGAGGTAAATGAATAGTTAAAATTTGTGGAACGACCTCTACAGATTAAAGATAGGAAAATCAAGAATCTCAAGCACAAGAGATTAGTTCTGGTCAAAGTGAAATGGGACTCCAAAAGAGGACCAGAGTACACTTGGGAGCTTGAATCATAAATGCAAAGGAAATATCCACACCTGTTCCAGTAGACCTCGAGGACGAGCTCTAAAACAAGGTGGAGAGGATATAACAACCCTCCTAAATAATATTCAACACCTCTAATATATTTAAAATATCCCTAGACGTCCTAAAATACACCCTATATGTAAAAACCGAGCCTAAAATACCATATATAATTAAAAACAAAGATTTATGGTCTCTGGCGGGGCGCGACCCCCTTGTCCATATTGTCGCGGGTCGCGAGCGAGTGACGGCTGGCGCAACCCCAGCCCGCCACGTGGCACAACACCCGGCGAGTCTATAGTGGTGACCAATCAACCCTACGCCCTATTATACCTAGCTCGCGGGGAGCGAGAGACTCCTTGTCTCTCTCGCGGGGCGCCAGAGACTCGATAAACAGCCCTATAAATAGCCGGGATCGGCATTCAAATTTCGTCGTTCAAAATTCAATCTCTTTCTCTCAAATCTGAATAGAAATTATAATATCGGGCATAATACCCCCCTAAAAAACGAAGTTCTGCCTCGTTGTAAGTATCATAACCCCCGATTGATCCAGGGTTCCGTAACGACTGTCGTGGTTCTGCCCGACGTAGTCGTTGGAATGTCGTCTCGGGGAGGGTATTACTAATGTAAATATTGGGTTATTATACTAATGCGTGTGCATTTGTGTGTTTAATAGATAATCACTAGGAAATCCTTAATGAAAACCCTAAGACAGCAATGCGAGTAATCCTCCTTTTTGCAAACTGTTTTTACAAAACCTCACTTAATTAACACTATATTAAGCAGTGATTGAGTATTTGTATTCTACATTTATCGTCGGTATGTTGGGGTTTTGTATACAAAATTTGTTACTACATTGTGAGTAGTAACATGACCACAAGTCGGGTTGACAGTACCGTGTGTGGTAATTAAAGTAGATGGAAACAAATGTAATTGCGCGACCGCCCTCAATACTGTACAATGGTTTTACTTAACTCGATTAAACTAGGGATTCACTCACCAGTATTTCCCACTGACAAAATGTTTTTAAACGCGTTTCAGGTAACAAAATGTGAAAGCCAAATAGAAGCCAGCTTGACAGCACCGAAGGCTTGGAAAAGTGGCTATAAAGTTACCTAAAATAAAGAAATGTTTATTTAAATAAAATAGGGTTTATCCCTATGAAAAATGTGTGTACTTGAAACGTGAGATTTTCCCTTGTGTTTAATATATTAAAAATGTGGTATTTTACTCTGATAAAAATATTTCCTAACTACGGTCTTGATGTAATTTCCGCTGCCAAAATGATAAAAACCCGGATACCACCGAAACTGGTCGAGACCGCCCGTTCCCAGGTTGTTAAGGGACGGGGTTTGCGACACAGTTCGATCGGATGGCAATCCGATCGGACGGCTAATATATTAAAAGCATGGTATTTTACTCTGATAAAAATATTTCCTAACTACGGTCCTAATGTAATTTCCGCTGCCAAAATGATAAAAACCCGGATACCACCGAAACTGGCCGCGACCGCCCGTTCCCGGGTTGTTAGGGGACGGGGGTTGCGACACAGTTCGATCGGATGGCAATCCGATCGGACGGCAATCTGTCCCGATGCATCTGATCGTCTTGAACTTGGTTATTTTGAAAGTTTGCGGTTTGGTCGAGATGGTTTGACAACGTACTAAACAACAGGAACCCCATCTTGACCCAAGTGATCCGATCGAACAGGAATCACCCTAGTCCGATCAGTTCACAGTTCAAGACGGTGGTTCATGCTTAACCTGAAATCAGTTGTTCCTTGGATAGAATTCAGATCTTGAACCAACACATCACTAAGAAAGAGTAGAAGGTCAGAACGAGCTACGATTCTTTCGGTTTTGAATGCATTGACTGTAAAAGAGTTGAAAGAATGTTAGAAAATCATCTTTCAATCCTTTAAACCGTGAATATGTGTAGATCTATGCGAAAACATTGATTATTCATGTGGAAATCCTTCAGATCGAAGTTGTTCTTGGTGGAATGAAGCCAAACCTTGAAGTTCATAAGAACTCCATGATGACATCACCCTAGAACACCTCAAATCCAGTGATTTCACGGTTAAAAGTTAAGATTCAAAGGTGAAAAAGATGAAGGAGTGCGTGTAGATCATAGAAGTACAAGATTTAGGTTGAAAACTTACAAGAATCGCGAGAAATCGAGAGAAAAGAGAGCTTGAGTGTGGTTGGTCGAGTGAGGAGCTGTCACATCACAAATGATGTGGCAGGTGGGTATTTATAGGGTTTCCAAAAGAGGAAAGTGTTCAAGTGTCGGATTGATCACCGATCGGATGGCAACCCGATCTGATGGCAACCCGATCGGATGGCCACTCGATCCAGGTGTCCGGCGCGTTGAGTTTTGTCGTTTTGATTCGCGTGTTGAGCGTTGCGTTGCGATGCGATTCGAGTGAGCGATGCGATATATTTATATTAAACACACAAATACTATATCTAACATACAATCATCCTAAGTAACTTGCGTTTAGCGTTTGCGATTCGATGGAGATTAACACCTCAACATAAACATAACATGCACAAGTAACACATAATAGCACACACACGTAAAACAATATCCAGAACACATAATTCGAGTTGCGAATGCGATAGCGATTAGCGATAAGTCGGTTAGCGATTAATATGTGATTAAACCTCGATTATTAATAGATACTCCACATAATACAACTAAAACAAGCAAATAATAGAATTCGATTACAAGTCATTAACGTACAATCAATAGTTAAGCAAGGAGTGACATATCGCAATTAGCAATCTTTTTTCCTTTGACTTTGACTTGTACTTTGACTTTCCAAAAAGCGGGTTGTTACATGCCTGATGGCAGTTACAAACCCTATCCCAGAAAAAAAACTTCGTAATCAAGTTTGTTAAAATTTTTATGGTTCAAATGAATTCACAGTACACATGTACTAGGTTCTTGTTCTCGAATGTTGAGTTGTATTCAATTGGATTTTTTGGAGAACCACCGAAATATTTCGATCTGAAAGTGATTACACGTCTTTAAGATCATCCGTTGCGTTCTAAATTCTTCAACACCTAACTCGCTAACACAACCGAAACACTCGTAATATAATTGTTAGTTAATTTTAGGGGTAACTTTGTAGAAATGTAACCAAGTTTGCTAGTTGTTCTGATTAAGTCACAAAAACTTTTTTTGTCTCCCTAAAGTCATTGAAGTTTAATTTAATGCTTTCATGTTATGTAATTCTCAGGTTACCAGGTTATCAAGATGATGTGTCAGGTTACACAAAATTTTTCAATTTTTCAATTTTTCAATTACGGAATACCACTAAACCCATTATCTTTTTTCACTTAAAATTAATTTTCAACCTTTATTAGTTTACAACTTTACATTTTTTTATTCATCATAACGATCGGACATATTCTGCCGCCACTAGTGACGGTGCTTCCACCGGTCACCAACAATTGTATTCCACCACCGCTAGTGAGGGTGCTTCCACCGGTCACACTAGATTCCGACGAGGACCCATTTCAAAGCTGACAATGGCGGTGGCAGAGATGGGGTACTATGTGCCGACACTTCAGAGCTGGATGCCGCCAGTGTTGCATTTCCGGCGACGTCGTTTTTTCATCGTTGACCGGAGATACTTACAAGTTCTTGTCGTCGATGTTTTCTGGGTTTAAGATCACGAATCCTTCTTAGATTTCATCTGTCGGTAAGCCAAATATGGATGATAATGTCAGTTGAATGGTTGATGACAAACTTTCGACGTGCAATTGCTGGAGACGGAGGTTTGCAGTAGTGGTGTGGGGTATCTTGAAGGTCAAATGTAAATTCATGTTTCAAAAAACTTACAAGAGTCAACATATATTCACATCCCTAATTTCTGATATTGCAAAAAAGAAAAGAAAAAAATTCGTTTTAAAAAATGGTAACCTGATGACCTGGTAATTACATAGTATTAGAACGCTAAAATAAAGTTTAATTATTTTAGAGAGACAAAAAAAAGTTTGAATGATTTAATTGTAACAATAGACAAACTTGGTTACATTTCTATGACATTTTCCCTTAATTTTAACGTATAAGACTATCTAAAAAATTAGGTTACAGCAAAAAAAACTGTACCTCAATAATAGGGTAAATTACACTTTTTGTCTTTTATGTTTGTACCAGATTGCAATGGATAACCTTTAACTTCAATAATTACAGTTACAATCCTTTATTAAAACTCATTACACCCTAGGTCCTTTAGCACTCACCCAATTAAAATTTTCAGTTAAGATATATCACATAAGGAAAGTTTAGTCTTTTAACCAATTAAATTAAATTAAATTAAAAGTAATTTAATAAAAAAAACTAGAGTGAATTACAAATTTTGTTCTTTATCTTTATATCAAATTTCAGGCGGTATCCATTATCTTTAAAATTGACGAGTCTTGTACTTAATGTTTTAAAATCTTGCACGTTATGTCCTTTAACCCTAACCCAGTTATTTTTTTCTGTTAAATCAGATCATGTGCAAGTCACATGAGGGTATACTTGTCTTTTTCATCTCTTTCTCTCTCTAAACGCATTCCCCTTCTCTTTCTTTCTACTCCTCTCATCCCTGTCACCCACAGACCTACCCTATTCCCCCACACAACTAATCACCCCCAATTCCCAATCCAAAAAACCCTAATTTCCCAATTAAATCCATGTAGTCTGTTATCGATCGATTAATCGTGTGTGTTTTATACGTTTGGCTATTCGAATCTCGATCTAGAAGCGTTGAGACGGTCACCATGGTTGGTGATCGGTTGTTTGAAAGAAATAGGTTTGATGGTTGAAGTCGCGGTACGGTGGTTCCAATATTGATATGGGTTTGACAGTGGTGGAGATTGGTGGCAGGTGGAAACCCGGATCTAGTTTTTCTCTTTGTTACTCTCTTTCTCTCTCTTCTTGGAGAACTTGAATAAGTAGATGAATATTTAAAGAGACACAAAGATGAATCTGATATGATTGTTGTTCAAAGTGTTCGTTGTAGATTTTGATTTTGAATCGGAACTGGTTCGAGTATTAATATTGATAAAGTCTAAATTTTTATCAATTGTTTGTTAAACTCGATATAGATTGACACTATTGCCTCGATTTTGTTAATGAATTTGTTATTCTATGGACTTTTGAACATCTACTGGAGTTTTGAACATCAATTTTTGATTTAACAAAGTCAAGCAATCCTTACAAAAACAATTTGACTCAAAACAATTTGACTCTGATGTCGAACCTCCACAATCTGAGTCAAAACAATTTGCAATTTGTATATTGTGTATATATAAATATGTATAATATTTTATTAATTTCTTAAACTTTATATTCTTATTAAGATATATTTAAATACATGGATAAAAAGACTAAAATACCCTTGTGTTATCTCATTTAACGAAAAAAAATTAACCGGGTTAGGGGCAAAGGACATAATGTGCAAGATTTTGAAACAATAAGTACAAAACTTGTTAATTTTAAAGATAAGCGACACCGCCTGAAATTTGGTACAAAGATAAAGGACAAAACATGCAATTCACTCAAAAAACAATAAACTAAAATATATATAACACATCAGATTGAGATCTCTCGTTATCTCTCTCTCTCTCTTTCTCAACCTTTTCTTCCCTAACCAAACCCACCACCACCTGCCACCTCATATCACAATCTCCTTACCGACGTCGTTCTGTCACCATGTCTCCCTGCTCATCTTACCGTCGAATCTCCACCCATTTCCTCCCACTCCCACCTTCAATATTCAAACCCCTAAACCCTAAACCACATTCATCTTTCCCCATTTCACCCAAACCCCATTTCTCCAAATCTTTCAACGTCCGATCAACCCCCACCACCAAACCCTCTTCCCCTGGCCCCAATCTTCATCATTCGAATAATCAAAATATCATCTTTGAACAACTCCCACAAAACCTTCAACAAATCATCAAACTTTTCCAATCCGTACAAGAACCAAAACCCAAATACGAACAACTCTTATTCTACGGCAAAAACCTTAAACCCCTCGAACCCCAGTTCAAAACAGACGAAAACAAAGTCAAAGGTTGTGTACCTCAGGTCTGGTTAAGGGCTTATTTTGATGATTCAGATAAGAAAGTTGTTATCTTTGAAGCTGATTCGGATGCTTTGATTACCAAACGACTAGCTATTTTACTTGTTCAGGGTCTTTCAGGTTGTTCTGTTGAAGAAATTGTTAAGATTTCCTCTGAGTTTATTGTGTTGTTGGGTTTGCAACAAAGTTTGTATCCTTCTAGAAATAATGAGTTCCTGAATATGTTACAATTGATGCAGAAAAAGGCCTTGATGTTTGTAACACCTCGAAAATTCACGTCCTATAATGTGTTGACACGTGTCATATGTTTGAACGTGTGAAAGAATGTTCTGAAAGGACTAAAGTTGACAATCATGGAAAGTATGTGAATATACGTATTCTAAATGTCAACAGTGAATAAATATATTGTACAATAACCCTACATGATGTTTGTAGCATCAAACGAATAAATCATGGATCATGCGAAGCTAAAAGTGGGAGATTACAAACTACAGGGGTTAAATGTGTCAACATGTTTAAGTAATACCTCTGAGTGACCTTTTAACAAACCCGAAGCTTTGTAACTGATAATTATGCTCACTAGAATGCGCGATATAAATTTCATAAAGTTTCGTAATCGTATGAGAAAGTTATGATCAAATTCGTATACGAGGGGTTAAAGCGTTAACATTGAAAGTTATGACGTTTAGAAATACATTAGAGCTTCATTTGGACCAGGTTACATGCTAGTATAACCCTCTGTGATTATACACCTCGGATCATTAGTTATCCAATTAATACGCATGATTCCGTTAATTGCTCATATGTTGACCATTATGCCCTTATTACCTTAAAACGTGATTTTTGAAAATGTAAAAGAGTAGAAACTTTAATTACTGATATTTAAACTTGCATACAAAGTTTGACAACAGTTTGAGGTGTAGTTTGAGAGTTATGCTCATTAGCGTAAAATGAAAGCTTTATGTTAATTAAATGGCGTAATTAGCGTATAGCCTACTTAAACATACTTTTTGATATCAATCTCTTTAGCCACTGATGTAATATATTATTTTGGGATTTTTAAAGATTTTTAATTAATTTTAGGCTGAGCATAACTTATAGTCGTAGGCTTAATCCGGTAATTGTCGGTTTTTGCCCTCACGGGACATAAAATGCGTTTTACATATCTAAACGACTCCAAACCTTTTACTACTGATCTCATATGATAAATAAATTATTTTAAGCCTTCTGGAATAATAAAAATATCAGCTTTATGTATCAAACCCGGAAATGGCTTCTAATCGCCTTTTAAGCGTTTTTAACGCATAGTATGTGCTATAACCAAATTAAACATACAAGGGTTGATACCTACTGATATTTGAGGCAAATTATAATATTCTAACAGTAAGCAAAGGTTGTTAAACTCAGACTTCAGTTTTGAGATTTTCGGCTTATGTGAAATTACCAAAATACCCCTACGGGGCATAGTTTGGTTAAAATTGATAAATTTCACATATATACTTTAACCTAGTGATATAACTTAGAAAATTGAGTATTTTTGCTGATTACATCAGACCTGTAACTCAGGTTAACATTTAAACTCTTTTACAACCTTTAGAATGACCAAACTACCCCTACGGGGCATAGTTTGTGTTTAAATTCGTTTCGGGCATAATAAAAGACACCTTACTGATGTCACAACATATTTGGAGCATATTAACTTAGAAAACCTGTAAATGGCTCTCATTATTACCCGTTACGCTTATTTCGCGTTCGGTTCGGTTTATGTAACAAGTTTACATAAATTAGCCGAAACGGGTCAAACCTTATCGGTTTTATCTCAAAATCCAGAATGTGCATGAAGGATCCATATTAAACAAGTCTCTGAACTTGTCGGGTCTAAATCGGGTCTAAATCACATTCTATCCAGTCTTCGCTTAATCGTGCGTACGAACCGTATCTTTGAAACTAACCGGTCTAAGCTTAAGCTTAACTAAAGACCCGTTAGGATTCTAATAGCTTATTGTAAACCTTCGTTCCAGATTAGGAGAACCAGTAAAAGCTACTTGCAATTTGCTTATTGTGATTTATACATTGCTCAGGTAAATACTTTTAACTTATTTTCCCTATACGGGCTTGGGTTACGGTATATAGCATACCGCTTGATCGGGCATCAAATCTTCCATCGATGGGTGGTTAATTGAATAATTTGATCGGCTCGTTTAAACAGTCTTGTTACTTAAAGCCTTTGGGGGGTTAATGACCATGTCCCGGATATCCTTGGCATCATTTTACGAAATGGCCACGACTTAAGCGCGGGGTGTAGGCGTACACCCGTCAGTGCACAAAAGAATATTGTGGTGTGTCTATTGATCTTTAACCCGGACAAGATCCGGGCTACTGAACGCACAAGGAACATGTAATTCGTTCACAAGATTATAATATTAAATAATTCTCCAAAGTTAAATAAAATGTTTATGCCACGTGCATCCAAACCAATTTTCAATCATTTTCCAAAATGAGTCAGTTGATTGTATTTACCAGTGTAAACTGACGTATTTTCCAAAAAGATTAAATGCAGGTACTAAGCGTAATTGGCTGGGATTTCTCCTTAGCATCAATAGAAGTCTCGCAAGCTTAAGATGCCTGAAGTCTGTTGAACTATTAATTCTATTTTATTTTCGATCCATCTGTGGATAAACTTCCGAACATTGTGACATTTGATATTACAATATTAAATTCGGTTGTATTATATCTTCTAAATTGCTTCCGCTGTGCATATTAAATATTGTGTTGTTTGACTATTATGTTGCCAACCACGTCACGATACTCCCCCAGCGGGCCCACTGGTGACACGTGGAAATCGGGGTGTGACAGGTTGGTATCAGAGCCAACACTGAGTGAAGTAAACACTAGCCTTTTGTGTTTAATCTCAGTTACACAATTGCACATATCTAAACTTTCGAGTCTAGACAAATAACATAGGACGAATTCTACCTTGTTTGGTTTTTGTTTTGTCCTATATTTTTATTTATATCCTTGTCGTTAGCTCATATTGTATTGACATGATTAAGAAAATGCCGCCAAGATTCTTCAGGAGAAGAGGACGCGGAAAGGGGACAATCACCGCCCCCAATGACAACGAGGCAGGACCCTCGAATGTGCGAGCTCCTTCAACCACAGAGAGTGACGATCCCCGGCAAAACCGGAGGAACCTCTTTGAACCGGCTAGACGGTCGGTCTCACACAGCTCCACACCTCCTGTCCAAAACCCTTATGGGCCACAGCCGGAGTACGAGCCCAACAACCCGCAACCTTCATACATACCGTTGCAGCGATCTTTATCGCATAATTCTTTTGGTGACCCTACACCAGTTTTTAGGGGCCGGTTTAACCTGGCAAACTACATAGCAGAACCAGTGGGTTTTAACCCATTGGGGTCGGACGATCATTTCTCGGGAGATCACGCGGACGATATGGACGAGGATACGGACCCTGTCGAACCTGCCAGTGGTACACCAAACCACCCGATAGAGATCTCTGACGGATCTTCTTTCCACGGATCACCCTATGTTGGTCCAGATAGCTTTCAAGCTATGTTTACCAGGCACGAATGGTACTATACACCTCCTTGCCATTCACCGCCTCAACAGCAGCAGCAGGATCCCTCTGTGGATTCGAGATTTGTGCCAGTCACGCCACCACCTCCACCGCCACCAGTTCAACCGGCACCTCCACAACCGCCAAGGCGTAGGAGATCCGGAGCGCGTATGTCTGCGCGAGCAGGAGACTTTCATTTCAGCTCTCCTCGTCAATCTAGTGGCAGCCACTATCCGCCACATCAGGAGGACCCACAAATGGGTGGACCTTCTAACCCAGTTGTACCATAGCCACCACCGATGGGTTTTGACAACCCAATTCCAGCATACACGGGTTCCATGGCGTATAACCCGTTGAACCGCCGACTCACCACAATTATGGTTACGCAGAGGCCGACCCCTACATGGTAGCGGCTAACTACAACACCCAAGGACCCTATGGAGATCCATGGGGAGTAGGGTACCCAACACATGGGTACCAGATACCTCCAAGACCTATTATCAGGCAAAAATCGCAACCACCAAGGTTCTCCCCACCAGATCGCGAAGAAATTCTGCAAAGGTTGGACCATGTAGAGCGAGAGTTTCACAGGGAACGAAGGGAGCGACAAACGTTCTTTCAAGGATTAACGAGCCTGATTAAAGGGAAGATCAAGAAGGACCACTAAATCCTTCCATTTGTTGTTGAGCCCCTGCGTGGGCCGGTCTTCCTGTATAAACCCCTGCGTGGGTATGCTTGTTTGTTTTGACCCCTGCGTGGGTCTATCTTTCTGTAAACCCCTACGAGGGTATGTTATTTGTGTAAGTCCTTGTGTGGACTATTATGTTATTTGTTTAAACCCCTGTGTGGGTATGTATGTTATCAAGCCCCTGCGTGGGTATTTGTGTTATTAAGCCCCTGCGTGGGTAAGTACTTGTTTAAACCCCTGCGTGGGTAAGTTGTTTGTTGAAAAGTCCCATTTAGGGCAACATGTAATCTTTCGAAAATTAATGGAATGTTATGTTTATAAATTTCATCTTGCTATTATATGCATAAATATTATATATGAAATAAATAAATCAAAATCATTCCTTTTAATAATAATCTGCCTATTTAAATATTGAATAAGAATCTTAAGAGTGAAACCTAGCCTGAGTGTCCTTATAAAGACCTGGCCATAATGGTAAGACCTGTTTAAAAGATTCAAATCCCTGTTAACATCTGTAAACATGTTAACACTCCTGGCAGACGTGATTCATTTAAAAATCACACCCGTCATTATTATATAAGGATCTTTTCAAAGATTCCAAACCCAACTAAATGATCTCCGAATCATGGGTTAAATCATCAATTAAGATGATCATATTTTTACCATACGTGGTAATATAGTGCCTACGGGCCTTGCTCATTTCTACATGAGCCAAAAGACAGTGGTATCGATGACTCCCTGTCAAATAAAGGTAATGAACTAGGTTCAAACCTTCATGCTTTGATTCTCTGAAATCATAGCTTATTATTTATAAATGTCCTTGTGACTAGGCCTATTGTGCCATTATACCTTCATGCTTTGATTCTCTGAAATCATAGCTTATAATTTATAAATGTCCTTGTGACTAGTCCTGTTGTGCCAATATACCTTAAGGGCCTTGATTCTCTGAAATCATAGCCTATAATTTAAATTGTCCATGTGACTAAGCCTTATGTGCTAATATATATTGTTATTGTTTATAATTAGGATAAAATTTTAATTGAAATCCTAATTGAATACGATTAGTAAATTAACCAGATATGGTCTCTGTTTACCATGGTTAATGAATTACCCTAAGGGGCAATTCCATAATAAACTCCAAATAAACTATTGTTCTTGTTTTCTGTAACAGTTCAATTAAAATGGCTAACTCAGACGAGATAAATAATCATCCAGTGGAGAACGTTGATAACGCCCGGATAAATTTAACGGGTTTTGAATTAAAAGCGTTGGTCGATGACGCAGTTACAAAGGCATTGGAAAGGCAGTATGAAGAGTATAGTGGGAGTCGTAGTAGGACCCTATCTACACAGGCTTCAAAGCCACCATCCAAGAAGGACGAACCGAAGAAAGATGATGATCGGCACTCCTCGAACCACCACAGTGCCCCATCTCAGCAGGTTGTACTAAACCAAGGACCCCGTGACAAGGGTTGCTAGTATAAATATTTTGTTTCCTGCAAACCCCGGGATTTTACTGGGGAGAAAGGAGCCATCGACTGTATGACGTGGCTAGACGAGATGGACACAGTTGTGGATATCAGCGGATGCGCAGAAAGGGATATAGTCAAGTTTGTGTCGCAGCCTTTCAAAGGTGAAGCTTTAGCATGGTGGAGATCTCTGATTCAAGCCACCGGGAAAATCCCATTGTACAACATGTCTTGGGATCAATTTGTTGCCCTTATCAGGGAAAATTACTGCCCTCAACATGAGGTGGAGAAGATAGAATCTGATTTTCTATCATTGGTGATGACAAACCTTGACTGTCAAGCTTACCTAACGAGCTTCAACACGATGTCCCGGTTGGTTCCATATCTGGTAACCCCGGAGCCAAAAAGAATAGCTCGTTTTATCGGTGGTTTAGCCCCGGAAATCAAGGCAAGCGTGAAGGCTTCTCGGCCAGCTACTTTTAGATCTGTAGCTGACATATCCTTGTCCCTCACTTTGGATGCGGTCAGGCAGAGATCGCTGAGGAATAAGGAGGCTGAGAAGAGAAAACGTGAAGATGATGGTTCACGGAGATCGAACAAGAAACACCGTGGGAACGGTGACAACAAGAACGGATCGGAGTCAAGAAAAGATGGGCATCACTCTGGTGAGAAGCCCAAATGCAAAATTTGCAAGAAACAGCACTATGGAAAGTGCAGACTCGAGTCAAACTCACAGACTCAGTCAAAAACCTATGCATGTGGAATATGCAAGTTCACGGATCACAAAACCTTGGATTGCAAGAAGATGAAAGACGCAACGTGCTACCGTTGCAATGAAAAGGGGCACATTAAAACCAACCGCCCTAAGTACACCAAGAAGCCTGAAGAGGCCAAGAAGACTAATGCTAGAGTCTTCAGAATGGACGCAAAGGAAGCGATTCTAGACGACAACGTTATTACAGGTACTTTCCTTGTAAATGATGTCTATGCAAGAGTACTATTTGATTCAGGCGCTGATAAGTCGTTTGTAGATCATAAATTTTGCAAATTGCTGAAATTACCTGTCAAAACCTTAAATGTGAATTATGAGGTGGAGTTAGCGGATAGCACCCTAGAAACCGTCTCAACTGTGTTAGATGGATGTATTATATCCATTAAGAACCATTCTTTTCCTCTATCTCTACTTCCATTTAAATTAGCCGGTTTTGACATAGTCTTGGGTATGGACTGGTTGTCTCATAACCAGGCCCAAATTGTCTGCAACAGAAAGCAAGTGGTGATAAAGACTCCGTCTGGTGAATCACTTACCATTCGGGGAGATACCCAGTATGGATTGCCTGAGCAAGTGACTATGCTCAAGGCTTCCAAGTGTTTAAAGAAGGGATGTGTCATCTACATGGCACAGGTGATTATTGATGAGCCTAAACCAAAGATCGAAGACATCCCCGTCATTTCTGAATACCCTGAAGTGTTTCCTGAAGATCTTCCTGGTTTGCCACCAGATAGACAAGTCGAATTCAGAATTGATATCATCCCCGGAGCAGCCCCAGTTGCTAGAGCACCTTATAGGTTGGCGCCCACAGAAATGAAGGAATTAAGGACGCAACTGGATGAATTGCTGGCCAAAGGTTTCATTAAACCTAGTTCGTCTCCTTGGGGAGCACCTGTCTTATTTGTGAAGAAGAAAGATGGATCGATGCGTCTGTGCATCGATTATCGTGAGCTTAATAAAGTCACGATAAAGAATAGGTATCCTCTGCCCAGAATCGACGATTTGTTCGATCAATCGCAAGGGGCAAGTTATTTCTCGAAGATTGATTTGAGGTCAGGCTACCATCAGCTGAAGGTCAGAGATGAAGACGTACACAAAACTGCATTTAGGACTCGTTATGGTCATTACGAGTTCCTAGTGATGCCTTTTGGGCTCACTAATGCACCGGCCGCGTTCATGGATCTCATGAATCGCGTTTGCAAGCTGTACTTAGATAAATTCGTCATCGTTTTCATCGACGACATTCTCATTTATTCTAAGAATTAAGCTGACCATGAGAAACACCTTCGATGTATTCTCAAACTTCTACATCAGGAGAAGCTCTATGCCAAATTCTCTAAGTGTGAATTTTGGCTACGAGAAGTCCAATTTCTTGGACATGTGGTCAGTGAGCGTGGTATCTAGGTGGATCCCGCTAAGGTTGAAGCAGTAATGAACTGGCAAGAGCCAAAAACGCTTACACAGATTAGTAGCTTCCTGGGATTGGCAGGATATTACAGGCGTTTCATCGAAAACTTTTCAAGGATTGCTGCACCCCTAACTTCCTTGACTAAGAAGAAGGTAAAGTTCGTTTGGGGCCCTAGGCAGCAAGAGTCCTTTGATATTCTGAAGCAAAAGTTGAGCAACGCCCCAGTACTGACATTGCCAGATGGAATAGAAGAGTTCGTGGTTTATTGCGATGCATCGCACACTGGCATGGGGTGTGTGCTTATGCAAAAAGGCAAGGTTATTGCCTATGCTTCAAGACAGTTAAAGGTGCATGAAAAGAATTACACCACCCACGACTTGGAGTTGGGTGCCGTTGTATTCGCACTAAAACTGTGGAGGCATTATCTATATGGGATCAAGTGTGTGATCTATTCTGATCACAAGAGCCTTCAACATCTGTTTAATCAGAAGGAATTAAACATGAGGCAACACCGTTGGATGGAAAATTTAAATGATTATGATTGTGAAATCAGATACCATCCCGGCAAGGCGAATGTAGTCGCCGATGCCTTGAGTCGAAAGGAGAGGGTGAAACCCATCCGAATCAATGCCAAGCGCATGGAGATAAAGAACAGTTTGACTGAAAGGTTGTTAGCTGCACAGAAGGAAGCTGTGTTGGAAGCTAACTATCCTAATGAAAAGCTAGGGGTAACTGAGGAGCAGTTAACTCTTAGCAAGGACGGAATTCTAAGATTAAATGGACGCATATGGGTTCCAATTTATGGAGGACTTCGAGATGTCATCCTCCAAGAAGCCCATAGTTCCAAATACTCCGTTCATCCTGGAGCTGATAAGATGTACCAGGATCTAAGGGCAAATTATTGGTGGATAGGCTTGAAAAAGTCTGTAGCCACCTATGTAGCTAAATGCTTGACATGTGCGCAAGTCAAACCCGAGCATCAAAAGCCGTCAGGTTTGCTACAACAGCCAGAACTTCCTACGTGGAAGTGGGAAATGGTAACTATGGATTTTATCACCAAGTTACCTAAGACCAGGAAAGGAAATGATACAATATGGGCTATAGTTGATAGACTGACTAAGTCAGCACATTTCTTACCCATCAAGGAGACTTATAGCTCCGACATGTTAGCCCAGTTATACGTGGATAAGATTGTAGCCTTACATGGCATACTTGTGTCTATTATCTCTGACAGAGATACTAGATACACGTCACATTTTTTGAAGAGTTTCCAACAATCTTTGGGCACACGTTTGAATTTCAGTATGGCTTACCATCCTCAGACAGACGGCCAGAGTGAGCGTACTATTCAAACGTTGGAAGACATGCTACGTGCATGTGTGATCGATTTGGGTGGTAGTTGGGATAAACACCTACCACTAATTGAATTCTCCTACAACAATAGCTACCACACCAGCATAAAGGCTGCGCCTTTTGAGGCCTTATATGGTAGAAAGTGTAGAACACCAGTTTGTTGGGCGGAAGTTGGAGACGTCCAATTATCAGGACCAGAGATAGTGTTCGAAACGACGGACAAGATTGTCCAGATTCACGACCGTCTCAAAGCTGCCCGAGATAGGCAGAAGAGTTACGCAGATCCAAAGCGTAAAGCTTTTCACTTCGATGTAGGTGATAAAGTGTTACTTAAGGTATCACCCTGGAAAAGGGTGATGCGATTTGGTAAGAAAGGCAAGCTAAGCCCGAGATACATAGGACCTTTCGAGGTTATCGAACGTGTCGGGTCAGTTGCCTATAAGTTAAACTTACCAGAAGAGCTCCGTGGAATTCACAACGTGTTCCACATCTGCAATCTGAAAAAGTGTTTCGCTGACGAATCACTGGTAATACCGCATACAGATGTGCACATAGATGAGAGCTTGAAATTTGTGGAAAAACCATTGTCGATTGAAGATCGACAGGTTAAGAAGCTTCGAAGGAAGCATGTACCTATTGTAAAGGTCAAATGGGATTCCCGTAGAGGTCCCGAATACACATGGGAAGTTGAATCCACGATGAAAGAAAAGTACCCTTATTTATTTCAGTAAATCTCGGGTCGAGATTTATTTTAAGGGGGTGAGGATGTAACACCTCGAAAATTCACGTCCTATAATGTGTTGACACGTGTCATATGTTTGAACGTGCGAAAGAATGTTCTGAAAGGACTAAAGTTGACAATCATGGAAAGTATGTGAATATACGTATTCTAAATGTCAACAGTGAATAAATATATTGTACAATAACCCTACATGATGTTTGTTGCATCAAACGAATAAATCATGGATCATGCGAAGCTAAAAGTGGGAGATTACAAACTACAGGGGTTAAATGTGTCAACATGTTTAAGTCATACCTCTGAGTGACCTTTTGACAACCCCGAAGCTTTGTAACTGATAATTATGCTCACTAGAATGCGCGATATAAATTTCATAAAGTTTCGTAATTGTATGAGAAAGTTATGATCAAATTCGTATACGAGGGGTTAAAGCGTTAACATTGAAAGTTATGACGTTTCGGGTTAACCGGAAGTGTCTAGGGACTTGGCAAAGTGGGTATAAGTCCTAAAGCCCTTGTGGGTAAATATGAAGGGGTCAAAATGCAAAGAATGAGCTTAGTTGACCTTTCGTGAAGCCAAGGGACAAGTTGCAAAAACAAAAAAAAAATGAAAAATCTGATTTTTTAAGGTCCATGCGGCCCGCGTAAAGGTGGGTTAACACTCATGCGGGCCGCGTCAGTCGCCCAGTATCAGAAAAGGCAGGCAGCCTCCTGTAAACGCACAGAATCGACCAAAAACAGATATTTTAACATGGTGGGCGACCCCTAAACAGTCCTAGACACTTAGGGATACATGTTGATGAATTATGGTCAGTGTTAGACCTTGGTGTCAACAATTTGTGGTGAAAATTTCACTATAAAAGGGTCTTGAGTTGCAACCAATTGATCACACCTTCATCTGCATTTTCTAATCATTTCTAGAGCTCAAGCCTTCTCTCAAGTGTTCACATTTCGTGCATAGGACCTTGGTAAGCTTGCTAAACCTTTCTAAATTAAGTTTTAGCTTAGTTATAGCTTAAAAGTCAAACCGTCGTAATTAACGGTTGACTTTAAGATTAATCACTAATGGTCCAGTGATTAGTCGAATCAAAAGTAGTTATAAGTTGGTAATTATGTGGCTAATAAACCCTTAAAAGGGTTCCCCCTGATTCCCACTCTAACTAGGTCAAATGTCGGGTCAAACGTGTTAATAAAAAGTCAACAGAATGTTTAAATTACAATTTATGCATGATTAGCAAAATAGAACACATATAACCTGTTTGATCATTAATATAACTTGGTAATGAGTGTAAGAACATGTCTAAACATGTTCAACCCGACAATTACCTGTTAAGACCCGGTTCGGAACCGAAAGTCGCATAGTTTGACTTATACTTTGACTTTCAGTTCTGACCCGTTATGGTATGTATTAGAAATACATTAGAGCTTCATTTGGACCAGGTTACATGCTAGTATAACCCTCTATGATTATACACCTTGGATCATTAGTTATCCAATTAATACGCATGATTCCGTTAATTGCTCCTATGTTGACCATTATGCCCTTATTACCTTAAAACGTGATTTTTGAAAATGTAAAAGAGTAGAAACTTTAATTACTGATATTTAAACTTGCATACAAAGTTTGACATCAGTTTGAGGTGTAGTTTGAGAGTTATGCTCATTAGCGCAAAATGAAAGCTTTATGTTAATTAAACGGCGTAATTAGCGTATAGACTAGTTAAGCCTAATTTTTAATATCAAACACTTTACCCACTGATGTAATATATTATTTTGGGATTTTTAAATATTTTTAATTAATTTTAGGCCGAGCATAACTTATAGTCGTAGGCTTAATCCGGTAATTGTCGGTTTTGCCCTTACGGGCCATAAAATGAGTTTTACATATCTAAATGACTCCAAACCTTTTACTACTGATCACATATGATAAATAAATTATTTTAAGCCTTCTGGAATAATAAAAATATCAGCTTTATGTATCAAACCCGGAAATGGCTTCTAATCGCCTTTTAAGCGTTTTTAACGCATAGTATGTGCTATAACCAAATTAAACATACAAGGGTTGATACCTACTGATATTTGAGGCAAATTATAATATTCTAACAGTAAGCAAAGGTTGTTAAACTCAGACTTCAGTTTTGAGATTTTCGGCTTATGTGAAATTACCAAAATACCCCTACGGGGCATAGTTTGGTTAAAATTGATAAATTTCACATATATACTTTAACCTAGTGATATAACTTAGAAAATTGAGTATTTTTGCTGATTACATCAGACCTGTAACTCAGGTTAACATTTAAACTCTTTTACAACCTTTAGAATGACCAAACTACCCCTACGGGGCATAGTTTGTGTTTAAATTCGTTTCGGGCATAATAAAAGACACCTTACTGATGTCACAACATATTTGGAGCATATTAACTTAGAAAACCTGTAAATGGCTCTCATTATTACCCGTTACGCTTATTTCGCGTTCGGTTCGGTTTATGTAACAAGTTTACATAAATTAGCCGAAACGGGTCAAACCTTATCGGTTTTATCTCAAAATCCAGAATGTGCATGAAGGATCCATATTAAACAAGTCTCTGAACTTGTCGGGTCTAAATCGGGTCTAAATCACATTCTATCCAGTCTTCGCTTAATCGTGCGTACGAACCGTATCTTTGAAACTAACCGGTCTAAGCTTAAGCTTAACTAAAGACCCGTTAGGATTCTAATAGCTTATTGTAAACCTTCGTTCCAGATTAGGAGAACCAGTAAAAGCTACTTGCAATTTGCTTATTGTGATTTATACATTGCTCAGGTAAATACTTTTAACTTATTTTCCCTATACGGCTTTGGGTTACGGTATATAGCATACCGCTTGATCGGGCATCAAATCTTCCATCGATGGGTGGTTAATTGAATAATTTGATCGGCTCGTTTAAACAGTCTTGTTACTTAAAGCCTTTGGGGGGTTAATGACCATGTCCCGGATATCCTTGGCATCATTTTACGAAATGGCCACGACTTAAGCACGGGGTGTAGGCGTACACCCGTCAGTGCACAAAAGAATATTGTGGTGTGTCTATTGATCTTTAACCCGGACAAGATCCGGGCTACTGAACGCACAAGGAACATGTAATTCGTTCACAAGATTATAATATTAAATAATTCTCCCAAGTTAAATAAAATGTTTATGCCACGTGCATCCAAACCAATTTTCAATCATTTTCCAAAATGAGTCAGTTGATTGTATTTACCAGTGTAAACTGACCTATTTTCCAAAAAGATTAAATGCAGGTACTAAGCGTAATTGGCTGGGATTTCTCCTTAGCATCAATAGAAGTCTCGCAAGCTTAAGATGCCTGAAGTCTGTTGAACTATTAATTCTATTTTATTTTCGATCCATCTGTGGATAAACTTCCGAACATTGTGACATTTGATATTACAATATTAAATTCGGTTGTATTATATCTTTTAAATTGCTTCCACTGTGCATATTAAATATTGTGTTGTTTGACTATTATGTTGCCAACCACGTCACGATACTCCCTTACCGGGCCCACTGGTGACACGTGGAAATCGGGGTGTGACAGGTTGGTAATGAGTTTTACAAATAAAGGATTGTAACTGTAATTATTAAAGTTAAAGGTTATCCACTGCAATCTGATACAAACATAAAGGAATAATAGTGTAATTTAGCCTATTCAATATAACAGATTTTGAAGGTCTAAAAATAACCATTTAAACTAAGTAAATACATTTATTTCAGATCAATAAATATAATATTAGTTTAAATTAATAATCTTTTTATGCTTTCTATAAAAGAAGAAATTCCAATGACATAAGAAAAGCTTATGTGGCAGCCATAGAGGTTGTCCAACAATGCTTTTCTTATGCCATCAACAATGAGGTGA
This sequence comes from Helianthus tuberosus, assembly GCA_030545235.1. Lineage (NCBI taxonomy): Eukaryota > Viridiplantae > Streptophyta > Magnoliopsida > Asterales > Asteraceae > Helianthus > Helianthus tuberosus. The sequence goes on from CM060354.1 coordinate 178,765,529, forward strand.
AAGCCATAGAGAGAGCATAGTGACATCATAAATTCAAACCACTGCCCCACTTTAAAATTTCAAAGGTCTGGCCCACATTCTTTCTTCAAACCACTGCCCCACATTCAAATTTCAAACCTCTGGTCCTCCCTCAAATTTCAAAAAACTGCCTACATACAAAAGGGCAAAGCTCTGCTCATCATTCAAAATTCAAAAACTCTGTCCATACTCAAAATTATGGCTCTAGATTCAAAATTCAAACCATCTAGATATATAATACTCTCTTCTTCAATCAATTACACACTCTCTCTATATTCACTTTCTCTTTCACTTTCAAGAATCGCAAATGAAATTAGGGTTTGCTGCAACCCAATTCTCTCACTTATTCACCAAATTTTAACCTCCAAATTTACCCTAATTCCGTCGATTACGCCACCATGTCCACAGAGGAGCCACCGTTCTCCACCACCGCCATTCCACCTCCTCACCGAAGACGACATTTCTCAACTCACCCATGAAGAATGTCGCCGCTTCCTCAAACAAAAAGGTTTCGTTTTGTTTCGTATCATCCAACTTGAAATGAAAATTGTAATTGAAATGGAAATCGAAATTGAAATTGTAAGTTTTGGATGACTTGTAGGGATGAGACAACCTTCGTGGAACAAATCACAGGCGAGTAGGTGGAGGAGCGACAAGAACATGGTGTAAGTTTACAGGACAGGGTTAGTTACTGTTACTTAAAGTCCACTAATATAACTTCTGTAGTTTTGTAGATATATTCTTGTGGTCTGTACAATGTGTGAGTAATTAGAAATATCTTAGAAAGTTTGGAATCATGTCTCTACGTGTAGTATGCACCATCCAAAAACAACACAAGATTCCAAATTGGCAAATACCTCTTGTGATTTTAGAAGACCAGAAGGTCAACATAATCTGTAATTATCTCCGTCCAAACATCTCATTTTATCATGCAACTATGAACTCTCATGTTTGTATCTTATTCAACTTGGAACATAAATTCTTTTTTATTTTAGATTTATATCATAGTTTTAATTGTTTAAATTCATATAAGAACCTAAAGGACCTTCCAATACAAAATCTATGAGAACTGTATAAACACATGTGCATCTTATACATAAGATGGTTATGTAACCTATCCTCTGGAGAGAACTATATAAAAGTGCTTATGTGGATATTGTGGTTCTCGTGTTGATCATGCTACTAAAAACATATAAACAAATTAATATACTAAATAAATATAACAAGTATAGAATATAGGTAGTTCTGTACAATGTGTGAATAATTAAAAATATCTTAGAAAGTTTGGAATCGTGTCTCTACGTGTAGAAAGTAATGGAAATAGTGGTGGAAGCAGAAAACGAGGGTTAGTTGTTGATTTTTTATTTTTTCAACTAGGTTACAGTTTTTTGTTAGTTTGTTGATTTTTGGAGAAATTGATGCTATTGTTGTGATCTAGAAGATGTTAATTCAGTGTTTAAAAGGTCTGATGGTGATTTTGATGAAATAGGATTTGAAATATGGAATTCTATTATGTGTTATATTGTGATTTGTTGTATTTGCACTAATTATATGAATGTGAATTGAAGTGATGATCATGAATTCACTATATCTTAATTCAGTTTAGATTTGCGTAAACTCGTACATCGGTGGATGAAGTCACGTCGGAGACGGTGGTGATCGCAGAACTTGTAGAAGTTTCAAAGGTCAAAATTATACAAGAAACGTTGATTTCTTCACAATTGTCTTTCAAATTAATCGATTGGATGCAAAGAATACACTGGTTTACATGTAATTACCAATCAAGAAAGTGATTATATGCAATCTGCAACATATGAGTTCGAATATGAAATTTTTGAGGATGAACAGAAAGCTTGCTATTCTTTTTTCTTTCGTTAAAAAAACCCATCAGCAAGACCATTAAAAAGGACAATTAAAGCTCAAATGCGGTTAGTTTTTTTTAATCACTCAAGCCCAGAGTTTGATTCCTCCTCCGCTACCGTGCTCCGCCATTGAGATGGTGATTGGAGTTGATGACTGACGTTAGCAACACCTTCAATTTCTAACAGTAAGGCATGTTAAACTGTCCGATTAATCAAGGTATTCAGTATCAGCTCTTAGAAATTAGGGCTTTAGCATTAAAAATTGTTCGTTCTTACTGTATATGTAATTTTACATGCTCATGTGCAGGATTAGTGCCTTCGGAAAACTATTAGTAGAAGGTAAGATAATGACATTTTGTCTAATTATATGGTAAAATAACGAGTTAAAACAGGTTTGGTTTCGTTTGATATGTTCTACACGATTTAAAAAACTATAATGCTTCTTTTGATTTGAATCGTTGAAATTTTGTTTCATTGCAGAGTTGATGGTATGCGTAACTGCATAGAAGTACCATTGCCGAGTACAAGCGCTCAGGTTTACAAATTAACCCGAAGTTTACATGCTCATGTGCTTTCTTACACTGCAATCTGTATAATTTGTGATGAATTTAGAGCTTTAGCATTAAAAATTAGGGCTTTAGCATTAAAAACATGAGGTGTTTGGTCTCCGTGGTGTATCAAGTAAATATAATGTCATATCTTACTTTTATTTTTAATATTTTTCGTATTCATTTTCTGATCTTCTATATTTATGTCAACATAGGTCATTCTGAACTCAGATGAAAAAAAGTATAGTGGTCAGGGATCGGTAGGGCAGGTCAGCACTTTAGGAAAACTATTAGTAGAAGGTAAGCTAATGACATTTTGTCTAATTATATGTTAAAATAACGAGTCAAAACAGGTTTGGTTTCATTTGATATGTTCTACGCGATTCAACAGACTTGGCTACCGTCGAAGAAGATTAGAACTCTTCGCAAATACAAAAGCACGAATTTTGTTTATTATTTTTATTTTCTTTAGTAAATATTGAATGTGAATTTCATCGGTTAGATGTGGTACGTTAATTTCAATAGTTTAACAAGAACTGCTGTTTTCACTTATGTAACGGTTTTATTTTATGTGTATAGATTACATGGAAATTGTGGATTTGATCCAAGATTTAAGATTTGAAACTGCAACAAATGGAATTAAAGCTACCCCTGATGGCGAATTTCTCATTGCTTCAGGTTATTGGGAACATGTGATGTGTTTTTTGTGTTTCGTTTAGCTCTGTTTGTATCATATGTGGTAGAACTGTGTTAGCAACTTCTCTGACTGACTGTGAGTTATAGGTATTTACCCTCCACAAGTTAAAGTATATGAATTAAGGGAGTTATCGTTGAAGTTTGAAAGGCATTTGGTATCGGAGATTATCAATTTCCAGGTATTTTTCTGGTTTTTATATAAAAGTTTAAATAATAGTTTACAAGAGGCAGAGGCTGTCTACTAAATTTTGCTCATTTTTTATACATATTAATAGGTGCTGAGTGATGATTATTCAAAGCTTGCATTCCTTTGTGCTGATCGTTCTGTTAATTTGCATGCGAAATACGGAAGTCATTACAGTTTACGCAATCCAAGGTTCTTAAACTTCTCTCACAAGTCATTTTCTTACATTAATGTTGATCTCTCTTTTTAATCTGATTTATACTTCTTTTATGAGCAGGATGGGAAGGGATAATATAATTATACGCTACAGTAATCACATCTTAAAATATGGTGAGTATCTGGTATGATGTTTTTTAGTCTCTTTTCATTGTATTATTTGCATTTAGTTGTAGAATTACAGAAATAAAGCTTAACTTTTCCCAATTTATCTTATTTTCCAGGTTAAAAAGAGCATAACTATGGCTATGGTTTAATCAAAGTCAAAGGCATTAAAGAGTATGAAACGGAACCTCTTTTCATCTTGCGATCAGCCACACCGGAAACAGAATCATCATCATCATATTTTCTTCCAATTTCTTCCTTCGAACGAGGTTTTTCTGCTGACTCTGCTATTCACAGGTGACATCATCTTCTGTTTAGATTGGATTTTTGTTAAGTTTGATGACGATAATAACTGTTGTGATTTATATTTTGGACGCGCGATACTGAACAATTGATATTGTTTGCACCTGATTTGTCGTTACTTTTGAATATAGTTGTGCTATAACTTAACTTAGAACTGAGAATTAGAATCAAGCATAGCATCTATGTGATGAAAGGTTATTTAGACGTCGTTTTATTTGCATTTTTTATGTGATTTGGTGAGGTTATTGTTCTCAATTGATATGTTTGACTTTTATTCGTCGATGTTCTGAACCAGAAGTTTTTATATAATTTTTCTCTGTTTTGTACGAATTCAGTGGTTGAATTTTAAAGCTTTACTTTTTGTTTTTGTGCTGAACATTTTTTAATACTTTAGTGGTTAATATCAAAATTTACCTTTCGTTTTTGTACTAAATAAAACTTTTCAATTTCATTATGACTTTGTTTTGTGTATTGAAGAACCATGCTGGCATAACGAGTTGGGATCTTCAAGAACATTACCTTTAGATATTAAAATCATAATTAACAAATATCTTTATAATTAGTAGACTATATTTTTAAGTTCCCAAATGTGCTTTTAATTATTTAGGTAATAATTAGAGGTTAACTCAATGATATCTACAAGCTAGCGAAGAACACTGTTTTTAACATAGTTGATACATCTGTTGATACAGTGGTTGATGTATCTGTTAACTATGGTCAACAGATGGATGAAAACAGATGTTTGAAACCACTGTTGGGTTAAAACAGTGTTTTGTGGAGAGAACAGTGGTTTGACATTGGTCAAACAGACCTTGGTCAAACAGATTTTGTTCAAAACAGACTTTTGCACAAACAGACTTTGTTCAAACAGTGGTTTGACTTTTAGGTAAATTAGTTTTCTATTTTCATACATTTTGTTGTTTACCACAGTTGGAAGTTTTATTTATGCAAAATTGTATTACTTTTTAGTTTATCAATTGGAACCTTTTTTGTTATATTGCTATTAATATATTTGGGACATAACTGAAACAAATGGCCGATGAAGATGCATTTCATCATACAAGTGAGGTTATACAGAAACAAATGGCCGTCCACACAAATGAAGATATTGGTCAATCTGACGTTGCATTACAACCATTGTTTGAAGAAGATCATGAGCATGTGTGTTTTATAAATGATCCTGGTTCGGATGTAGACAGTTTTGTACAGACAAAACGGTGCCGGTTTGGGTTTTCAATTGAAATTGAAGAGTTCTAATGACAATTATTCATGTCTTTTAAAATTGTTCTTTTTCTTTTGGTGAAATACTTTGTACATCGAATGTTAAGGATATGATCTATGTTTATAGTTGTCTATTATATATAATAGATAACAAGTTTTGGTACAAAATATATACACCTATTTATACTTTCTATTAAAACGTGTTATGCATGGTTTTCTAAGAAACGATCCGTGTTTGCACACGGGTCTTACCGCTAGTACTATATAATAAAAGAAACCAATGAGGGGACACATGTCATTCATTGGAGCCATCTATTTTTTTAGTTTTTTTCTCCCTATCCTACTTAATTATAGATAATTAGTATTAATTAAAAGATAATTATAAAATTAAATTTAACATAACATAACAATTCGTATAGGAGATAATATAATATTTTGAAATATTTATTAGATGTAAAAATTATTTATCCTGAAATTAACAAAAGACGTACACTAAAGATAAATTAATATAATGTAAATGATTTATTTATTTTATTAAAATAAAGTAGTTAAGGGTAGAACCTATTTAAAAATGTTTATAAGGGATAAACAAAAACGTTAAATCAATGTTTATTGGTTTTATACTTTTATTTTCGTGTTCAGCTCTCATACGGTATTCACTATGTTTACGTGACATTTATAAGAACCATCAACGCAATCATCCCATCCATCATATATCGAGTATATCCGTTAGTTTTTTAAAGATATAATTTTTATTAGTTTCGTTCAACCCGTGTAATAAACGAGGTTTTTTATAGATATAATATTTTTTAGAGTAAACTGCCATTTTGGTCCATGTGGTTTGGTCAATTTTGCCACTTTAGTCCAAAACTCAAACTTTTTGCATCTGGGTCCCTGTGGTTTCAGTTTTATTGCCATTTTGGTCCAAAAATGAAATCAGGTCATATTTGTCTTATAAAATCCTGTTATTTTGTCATTTTCTACAGGGGCAAAATGATCATTTCTTTTTTATAAATAAATACCATATTTTATAAGACATATATGACCTGCTTTGCCCCTGAGGAAAATGACAAAATTGCAGGATTTTATAAGACAAGTATGACCTGATTTCATTTTTGGACCAAAATGGCAATAAAACTGAAACCACAGGGACCCAGATGCAAAAGGTTTGAGTTTTGGACTAAAGTGACAAAAGTAACCAAACCTCAGGGACCAAAATGGCAGTTTACTCTTTTTTTTATTTACTATACAAAATTACATTTATGCAACTCGTGTAATACACTGGGTTTTTTAAAAATATAAGGGGCTGTTTGTTTGCTTCTTATTTGCCTCTTAATACCCAATGTCTGACTGAGTCAGACATCAGACTGTTTGTTTTAACCCTCTTAAAACTTACTCAGGCTCTTATTTATCACTGACCGGGTCATACATTGGAAGGAGTCTGACCCAGGCTCTTATTCACAAAATACCCCTTTGCCCTAAAGAAGAAACCTGTTCTTCCTCTCCCTCTTCACCATCGGACCTGCAACATATCCTAACTTCTTCATCTCCGTCACCCTCGACCTCCTCCACCATCGACCCCCTCCTCCACCATCGACCTGATCCACCATCGACCTCCTCCTCCACCATCGACCTCCTCCTTCACCATCGACCTGAGTCCACTCCGCAGCGGCGCCTCCTCCTCCACAATGATGAAGTTGATGCGACGCTGGATGTAGGTAAATGATGATGATGATGATCTGATGTAGTTGATCTTGATGAAGAATGATGGAAAGTGAAGATGAAGAAGAAGAGCAGAGAAACATTGGGGAAGTGAGAGAGAGAGTACTAGAACTTTGGTTTTAAAGCCAATTGGTTTTTTTTCAGGGGTAAAAATGTCATTTTACACATTATTCAGATGTGCAACCAAACAGCGTTTTATTGGTTCAGCACTTACTGGTTCAGACCCTCTTACCCATTCAGACCTCTTATTCATTCAGCACTTATTGGTTCAGATGTTGCCAAACAGCCCCTAACTTTTTTTATTATGTGGTATATAAAATTAGATTATTCAATCCGTATAATACACATGGTTTATAAAGATATAACAAGATATAACTTTTTATTGATTGGTATATAAAATTACATGTGCTCAACCCATACAATACATGACGTTCTTAAAAATGTAACTTTTTTCATTATCTAATATATAAAATTAAATTTACTCAACCCGTACAATACACGGGGTTCTTAAAGATATAACTTTTTTATTATTTAAAATATAAAATTACATTTATTCAACACATGTAACAAACGAGATTTTTTAAATATATATTGCTTTATTATTTGGTATATAAAATTACATTTATTCAACTCGTGTAATAAACTAGATTTTTAAAGATATATTTTTTTATTATTTGGTATGTAAAATTACATTTATTCAACCCGTGTATTTCACGTGGTTCTAACCTATTATACATATATTAGATAAATTTTAACATACTTAGATCTTACAACTTCTCCTTAACGACTAAATTTATATATATGTTTACGATGTTACTTGAACCCTCAATAAAAGAATATATTACCAATACACCTTGATACTGTTATCATACAGAGTATTTTGGTTAAAAATAATAGAAAAGATTATATTTCACGATGATGTCTACTAATCCTATATTACATTTTTAATTCCAACTTTTCAGAAATTAAACTAATAGTCTTTATTGTTTACTCAACCATAATAATTTGATCCTTCGCAGTGAACGTTAAAAAACATAGTTAAATTTCCATCAAATTACCAATAAACCCTTATATCATAAAAAGAAAATATATAAATTAACCTTCGCCCCACCATCGTACCCTCTTCTTTGGGTACTTCTTTGTTTGTGGTTGTTGTTTTAGTGGTCCTAATCTAAAATGTGTCAAACACATAGATCATAACAATCATCAAATCCAGTAAAGTGTTAGATTTTAAATGTTTTGCAACGTTTGAACTTAAAAACACGAATTGCCTAAGAAACTTAATCCAACATCGTTGAGCTCGCCTGACAACGCCATCGTTGTCGGATAAGACAAAGTAGAAAAGGAGCCCATGAGGTTGCCGGGAAGCCAAAGAATTGAAAGAAGAACTACGGTGAGGGTTATTTGGTAATTAAAAGAAGAACTAGGGTGAGGGTTATTTGGTTTATTTACTTACGAGTAAATTGTAAGTTTTGTCATTTATCTTTATACCAAATTTTAGGCGATGTCTTTTACCTTTAAAATTAATAAGTTTTGCACTTAATGTTTTCAAGCGCTACACGTTATGTTCTTTAGCCTTAACCCAATTAAATTTTCTGTTAAATCTGATCACGTGCAAGATTTTTTATCATTTCACATTTACAGGGACTATTGTGTAAATATATCATATATAGGGATAAAAAATGAAAAACATATACATAAATAAAATAAACATGTATTCTCTCTCTTTCTTTCTATCTCCCTCTAACCTGCAATAGTTGGAGTGGTGGTCTGGTGGCGATGGGGGCTACGGTGGTGAAGGGTACGTGGTTCTAGAAGGTGGTTGCAGATCGAAGGACTACAGTGGTCGAGATATGGTGTTTGAGGGTGGAGGGTGGTAATGGTGGTGAAGGGGGCTATGACGGATGAGGGTGGGTGGTTGCAAATCTAGGGGTTTTTGGTGCGGGGTGGTGGTTGATGGGGGCTACACTGGTGGAGGGTGGGTGATTGATGGGGGCTACGGTGTTGGTGGTGGGTTCTATGATGGTTGGAATGGTGGTGATGTGGGCTACGATGGTGGTGGGTGGGTAGCTGTAGATCTGGGGGCTACAATGGTTGAGGGTGGGTGATGGAGGGTGGTAATGGTGGTGAAGTGGGCTACGACGTTTAAGGGTGGGTGGTTGCAGATCTGGTGGTGGAAGGTGATGGTTAACGTTCGCGCTTATTGGTAGTGGTAAAGAGAGGTTGAGAAGGGGTTAGAGAGATAGAGAAACAAAGTGATTTTATATGTATATATACATATACATGTATTATATTAAATTTATTTAGTTTATTTTTGTTTTATTTGTTAAAGTATTTTTACATAAATGGGTAAAAAGACTAAACCACCATTGCGTGACCAAATTTAATAAAAAAAATTAACAGCGTCATGACTAAAGACATAATGTGTAGCGTTTGGAAACATTAAGTACATAACTCAATAATTTTAAAGGCAAATCACAACACCTAAAATTTAGTATAAAAAAAGGACAAACACATAATTTACTCTTTACGTTATTTTATTGCCAATTTTGAATCACTTATGGTCTACTGAATTATTATCGTGCCACTAGCGGAGCCACTCGGTGATATCCATCTCTAATAGCCAATAATGCATATACATCAATTTAGAAAGAAACCTAATAAATTTGAGAAAAACTCTCCATGTAGGGATTCGAATGAAGGACCTAATGGTCTTTAAGTCTATACACCAATTTACTCTTTACTTATTATGTTTTTTTAATAAAGGGGACAAGGGTATACTAGTTATTTTACAAAACATAACATAATTTTAGAGGGTGTTTGGGATTCATTATTGGCTTTTTCCAAAAGCCAATAAGTTAAAAAAAATGTTTGACAATAATAAAAGTGTTTTTTTTTGCCTTTTGAGAATAAGACCGCCCGTAATGGGGCGTGATTTATAAAAAAAATCGAAAAAAAACGCCTGAAAACGCCGACTAGCCATTACACTGGGGCGTGTTTCGGCGTTTTCTTCGGCAAAATTGTATTTGGCGTTCTTTGAAACACGCTGCGAGGGTTGTTGACTGACCAATCACAAACTAGCAACGGCTAGTTAACGGCTACTTTGTTTTTTTTTAACCTTTTACCTATATATATATAACTCCTTCAAATTTAACCAAAACCCTCTCAAAAACACTACCATTTTATAAAAATTGATGGATTCCCCTAGTTCTTCATCCATGGTAAATTTTTACTACAAAGAGTTTTTTTGCGGATGGTGATGATTCCACCGATGAGGAGGTCGAGCAAGAGGCGGTTACGAGTGCTTGTCAACTAGCGGTGAGATATGTGAAGCATTGTCGCCGCCCCGAACCAGAAATTAAAAAAAGAGCTTATATTGAACAAGAGCGACGCGCGGAACACGATCGTTTGATGAAAGATTATTTTGATGAGGTGCCTACATTTTCGAACCATATTTTTAGGCGTCGTTTCCGAATGAGTAAGCGGTTGTTTCTACGCATAGTCGACGACTTGGAAGCCAACTACGATTATTTTAAACAAAAAGCGGATGCGAGAGGGGCACTTGGATTTACCGGTATCCAAAAGTGTACGTCGGCGCTACGAATCCTTGCTTATAGAAACACAACCGACATCAACGACGAGTATTTAAAAATGGGCGAGAAAACAACGCGAGACACCTTGGAGAATTTTTGTCGCGGTACAATTCCTATACTTTACTATAATGTTTACAATTTTTTAAATCTTATGTTTGTGTATGTTTTTTTATAAAGGTATTATTGATTTGTATGGTGCGCGTTATCTTAGAACGCCCACATGGGACGACCTTCAAAAGATCTACGAGGTACATTCGGCGGAGCATGGTTTGCCTGGTATGATCGGGAGCTTGGATTGCATGCATTGGCGTTGGGATAACTGCCCGACCGCATGGCGAGGCCAACACACACGGGGTGACCAAAAAGGAACCACTGTTATTCTTCAGGCGGTTGCCTCACAGCAGTGGCGGATCCAGGATTATTTTCCACTGGGTTCACTTTTTTGGGTGCTCGAATTTCGTTCAACCCGACGTTAGAATTTTCGGGTCGGGTTGGGCTTTATCGCTAAAGATTTCTTTTCTATTATCTATCTTCGTCTCCATAGAAACACATTTCTCTAAAGTGATTTCTAATAAACTTTTACAAAAGTAATTTGAGTCAAGACGGGTTGGGTCGGGCTTTATCACTAAAGTCACTTTTCCCTATCATCTTTGTAAGTTAGTGAACCAAATGACTCAGCTAAATCTCCTCCAATAGGCTAAGCATGACAAGATGAAGTAATTGTCGTGTTGACCCCTACTTTTCAATAATTTCAGAACCCATAAAACCATACCCAAATGTTGTTGCATTGAAGAATCAAACTAGTGTGTTCACTTCATGTAATTTTTTAACACAACTAAAACATAATCAAAAACCGAATCCATTTGCTGAGAATCAGAAATAATGTATACACAAGTTGCATACAATTCCTTTCATCTAAAATATAGAAAGATGTAATATTGAGCATAATGGCTAAAGTAGGTTGTATGCATTCTCAATACAAACAATTTCAGGTTAATGAGTTGATACCCAAATTTTGCTAATCATCCACAAGTTACAGATACATACATGCGTTTTTTAGTTTAACCCTAAATAAATATGGGTTTTCCAAATAAAGAAAGAACAAATAAACCTAAAAGCACAATGATGCAAGAATCGAGTAGCTTACATATTAACCCAAAAAAACATTGATGTCTAGTTCATAATCAAAGCTCACAGTTTCCAATTCTACATACAAAAAGCAAATCACACACCAAATTTCTAACTCGGGCTCCAAATAAACTCATTTGTACTTCAAATTTGGGTTTAAAGTTCTCAGCACTGAAAGATTCAACATATAATCACTTCGGGCAACAAAACGATGAAGCTCAGATACTCAAAAGCATGTTTCAAGCTTAAAAACATTCTAGTGCTCATACAATCAAATATAATTAAACATACCAACACATAAAGCACGTGTCTTTAAAAGAAAATCCACAATATAACGTCAAAAGCTGAAACTTTCAGCAGCAATATGAACTTAAAAACCCAATTTCAAACCCAATTTTTATGTAATCAACAGATTATAAATTGTAATCAGTTAATCACTGATGTAATCAAAAGCTGTAATCATCGATGTAAAACAAACAGATGTATAACAAACTCTAATCACTGAGATGATGATAAATTGATAATCAATTAATCGTATAAAACTAACCTTAATCACTGAGATGATGATAAATTGATAAGAAAAACAAAGTTTCGGCAGCCGGAGCCGGAGGCGGAGCAGCCGGAGGGCGAGGGAGGAGGCGGAGCTGCAGCTACTGCTTGCTGATGTTTGATCTCTGTTCGCTGCTTGTGTTTGTGTGCGGCGTATATGTTTTCAAATATAACCCTAAATGGGTTTTAATGTTTTATTACCTTTAAAGAAAAAAATTTAAAACAGAAATTAAAAAAAACGGACAGAAACATCAATCACGGGATTCGAACTCGAGTGGATTAGTAAGAAAAGCGCGAGCTTAACCAGTTGAACCAAGGCCTTTTATGTTTATGGGTTCCTTTTATAATATACTTATGGGTTCCTTTTCAGCTTTTTATATATATTTACACTAAAAATTAAAAAAAGACTGGGTTCCCGGGAACCCGTAGTTTGTACGTAAGTCCGCCCCTGCCTCACAGGACCTTTGGGTTTGGTCGGCTTACTTTGGCGTGATGAAGAAAGCGAAGACCAAAACTAATGTATTTTTTTAATTTAGTCGGATTTTATTTTTTTTATTTCTAGTATTGTATTTTTTTTAATTTAATGAAGTATTTTTAGTTTTTAATTAAAAAAATAATTGTTTAATGATTGGAAGGGGCGTTATTGGGCATTATTCCCACTACCCCATTTTTGCAATAACGCCCAATAATGCCCCCATGCTGACTGGACTGCCACGTGGCGCAAGATGCCCAAAGGTGGGGGCATTATTGCTCAAACCACTAAGACCATGCGTAGTGGTTTTATCAATAATGCCCCCACCATGGGGCGTTTTCTGCCATGTGGCAGTCTAGTCAGCATGGGGGCATTATTGGGGGTTATTGCAAAAGTGTCGTAGTGGGAATAATGCCCAATAACGCCCATGCAATCATTACACAATTTTTTTTTAATTTAAAACATAAAATTCTTCATTAATTTAAAAAAATTACACTACTTGAAATAAAAAAACCGAAAAACAGAATATAAAAAAACGGAAAAAAAATAAAGTTAAAAAAAGGATGATGATCTGGAGTCCATATTTTTCCCGAATTTTTTGGCGATGCATTTGCGCAAGGATCAACGCGTCGCCTTGGAGGTGGTCGATCGGTTTGGACAAAAACTCAATGTCCTTTTCCATTTACCTCGCCTCTTGCATCTCGTTAAACTTTTTGGTTTCGGCGACTCGTTCTTTCATAATCTCACAACGTTGGTGGCCGAGGTTGCGAATGTCGTGGAGACGACGGTTCATCTCCTCGAAATCTTCCTTCAACTCGAGATCGGAAGACGACTCCACCGTTTTTCCCCGGTTCACTTATCCTTTCTTCTACCGGGCGGTCGGGCCAACTCTTCTTCAAGTTGCTCTTCGTCAACCTCCACAACGTCATTTAGATCGACATTGCGGGCATCCGAAGTCGGTGTTTCAGGGTCAACGGAGGATGCTATTTTTGACCGTTTAGCTCGACGTCTACTACTCGACGTCATGGTCACTACGCCCGCCCAATTTGGACTTTTTCGTAGTAGATCCCAACACTTATAGTACAGGAAAGGGCATTTCGTTCTCTCGTACTCTTCCAAAGACTTCGTTAAAACCTCGACGTCACCTTCTCCGCTCGGGCGATTATCGTAGTTACGTTGATACACTTATTGGAAGGAGTGACACTTGTTGTTGATGTCGGTCCATTTGCTAGAAATGGAATCTTTGTCACGATGCTGGCCTTTACCCCACGTATCCCAAAAGAGTGCACGAACTCTATCCCAAAAAACGGGGCCCGTTTGAAAGTTTGCTACAAATTGAAAAAACAAAAGTAAAATATAAGTGGTATGTTAAAAAATAAAAGTAAAAAATAAGTAAAAAAATATAAAAGTTACCAATTTCGGGGTCATCCGAAACCTCGAGCCACGACCGAGCCAACGTGTATTCCTCCTCCTTCGTCCAATTAAGGTAAGAATGTTTACGTCGAGTTTCGTTCGCTTCCTTCTTCTTATGCGACCTTCTGCCGCGTTTCGATTTCTCTGGCACCGGTTCGGGTTGCGTCTCCGGCACGATATCCACATCGGGTTCGGCTTGTTGTTGTGAAGGTTGCGACCCGCCGGCTTGACCAAAGCCAAAGGTGGGATGAACAAATGGAGTGGCGCCACTCAAGTAAGCCGCGTACGTTAACATGTTCGGGTCCATGTCTTGAAGGTTAAACGGGGGTTGCGGTTGGGTTGTGTTCGGGTTCATGGGTCTTGAGGGGACACCAAATGGGTGTCGGAATAGATGCATGTTTGTATAAAATATAGAAGAAGTAGGAGAGAAAGTTTGAGAATGTGTGAGTTTTTTTATAAAAAAATATGGAAAAGTGGGTAATATATATATATATAGTGGGTTAATATTGGAATTAAAAAAAATAATAAATAAACAAGTGACCGTTTGGCAACGGTCAACTCAAGTCCCCATTCGAAATTTGGCGTGATTTCAAAAACGCCAAATCAAATATTTCTTCGGAAAACGCCCGAAAACGTCGGGCAGTAATGGCTATGGGGCGTGTTTCGGCCTTTTTTTTAATTTAAAAAAATACGCCCCACTAGGGGGGTCTAAGCATGGTCTAGGTAAAAAAATTGTTTTTCAAAAGCCGTAAAAACCTGTCTTTTTAAATGACTTTTGACTTTTTGAACATAAAATTACCAATCTAATCTCACCATTAAAAATAACAACTAAACATGAAAATTTATCTATCATTTTTAGTTATTTTACTTTTCCAACCACAAAAGCTAATCCAAACACCTTTTTAAAAACAATTTTTAAAAATATTATAAGTTATTAAGCATTTTTAACCCAAAAAAATCACTTTTAGAGTTGAATATGTAATGGATAAGTGAAATGCTAAACCTAACTTAGAAAAAAAAAACCTTTTGTCTTCAATAAAACATTAATTTTAAAACTTGTAATTTATCAATAAAATCATTGAATCAGTATTATATAGGGCTGTTCAAAAAGCTCGCGGCTCGAAGCTCGCTCGGATTTAGCTCAGAAAAAGCTCGCTCGATTTGGCTCGGTTTAAAAGTGAGTCGAGCCGGCTCGGCTCGGTTAGAAAGTGAGCCTAGCTCGGCTCGTAACGAGCCGAGCTGGCTCGGTTCGGCTCGCTTTGTAGCTCGGCTCGGTTTAGCTCGAATTATTTTACTTATAATAAATTTTAATTTTATATACATTATAATATATTACAAAAAACCCGATTATTATTTACATGTATATAGGTTTGTAATTTGATATTTATGGCATATTTGAAGATTGATTACCATACTAATGAACTAATATTGTATTTTATTGAAATTAAAACTTATTTTGCGTTGTTAAACTTGATTTTGGTTTGAATTGTATTAGGTTGAACTTATTTTGAATATATTCTTTTAAATTATTGAATAATATTTTAGGTTATTAAATTTTAAGAGGTATATATTAGTTTTTTTTTTATAAAATCGAGCAAAACCAAGCCGAGCCGAGCTAGCTCGGTTTAAAACCAAGCCGAGTCCGAGCTTAGATTTTCAGCTCAGTTTCAAATCCGAGCCGAGCCAGCTCGGTTTATAATCGAGCCGAGCCCGAGCTTGGCCTGGCTCGGCTCGGCTCATGAACAGCCCTAGTATTATATTGTATTCATAATCAATGTAGTCCATGTGTGCGTAACACACCCCATTACGAATCCGACATCTATACTATCTATAATAAGAGAAGATTGGCTGATGTAAATCTGCCTATGTGTCAAATTCTAAGGTATGCCACATGTCGATGATGATGTCATAATTCCAATTTCAAAATCTTTCCAACTTTATTTAATATCTTATAAATTTTACACAATATTTGGCTCCACTTTCAAAATTCCAATTTCAAAATTCAAACCATATTTATCTGTTCTCTCTCCTCCACACTCTTCATTCCAATAAAACACAAAAATCCTCTGGCGTCTCTCTCTCTCAATACCATCGACAACCTTCAATCGCTGGAATCATCTCTGGAAGTCGACCCCAATCACCAACGTTTATGGGTTTGCAGATCTTGAAAACACGCAGATTGTAACACCTCGAAAATTCACGTCCTATAATGTGTAGACACGTGTCATATGTTTGAACGTGTGAAAGAATGTTATAGAAGGACTAAAGTTGACAGTCATGGAAAGTATGTAAATATACGGGTTCTAAATGTCAACAGTGAATAAAAATATTGTACAATAACCCTACATGATGTTTATAGCCTCAAACGAATAAATCATGGATCATGCGAAGCTAAAAGTGAGAGATTACAAACTACAGGGGTTAAATATGTCAACATGTTTAAGTTGTACCTCTGAGTGACCTTTTGACAAACCCGAAGCTCTGTAACTGATATTTATGCTCACTAGAATGCGCGATATAAATTTCATAAAGTTTCGTTATCGTATGAGAAAGTTATGATCAAATTCGTGTGCGAGAGGTTAAAGCGTTAACATTGAAAGTTAGGACTTTTCGGGTTAACCGGAAGTGTCCAGGGACTTGGCAAAGTGGGTATAAGTCCTAAAGCCCTTGTGTGTAAATAATAAGGGGTCAAATTGCAAGTAATTAGCGCAGTTGACCTTTCGGAAGGGCCAAGAGGTGAGATGCAACACCTTGAAAACGTTTTGTATGATCAAAGGGTCCAGGCGGGCCGCATAAGACCTTAAGGTCTTTTACGCGGGCCGCGTTAACCACCCAGATGCAGAAAAAGAAGACAGCAGCCTGTAAACGCGCTCAATCGCCCCTTATCAGATATTTTTGCATTATGGGCGACCCCTAAACAGTCTTAGAGCACTAGGGACACTTGTGGGCAACTTATGGTCAGTTGTAGACTTGTGTGTCAACATTTTGTGGTGGATTAAACACTATATAAAGGACCAAAGTTGCAACCAAGTTCCTCACACCTTCTCTTGCACTTCTGATCATTCTTGGAGCTTCAAAGCAGACTCAAGTGATCTCTGGTCGTTCATAGGACTCTTGTAAGTTTGCTTGACCTTTCTAAATTAAGTTTTAGCTTAGTTATAGCTTAAAAGTCAAACCGTCGTAATTAACGGTTGACTTTAAGATTAATCACTATTGGTCCAGTAATTTGTCGAATCAAAAGTAGTGATATGTTGGTAATTATGTGGGTAATAAACCCTTAAAAGGGTTCCCCTGATTACCACTCTAACCAGGTCAAAAGTCGGGTCAAACTTGCTAAGAAAAAGTCAACAGGATACTTAAATTTCAATTTATGCATAATTAGCAATGTGGAACATATACAACCTGTTTGATCATTAATATAACTTGGTAATTAGTGTAAGAACATGTCTAAACATGTTCAACCCGACAATTTCTTGTTTAGACCCGGTCCGGAACCGAAAGTCGCATAGTTTGACTTATACTTTGACTTTCAGTTCTGACCCGTTATGGTATGTTTTAGAAATGCCTTAGAGCTCTATTTGGACCAGGTTACATGCTAGTATAACCCTCTGTGATTATACACCTCGGATCATTAGTTATCCAATTAATATGCATGATTCCGTTAATTGCTCACATGTTGACCATTATGCCCTTTTCACCCTAAAACGTGATTTTTGGAAATTTAAAAGAGTAGAAACTTTAATTACTGATATATAAACTTGCATACAAAATTTGACATCAGTTTGAGGTGTAGATTAAGAGTTATGCTCGTTAGCGTAAAATGAAAGCTTTATGTTAATTAAACGGCGTAATTAGCGTATAGACTAGTTAAGCCTACTTTTTAATATCAAACACTTTACCCACTGATGTAATATATTATTTTGGGATTTTTAAATATTTTTAATTAATTTTAGGCTGAGCATAACTAATAGTCGTAGGCTTAATCCGGTAATCGTCGGTTTTGCCCTTACGGGCCATAAAATGAGTTTTACATATCTAATCAACTCCAAACCTTTTTCTACTGATCACATATGATAAATAAATTATTTTAAGCCTCCTGGAATAATAAAAATATCAGCTTTATGTATCAAACCCGGAAATGGCTTCTAATCGCCTTTTAAGCGTTTTTAACGCATAGTATGTGCTATAACCATATTAAACATACAAGGGTTGATACCTACTGATATTTGAAGCAAATTATAATATTCTAACAGTAAGCAAAGGTTGTTAAACTCAGACTTTAGTTTGAGCTTTTCGGCTTATGTGAAATTACCAAAATACCCCTACGGGGCATAGTTTGGTTATAATTGATAAATTTCACATATATACTTTAACCTACTGATATAACATATCAAATTGAGTATATTTGCTGATTACATCAGGCCTGTAACTCAGGTTAACACTCAAACTCTTTTACAACCTTTAAAATGACCAAACTACCCCTACGGGGCATAGTTTGTGTTTAAATTCGTTTCGGGCATAATAAAAGACACCTTACTGATGTCACAACATATTTAGAGCATATTAACTTAGGAAACCTGTAAATGGCTCTCATTATTACCCGTTACGCTTATTACGCGTTCGGTTCGGTTTATGTAACAAGTTTACATAAATTAGCCGACACGGGTCAAACCTTATCGGTTTTATCTCAAAATCCAGAGTGTGCATAAAATACCCATATTAAACAAGTCTCTGAACTTGTCGAGTCTAAATCACCTTCTATCCGGTCTTCGCTTAATAGTGCGTACGAACCGTATCATTGAAACTAACCGGTCTAAGCTTAAGCTTAATTAAAGACCCGTTAAGATTCTAATAGGTTATTATAAACCTTCGTTCCAGATTAGGAGAACCAGTAAAAGCTACTTGCAATTTGCTTATTGTGATTTATACATTGCTCAGGTAAATACTTTTAACTTATTTTCCCTATACGGGCTTGGGTTACGGTATATAGCATACCGCTTGATCGGGCATCAAATCTTCCATCGTTGGGTGGTTAATTGAATAATTTGATCGGCTCATTTAAATAATCTTGTTACTAAAAGCCTTTGGGGGGTTAATAACCATGTCCCGGATAACCTTGGCATCATTTTACGAAATGGCCACGACTTAAGCACGGGGTGTAGGCGTACACCCGTCAGTGCACAAAAAAAGTAATGTGGTGTGTCTATTGATCTTTAACCCGGACAAGATCCGGGCTACTGAACGCACAAGGAACATGTAATTCGTTCACAAGATTATAATATTAAATAATTCTCCCAAGTTAAACAAAATGTTTATGCCACGTGCATCCAAATCAATTTTCAATCATTTTCCAAAATGAGTCAGTTGATTGTATTTACTAGTGTAAACTGACGTATTTTCCCAAAAAGATTAAATGCAGGTACTAAGCGTAATTGGCTGGGATTTCTCCTTAGCATCAATAGAAGTCTCGCAACCTTAAGATGCCTGAAGTCTGTTGAACTATTAATTCGATTTTATTTTCGATCCGTCTGTGGATAAACTTCCGAATATTGTGACATTTGATATTACAATATTAAATTCGGTTGTATCATATTTTTAAATTGCTTCCGCTGTGCATATTAAATATTGTGTTGTTTGACTATTATGTTGCCAACCACGTCACGATACTCCCCCACCGGGCCCACCGGTGACACGTGGAAATCGGGGTGTGACAGGTTGGTATCAGAGCCAACATTGAGTGAATTAAACACTAGCCTTTTGTGTTTAATCTCAGTTACACAATTGCACATATCTAAACTTTCGAGTCTAGACAAATAACATAGGACGAATTCTACCTTGTTTGGTTTTTGTTTTGTCCTTTACTTTATATATACTCTTGTCATTATCTCATATTGTATTGACAGGATTAACAAAATGCCGCCAAGATTCTTCAGGAGAAGAGGACGCGGAAAGGGGCCAATCACCGCCCCCAATGACAACGAGGCAGGACCTTCGCATGTGCGAGCTCCTTCAACCACAGAGAGTGACGATCCCCGGCAGAACCGGAGGAACCTCTTCGAGCCGGCTAGACGGTCGGTCTCGCACAGCTCTACACCTCCTGTTCATAACCCTTATGGGCCACAACCGGAGTACGAGCCCAACAACCCTCAACCCTCCTACATACCGTTAGAGCGATCTTTATCGCATAATTCTTTTGGTGACCCTACACCAGTTTTTAGGGGCCGGTTTAACCCGGCAAATTTTATACAAGAACCAGTGGGTTTTAACCCATTGGGGCCAGAGGATCATTTCTCTGGCGATCACGCAGACGATATGGACGAGGATACGGACCCCGTCGAACCTGCCAGTGGTACACCAAACCACCCGATAGAGAGCTCTGACGGATCTTCTTTCCACGTATCACCCTATGTTGGTCCAGATAGCTTTCAAGCTATGTTTACCAGGCATGGATGGTACTATACACCTGCTCGCCATTCACCGCCTCAGCAGCAGCAGCAGCAGCATCCCTCTGTGGATTCAAGATTTGTGGCAGTCACGCCACCGCCTCCACCGCCACCAGTTCAACCGGCACCTCCACAACCGCCAAGGCGTAGGAGAACCGGAGCGCGTATGTCTTCGCGAGCAGGATACTTTCATTTCAGCTCTCCTCATCAGTCAAGTGGCAGCCACTATCCGTCACATCAGGAGGACCCACAAATGGGTGAACCTTCTAACCCAGCTGTACCACAGCCACCACCGATGGGTTTTGACAACCCAATTCCAGCATACACGGGTTCGCTGGCGTACAACCCGTTTGAACCGCCGACTCACCACAACTATGGTTACGCTGAGGTCGACCCCTACATGGTAGCGGCGAACTACAACACCCCAGGACCCTATGGAGATCCATGGGGAGTAGGGTACCCAACACACGGGTACCAAATACCTCCAAGACCTATTATCAGGCAACAATCGCAACCACCAAGGTTCTCACCACCAGAGCGTGAAGAAATTCTGCAAAGGTTGGACCATGTAGAGCGAGAGTTTCACAGGGAACGAAGGGAACGACAAACGTTCTTCCAAGGATTAACGAGCCTAATTAAAGGGAAGAGCAAGAAGGACCACTGAATCCTTCCAATTGTTGTTGAGCCCCTGCGTGGGCCGGTCTTACTGTATAAACCCCTGTGTGGGTATGCTTGTTTGTTTTGACCCCTGCGTGGGTCTATCTTTCTGTAAACCCCTACGAGGGTATGTTATTTGTGTAAGTCCCTGCGTGGACTATTATGTTGATTAAGCCCCTGCGTGGGTATGTATGTTATTAAGCCCCTGCGTGGGTATGTGTGTTATTAAGCCCCTGAGTGGGTAAGTACTTGTTTAAACCCCTGCGTGGGTAAGTTTGTTTATTTAAAAAGTCCCGTTTAGGGCGATATGTAATATTTTGATAATTAATGGAATGTAAGTTTATAAATTTCATGTTTGCTAGTATATGCATAAATATTATATATGAAATAAATAAATCAAAATCATTCCTTTTAATAATAATCTGCCTATTTAAATATTGAATAAGAATCTTAAGTGTGAAACCTAGCCTAAGTGTCATTATGAAGACCTGGCCATGATGGTAAGACCTGTTTAAAAGATTCAAATCCCTGTTAACATCTGTAAACATGTTAACACTCCTGGCAGACGTGATTCATTTAAATCACACACGTCATTCTTATTATTGGATTCTTCAAAAGATCCTAACCCAATTTAATGATCTCTGAATCATGGGTTTAGATCATCAATTGAGATGATCATATTTTTACCATACGTGGTAACATAGTGCCTACGGGCTCTGCTCATTTCCATATGAGCCAAAAGACAGTGGTAGCGATGACTCCCTGTCAGATAAAGGTAATGAACTAGGTTCAAACCTTCATGCTTTGATTCTCTGAAATCATAACTTATAATTTATAAATGTCCTTGTGACTAGGCCTTATGTGACTAAGCCTTATGTGCTAATATATATTGTTATGGTTTATAATTAGGATAACATTTTAATTGAAATCCTAATAGAATACGATTAATAAATTAACCAAATATGGTCTCTGTTTACCATGGTTAATGAATTACCCTAAGGGGCAATTCCATAATAAACTCCCAAATAAACTATGGTCCTTGTTTTCTGTAACAGTTCAATTAAAATGGCTAACTCAGACGAGATAAATAGTCATCCAGTGGAGAACATTGATAACGCCCGGATTAATTTAATGGGTGCGGAATTAAAAGCGTTGGTCGACGACGCAGTTACAAAGGCATTGGAACGGCAGTACGAAGAGTATAGTGGGACTCGTAGTAGGACCCTATCTACACAGCCTTCAAAGCCACCGTCCAAGAAGGACGAACCGAAGAAAGATGATGATCGACACTCCTCGAACCACCACAGTGCTCCATCTCAGCAGGTTGTACTAAACCAAGGACCCCGTGACAAGGGTTGCTCATATAAATATTTTGTTTCCTGCAAACCCCGGGATTTTATTGGGGAGAAAGGAGCCATCGACTATATGACGTGGCTGGATGAGATGGACACCGTTGTGGATATCAGCGGATGCGCTGAGAGGGATATAGTCAAGTTTGTGTCGCAGTCTTTTAAGGGTGAAGCTTTAGCATGGTGGAGATCACTGATTCAAGCCACCGGGAAAATCCCATTGTACAACATGTCGTGGGATCAATTTGTTGCCCTCATCAAGGAAAATTACTGCCCCCAGCATGAGGTGAAGAAGATAGAGTCTGATTTTCTATCATTGGTGATGACAAACCTTGACTGTCAAGCTTACCTAACGAGCTTCAACACAATGTCCCGGTTGGTTCCTTATCTGGTGACCCCGGAACCAATAAGAATAGCTCATTTTATCGGTGGTTTAGCCCCGGAAATCAAGGCAAGCGTGAAGGCTTCTCGGCCAGCTAATTTTAGATCTGTAGCTGACATATCCTTGTCCCTCACTTTGGATGCGGTCAGGCAAAGATCGCTGAGGAATAAGGAGGCTGAGAAGAGGAAACGTGAAGATGATAGTTCACGGAGATCGAACAAGAAGCACCGTGGGAACGGTGACAACAAGAAAGGATCGGAGTCAAGGAAAGATGGGCATCATTCTGGTGAGAAGCCCAAATGCAAAATTTGCAAGAAACAGCACTATGGAAAGTGCAGACTCGAGTCGAACTCACAGACTCAGTCAAAAACCTTTGCATGTGAAATATGCAAATCCACGGATCACAAAACCTTGGATTGCAAGAAGATGAAAGACACAACGTGCTACCGTTGCAATGAAAAGGGGCACATTAAAACCAACTGCCCTAAATACACCAAGAAGTCTGAAGAGGCCAAGAAGACTAATGCTAGAGTCTTCAGAATGGACGCAAAGGAAGCGGTTCTAGAAGACAACGTTATTACAGGTACTTTCCTTGTAAATGATGTCTATGCAAGAGTACTATTTGATTCAGGCGCTGATAAGTCGTTTGTAGATCATAAATTTTGCAATTTGCTGAATTTACCTGTCAAAACCTTAAGTGTAAACTATGAGGTGGAGTTAGCGGATGGCACCATAGAAACCGTCTCAACGGTGTTAGAGGGATGTGTTATGTCCATTAAGAACCACTCTTTTCCTCTATCCCTACTTCCCTTTAAATTGGTCGGTTTTGACATAGTTTTGGGTATGGACTGGTTATCTCATAACCAGGCCCAGATCGTTTGCAACAGAAAACATGTGGTGATAAAGACTCCGTCTGGTGAATCACTTACCATTCGGGGAGATACCCAGTATGGACTGCCTGAGCAAGTGACTATGCTCAAGGCTTCCAAGTGTTTAAAGAAGGGATGTGTCATCTACATGGCACAGGTGATTTTTGATGAGCCTAAACCAAAGATAGAAGACATCCCTGTCATTTTTGAATACCCAGAAGTTTTCCCGGAAGAACTACCTGGTTTGCCACCAGATAGGCAAGTGGAATTCAGGATTGATATCATCCCCGGAGCAGCTCCAGTTGCTAGAGCACCTTATAGGTTGGCGCCCACAGAAATGAAGGAATTGAGGACACAACTTGACGAACTGCTAGCTAAAGGTTTCATTAAACCTAGTTCGTCTCCATGGGGAGCGCCAGTCCTATTTGTGAAGAAGAAGGATGGATCGATGCGTCTGTGAATCGATTATCGTGAGCTTAATAAAGTCACGATAAAGAATAGGCATCCACTGCCCAGAATCGACGATTTGTTCGATCAATTGCAAGGGGCAAGTTATTTCTCGAAGATTGATTTGAGGTCAGGCTACCATCAGCTGAAGGTCAGAGATGAAGACGTACACAAAACTGCATTTAGGACTCGTTATGGTCATTACGAGTTCCTAGTGATGCCTTTTGGGCTCACTAATGCACCGGCCGCGTTCATGGATCTCATGAATCGCGTTTGCAAGCCGTACTTAGATAAATTCGTCATTGTTTTCATCGACGACATTCTCATTTATTCTAAGAATCGAGCTGACCATGAGAAACACCTTCGTTGTATTCTCAAACTTCTACATCAGGAGAAGCTCTATGCCAAATTCTCTAAGTGTGAATTTTGGCTACGAGAAGTCCAATTTCTTGGACATGTGGTCAGTGAGCGTGGTATCCAGGTGGATCCCGCTAAGGTTGAAGCAGTAATGAACTGGCAAGAGCCAAATACGCCTACAGAGATTCGTAGCTTCCTGGGATTGGCAGGATATTACAGGCGTTTCATTGAAAACTTTTCAAGGATTGCTGCACACTTAACGTCCTTGACTAAGAAGAAGGTAAAGTTCGTTTGGGGCCCTAAGCAGCAAGAGTCCTTTGATTTTCTGAAGCAAAAGTTGAGCAACGCCCCAGTACTGACATTGCCAGATGGAATAGAAGAGTTCGTGGTTTACTGCGATGCATCGCACACTGGCATGGGGTGTGTGCTTATGCAGAAAGGCAAGGTTATTGCCTATGCTTCACGCCAGTTAAAGGTGCATGAAAAGAATTACACCACCCACGACTTGGAATTGGGTGCCGTTGTATTCGCACTAAAACTGTGGAGGCATTACTTGTATGGTATCAAGTGTGTGATCTATTCTGATCACAAGAGCCTTCAGCACCTGTTTAATCAGAAGGATTTAAATATGAGGTAGCACCGTTGGATGGAGACTTTAAATGATTATGATTGTGAAATCAGAAACCATCCCGGCAAGGCGAATGTAGTCGCAGATGCCTTGAGTCGAAAGGAAAGGGTGAAACTCATCCAAATCAATGCCAAGCGCATGGAAATAAAGAACAGTTTGACTGAAAGGTTGTTAGCTGCACAGAAGGAAGCTGTGTTGGAAGCTAACTTTCCTAACGAAAAGCTAGGGGTAACTGAGGAGCAGTTAACTCTTAGCAAGGACGAAATTCTAAGATTAAATGGACGCATATGGGTTCCAATTTATGGAGGACTTTGAGATGTCATCCTCCAGGAAGCCCATAGTTCCAAATACTCCGTTCATCCTGGAGCTGATAAGATGTACCAGGATCTAAGGGCAAATTATTGGTGGATAGGCTTGAAAAAGTCTGCAGCTGCCTATGTGGCTAAATGCTTGACATGTGCGCAAGTCAAAGCCGAGCATCAGAAACCTTCAGGTTTGCTACAACAGCCTGAACTTCCTACGTGGAAGTGGGAAATGGTAACTATGGATTTTATCACCAAGTTACCCAAGACAAGGAAAGGAAATGATACAATATGGGTTATAGTTGATAGACTGACTAAGTCAGCACATTTCTTACCCATCAAGGAGACTTATAGCTCCGACATGTTAGCCAAGTTATACGTGGATAAGATTGTAGCCTTACATGGCATACCTGTGTCTATTATCTCTGACAGAGATACTAGATACACGTCACATTTTTGGAAGAGTTTCCAACAATCCTTGGGCACGTGTTTGAATTTCAGTACAGCTTACCATCCTCAGACAGACGGTCAGAGTGAGCGTACTATTCAAACGTTGGAAGACATGCTACGTGCATGTGTGATCGATTTGGGTGGAAGTTGGGATAAGCACCTACCACTAATTGAGTTCTCCTACAACAATAGCTACCACACCAGCATAAAGGTTGCGCCTTTTGAGGCCTTATATGGTAGAAAGTGTAGAACGCCAGTTTGTTGGGCGGAAGTTGGAGATGTCCAATTATCAGGACCAGAGATAGTGTTCGAAACGACGGACAAGATTGTCCAGATTCGTGACCGTCTCAAAGCTGCCCGAGATAGGCAGAAGAGTTACGCAGATCCAAAGAGTAAAGCTTTTCACTTCGAAGTAGGTGATAAAGTGTTACTTAAGGTATCACAATGGAAAGGGGTGATGCAATTTGGTAAGAAAGGCAAGCTAAGCCCGAGATACATAGGACCTTTCGAGGTTATCGAACGTGTCGGTTCAGTTGCCTATAAGTTAAACTTACCAGAAGAGCTCAGTGGAATTCACAATGTGTTCCACATCTGCAATCTGAAGAAGTGCTTCGTTGATGAATCACTGGTTATACCCCATACAGATGTGCATATAGATGAGAGCTTAAAATTTGTGGAAAAAAAACCATTGTCGATTGAAGATCGACAGGTTAAGAAGCTTCGAAGGAAGCATGTACCTATTGTAAAGGTCAAATGGGATGCCCGTAGAGGTCCCGAATACACGTGGGAAGTTGAATCCACGATGAAAGAAAAGTACCCTTAATTATTTCAGTAAATCTCATGTCGAGATTTATTTTAAAGGGGTAAGGATGTAACACCTCGAAAATTCACGTCCTATAATGTGTAGACACGTGTCATGTGTTTGAACGTGTGAAAGAATGTTATAGAAGGACTAAAGTTGACAGTCATGGAAAGTATGTGAATATACGGGTTCTAAATGTCAACAGTGAATAAAAATATTGTACAATAACCCTACATGATGTTTATAGCATCAAACGAATAAATCATGGATCATACGAAGCTAAAAGTGAGAGATTACAAACTACAGGGGTTAAATGTGTCAACATGTTTAAGTTGTACCTCTGAGTGACCTTTTGACAAACCCGAAGCTTTGTAACTGATATTTATGCTCACTAGAATGCGCGATATAAATTTCATAAAGTTTCGTTATCGTATGAGAAAGTTATGATCAAATTCGTGTGCGAGGGGTTAAAGCGTTAACATTGAAAGTTAGGACTTTTCGAGTTAACCGGAAGTGTCCAGGGACTTGGCAAAGTGGGTATAAGTCCTAAAGCCCTTGTGTGTAAATAATAAGGGGTCAAATTGCAAGTAATTAGCTCAGTTGACCTTTCGGAAGGGCCAAGAGGTGAGATGCAACACCTTGAAAACGTTTTGTATGATCATAGGGTCCAGGCGGGCCGCATAAGACCTTAAGGTCTTTTACGCGGGCCGCGTTAACCGCCCAGATGCAGAAAAAGAAGACAGCAGCCTGTAAACGCGCTCAATCGCCCCTTATCAGATATTTTTGCATTATGGGCGACCCCTAAACAGTCTTAGAGCACTAGGGACACTTGTGGGCAACTTATGGTCAGTTGTAGACTTGTGTGTCAACATTTTGTGGTGGATTAAACACTATATAAAGGACCGAAGTTGCAACCAAGTTCCTCACACCTTCTCTTGCACTTCTGATCATTCTTGGAGCTTCAAAGCAGACTCAAGTGATCTCTGGTCGTTCATAGGACTCTTGTAAGTTTGCTTGACCTTTCTAAATTAAGTTTTAGCTTAGTTATAGCTTAAAGGTCAAACCGTCGTAATTAACGGTTGACTTTAAGATTAATCACTATTGGTCCAGTAATTTGTCGAATCAAAAGTAGTGATATGTTGGTAATTATGTGGGTAATAAACCCTTAAAAGGGTTCCCCCTGATTACCACTCTAACCAGGTCAAAAGTCGGGTCAAACTTGCTAAGAAAAAGTCAACAGGATACTTAAATTTCAATTTATGCATAATTAGCAATGTGGAACATATACAACCTGTTTGATCATTAATATAACTTGGTAATTAGTGTAAGAACATGTCTAAACATGTTCAACCCGACAATTTCTTGTTTAGACCCGGTCCGGAACCGAAAGTCGCATAGTTTGACTTATACTTTGACTTTCAGTTCTGACCCGTTATGGTATGTTTTAGAAATGCCTTAGAGCTCTATTTGGACCAGGTTACATGCTAGTATAACCCTCTGTGATTATACACCTCGGATCATTAGTTATCCAATTAATATGCATGATTCCGTTAATTGCTCACATGTTGACCATTATGCCCTTTTCACCCTAAAACGTGATTTTTGGAAATTTAAAAGAGTAGAAACTTTAATTACTGATATATAAACTTGCATACAAAATTTGACATCAGTTTGAGGTGTAGATTAAGAGTTATGCTCGTTAGCGTAAAATGAAAGCTTTATGTTAATTAAACGGCGTAATTAGCGTATAGACTAGTTAAGCCTACTTTTTAATATCAAACTCTTTACCCACTGATGTAATATATTATTTTGAGATTTTTAAATATTTTTAATTAATTTTAGGCTGAGCATAACTAATAGTCGTAGGCTTAATCCGGTAATCGTCGGTTTTGCCCTTACGGGCCACAAAATGAGTTTTACATATCTAATCAACTCCAAACCTTTTGCTACTGATCACATATGATAAATAAATTATTTTAAGCCTCCTGGAATAATAAAAATATCAACTTTATGTATCAAACCCGGAAATGGCTTCTAATCGCCTTTTAAGCGTTTTTAACGCATAGTATGTGCTATAACCATATTAAACATACAAGGGTTGATACTTACTGATATTTGAGGCAAATTTTAATATTCTAACAGTAAGCAAAGGTTGTTAAACTCAGACTTTAGTTTGAGCTTTTCGGCTTATGTGAAATTACCAAAATACCCCTACGGGGCATAGTTTGGTTATAATTGATAAATTTCACATATATACTTTAACCTACTGATATAACTTAGCAAATTGAGTATATTTGCAAATTACATCAGGCCTGTAACTCAGGTTAACACTCAAACTCTTTTACAACCTTTAAAATGACCAAACTACCCCTACGGGGCATAGTTTGTGTTTAAATTCGTTTCGGGCATAATAAAAGACACCTTACTGATGTCACAACATATTTAGAGCATATTAACTTAGGAAACCTGTAAATGGCTCTCATTATTACCCGTTACGCTTTTTACGGGTTCGGTTCGGTTTATGTAACAAGTTTACATAAATTAGCCGACACGGGTCAAACCTTATCGGTTTTATCTCAAAATCCAGAGTGTGCATAAAATACCCATATTAAACAAGTCTCTGAACTTGTCGGGTCTAAATCACATTCTATCCGGTCTTTGCTTAATAGTGCGTACGAACCATATCATTGAAACTTACCGGTCTAAGCTTAAGCTTAATTAAAGACCCGTTAGGATTCTAATAGGTTATTATAAACCTTCGTTCCAGATTAGGAGAACCAGTAAAAGCTACTTGCAATTTGCTTATTGTGATTTATACATTGCTCAGGTAAATACTTTTAACTTATTTTCCCTATACGGGCTTGGGTTACGGTATATAGCATACCGCTTGATCGGGCATCAAATCTTCCATCGTTGGGTGGTTAATTGAATAATTTGATCGGCTCGTTTAAACAGTCTTGTTACTTAAAGCCTTTGGGGGGTTAATGACCATGTCCCGGATATCCTTGGCATCATTTTACGAAATGGCCACGACTTAAGCGCGGGGTGTAGGCGTACACCCGTCAGTGCACAAAAGAATAATGTGGTGTGTCTATTGATCTTTAACCCGGACAAGATCCGGGCTACTGAACGCACAAGGAACATGTAATTCGTTCACAAGATTATAATATTAAATAATTCTCCCAAGTTAAACAAAATGTTTATGCCACGTGCATCCAAATCAATTTTCAATCATTTTCCAAAATGAGTCAGTTGATTGTATTTACCAGTGTAAACTGACGTATTTTCCCAAAAAGATTAAATGCAGGTACTAAGCGTAATTGGCTGGGATTTCTCCTTAGCATCAATAGAAGTCTCGCAAGCTTAAGATGCCTGAAGTCTGTTGAACTATTAATTCCATTTTATTTTCGATCCGTCTGTGGATAAACTTCTGAATATTGTGACATTTGATATTACAATATTAAATTCGGTTGTATCATATTTTTAAATTGCTTCCGCTGTGCATATTAAATATTGTGTTGTTTGACTATTATGTTGCCAACCACGTCACGATACTCCCCCACCGGGCCCATCGGTGACACGTGGAAATCGGGGTGTGACACAGATTCTTTGAAGTTCGAATTCGATTTTAGGGTTTTTTAAGATGCACATCTTACCAGATCTAGGGTTACCATCACATCACAGGTATATGTTCTTCATAACTGATTGAAGTTCGAATTCGATTTTGGTCTTAATCTATCTCCAACGGCTTCATCTTCTTCAATAACCTTCAATCGAACTGAAACAACCCGTCATGTGTCTGTGATTACAGTTACTTTATCAAAGAAGGAGCTTGATTCGTCATCTGTCGGGAAAGATAGACCTGTCTCCACTCTTTCGGCTCTTTTTTCTGTGATTTGTTAGACCAACGCCATGAAAATCTATTTGTTTTTGTATGATTTGAATTCTTAGATCTTTATATTTCTCCTATTTGACGATATTATGTTTGCAAATTATGCAGTGAGGTTTGATCCTCGACGATGGTGTTTTACAGGAGTGTTTCACTGCTTTCGAAGCTAAGAAATCGTGCTGTAAGTTGTTGACTTTTTTTTATTAGCCATAATCTTAACACAATAATCACTGGATACAATTTTATTCGGATTTTTTATCTACTTTACTGGTAGTGAAATTGTCAAATTTGTTTTTCCTGGAAATGTTAAAATTGTTTTGGGCATTTGATGTTTTGAAGTGAAATTTCAGTTATAATATGGAAATTAGGAAGGTAGTTTTTTCAGATATGAACAGTGTTGTGTTTGGATTAAAATGAACAGATAAATCATAATTACTTATAAGGTTAATACATGAATTATTACTTGCAAGCAGCCAGCAATAAATGAATGGATGATGATTTTTGTGTTTAAATATTATATCATCAGGTACTTGATAGCATCTCACATGACAGACTATTAATCTCCTCCCCATTCCAACAACGTTATGGTGGAATATGGTGGAATACAGTTTAAATATTATATCATCAGGTACTAGATGATTTTGAGAAAGAGAACAGAGAGATCCAACAACGTTATGGTGGAATATGCTAGAATGTGATACTGATGCACCTGTTGAACGCGCTTTATCCGAGGAGGTCGCTGTAAGTGTTTTTCTTTCTTTGTATTTATCTAGAAGTTTTTTTAATAATAATAGTTATTTTTTGACAGGAATGCTGCATTTGCCTTTCCACATATGATGACGGAACTGAACTGCGTGAGCTCCCGTGATGCCACCATTTCAACACCAGGTGCATTGACAAATGGTTGTTCATCAAAATGATTTGGAGGATCTTAGCATGAAGAGTGATTTCTGGTAATTTTAAACCCATTTGACGAGTTTCCTTTTAGCTTAGAGCAGTGAATCATTCAGATTATTGCCACCCCTACAACATATCCACATCGGATACGAAATTATACATAAATGCGTGAACGACCGCTGTCTCTCTTACGTATTATGGATTGTGTCTTTTGAATGGGAATTATAACCTTACACTTTACTTTGCGGAGATTGTTTTCTCCCAAGATAAATCGTACAACAGCCTCGGGAAGCGTGTATTTGATGTTTATGTGCACGTGATTCAACTTTTAAATATTATGATTGAGTAATCGCATAAGAACGCAACCAACTTTGGTTTGATATCTGTTCAGGGTAACCAAGTTAGAAAAAAATGATATATCAGCTGACTGGTAACTCGATCAAAATTTTTGAAAGTTGGTTACCTTAAAAAACCAAAATATCTAAGGTTTTCTTTCTGGCTAAAAAGGAGGCGATTAACTAAAATGGAAATTAAACCTGAGTTGGTTACTATTTCATGAGATTAGCTCTAAACTATTTTAAGATTATTTATTGCAGGGAGAGTTAAAAATCAAAGAGGAAGTTATGGCCCGATTATATCCGCCATATCAGTTGAGCCAAGTAAGAAATTCTTTGTCTATCACACACCAGTTTCATATCTCTAATCTAAAAACACGAAGAGGGAGGTTTTCTGACTTTAAAGATCAAATTCACCATGCGTATGAACTATGCAGTTAATGGTGATATAATATTTTAATATTTATTAATTTTAGCCATATGTAACTCATAATTCGTTTTAATTATGATATACACAAATGCAGTAGTTGTAAAGTGGTTGTGACTTATATACTTCTCACCAATTAGTTATTTTGTTCTTTCTTCTCTTCCTGGGAAAGATTTGTATACATTGCTATTCTTCTACGTATTATGAATCCTGCTAAAAGTGCTTTTTGTATGGGGGGTTGTCAATTTTTTGTTAACAAAAGTCATCAGATACTTATGGATCACAATCATATTAACAATGACCCATTTGTTGTATTTCTTTTTAATTCAATTTACCTTTACCCGTTTCATTTAAATTTCTATATTTTGACCCATTACATCTCTATATTTTGACCCATTACATCTCTATACGCTATATTTTGACCAAATTAACCTGTTTCTTTATGGTATCTTTCAAGTCCTATTTTTGATAAAACTTAAATAGGGAGCTAAATGCTGAAAAGATGGATGCCTTTAGTAGTTAGCACTTTCTAAATTGGTTCTCAAATGATCCTGAGTGTTATTATCTTAAACAAGCTGTTCGCTTTTTTTATTTTTTTTTATTTTTATCTTCCGAGACCGTGGGTGTGGCAGTGACCGAAGGTTTGACTAAATGGAAAAAAGGTCTTCTTTGTATGATACTTGTGCATCATTGAAACTATGCATAAATTAAATATTTTTAAGACGATGAAGGCATATTGAGAATTTGAGATGAAAGATCAAAGATCATACATGTTTCATTGATGAGGTTGTCAAGCCACTTTGAGATTTTGCTTTTACCATCAGGTTAACTACTTATTTTTGCTCTTAATTTCTTATTCCAGTGGTTTAATGCAAAAATTAGGATATTTGGATGCTTATTTTTATGTACGTGGGTCAAACAGTGAGTTAAACCACTGTTGGGTCTTAACATGATGCTCGATCTTATCTACTGGCCTTCAATTGTTGAAACCACTGTTGGGTTAAAAACAGTGAGTTAAATCACTGTTGGGTTAAAACAGTGAGTTAAACCACTGTTGGGTAAAAAACAGTGCTTTAAACCACTGTTGGGTAAAAACAGTGCTTGAAACAACTGTTGGGTAAAAACAATGCTTGAAACCGCTGTTGGGTTAAAACAGTGAGTTAAACCACTGTTGGGTTAAAACAGTGGTTGAAACCACTGTAGATTTCTACCTGCTGAAAATCCATATTATGTGTGTTTTGTATTGCTGGATGAAATAGAAGCGCCTAAACGAATCTACAGCTTATGAGTATTTTGTATTGAAAGATAGCTTTGTCTCATGGTTATGAAGTTATAAACTGGTGCGTCACGTGTTCCTTACAGTCTGCTCTTATACACCAATAGTCAACGTTAAATCCCATGTTTGCCATTTTTGCTATTCTTTTACAGGGAGGAAACATGGAGCATATGAGTACGTGGGGATGAAAGAGTCATCAGCTTTGAATCACCAAAAATGTCCAGTCGCCATGACAAAGGAGTCAATGTTCAGGTCCTCCTTCGTTGCAGGTACTGTTAACGTTCGTTAGGGTTTACGTTTCGTACAATTTGATTATAATTTTGTTTTATTCTAATTAGGTTTGATGTGATTAGATATTGGTCATCAACGAGGAGGTGAATTACGTAAGGTGAATTCTTTTCCGCCAGTTTACAAACTATATTAAAAACATATGGAATGATATCTATGCTGCTTAAAAATTTGCCGAGTTCGACTTCACTACAGAACCTGCAAGCTTTCATCCAACCCCGGTAAGTCTTCAGTTTCGCACTAGAAGTTAACAAACTTTTGATGACTATAAATTTATATGTTTCACCAAACCTGCAGATGCATTTTAGGTTAAATAAATTTGGAATAAAATAAACAAGCACAATATTCAATTCCAAGGTATGTTATTCATTTGCTATTCCTTTTGTATTCATCAAATTAACATAGCTTAAATTTATGTAATAACTTTTGTTAATATAATGCTGTAGATTTAAGATTCCACGGGAACTGTATCCCTCACTCTGTTTAATCGTGAAGCTGTAAAAGTTATAGGAACATATGCAAAAGACTTGCTGGAAAAATATACAGAGGTTTGGATCTAATAATTTTTTATTTATAACATGCAATATTGTATTTAAAATAGAGATTATAATGATTAAATTTATACCTTCTAATCATATTACTAGATTAAAAGCAATACAGGAACATGAATTAGACTCAAATGATTCAGAATATCATGGGTGGTGTGGGTCAACCTGGTATGGCTGGATCTGGATCTGGAACCGGAACAGTGGCTGGAACTGGGGCTGGAAATGGGACCAGGACCATGATGCCGACACCTGGCATGTCTCAAAAAGTACTGGGAATGCAAACTCTTGGTGTAAATAACAATACCGCTGCTAATGTTGGTCTTCCGCAACAGACGGCAGGTGGCAGTAGTGCACTGCAATCAGCTCAGTCAAAATATGTCAAAGTTTGGGAGGTAACACTATATTATACTGATATGATATGATTATATGATATATGATAATAAAGATATTATAATGATATGATTTTATGTTTAGTTATGTAAATGATCTAATCGGTGCAGGGTAACTTATCGGGGCAGAGGCAAGGGCAGCCTGTGTTTATTACAAGATTAGAAGTAAGCTTAAAAGCCTTGACCCCTTGAAAGTTAAAATATCCTGTTATAAATAATTTTCATAATTTCAACTGTTTTAAATTTGTATCTTAGAGCTTATGTATTTTATGAACTTATTGCAGGGATACCGGAGCGCGACAGCTTCAGAATCATAAGTTTTTGTTTCTAATATCTGCAAACCCTAAAACGGTTTAATGAATATATAAGCTTGAAAAGGATTGTTGTTTATCAAATACTTATCTGGATTATCTCCTTTTATGCTTCAGGCTTGCGGCTAACTGGCCACCAACTATGTAAATAGTTCGCCTTATATCCCAAGATCACATGAATAACAAGTATTAACCGCCTTCATTTTACTATCTTTTTATTCAGATAACCAACCACTGCTTCTATAAACCAAGTTACTCACAACTGTTTTTGGTCATCGTTGGTGTAGGATAACTCAACATATTCAGCAGCCGCATACAGTTGTTTTCTCAGATTCTTCAAAATATTCAGCAGCCGCATACAGTGGTTTTCTCAGCCTCATACAGTTGTATTGAGGTCCTTAGAATTTACTTTATATTCGGACAAATACTGATTTGAGTTGAGATATCATTGCCTTTAACTTATGGAGTTTGCAGAGAACATGGAGCTTCAATCGCTTCTCTGAAGAAAGATTTGCTTCTATAATGACGAAAATGATGAAAATCACCACTCGATTGTATCGCTGTTCAATGGCTTCCCAAATACGGTGGATGGGTGTGCTTCAGGTATCTCATAAACTCACATTTAATTTGTTTATGGTTTGAATGTGCTCTCAAGCACATAAATATTACAAGACTGTTAAAAGTTTGAATGTGTAATTGAGGACTTTCAGGGATTCTTTTAGTATGTCTTCGTTGAGTTTTACTACCTCACTGCTCCTGCCACTGCTAAATTACACCTTTTCATTCATGATATGCAGAGGATTGCAATTGGATACCTGTTGGCATCAATAACTGAGATCTGGTGTGTTAACAATAATGAAGTCAATTCAGCCATAGCATAGTTATGGTATGTGTTTCAGCTATGGAGAGAATCAGTTTAGTTTAGGGGTTTTCTCATCTTCAAATCCACATACGAGAGAGAATCAGTTTAGGGGTTTTCTCATCTTCATATGAACACGAGCATTTGTGATGACTCCTGAATCGGTATGCCTTAACTCAAGGTATGATTTTGTCGAATCTGCAATCCAGTTGATTCACCAGATTCTATGATGACGATGATGATGAGGAGGATGTTTGTCAGATCTGCAATCCAGTTGATTCACCAGATTCTTCATTAGATGTTGGTTTTACAGCTTTCAATCGATTGTTTCAAGGTATGATTTTGCTATCGATTATCTTTCTTTTTTATAGAATGAGGTTTTAATTTGTCTTCAGTACAATTTATCTGAATATCAAACTTGAAACCACTGTTGGGTTAAAACAGTTGTTGAAACCACTGTTTTGGTTAAAACAGTGAGTTAAACCACTGTTGGGTTAAAACAGTGGGTTAAACCACTGTTGGGTTAAAACAGTGGTTGAAACCATTGTTGGGTTAAAACAGTGAGTTAAACCACTGTTGAGTTGCAACAGTCGTTGAAACTACTGTTCTCTTAGGTAAAGATGTTGGCACTTCTTTGAATAATGTTCTAATCATTTTGAGTAAAGCTTTATAAGAAGTTGTAATTACCATTAGTAGTGCTAGAATGCCGTAAGAAATCGCAGGAGTTAAGGCTGAAGTTGAGGGATTATATGAGCCTGTGAATGTCCTACTTTACTTACAAGTACATGTTCTTTCAACTTATTATTTAGAATGTTTCACTACATTGAATATTTGACTAATTATTTATTCATTTTGTTGTGTATGCACCCAACTAGAGTCCTGAAAGAACATGGTTTTGCAATTTGGGAGCCACCAGTTCCGAAACCATATTTACAGGTGCCATTTTGTGCTCATTTGTTAAGTAATTGATTAGGTATGATTTCATCATTTGAAATGGTTATTATAATGTTTTTAGTTCGTTTATCTACTGAATCCACAACACTGTCACTTCATATATATTCTGATTGTAAGTTATGAAATCAAGATTATGCAATATTAGGATTAAACAAGAAAAAATCATGCATCAGGTATGGCTTTAAAAGTTCATGTAATTATGTTCATCCTTGATGTTCAAGAAATGATAATGCGCTTCTCTTTTTATGTCAGTTCTTTTCTTCTTTTTCAGAAGTTATGGAAGAAGAAAATGGAGTATTCGAGCTTGAGACTCAAGGTGGTTCGATTATTCTATCTCAGGTCATTAAAGACACTCATTTCACACTCATGTCACCAAGTTGACTGATAATTTGCATAATTGTGTTTTTAACTTATAAGTTGTTAATGTGACAGATTGAAAATGAATACGGGCCGTTGGAGTACGAACTCGGAGCTCCAGCTCGAGCGTATACAAAATGGGCTACATAAATGGCTATGGGATTTCCTGTTTGGTTGAAATATGTTCCAGGAATTAGTTTCAGAATAGATAATGCCCCTTTCAAGGTCTGCTTATGATACTTTGAATCTTTTGAATATAATCTTAATTTATCCATACAATATTTATTGATTTTTTGATATTTTGAAATAAGCATGTAATGATGAAATGATGATGATTATGTATGTATATATATCAATTTGCCAGGAGGAGGATTCCATTGATGCTTTGGAGACACCCGTCACTTGCTTGCAATGGCAGTCTTAAGGTATTTACTATTTGGCAAAATTTTGTTGTGGTTGAAGAAGAACATTCTAAATACCTTCTTGAATCAGGTAAGAACTTTACTACACAGAAGTATGTTAGTTTAATGAACCAATATGCCAATATCAAATTAATGATACAGTTTCTACAGGGGATGATGCTGATATGTTAGCTACAACCTTTAAGAACATGACTGCATTTTTTGGTGTTTTTTGTTGAAAAAAGTGCATAATTTTTAAAACAAGAACGATAAACATATACTTCGATTCATTTAGAAAATGCTAAACGTCCAAACATAAAAAGAAAATACATAAAGTTAAACTCTTAATCCGCAAGATCGTCCACTAATATATATATATATATATGCGGAGCTAAAATCATAATAAATACTTATATTTCTTGATATGCGTCATTGGGTAACTGAATCCAAATGGGTTTGGGTTAAAACGTGTAGTTTTCGTTTCATATTGAAACAAGTCAGGTTCGATTCCCACACACTTGAAACAAGTGAAATCTGGATATATTTTGTGGTTGCAACTGGTTTATATGGTGAATTTGCTGGCTTAGAAGGTTATGCATTAGAAATTTAGCAACGATTTTTCATTAATTTTTGTAACAAAAGGTTTTGGTGATGCTCATTGCCCCAAGGTTTAGCATAGGAGTTCTTTCATAAACTTTATGTTCTTTTATCTATGTTCTTTTCATTAATTTTTGTAAGAAAAGGTTTTGGTGATGCTCATTGTCACACTCACATGCCGGATATAGAAGAATAAGAAAGATGTTGACTTCTAGATACCGAAAAGTAACTCTAACGAAAGATTATGAACTCACTAACCCTACAAGTAAGTTATTTCATAGCTTTCTAATTATATCGTTTTGGTTGTTTTTTGGTGCCGAAATAGGTCAAATAGAGGCTGCTTACAAAAGGAGAGTTATTTCATCATAGGCCAAAATCTTCATATTAAAATAAGAAAAATAAAGGTCCTTTCCCTTTTTTAAGTTTTTTATTTTTATTTAATTTTGATTATTTGCAGGGAAGACAGTTGGGTAAATTGTTGGATGAAGATCCAATGATAACACAAAGGCGTCAAAACATAGGAAAGCGGCTAGAACTATATCGAGCTGCACAATCTGAGATAGATATGGTTGTCTGGACCAAGTAGATTAAATCGCAACGTACATATCATTTTTGGATCATTTTTTGTTTACGAAACATGGATTGACTTTTCTATTATTCAATAATAATTGTAAAAAAGAGTCCGCCACAATCGCTTTTTAGGGTGGGTTGTATTTGAGACATCATTTTTTTACACATCGGCAACTCTTATAAAAAACGAACTACTAAACTTATATAAAGATAGTAACGCTATAAATAAAATAACTAATGTTGTTATTTTACAGCTAAATTCTTGATATCTACATCTCCACAACTCTTATAATCTGTTTTTAGTATTTGATTTCGAGTATTACTAAACCTACCCGTGTGGTTACACATGCCCTACAACTAGTACCTATTATAAAACGGTGATATTTTTAACATTTAATATACCAAGAGTGG
Source organism: Helianthus tuberosus (assembly GCA_030545235.1). Classification (NCBI taxonomy): domain Eukaryota; kingdom Viridiplantae; phylum Streptophyta; class Magnoliopsida; order Asterales; family Asteraceae; genus Helianthus; species Helianthus tuberosus. The sequence goes on from CM060354.1 coordinate 178,804,754, forward strand.
CCGGTTTATCTTACTCATTTTTTTAATCTTTTTTATTTTTCAGGAAAACAAGGTTTCAAGAAGTTTCTATCACAGCCACTATTCGCATCATCTTCTTTCGTTAAATAACAGTATTTTCAATTAATGCAGCCAACGGTTTCGATCTCGCATGCCAATACAACTTGTCTTCTCATAAAAAAAAGAATAAATAAACATTTTATTATTTTAAAACAAAAGGTTATATTAATAAAGTGGAGGGTCAAGTTATTCTACAAAGGCTTCTAATTGTAAGAAGTGTAAGAATGATTTATAGAGTGACAAGTGTCCAATAACCTAAAACTAAACTCACTACATCACCACCAAAAACCTAAACACCCACCCCACCCCACCCCACCACTACCACCACCCAAAAACCTAAACCCCCACCACCCAAAAACCTAAACCCCCACCACCCAAAAACCTAAACCCCCACCCCCCACCCACTCGGCAAAAAAAAAAAAAAAAAAAAACCTAACCCCCCACCCCCCAAAAACCTAAAAAAAAATAAAAAAAAAAAACTAAACCCCCCCCCCCCCCCCCAAAAACCTAAATCCCCACCCCCCACCCACTCGGCAAAAAAAAAAAATTGGGGGGGGGGGGGAGGTGATGTGGGGGGTGAGGGGTGGGGGTTTTTGGTGGTGGTGGATGTTTAAGTTTTTTTTTTAGTGGGTTTTTTTGTGTAGTGGGTTTTTTTAGGTTATTGGACACTTATCACTCTATAAATCCTTCTTACACTTCTTACAGTTAGGATCCTTTGTATTTAATCTTAATCCATAAAGTGGAAACACAATCTTTTAGCTTTGTGCAACAATTTAAGAACTAAAAAAGTTACAAAAAGGACTAAGGAGTGTTTATGATTACCTTTTTACCTAAATTTAGACTTACCCAAAAATGGGCATGAGTTTGCTAAACACTTCTCTAAAGTGAGCACTCGCCCGATGGCACGGCAGTGTGTTGAGACAAAACCCGCTTAGCTCAAGGATCTAACTAGCGATCGCCGC